>CM074995.1:7592339-7632643 GCA_037576825.1 Pangasius krempfi | reverse complement strand
CCCCCCCCCCCCCCCCCCCCCCCCCCCCCCCCCCCCCCGCCCCGCGCGGCGCCGGGCGGGCCCCCCCCCCCCCCCAATTATTCTATGTCTGGGGTCATGACTACTCCCAACACAGGAAATGATAGAAAAAAAAACCCAGCACTGAAAGCAGCTGCGCTCAGAACACAATCAACCTAGTGAGACAGTGAGATCAAGACGTTCACCAGAACGGAGGCATTAGTTGAGCATTTATAGTTGTGTGGTTTGTGCAACTGTGGGTCTCCTGGTCAGAGCTTCAACATGAACTTGCTTCCTCAAACTCATATGAAGGTCCTCGCTCTCAGAGGAGAGATGTCACGGCGCGACCAACGCTACAGGAGTCACTCAAGAGACAGAAAGTAAGTCCATAATGAGTCGATCTGAATGGAAATCTGAAAGCCAGGACTAGTGGTTCCTTTCTCGCTACTTTTATAGAAATGTTCATGACATTGATGCAAAACTGATGTCGAGTTGTGCAGCAAAAAAACTGAATTCAACCTCCAGGAGCTAAGTTTAAGATGAGCTTTTTTCACATTGACGTCTACTTCATACAAGTGTGTATTTTGAGAGTATGAGTTGGAAAGGGTGTGTAGGGTTTAAGATTCACTTCCTTTTTGTTTACCACAGAATATTTTCAGTTTGGTTTTGAAATGTCCTCATGAGTCTCACATGAAGAAGGCTGTATTTCTCAACATCCAGTATTGGCAAACAAGAAGCTTTTTGTTGGATAAATTGATTTGACCATGCACTATGCACTTTTTCTTTCTTTTTTTTTTTTTTTTTTTTTTTACTGTAAGCTATCTGCACAACTAGTTTTCTGTCATCAGCCCACTGATGCGCGTATTGCTCACTGACGATGTAGATGTGTTAGCTTCTTGTTAGCACTCACATAGCTCTTATTAAACATTCCTCTCCTCTATTATCTCTCTCGCCTGTTCTCTCTCTGTCAAGGAAGTCCTGGCAGATGTACACATCTGTCTTTAATGATTAGTCTTAATCTTAGTTCTTCAGGCTAACACTGAGCATGTTGAAATGAAGTGGCGGTATTCATTTCTTGTCCGTTCATTTAACATTCATTCAGTTTTAGTAATTCCAACATTTCTTTGATACATTTATCAGTCGAAGTCCTCGTATCTTTTTTTTTTTTACTTACGTTTGGCGTGTCGTTTCTGAAAGATACATAACATTAGTGTTAACATCATCAGTTCTCTTATAAGCTAATCTCAGTTTTCTGTTCCCCATTAAGTGGTTTTTTTTTTCTGTATTTTCAAAATACAATACTTTTTGATGAAGGTTTTCAGTTACAGTAATTTGTGGTTTATGTAGATGCATTTACACGAGATAGTATGTCCTGTATATCAAACTACATTGTAATGCTAACTAACTCTGATAGTATATTTGTATATAGCATGCTTACACGGACTGAAGCACCCAATATTGTCATACTATCTTAGTGAAGAACGTGGAAAAATAACCGGCCAGTTCTGTGTTAAACCGCATCCTAGAACATGTGTGCCTGATTGTGAGACAGTTTTGTTCTGGTACTGTCCTGGTATTAATAAAAAAAATAAAAAAAAGTCAGTATTGGTGAACCCATTCATTATCTGTGGTTTTGGTGAAATGCTTCCAGAGTATCATTCATGCTTCTAAAAAGCAGATCTGAATTTTCATTTCCTTACAGGAAGCAGTAAAGTTAATCATAGATTACAGATGCATTACAAATGACCGAGTACAAGAAGAAACAAAATGTTTCTATTAGGGATTAAATTTCTCTGTGTGTCTCATCGCTGACACAAATCAAGAGATAAGAGTGCAGATGGACCCAGTGAACTGTTGTGAGGGATTCGTGCCCATAGCTGTGAGGAGCTGTTGACAAGCAGGCTAAATGTACTTTGTTAGCCTGAACATATATATCAGTCTGGAGCCGAACAGGGCACTTCGTTATCAGCTTGGAAGAACTTCCCAGATGCTGCTGTAAGCTATAAGACGGACCCTGATGGACATGAGCTTCTATGCTGTGTGCGCTCAATTCCAGGATCAACAATTCCAGCTGAGCCGCCATGCATCCATTAGTGCATATTTAAAAACGGTTCCTTAAATAGAGTAATACAACACACCGATTTTTAACAAATTTATTGCACTGATTTATTTAAAAAAAAAAAAAAAAAAAAGAGTACCTGGAAATGTAATTTGTAGTCTGTATATGGCTGTTAATTGAAGTGCAATTTGACATGTTCTTTGCTGTTTTTTTTTATCAGTATTTATCTGTACTAATAAAATAGCCTAAAATTTGAGATGTCCTGAAAAAAAATTTTTCCCCCGCTTTAACTATGGAAAAGATGACTAGACGAGTCTTGAGTCTTGACCTGAATTACTGCTAGTAAAAATGCATAGTCGTGCCACCCAATGTAGTAAATCAATGAATGAAATGAGTGAAATGAAGTAGATTGATTAGTCACTGTTATCAGCTGTTGTGAAGAGCTATAAATGGCAAACATATGAGCCTGGTTTATGTTTTAGTTATGTCTGGCTTAGAAAGGTCATTTTGTGCTGTGGTCACCGAGGACACCAGTCCATTCAGCCTTCTGCGGTACATTTAAATTGGCTCCCCATTGTCCTGTGCAGATGCTATTCACTGAAAAAAAAGCCTGTAGCCTTTTGATAAGATGTTTGCCCCGATATATTGACCTTTCTCCCTCCCTATTAGCACACATTAAGGAAATGCCTCTCACTGTTTTCTGTTTAGAGATATGCATTAATGTTTTTAAATCTCTTATCTGACCATGCTGTCATTTGGACCGATTTTCTGCAAACCAGCCAGACTTTGTTTACTACCGAGGTGAATTGAGATTGGTTCTGTGTAACAGCCCAGTCCCCCCGCCCACACACACACACACACACACACACACTCCCAAATGGATGGAATGTGCTTTGAGTTTCTGAATGCGAAAGAGTGCTTAGCAAGCACAAAGAATCTGCTGGCATGCACGCTATTCAAAAAGTGCATCCATCTCAGTACCTTCATCACACTGCTCACTCACTGAGACCTCTAATTCCAACGCAAAAAGGCATCGTGTCTCAAGCGATTCATCTTCAGCTAGCTTTCAATATAGTAACATTTTGTTTCATTTCTGTGTTACACCAGTACAATTCTATATTATTAAATTTTTCTTTTTTGTGCATTTCCTAGAAGAGAAGTTGATCTCTTGAGAATGAGAATTTCTTGCTTTCTCTAACAATACGAAAAATGCACGTCTCGTGTCTGCCTGCATGCCTAAAAATCATCTTGTACGAGAACTGTTCCTCGCTTGCAGTATTCCTGCATGATAACATGCTATGCATCCAAAAAATTGCTCTTTTTCACTGCTTAAGTGCCTAGCATTTCCAAATCTGCATGCACAAAAGTGACATATGGAATTGTACAACAAATAAACCAGCATATGAACCCTTGCCCCAGATGAGCCTAGAATCGGTCTTGGGCGAGGAATCCCTAAAGCATGAAAATGGCCTAAACCTAGGCGTCTGCATGCATCCAGTCAGAGTAGAGCGAGCATGGTGGAGGAGGAAACTACACTATATACTTTTTCTTTTTTTCCCCACTTATAAATACTAGAGCAGGGCTCATCAATTAAATGTCATCTAGGGTTCAAATTCTTACAGAGCAAATACTATTCTGGACATTTTTTTTTTAACAGTTAGTCTGGAAGTTAGTCCCTGTCTGTCCTGTTGCTTAAGGATGCTTTTTCACACATCAGTCTGTCTCAGTTTAGCAGCTCATAAGCCATACATCGTTTCAGCAAAGGTGAATTAGGAGAAGGAGAAGGCTTGTTGCAGTTTGTCTTAGAGACAGCAGAGGGCTCTAAGAAATGTAACACTGATCCTTTAATCATCACAAACAGAAAAACATTAGACTCATAAACTGCAGAATGAATAGACTCAATAAAATAAATGTTTTTTTTCCCACATTTTTTTCCAATTTGTTAGCAGGTTTTATTATAGGAAGGGAGTCTATAGTCAGGAAAGTCCAGTAACCAGGAAACGTGTTTATTTTGCATGGTACAAATTTAGTCCTTAGCGTTTAGCTCTTATCGCAGCTTCATGTTTTTTAGTGCAGAAAGTCTTCACTTATTATATTTGTTTTGTACAAAGACAAATTTTGAACTGCTTTTGATCACATATATATATATATATAGAGAGAGAGAGAGAGAGAGAGAGAGAGAGAGAGAGAGAGAGAGAGAGATAATATTAATATCTCTCTATGTGTGTGTATATCTATCTATCTATCTATCTCTCTACATATATATAAATATCTAGATAGACAGATAGATGGAGAGAGATAAAATATGTATATGTGTGTATAGATATAAATATAGATATGTACGTATATTTCAGTAGAGAGCACATGGTGCATGTATACACTGTGGTACCGGTAGGGTTAATACTAAGTTGCTGAGCTTGCCAGCTTGAGCGCTGCCCCTCTTTGACTGGCTAACAGATTTCCTGAGCCAATCCTTTGGGAGGAGCCTGCCTGAGGATGATGTCATTCTTTTCTGCAAAGCATGACATCATGCACTCATTGATATTCGGCTCTTCTGAAGAAGAGGAGGAGTAGGAGGAGGGGTGCCCATGATAAAACTGTGCTCTGAGATTTCCCCTGTCTTGTCTTTCTCATTTCAGTGCCTTAATACTTTGTCTTTCATCTATTCAAGAAGCCTCCCTTCTAAAATGTTCCACGCATGAACCATCTAAAGCACATTCAGCCATCGTAGTATTCATGTTCTAGAGATAATGAAACTGAAGAATTGGTTTCCTTGTTCCTTCTCGGTTCTGAGATGGATTAAGAGATTGTTCGGATTGTTTCTTTTTTGAAATGTCACGAGGGCCAGGATGAGGAGGTCACATTTCCGCAGATCAAGTTTTGCGTGTAGATTTCACAGAGCTTCGGGTCATTCTTGTGTACATTAAATGATCCAGACCAAGATCTGAGCTGGAAAATTTGATCCCCAGGCTTAATTTCCCCTGTAAGCAGTTCATTCTTGTTCTATATGTTTATTTTTATTTATAGAGTACCATTGCTTTGATATTTCTAGACAAAGGTTTTTTTATTTATTTATTTATTTTTTAAATCTAGTCTAACTTTGAAAGCGATGGATCTGTGTTTGTAGTGATTGGTTGGAAAAAAAAAAAGATGGATCTGTGTTTGTAGTGATTGGTTGAAAAGGTCTAGGTTTTTGAATTTTGAAAACACCATGTGAATACTGTGATGGAACTTTTCAACAAATGGATGGATGCTCCATCCTGTTCCTCATGACCATGCCTGTTCCCTCATAACCACTTCCTTTTGGCAAAGCGTGCTTCCTTCAAAGGTGACATGTTTTACTCCTCGCTCTATCTGGCCACCCGATATAAGCGTCACACCTGTCGGACACAGAAGATTTACAGCAGTAGAGGAAATCTGTCTAGCCCTCTGGTCTGGCTGGAGTTCAACTTTTACCACTTTACTAACGGCCTTCGATACTTGCAGTTGCAGTTCTTTTTGCAGTGTTTGCTGAAAATGAAACAAAACAATCTGGTGCTTTCCCATTAAATTCTGGGAAATGCTTTGTTTGTATATACCATATGAACTGCTGTTACATAATGGGTAATTTTTTCAGTTTCCTATTAGGCCTTTTGTGCTTTCCCAGTCAATGTGGTCCATGATCCATAGTACTCTTCTTTCATTCTTGGACACTGAATAGCCCTCATTTTGTACTCATCTGTCTGGATAATAATCTTAACCAATGTAAGAAGAACCCCAAAAATGGTTTCTAATCAAAAAGGTTAACTTCTACCAGTGTCACTCTGTGAATAAGCATAGTCTTTCTGGGAAATGGAGCTTGATCTGTCTCCATAGGCAACCTATGAGTGTATTATGCTCCTTGCTGTTTATTACTCAAAACCACTTCTCCCTCATATCAATCAATGAAGTGTGTAGCTCAATATCAACAACCCTAATCTTGTCATGATCTGTTCGTTCTGGCTTTTAAAATGACAACATAAATTTTGTTTTCTCATAGGAGCAGTTGTTGGTTGACATTGTAATGCACATTCACAGAATGTATTTCTATTTATTTGATTATTATAATAGAATGCTTCTTGGAAAAGTCCCCTCAATTGATCGAAAAAAAAGTCAATTTGCAGTATTTCGATTTTTTTTCTGATTTAGAATTAAAATTGCATTCAGAGGAATGAGAGTATGGATCTCCTGGATGAATAAATCAGTTCACCATACCATCAGATTTGAGTCTTAAAATTGAGACAAAGGCATCTGAATAATTCCACACTTGTGTCCTGATACGGCTATAGCTTTATCTGAAGCTCGCTCACCCTGGCATGGCATGGGACACTCAATGACTGAAAGGATGATAAGGCTGATTCAGTATTAAATATACAGCTGTGTGTAAGGGTTTTATTTTTAGTATTCTTTGGAATTGGTAGCAGATTAACAGAAATGTGGATGTCTTGTGGTAATCACTCTGTCCTGTCCATTTTCAAGCTTTATTTTTAAGCTGTGCAAATCATTTTTCAATCCAGTGTGCTTCAGAATGTGCTTAGTATTATTCTCCAGGTAATACACCTGGATACAAGCTTAGTCTGTCTGATTGTACCAACCCACTTTGGATTACATTTAGTAATACATTATTTATCAAACTCAAAGAGTTATTTTATCATGAAATTTCAGGTGCTTAAATCTACTTTTCATGTCTAGGTCATTTTTCTAGGTCAAATTACATTGCAAAGGAATGCAGTTGAACTGTTGCCTTTTCCAAAAAAAAAAAAAAAAGGTTGTGGTTTACTGTTAACTGTCATTTAACAAAGACTATCAACACCATGGATATTCAGATCACAGTTGTACATGTAAACAATGCAATTTTTCTGTGGTTTCTATTGGGTCCGTTATATGATGTGCACCTACTATCACGAAGTGGTGAAAATACATGGTACTTTTTCTTTCACATAACTGCTGATGTATTAAGCGCATAACATTTTTACTGGAGATGCAATTTAACTTGTATTCACTTGTGATGCATCCCTATCTGTTACATTAAACAGGACATAAACCTCCTGGTAGGTTAATGTGGGGTCGAGGAGATGGAAGTGGAAGCTGCGAGCAGACACTCCACACGGACACTAAAAGTGTAATTAATAGAGTGCTGATGCTGATACTCATTGGGAGCTGTAATGAATAGGGGCGCAAAGTCCAGCGTGGTCCATTCAGCATAGCAGCCAGGCTCAGGAAAACAATGACTCATTGTGAGATGAGCCAGACTTCTTAGATGGAATTGGGCCAGACAGTGAGGAAATCATTAACCTCCTCTTCATTTCACTGACACTCTCCTCTGATGAGATAACGGAGGCCTGGGAAGGGAGCATCAATAAGTTATCTAATAAAAGGGCTGTCCTTTTAGCAACACCTTATATTGTTTCAGCTGGATGGTAGTCATTAATATAATCAGTTCACTAGTGTCTGGTCATTTTTGTCACAAAATGTGGCAACAGACCACTTGCATTCAGAGGAAGAGGCAGTTTATCTGACATTGCAAACAGCCAACCACATTTTCTGCCTATTGATTTTTAGCCACTAAATAAAAAATTACTTTTAAAGATGTATTGCAGTGACATTTTAAATCCAGTGACTATGTCTTTCTCCGAAAAGCTTACTGTTGTCAGTGTTTTCCCATCAGAAACTGGTGCACATACACTCACTACAAGTGTAAGTGGAACACTACACTTTACTGGGTAGGGCCTTCGTTTGTTCTCAAAACAGCCTCAGTTCTTTGTGGCATGGATTCCATGAGATGTTGGAAAAATTGCTTTGAGATTCTGGTCCATGCTGACATGTTTGCATCACGCAGTTCCTGCAGATTTTTCAGGTGGACTTTTATGCTGCGAATTTCCCGTTTGCAAAGGTGGATTTCGATCTGGTGACTGGGAAGGCCACTGAAGAATATTGAACTTATTGTTATGTTCATGAAACCAGTTTGAGATCACTTTTGCTTTGTGACAGGGTGCATTATCATTGCTTGAAGTAGCCATTAGAAGATGGGTAAATTGTGGCCATGAAGGGATGCACATGGTCCGCATCAATACTCCAATAGTCTGTGGCATTCAAGCGATGATTGATTGCTATTAATAGGCCCAAAGTGTGCTAAGAATACAGTCCCCACAGCATTACACCACCTAGGGTTAGGGTCTATGGATTCAGGCTTTTGGCACCAAATTCTGACCCTACCATCTGTGCCTCAGCAGAAATTGAGATTCATCAGACAGGCTACGTTTTTCCAGTCTTCAGCTGTCTAGTTTTGGTGAGCCTGTGCCCACTGCGGCCTCAGCCTTCTGTTCTTTGCTGACAGAAGTGGAACTGGACATGGTCATCTGCTGTTGTAGCCCATCCACCTCAAGGTTCGACATGTTGTGCATTCTGAGAGGCTTTTCTCCTCACCACAATGTGGTTATCTGAGTTACTGTAGCCTTTATGTCAGTTCAAACCAGTCTGGCCATTCTCCGTTGACCTCTTTCATCAGCAACGTGTTTCCGTCCGCAGAACTGAATGTCACTGGATATTTTTTTTATTGCACCATTCTGAGTAAACTCTAGAGGCTGCTGGCCTGTATCTGCATGATTTTATGCATTGCACTACATTCATACGATTGGCTGATTAGATAATTGCATGAATGAGTAGGTGAACAGGTGTTCCTAATAAACTGTTCTGTGAATGTATGCCTGTATACATAAAAGTGTGTAAAGCCAAACAGTTTGCAACCATCAAATTTCTGATGCTTGTTGCCAGATAAATGCACAAAATATATCAGCAGAACTTTAGAGACTGAGACGTCAGCTAAAAGATTTATTTTGTGAGGAGAAAAAAGCAATGCATTTCATGTGGTCCTGCTTTATCAGGTTTTGGCAACTTGTCCTAATTGCCTGACTGGCCATATTATCATGATACCTTCATTAAAAATGTGGCTCAGCTCTATATTAACATTTACAGAAAGTGTAGTTAATTTAAGCAAGATCTCACTCAAATAATTCTGAAAAACTATGACAAAGGGCTCATGGTGGCATATTTTACTCTTCCTTGGACTAATTCAGCATCATAACTTGTAGTCCTTCCTCATTTTAATTTTCTTTCCGGTTCATTGTAGGAAAGCATGCTTGGGCTCAGCCTACTTAGTTTAACAGATTATCCCCTTAATCCCCATCTGCCTAATCCCCAAACTATCAACACTGAAAGAGTGCATACCCTCACACGCACTCCTGCAACATGCATGCACATGCACAACTATACATTTATTGTACAAAATGAAAATTTCTACATATGAAATGCTAATGAACAGTGTCCTGTTTCATTTTATGCACATACTTCAGTCACTGTAATCCAGAATTATCTTTGCTGTAGCAATTTTTCTTGCTCCATAATTCTACTTACTAAATTCAGTTCTCTGGGTTTTTTTTTTTTTTAACGGGGAGGATTAGATTCACCAACTGGGATTCGCCAGCTGTGATATAGTATTACGGCAGCTTTGATCTCCCAGACCTGTCATTGCTAAAATGTGGGCCCTCTGGGTGGGGTAAGAGGAGTAGGCAGCTTATTATGCATCTCTCTCTCTCTCTCTCTCTCTCTCTGTAGTAGTGCGAGTAACCTTGAACTGTTTTCTGCCTCCTCCAGCAATTTTTTTGCTGCCATCCTCTCAGGTGTAGTGTATTAAGTCTAAAGCTTTAAGGATTAAGTCCATAATAAATGACACTCGTGTGGGTGATTTATATTCTTTTTAACAGTAAAAATGCTGAATATTTTGACCAAGGGCTTTTATGCTACCACCTGAAAGCAGCACATCCAGGTCAATATGCAGACCATATCTGCTGCCAGATTATTCATCTACTTCTGACACCACAAGCATGGTAATCAACATTTTGAGACAGGAAACTACTGTCTCACTACAAGTCTGTAAGACTTGATGCTAATTTTATACTTATACTAGTTTTGCTTTTACTAGCTTCTTGATGTGAACATTACACAATCTGTTGCCTGTTCTTCCTTTCTGAAAAATCTCACCTTGCTTCTGTTGCAAAAAAAATAATCTTTTGACTTTCTTGTCATTTCCTCTCAGCCCTCTAATGCTCTTTGAGGATAAATGTCAAGACATCTTGCTTGAGGTCACACACATCAATTAGTGAGATGCTTCAGTAAACACTAAAACTAGGACATGTTTGGATGGGTATATGTACACCATGTACATTTTGCATAGGTGTGACCGACATTTTTTTTTTTTTTTTTTTAGCACACTAAACATTTCTGCTAGTATGACAATATTTTCACACTGTTCAACCTTGATGAAAGATAGATGAAGGTCTATGAGGAAGTCTGGTCTGAGTCACTGTTTAGCAGATAAAGCCACACCAGTCTGGACAGAACAGGAAGTGTGGTAGATGGGGAATGATGGATCTTGTCCCCTAGGGACCCACTGTGATCGACTTATTCAGTCTCTAATGGAAAATGAGTGCAAGGGTGAGCTAGCCAGTGAGACAGGGGTCAGGAAGGGTAGCCACAGTCTGTTTGTCACCATCTGTTTCATGTTCATCTCTATTAGTGTCTTAGTGTATTAGTTGTCAAACACAAAGCAAATACCAACACATGGGCAAAAATCCTGCGATGAGTTAATACCATGGTGTTTTCTTAAAACAGAAGTGTCATATTTATCCTTGCCTTCTCAATTGTTAAACTCTTATCACTGGAAAAACTGACATTTGCTTTATTTCCTAGGTTTGGGCATTTTTTTTATATATATATATATATATATATATATATATATATATATATATACATATATGAAATACATAAAGCTTTCATACTGTTCCAAAAACAGCTGATGTATGCATGCCTTTGTGTGTGTGTGTGTGTGTGTGTGTGTGAGTGTGTGCACGCACCTGTCACAGAAGCCGGTGGACAGGCGATGTGACAAAGCACTCTCAGGGCAGTGACAAGCCCCACTCCATCTGGCGTCATTACATTCTCCAGATTCTGACACAAGGAACAAAATCTCAGTTATGCATGGCTAATCATTAAGTAGCTTACCCACAGCATATTACTACTGGGTCATTTCACTGTACAGATGCATGCATTAGTACTAATTATACACTAAAGACTGGCCCTACTTTATTTTAAACATCTCTAATAACTGTGTGGTTACACCTAAACTATACATGCAATGACGGATGGATGCGAAACTGGATTATAGCAGTACATTTCCTATAAATAGACCTGTACCAGTGGTCTAACTTGACCATTTAAAATAACTCTTACATAACTCCTGTAGCATGTTTGTATTGTAATCTGCATACTACACAGGAACTGGTCAATTATAATAGTATTATATCATAGTATTAGACTTCAGAATACATTTATCATAAGCGGACAATTACAGTGTGTACACACACTCCAGAAATAACATCTTAATGGAAAACCAGCAGTTCGTATAAATGTCATTATTCTTCCCCTTTAATCCCGAGAGACCAGATACACTATATGGCCAAAAGTTTGTGGACACTTCAATTCAATTCAATTATATTTGTATAGCACTTTTAACAATGGACAATGTCACAAAGCAGCTTTACAGCAATAAATGGATTCACAAAAAATATATTGTAAATGTGAATTTATCCCTAATGAGCAAGCCAGTGGCGACGGTGGCAAGGAAAAACTCCCTGAGACGATATGAGGAAGAAACCTTGAGAGGAACCAGGCTCAAAATGGAACCCATCCTCATCTGGGTGCAACGGATAGTGCGATTATAAATAAATCCCTTCTATTATTGTGTACTACAGGTATATGGCCAAATTATATGGACACCTGACCGTCACACCCATATGTGGGTCTTCCCCAACGTTGGAAGCGCACAAGTATACAGGATGTCTCTGTATGTTGCAGCATTACAAGTTTTGGTTTACTGGAACTAAGAGGTTCAAACCTGTTCCAGCATGACAATGCCCCTGTGCACAAACCGAGCTCCATGAAGACATGGTTGGCCAAGGTTGGCATGGAAGAACTCGAGTGGCCTACACAGAGCCCTGACCTCAACCCCACTGAACACCTTTGGGATGAACTGGAATGCTGAATGTGCCCCAGACCTCTTCACCCAAAATCAGTGCCTGACTTCACTAATGCTCTTGTGGCTGAATGAGCAAATCCCCACAGCTATGCCCCAAAATCTAGTGGAAAGCCTTCCCAGAAGAGTGGAGGTACAACAGTAAAGGGGAACTAAATCTGAAATGGGATGTTCAAAAAGCAAATATGAAAGTGATGGTCAGCTGTCTGCAAACTTTTGGCCATACAGTGTACACTGACTGACCACCTGACCACACGCACTCTTGCAAATCAGCCAATCATGTGGCAGCAGCGCAATGCATAAATTCATGCAGATACAGGTCAAGAGCTTCAGTTAATGCTCAGAACAAACCTTACCATCAAACCCAAAACATCAGAACGAGGAAAAAATATGAAGAGCTGAAGATTGAACTGTCATCTTCAACCTGTGTCCACTGTAGCCTCAGATTCCTGTTCATGGCTGACAGGAGCGGAAACTGATCTAATCTGCTGTTCTAGTCCAACCGTTTGCTGGTTCGTGCATTATAATATGCTCTTCTGCTCACCATGATTGAAAAGAGTGGTTATTTGAGTTACCGTAGATTTCCTGTCACCTCAACCCAGTCTGGCTTCCTCTGACCTCTCACATCAACAAGCTATTTCTGCCCGTAATGATATAATAATAATAAACCTTATTTTACATAGCGCCTTTAAAAAAGCCTCTCGAGGCGCCTTACATGAGAGTATACAACAATAATAATAACAATAATTTAATAATGAAAGAAAACAAAGTTCTCAAATAAAAGCAATCCGAAAAAAATATGTTTTAAGAGAAGATTTAAATGCACTAAGGGATTGGGCTTCTCTAAGATCAGACGGAAGGTGAAGGAGTTCCACAGTTTTGGAGCGTAAGAAGAGAAGGCCCTATCACCCATAGTACGCAGACGAGTCTGAGGGACAGTTAAAAGACCAGAATTGGAGGAGTGGAGAGCATTTTTTGGGGTGTAATGGGTTAAAAGCTCGGTCGGGAGCCAAACCGTAGATCCAGTAGATCAGCAGTTTCTGAAATGCTTAAACCAGCCCATCTGGCACCAACAAAAATCCCATGATTAAAGTCTTTGAGACATTTCAAACACGCCACTTTGCCCTGATTCCTATGTTTGATGAGAACCTTAACTGAAGCTCTTCAGCTGTATCTGCATGATTTTATGTATTGCGAAGCTGCCACATGATTGGCTGATAATTGCAGGATAATTGCAGGAAACTGAACTGCATACAGATGTTCCTAATAAAGTGGGCAATGAGTGTACAGTTGTGTACTTAAGGACAGGCTCAAAATAAATGAATAAAATAAAGACAAACTGACTCTACGCTGCAAATATGTTACTGCTCTCCTATCCAACTTTCCTCTCTTTCAGCAAATGATTATAAAGCCCGGATCGAGCCATCTTGTTGTACTGTAGTGGCTAAACGGACCTGTTTGATGTAATCAATAAGGGCTGGTATGCCACTCATATCAAAACGTAGCTTCTCCAGTGGCTCCAGCCATTTACTCAGCTCTGAAACAGACACACACGTCACCGAATTAACCAAGAAAACATATAAACTATAGATCTGGTTACTAAGTTACAATGAGATTTATATATATATGGTTTTCTGTAATGTGCAGTACAGAAGCCCTGAAGTGCAAGCTGTGAACAAATGTAGAAATATTATGCTGTTACTTCGAATTAAATACATAATTCCACATCTCTTATTTCAACTTAATTCATTATTTTGCCATATTTATCTTGTTATTTTGAACACAAGGTACAGAATGGGCTGTTGTTACCTCGACATATTATTTTGTTACTTCGAATTGATAACTCATTATTTTTAACTGAATTCTTTATTATCTCATTATTTTGACTTAAAACATTATTCCAAGATACTTCATTATTTCAACATATCTTGTTGTTTTGACTTAACTTGTTATTTAATATGTTATTTCAACATATACTTGTTGTTTTGACTTCCACCAAACGTTGTGGGAAAAAAGCTGAATTGTTTTGTCGTTATTTTGACTCGATATCACATTATTATTATTATTTTTTTTTTACATATTATCTCATTATTTCGACTACAAGTTGTGGAAAAAAATTGAAGTACAATGTCATTATTTCAACTTAACTTATTTCGACATATTATTTCCTTATTTTGACGTACCTTGATTAATAATCTTGACTTATTAACTCGGTATTTTCACATAAACATGTCATTTTATTTAATATACAGTATAACACCTAAAAATCTAACAAACAGTACTTCAAAATGTATTATTACACAGCTTCTGTGTTCAGTGGATCCATAGTATAGAATCATGAATGGCTTTGGGAAGACTTTGAAGCTGCTGGGAAGCAGATTTACATCTCACCTTGAAGTTTTGCGTTGTTCTCGTCGGCTTTGCATATACTGAGTAATGGAGCAGCATAATGTTCCATCATTCTCAGCTCAGCAGAGGTCTGGACCACCAGCAGCACGAGCATACAGGCATAGTTGTATGTCACAGACTTTCTGGCTTTTCCCTCCCTAAAAATGAAATGAATCAATACATTGAAGCATATATATATATATATATGCAGGATAAACCCTAGCTTGTTCTGCTTGTGTCTATTGTGTGGTGTGTACGTGCTCACCCCTGTCCCTCTTTGGCGTGATGCTCGAGCAGGTTGACCAGGCAGCTGAGATTAAGGTCCAGGCTGAACACGTGCGAGACTGCGTTTCGTCCCGTGCTGTTAAAACTGATCAGATACAAGCTGTGGAGTGTGGACAACACTTCTGGATTGTCACCTTCCTCAAGCTCCAGGCCATTCAGCTCTGCGACAGCTTGCAGGGCGTGCAAGGCCTGCATCAACCACACCCAAAAGCCATCGTCCAATGAGCTCTCAGTGCCAGTGGCAGCTTCCTCTCCCTCTGCCTCCAACAGAGGGGTCAGTGGGGCCAGGTGAGCTAGGTGTGTGAGGGGAGCCACGTGTGTGAGAGGTGTGAGTAGGCGTAACAGGATGTTGGTGGGCTCGTGCTGGCTCAGGAGGAATAGGAGGCCCTGCTGGGATTGGGATAAGAAGCGCAGCAGCTCTCGCACAGCCTGCAGTACTCCCACGTGGCTGCAAGTGGCCGGAGAGGTCAAGACAACCGCCAGTGACTCCAAGAAGTGGGCAGCATGCATATACCTGTAAACAGAAGCGATCTATTACAGACTTCATATATGTCTAATATCTGGCTATTATGATCACACAAACGACAGTCGATGAAAATACTGGGCCTTGTTTATCAATCTTTCAGTAAAGTTGTGTGTAAATGATTTCACAAGTCAAACTGAACTACGAATTTCACCAGCTTTACAACATTTCTTCATACGCACACGTGTACGTTGTTAAACGCCAAACGCCCATAAATTACCAAGTGTACTCATAGCGTGTCTGATTTACGTTTAGTGATGCTCACAAAACTCCCAGCCATAGCAGTGCATCGACCTGTGGCACACACTAACCTCCTCCTTTTATAGGACGCCATTACTTTTGTCCTAATCGAACATCTAGTCTTATTTGGTTTAAGTTAAGGATGTATTTTGCACTTTCTTTCAATTTCATGTTGGGGTTTGCACAATTTTCTCTAAATTCATGTACGCAATTGCAATAAACTTTTTTTTTTTTAATTTAAATTAATCCATATAAAAAAATTGCAGTATATAAAACCGAACCCGAAGGTTCACGAGTAAATTTACACAAACTCTGATAAGATACAAATATTTGTACAGAACTAACTGGATTTCCACAAATAATACGATTCTTATATAAACGCACTTATATAAAAAATTGTACAAATAAATTGGTTTGTATCCAGCTTGATAAAAACCAGACCTTACTGGGCTTTCAACAGGTGTGCACGTCCACGATTCACAAAATGGAGGACATCAAACCTTCTACGTCTTGCAAAAGTGTGTGTGAGAACGTGTGTGTCCAATAGCTTTGGCTAACATGGTCCAAAACATGTCAAAAAAAGTCTAACAGTTAAAACAGTGCTTCATTAAACAGGTAACAGGAGATATACCACATTTTAAAAGTTGTGTCCAAAAAAAAAAAGATTTAGCTAGATTTAGCTAGCATGAGTCTGGTTATAACACCTGGGGAGTGTGGGTGTGTGAATCACCTATAGAGTGTTGGATAAGGATCGTCTCGCTCCGGAGGTCCAGTAATACGGGCAGTAGTGGGAAAAGCCTTGCCAGGCGGCTGCACCATGCAGTGAGGCGCTGTTTCCAGCAGGTGGAGCAACTCTTCTAGCAAACCCTGCAGCCTCTCCAGATCGGCCTCCGATAGAGAATTCGATTCCAGCAGCGTGTCCATGTCCATCGGGCTCTCTGGCTCTGCCTCGATGTTTTCCCTGTCTCCCTCCTCTCCCTCTCGGTCAGTGCCTTCTCTCTCCCTCTCACCTCCTTCTCTTTCTCTCTCTCCAGCCTCACCTTCTGCAGGATGGTGCTCAGCCCACACACCCGCTGTTTTCTGAAGGTCAGTCAGCACTTCGTAAAAATGTCCCTTCTGCATGATGGCAGCACCTGCTGTCGCCACTCGGACGGTCTGGTCCAAAAGAAAGAGCTCGAGCAGACGCTGGTAGCCACTGGTCCCTTCGCTGTCTTGTTGGTCCACTCTAATCAGCGCCTCCATGCCAATCGGTTCGCTTATGATGCTGTCGAGGGAGCGCAGAATGCTGAGTTTCAGCGTGGATGACACGTGATCGGCAAACAGGAGGTCCAGCAGAAGACCCACGATTCCCTTCTCCAGCAGGGCCTGCACAGTCTGAGTACCGCAGTCAGCCAAAGAGGACGCTAGTTTGGCACCTGCTTTCAGTTGGCGCAGGTTCAGGGCGATGGGTTGTGCCAGGGCTGAGTCAAGATTCAGAGCTGTGGATGTACATTCGACCAGCAGTTTCAGTTGCTCCTTCTGGCCCTCTGGGTCCTTAACCGCCAAGAAACTCAATCCTTTCACTAGCAAACCAGAAACCTCTTCTAATGCTGTTACCCAGCCTGCACCGTGCTCTGACTCTGGCCCCTCCCCACAGGCCTCCAGCAGTTCTACCAACTTAGATGCAGACTCGGACCATGGCGACGTTTGGTCCTGAAGTTCTGTCGTCTTAAGACAATTCAATTCTGCCTCGTAGCGCGTGATATGGGGTGCAGTGAAGTGCTGGAGGGGGCGGAGTTCCCGTTCGTATGGATCGTACTGGACAGTGGGTAATGAGGCGAGGTCCTCAGGGGTGCAGTCAAGGTCGAAGGCTGGCAGTTTAAATGCCCCACTCTCGAGATCCTCCTCATCACTGGATATTTGCTCATAGCCATCATCACCTAAAGTAAGGAAAAAATGTAATATCTAAAACTGGCAAGCGAGAGTACACACAGAATAAACTACTAGTTCGTTATTGTGAAAAACAAAATAAACTAATAAGGAAAATCAAGTATGCCCAGCCCGCATGCAACATCTCAGTGTCTGCTTGCTTTCATGATGGAACTAACTATCCAACCAGATTTCAATTTTTCGCCTACACAAAGCAGAATGAGTATGAATATGAGCTTGAGACAGGGCCATACTAAAACCCAAAGAAACGAGTTCAGTGTCGACGCTGTAGCTCGCGGGGAGGCGGTTTAACATGCAGTGGGATTTTAGTCACTTCCTCTCTGCTCTCAGGTTAACGTGTGAGCATGCCGGGAGAAACACAACCGCACACACGCCTGAGGGACACACACCGCGCTGTGCCTCCCCTACCTTCACCATCATCCTCCATCTCCTCCTCACCCTCTTCTTCATCCTCCTCCTCCTCCTCCTCTGGCTCACTTCCCTCAGAGCGGGCATCATCGTCTTCGTCCTCCCCTGCGCCTTCATCTTCCTCCTGCTGCTGGTCTGAGTACGCATCATCAGGAGGGAGGGAGTTCCGTTCAGGAGAAACAGGCTCCAGGTCATCGTCTCCTCGCTCCACACTCTCCTCCTTCACCGGGCCTACGTCATACGAGTGTGTTGTGCGTCAATGGTTTATTGAAAATAAATAAAATTGAAATAAATAGTATTCGTGCATATACAGTACTGTGCAAAAGTCTTAGGTACCCTATCTTTTTTTTTTTTTTTAGTACAAACTTTGTTATAGATTTTATTTTATGACTTCTGCATTATCGAGTCAGTACAAAAACATTTTAGATTTCCAAACGTTAGTTTTCCAGCACAAAAGTAAATGTTACACAAAAACGTTTGTATGTCAGTAAAGAAAGCAGCATATTACATAAGAGACACTTTTCAGACCAAAAAAAACAGAATGAAGGCTGCTGGGTTTTGCTGCAAAAATAAGAAGCGAGTGCGACATTCAGAGTCTCCAGAAGAACCGTGGCTGCTTCTGCAAGATGCTCAGTAACACTTCCAGCTCATTTCCTTATAAAACTGCACACACTCTACCTGAGATGTTTTTTTTTTTTGTTTTTTTTTGTGATCGTTACACCAAATATTGACTTGGTTTCATTGATTACTGTTTACTGCTCTTTACAGTATTTTTTTTAATGTAGCAACATTTAATTTCATTATTTTTGAAGGCATCTTTGCTCTACAGCATTTCTTTGCATGTGCCTAAGTCTTTTGCACAGTACTGTACCTGTGTACATGCAATTTCTATGGGCTCATTCTATTCTATTACAGCACGACTGTAGCCAACAGGCTTGTGCAATTCCCTGCTGGAGAGTTACCATTTAAAAAAAATCGCAACAAATCATTTAATCATCCAGAACCAAAAAAATAAAAAAAAATAAAAAAATAAAAAAGGCAGGAAAATTTGCAAGTTAAGTAGAGTATGAGAGGGTGTAAAAATGATACCAGCTGTGCAGACGGGAGCTGCAGTCGCAATCATGAAAACTCATCTGGATGGTGGATTTTAGGTGATTCAGTAGAATCCAAGCAGTTTTTTTGGCTAGCTTAAGGCTACACCTATACCTAACCCTCCTATCATCTACACCTAAGCAGTATAGTAACTTCATGTTGCTGGAAAAGTTGCTCTTTCAGGTTGTTGTTTTTTTTTTTTAGATAAATGTTACACTTAGAATTAAAAAAATATGAGGAATAAGAAACTGTTCGGAGGCAGAATTTTTCACTGTGGAAATTTCACACACACCTGGCACAGGCAGTGCATCTTCATCATCGTCATCCGGGGGTGGAGGCCCTGGTGGGGTTCGAGGGCCTCTGGGTTGTGGTCTGGGTGGGCTGCCGTTAAACTGCTCCTCATTATCCCATTCTGACACACACACACACACACACACACACACGAGCACACCAAATACACAATGTGAAAACACAAACGATATACACTCCGTTACGACAGCTCTTTCAACAGTACATTCCATTTACATTCCTTTAGAGACGTAGAGCCTCTAATGACAGACGTAGTGTTTATTTCTAATACTGTTCATGTGTGTGTAAATAACAGATACACTGACCATGCTTGACACTCCTCTTGGAGGCAGGTGTCTGCTGTTGCGGTGGAGGTGGAGGGGGTGGGGGTGGAGAATCGCGGTCGTGGCTGTGTGAGCGCTCGGCTGTACCATACACTGCCAACGTTAGGCATGTATACCAGCCCCGCAGCACCAACCCGTCTGTATTTATCTACACAAAACAATCAAGCAAGGTCACGTCTCATGAACCTCCTGACGAACCACCCATTCCGAAGCCTGCTTATTCCACAGGTCCAAATTGGGGTCACTGCTTCCTTTTTTACATTTAGTGTTTGAATGCGTCCTTCAAGCCTACTGAAAAGTCTGCCTTGCGTAACGATCCTAGGGATCTTCAGGATTGGTAAATTCCTTTTTTAAGGTAAGCTCATGAAAATCACGAGAGGAGCAGAAACGTCTTTACGCTGCTGCTCGGGGCATGGATTGTGGCATGAAATCATACAAGGAACCAGCAAGAAAACACCGATCACAGACAGACAGGAGTTAAAAGCTAGAATAGGGGGAAAAACGTATCCCTAATGCGTTGTGTACTGGGGTACCTTTGACGTTTATCACTACATTAAATCAGGTACTACCATCCCTGACCCGACGTGAGGTTCAGAAATCCTGACAACATGTGCTCTATTTTCTTGTATTCTTTCATGTATCTCATGAAAAGAAAGGTCACATTTCTTTTTGCTGCTTCATTTGTTTCCCATTTTGAATATTTACGACATGAAGGCAGAGTGGGAACATGTCAGACCGAATACTCTCAAAAGAGGAAAATATAACCCTATGCCTTAAGATCACTGTCCGTCTCTAAAAGGGAAACGCAGCTGAGCTATTTCAGAAACACACTCGTGTGGAGAGGAGGGGCAAAGGGCTTGTCTCATATGCAAACATGTAGTTCTCCTCATACACCACTAACATAGAATTATTGTTCCTCTGTTAACTGAAACATGTCAGATCTACAAAGGATCCAATGCTGGTGGATCACTTTTCATCTTGAAAAGATAAAATGTCTGAGCTACTATTTGAGAAACACTTTCCTATGGTGGGCAGGAGAGGTAAAGGGAATTATTTCAAGCATGCAAACAACTGACGGTTTGCATAGACATCCTAGAGCTGGAAAGTCCGGTCAGGGTAGCAGGTGCTTAATTGGTGTAGATGAAGGATGCCATGAGCAACAATTATTAAAGCACGAAGGCTATTTTCACATACACAAACACGCAGTTCTGTAAACCGCCGCGTAAAACAAAGGAGATCATAAAAATTAGATATATACTTCCGGGAGAGAATATTAGACCAAAAAAAAAAAAAGTAGTCTACAAGTCTCTCACCTTTCCACTGGGCCTGAAGACAATTGATTTGTTCTCATCGTACTCCAAGCTAGGGAAAAATAAATGGCATGTATAACTTTCGGGATATGACGAGCGCATTCAGGAAAGGGCGTCAAGAGTTAACAGTAGAGTAAAATCATTTTAATTTTTAAGTGGAAAGTCACAGCTATTAAATAGGTGTATAATAGTCGTGACTGCTGGCATTCTTGTGTGTGTATGTGTGCGCGCACTGGCGTGTTGTGTGTGTGTGTGTGTGTGTGTGTGTAGTACCTGCCCAACCGGTCAAACACTGGGGTGCTGGGTTTGGACACATTGTTAAAGAACAGGTCTAACTGGAACGCATGAGGAGCAGTTTCTCTGGAAAAAAAAAGCAACACACACACACACACACACACACACAAGCACATCAGAACTCAACTCCAAGTTTGACGACGCCCCAGAATACACATGCGCTTTCCAATAGTTTGGAAAAATACAACCCACTAAGACTCTGATCATCACACATTCTATTCACACACCAATACAGAAGAATACAATACAGCTACACTGACAATGACCTTAGAGCTAATTCCCTTTAAACCCTATCCAATTTCTTCCTCAGACGAGCAAAGAATAACTACATTTATTCCATTTCAAACGTGTCGGAAAGAAGTGCAGTGCTTCTCTCAACCCACATAACACCAAACAGTGAAAGCACACTGGGTGGCATTGTTTCAGCTCACACAACGAACAAAAACATTAGACTTCATGAGCAAGGTTTAAAAAGCATAGCCAAATCTGAAACAATCTGGCCCTACAGACAGGGAAATGACTTGAGTATGGAGCTGTATCATTCCTAACTCGAAAGAGTTTATTAGGAAAAGTAGGCACAGTAAGTAGAACACGCAACCGAGAAGACAAACACAGAGGTGGGTGAGTCATAACCAAAAGCAGGAGAAAATAAGGGGTGTGGTGCGTGTGATACCTAAGACGAGTGAGAACAGTAGAAAGCAAGACACACACACACACACACACACACACACACACACACACACACACACAAAAAAAAACCAATCCTGTTCCTGTACTGCGTCCTTCAGCTAAAACTGTTAAAGTAACCACAATGTTTACTTACAGACTAACTTTAATTATCAAGCCTGCATCAAATTCCTGGTCTTGGATATACTGTGGTTTACAGGTCTGAGATGTGACTTATATGTTATGACGTGTGTGTGGGGGGGTAAAAACTTTCCTAGTCAGATTAATCTAAGATTTCATTGTTTCCATGGCTATATGTAACAGGAAAATAAATCTGCATGTGATAGCAAATCGGGTCTGAATGATTATGTACTTTATAAACTCAAAAATACAATGTAAATGTCAGTGACGGTGATGTAATGGTTCAAATTCTTTCAGGATTTTATTTTAAATCCTTTGAATGCACTGGAATTTTGGACACTATGATTTGTATCACAAATTATGAAAGGTGAATTATGACATACTTAAGAAAAAAAAAAAGTCACAAGAAGGCAAAAACAGAATTGTACCAGAAACCTTTTCTTTACCTACAGTACTTTCTTGTCGCTAATATTAGCAGTGAATTTAAAAAAAAAAAAAAAAAAAAAAAAAAAGTCTACACACTCTAGTTAAAACTGCATGTTTCTGCGATGTAAAAAAAAAAATTAAACCAAAATAAATCAGGTCAGATGTTTTTCCACCTGTACTGTGATATAGCAACCAACCAAATTCAAATGAAAACAAATAAAAACATTTAAGGAAGAAAAAAAAAAGTACAATAACCTGGTTGCAGAAGTGTGCACACACTTTTATAATGGGGATGTGACTGTGCTCAGAACGACCCGATCACGTTCAAACGCATGTTCAAAAGTAATTATCATCAACCTGTCATCAACTCCAAACAAAGATCGGCTGTTTCTGTAGCTTTTCTTGGCATCTTCTTGGTTTCATGTCACTGCTGAAACCCTGGTCGAAAGGTATCAATCAGGAGAGGGTTACAAAAGAATTTCCAAAACATTAGATGTACTATGGAGCAAATGGGGCACTACAGTGGCATTACCAAGAACAGAACGTCCCTAAAAAATTGACAAAAGGACAACATGAAAACTGATCGGGGGGTAGGCTGCCAAGAGACCCACGGCAACCTTAAAGGAGCTGCTGGAATAGCTGACAAGTATCCTGCACTTCATAACCGTCTCTCCTATTCTTCACATGTAAACATAGATGAATATAAGGGTGGCTAGATGGAAACCGTTTTTCACAAAGAAAAACCTCCAAACCTGGCGAAATTTTTACCAAAACCTACAATCAATCACCCCGAAGCATGTTGCAAAATGTGTTGTGGTCTACTGAGAGCAAGGTGGAACTTTTTGGGCCTAAGTCTAAAAGGTAACAGCTTATCACCCAAAGAACACCGCACCCACGGTGAAGCATGGTGGTGGCAGCATCGTGCCACGGGGCTGCTTCTCTTCAGCTGGGACTGGGGCTCTGGTCAAGATAGAGGGAATCATGGCTAGCTCCAAATACCGGTCTATTTTGGCACAGGACCTGCAGGCCTCTGTTAGACAGCTGAAGATAAATAAAAATTTCCACCTGCCAGCACGATAATGGGCCAAATCATCATCATCAACAACAACAACGAACGTCAGGTTTGACTTTAGGCTCAAAGGAACTCGTGGGATTCAGCCACGGAAAAAAAGAGCGACTCCGATAAGTGCCTGTTCCATCGAACGCCACTAAACATATTTTTATTAATTCAGAAATGTGCTACATAAATTGAGCCAACATGTACACCATATATTTATTCAATTTAAGTGACACTGGTCATCTAACCAAAAAGATCTAATCAAATTGGGCTTTAGTAAATGTATGTTTATGGTTAGTTTATCTTTGATTAGATTTTTATTTTTTGTGTGTCTTTCTAGATAACCATCAGTTCTGAAGCGAGAAATAATCAGCAATTAAAGCACTACACAAGCGAGGCTTCTGTGTGGATAATATGTTGTGTTCTTACCCAAAAGCTCTGCTGTCCGGGAGGCTGCTGTGGGCTTTGATACCAGGAGGGATGACTCTGACTTCGGTGATCATTACACCATACGGAAACCGCACCACATCCACATTTGTGAACTACAGCAGAAAAAAGACGTTTATGCCTGAGACAAATTTCAACCAACTACAACACGGACATAGAAAAGACTTTGGTTATCTTCTATTAAACAGACTGTCTAGTTTCTCTCCATTTTCTTTTTCTCTAAGTGACAATTATATTGATAGTGAGGAAATCCGTTTCTATAAATGTCTTTTGGCAGCTGACTGGTTTAACTACTTTTGATACCTCATGGTAAAATTCTGACTGTTCAGAAGGTGTTCATTTTCTCTAACAACATTAGCAAAAAAAAAAAAAAAACAGAGACAGTTTCAAGGTAAGTCACAGGTTCATATTAATGCACTCACTATGATTTCCTTTTTTTAACAACTAATTCACATGTAAGTGGACAGCAGGTGCTGTGCTGTGCAGAATTTAAAACAGCCTAAGAAAAAACAGCTTGAAACAAAAAAGTTGCTCTTTAAGAAAAATATTTTATAGTTGCTATGGTCAAAACCTCCATAAGACCATTTCATGGTTTATCAAAACAGAATTCCAATATCAGTGTTCCTCTGTAACAGTCAAATGTTGGTCCGTTCATTTTCTGGTATAGGGAACATCTTCACGAGAGAGAGAGAGAGAGAGAGAGAGAGAGAGAGAGAGAGAGAGAGAGAGAGAGAGAGAGATGTGGAGATCAGCCGGTATCGCTGTTAGTCGAAATTGTCTTAAAGCAACCTGACCTGACGCCTCTGAAGTTCTGCATAACTTGACAACAGAAGCTGGGTGAAGAATGGCTATCTTACTGGGAGTTTCCAGGTCAATATCATCCAAAACACAGCGCACTGATATCAACTGTATCCAAAAAATGGAATAAGTAGGATTGGTGCATCTCTAAAAAATGAAACGGGAGCTCAATATCTTTGCAGCAGGAACAACTTTACACCACAGCGCTGCTCAGTTCTCTAATCTGATTAGTCAGGTGGTGATGATTATTATTATTGTTTGTTTTTTTTTACAGTCAGTAAACTGGAAAGTGTTCAGGATTCCGGATATTGCAATTTTGCTATTAATTTTGTTTTATTACATTCAAGAAAGAGGAAAAAGTGTCTTGTGAGGGGATAACTGTTTTTAGCTTTTACGATGTAAACGATAACAGGAAATAACTTCTCACGCAGACATTCAACAACATTAAATGTAAATATAAACCGTTAAAAAACATCTGTCCATCCTGCCATCCATTCTCTGTACCGGTTATCCTATATAGGGTCACAGAGATCCTGGAGCTTATCCCAGGGGATTCGGGGCACAAGGCAGGGACACCCTGGACGGACACGATCGCGCGCGCACACACACACACACACACCCATTCACACACTCCGGACAATTTAGAGAAGCTAATCACAATGCAAGTTACAGCGCATGTCTTGGGACTGGGTGAGGGAACCAGAGTACTCAGCGGAAACACCTGGAGCACAGGGAGAACATGTAAATGCCACACACACAGGGCGGAGGCGAGACTCGAACCCCCGACCGAACATGTTGTTCAGTAACAAATTAAAGATTATAATCATGGACAAACTGCTGTAGTATAATAGGAATAAACCACTATGTGCTGATTTCTGAAATTAATCATCTTTAGGGTGGTAACAGTAACTCCTGTGATTATTTTCCAAAAACAGCATGTGGTTTATTCTTTATATAACACACCAGCCAGTCATAGCCTACATGAAGCATTACTGCATTACTTTCAAACTAGTTTCTTCAATAAAACATGTCAGAGGAATGAACACAGCTCACTGATGGACGATTTGCAAAGCTGTATGTCTGCATGCAGGTATTAGGATGAGTGTGTTTTAAGAGTGTAGAAAATAGAAAGCCTTGCAAGGTCATTCATGAAATCCTGTTTGTATCCACGCTGCATATTACAGCACTTGATGATGATGATGATGATGATGATTATTATTATTATCATCATCAAAGCTAGAGCCAGTTATCTAGCCCACTGTGCAGTACCTTGGTGTATCTAGCCGTTAGTTTCTAGCCATTTACAGATTTATGCGCAGAATAAATGTCCATGAGCTCTAAGTACAGCAGTATTGTTTACTTCAGGATAATAACAGGTTACTGGAAGGAGTACTGTTACTACTTTAACATGCTAATCATTACTGTAGTGCTCGCTTCTGCACGTCCCGACATGCTAGTGCATTTAGCCAGGCTGCTAACTAACTTGCTTTGTGTACAAAGCACATCGACAAAAAAAAATAAGCTCGGGAACGCTGCAGATAACATTTTATTGAAACCGTCTTCCAAATAATGTGATATGCATAATTCTATCATTTACCTCTGCACTCTGATGCTTAAACGTGTCTAAAAACAGAAGCTCCATTGAGGAATCCCCCGCCATCTTTGTTTCTCGGTCATTTGTACTTCCTGCTGAACATTTCACTTCCAGGTCACCGCAGAGTGCGCCAGAGAAAAACAACAACAGTAACAGCCATGACACAGCTGAGAGAAACTCGGTGCTTCTGGCACAGTCTCTGACGAGTGTATTACTCATGTTTATACTGTGTAATAACCAAACTACCACAAAATCTTCATCTTTTCATATAAGATTAGTTTTTAGTAATTAATAATTAATGCGCGTCGGTCTTTCCATGGTCAGATTCTGGGCAGAATTTGTAGGTGTAGTGCATAAAAAGGTGTAGTTTTCAAAATTTTAATTATTTTGTTAAAAGATCTCTTTTTTTCACTTATTTAGTACTGCCCTTCAGAAGCTACATGAGATATTTATGTTATTTACATATTTCCAATTAGACAAAATAACAATTTACACCGATCATCCTGTTCAAAATTTTACACCCCCCTGACTCCGAATGTATTGAGTTGCCTTCTTGAGCATCAGTGAATGTTTGCACCTTTTGTAATAGTTGTGCACAAGTCCCTCAGTTGTCCTCAGTGTGAAAAGATGGATCTCAACATCATATAGCCGCTGTTGGAAAGGGGTCAAGGATCTGGAGGATTTTTCTGAAGAACAGCGGGCATTTTAACTGCTCAGGACAAACAAGGGACTCATGAACAACTATCACTAAACATAAAAACATTCGTTGATCATCCGGCTAACAAAACCCACAGTATTAAGAATCAAGCGTATTTAAACTTTTGAACTGGTTCATTTGTGTAAATTCAGTTATTATTGTGTCTTGTGGACTATATGTAAACATCTGCTATGTGAAATAGCTCATTCAGGGCAGTACTAAGTAAAAAAACAAAATGCAATTTTTATCATCCCCCTTCTTTTTACAGTGGATTAGTGGTTTGGCACCCCCTCCTTGTGCACCAAGTCCCAAACTACTACTTTTTATGTATTTTAAAGGCGGGTTACCCCAAACGAAAATGAAAAATGAAGAAAACTGCATTTAAAGGTTTCATTCCAGTTCCACTGACAGGTGCTGTGCCTACCTCCAGATTTATAACCTAGTTATAGAATAACCTACTTATGGGAAAACAAACATTACTGACAAATTTTAAAGAATAGTAACTTTACAATGTGAAATTCGTTCTCACTTTGATTATCAACATCATCTATATCGATCTCTGTCTCATCACGTGGCATCTAAACATGAGCCTCATTGTCCTCTCTTTCTTCACTCAATTGTTCACGCTAACATCTGTGGTTGTCAGGGTCATGGTTTGTATGCCACTTTGGGCTGGAGGGTTCTGGGGGGTGAGTGGGATGTTTTTTGGGGGTGTCACCAAAATCTTAGTTTAAAATGAGTAATCAAAATAATCAAACATCTAACTGCAAAAATAGTCTGTGGCAAACAAAGGGAAAGTGTAAGTGCAGACAGTGTATCTACAATGTACAGAATCATTTCTGCTGTAGATGAACAGATATTACAGTGATACAGGTGGGAATGGGTCATCACGATGAGGAGTGCACTCTCGTCTAAAACAAGAATCAGAGACTGTGCATGGTTATGTTAAGTGTCTTTTTTTTGTAAATAAAGAAGGTCAGGACAGGAGGCCACAAGGAAAAAATAAGGATATTCACTTTCAAGTTTCAACGTGACCAAAACAATTACTTGTGCTTTTTTTCATACCAATGAATGTAAAATTTATTGTCACTGTTCTGTCATATCCTGCCAACCTTTCTGGGCTAGTTTCTGGTATTTCTGTTCAGTTTTTTAGCTGGAAATATTGTATGCCTTAAATCAGCACATTTATGTTCTTCTGATGTTGTATAAGTCCCAAATAACGACATGTATCAGAGATTGAACTTAGGCTCATCAGAAAATCCTATTTGAACATTTAGATTCATTCACTGTAGCCTACAGAAGTATGCATTTATATTTAATTATCTTGGATTTAAGTTAGGATCAAATCTGACAACAGGCATATAAATGCATTATAGTGTTGGAAATTTAGTTGATCCTTCCACAGTTTGTCAGCTTGGTCAAATCGATTTTCCTCCATGTCATTATTTCTAGTTTCCAACTCAATTTATATTTTGAGTAGTAAAGTCTTTTGAGTCATATATTTGGGTCAAAAAAAAAAAACCACTTTGATTTGATAATAGGATTTTTTTTTTGTATAAGAATCCATGTTTCTGTGGAGAAATGTATAATATGGGAAAAAAGCCTATCAAGTCTTACAGTGATCATTTTTCCTTATTTACCATTTAAAACAAATGATTTAGTTCATGTTAGAATGAAATGTTTAATCAAACCTTTTCGGATTTATTTACATATGACTTTTTTTTTTTTTCATGGCACATGTGTATGTATTTTGACAATCTTGTTAATCATGCAGCATTTCATGAAGAAATTAAAAAAAAAAAAGATCAGCTGTGGCCATTTGCACTCTTCTTCAATAATAATAGCGCTTTTATGATCTGACTGGACAATTTCTCTGATTGGATGTCCTCAAAAGGCAGATAAGAGTAAATCTTCCTGAAAGTGGCCAGCCAGGCCCTAATCATCCTAAACAGAACGAGAAGAGTCCACTAAACACTTTCTAACCACTTTTGGCTAGAAATCTTAAGTTGCCACCGTCTAAGTGCATGAGATTACAAAGCCCGAAGGTCTACATTCCTAATGATTGGAAATTGATGATGATGGCGCATCTTGTTTACTACAATCCAACTCTGAGTCACATTGGTCACTCAGATTTATTTAGAATACTTAAAATATTCTGCATGGAGGAGTGGACCGAGATCCTTCTATAAGTATCTCTTACATTGTTAGAGATTAGTCGTCGAATCAGTGCTGTTATTCTCTCCCCAGAGATGACATCACAAGATGCGGGGTGCAAGGGTAAGGGTGCATATGAATTTGAAAACGTTTAAATAAAACTATACAATGTCCCTGTATATTTGAGCCCAAATATTACTTATTGCATGTGTTATATATTCTTTTTATGTATTATTTTTTCTCATTCCGTGAAGGGTGCCGGGCAGGGTTCAATCCAAAGCTTGGGTTACTGTCTGTGTAGAGTTGTGCATGTTCTGCCTGTGTCCATGTGGGTTTCTTCCGAGTTCTCCAGTGTACTCCTACCTCTAATTGCCCTAGGTGTGAATGAATATGCGAATATGTGTGTGTGCGTGCGCGTGTGTGTGTGTGTGTGTGCAGTGCTTTGTGATAGACTGGTGTCCCATTCAGGCTGTGTCCCCATCTCACACCTAGTGTTCCTGGGATAAGCTCCAGATCTACCCAAAAAAAATTCCAAGGATAAAGCCCCTACTGAAGATGCTATGATTGAATGAAGGGTGCCAGTATTTCTGGAGGGTGCTGTACATAATACATAATAACCACTTTCCATCATTTTTTTTTTTTTACTATTTTACTTAGTTAGTGGATAATTCATTCATGCCACATGTTCAACTTTTCAGCCTCACAGTCAGGTTGTTGTTTTGGAAGAATGTCTTAATTTCTCATTAGAAATTGTTCAAAACAAGTGCAACAGCATTCCACTGTACAGTATTGAAGTGTGAAGCTACAGGCATCGCAATGCTTCATTAATAACACTGAAAAGCCTTTTACTTGCATAATGTTCCGGCCCTTGCACTTCAGACTTCTGCACATCACAAGCTCCATGTATAGCTAGATAGCAGGGCTGCTAATGACACAGAATTAATAAAGAGTTCACCATACTGTACTCTTACAGTAGATAAGCATTAGCCTTCACTCTCCGAAAAAACAGTATTTAAACTGTTTCTTTCGTCGTTGATGGGGTGATATCCTTATCTTTTGCACCTTCAATATGTCTCTTTCACCTGGAAATGTGGATATAGTGTATCTTTATGAAAGATGTAAGATATAATTGGACTGTAATTACTTAGAATAAAGCTTTAAAGGTACACTCTATGCACCTTTCTAGGTAAAAGATATATACTATAGGTGCAAAGGTTTGCTGCTTGATGGTACCAAGCTTAAAGCCACAAACAAAGGAACAACATAAACACTGCAATGTGCTCCAGTTTAGGTTTCTAATTTGGTATGGCTGATTTGGTACAGATCACTTATTTATTTTATTTGAGGATTACTTGAGTGGGCCATGATTTCATTTTCAGTACACTTTCAGAGACAAGGGTACTAAACTGTACCACTCCTTGTTGATGAAGTGGTATCCACAGGCATACATCTTTAGTACCTTTACTTACCAGTGGTAAGTGGTAGCTCAGTGGTTGGACTGAGATGTTGGCCTACAGAGTGGAAGGTTGTGAGTTCAAAGCCCACATGGCTAAGCTGCCACTGCTGAGCCCTTGAGCAAGGTTCTTGACCCTCAACTGCTCAGTTGTGTGAATGTAAGTTGCTCTGGATAAGGGCGTCTGCCAAATGCCATGCAATAACTTTAAATCAGAAGCTGATTTTTCAGCAGGGAGGTACATCTTTTGTATCTTAAATCATTGTTAAAGGCACGCTATATCTATGTTAGCAGGTGAAATCTAGATATTAAAGGTACTAATGATGTACCTCCCTGCTGAAAAATCTAGCTTCTTCTTCCCAGCTCTCCAAACACAAGTCAAACTGGTCAAGCTGGTAGACAATTTTGTTATTTTCCTATAAATGATTTGTCTCTGGTGTAGCATTAGCAATTACGAAATTGTTTGCTTTCTAACAGCTTGCTAATGACTAGCCTACCAGCTTGACCAGTTCAACTTGTGTTCTGGGAGCTGGTAGCTGGTTTTTTTCCCCCTGCACTGAGGTACATCTTTTGTTCCTTCACTGTCTAGCTTTCAGCTGGAAACCTGGATATAGTGTACCTTTAAACACTGCCTTAAGGTGCATACTAGAGGTACAAATGGTGTATGCCTGAAGGTATCATAGTAGCTACAAGAATACAGCTTAGTACACTTTCTTCTGAGAGTCTAGTGATGAATTTACTGCATGGAGGAGTGGACCGAGATCCTTCTAAGTGTCTCTTACACTGTAAGACATTAGTCTTCGAATCAGTGCTGTTATTCTCTCCTCAGGGAAGACATCAGGAAATATTGTAAGGGTGCATATCATTTTGAAAACATGTTTAAATAAAACTGTACAATGCCCCTGTATGTTTGAGGCTACATATATATATATATATACACACACACACACACACTCACACAAGGGTGCCAGGCAGCATGGTGGTAGATGTTTTTTTTCCAGCACTGAGGTACATCTTTTGTACCTTCAGTGTCTAGCTTTTCACCTGGAAACCGTGTACCTTTAAACACTGATATAAGGTGCCTGAATTTCTTCTGAGACTGTAGTGATGAGTTTACTAATTTGCTGAGCTAGATTAGCCTCACTTTGTTTTGTGTGTGTGTGTGTGTGTGTGTGTGTGTGTGTGTTTTCCTGGTCCATTGCCACGTCCCTGTTTCTGAGCACCAATGAGAGAGCGCTCGCGCTGGCCAGGTAACGCGTTACCTGTGGGTCACGTGGGCGATGGCCAGGTAAGAGGCGCGCACAAAAGCGAGCACGAGCGAGCAGCCATTACGGGGCTCGCGCGACTGTTTTTTTTTTTTTTTTTTTTTTTTGCATAGAGTTTCACACGCGATCGAAAGGCCACGGAGACCATAAAGGAACTCGGAGCGCTGCTTACCTGCTCTTAGGTGTGGGGGTTACTGGGGGCCCTTACTTCACTGTCACCTGGGGTTTTCTTTGGTATCAGGGTATCGGGTTGTTCCTTTATTTCTTTTCTTTTCTTTTTTTTAACTTTTACTTCTGTATTTTTATTTTTTAATTTTTAATTTTTATTTTTTTAAAATGACGGTTAATCCTGAATACCTGGTGCTGCTATTCACCACGACGTCTGGCGCGAGCGGAGAGCTGTTAGGTTCAGACGAGAAGGAAATCGTTCAGCTGGTGTGGCAGGTCTTGAATTTAGGCACTAAAAAGGTAAAGTTCATCCTTTTTTTTGTCAGGTTACGTGAGAAAAAAGTGTGACTATTCACAATAATATACATTTTTGAATAAATTTTCTTTTCGTCACTTTGCAGTTTGTGTCATTTTTCTTTTAGCTAAAAAGCTCGACGACGTCGACTGTGTAGCTAGCTCGCCAACAAACTAGTCACAACCACACACAGACATTTGGGCTATATAGAACAGCCGTGTTTAGACGAATTATTTATGAATTTGAGTTTATTTTTTGTATGTGAATGTATGTTGGGGTTGTGGTGGTGGTGGTGGTGGTGGTGGTGAAGACCGGTGCAGTGAATGAAGTGCTGGTGAAGCCGGAGAGTGTGGAGCTGACGGAAGAGTGCCGGGAGGAGAGCGGCCTCAGTGAGGAGGCCCTTTCAGCTGCTGCTCCTCTGGAACAAGCCCTCACTCAGGTGCACAACAAAACAGCATGGAGCTAGTAACAAAACAAAAAACACTTTCACATGCACACATTTGAGTTTATATTCTACTTCATTGATTAATATGATACCACTGATCAACACTCACAGAGTGGAAATACATAGTCCATATTTATATTTATATTAGCAGTTTTATTTATTTATTAATTGCTTGCCTATTTGAACTCGGAGATCAATTCCAGTTGAAATTGCAGGTAAAAGAATCTACAAGATTGACACCAGGAATGTTTCCTAATAGTTTCTCTAGGTTTCAGCTGAAGTCTTCAAACAAACAGAAACAATATTTAGAGAAAAACAGTTGATCGATTTCCGTTCGGTTCGGATTGTGCCGTGGTAGTTTCAGGTGGACTTTTCTTCAGGGCGTTGATCGCTTATGCTGTGCCTATGCTTTCATCTCGTGTAACTGTCACCCCGAGTCAGATTATATCTATTCGACATGGCTTTGATTTTATTTTTTGACAGGGTTAAAAGCAGAGATGAACATCAAAGGGTTTTTTTTTCCCCTAGAGAATCTCACATGGTGTCACATAGGGTACCATGTCCACAAATATACACTGCGTCTGAAAAGTCAGGAAAACCAGTGGGAATATATTGAGCAAATATGTTTATCCAAATATGATGAGCATAAAAATCCATAAAAACGTGATACAGAGAATGAGAGAATGCGTAGAGCTTAAGGCTGAACATGTAGCGCATATGTTGTACACGATAAATACAAAATTAAATATATGTAGTCTTGCTGTCATTGGTTCCTGACTTTTCGGGCACCGTCTAGTTTAACAATTTAAAAATGATAGTTTAAGAATATAAAGATCACTATGTTACTTTACTGCCATTTGAGTTTCTTCGAAACATTGACATGCAGCTACTAGCCATCGTTTTTGTTATACTTACACTAGGGAGTGTGTGGGGGACTCCTTTACCCTGCCGTAAATTGCAGTTGAAATGTAGAGTAATTGTTTCCTTAACTGTATGTGTCTGTGTGTGTAGTTTAACCAAAGGTTGCACTCAGAAATAAGCACAAGTTCAGGGAATTCCTTCTGCCTCTGCACGGATGGTCAGCTTCACCTGCGTCAGGTTTTGCATCCAGAGGCTTCCAGCAAGGTATGAAGGTCTACTTCTGTAACCTAATGTTAGAATTCTGTCATATTACATTACATTACATTACATTACATTACATTATACATTATCAGTCATGTCAGAATCATGTACAGTTGTTACTGTTACTGGGATCTCTGAATCTAAATGAAGTTGCACTCTTCGTTTGCAGAACATCCCACTACCCGAATGTTTTTTCTCATTTTGTGACCTGCGGAAAGAGTTCAAGAAGCATTTCCCATCTGCGGCTGATCTGAAGGACCTGGATCTTAAGTTTATGGCAGATTGTATCCTTCAACCTTTTTTTTTTTGTTATTTACTGTTTAGCATCAAAACCATGACCGGAATATAGGAATCTAAACAGCTAATCTGTTGACGTCCAGTAGTATGCACAGGATTAACAGCTATGCAGCATGGCTGTTTGCACATTTTAGAGCAGGGATAATGGGTGCATTGCTCCTATCATGGACAGAGGAATACATAAATATATTTTCTAAAAAGCACCTTTGTTTCCTAATGTTATAATGGAAGTTACACCATGTTTCGAGTCGATGCTCTGAAGCAGAGGCTGTATTTTCTATATCTAGAAGTGCACTCGGACCAAAGTCAGAAGTCAGATGACAGCCTGTTTGAGAGATAGCATGCTAAAGGGTGTGTGTGTGTGTGTGTGTGTGTGTGTGGAAAAGGGTGTTGGCTGCAGAAGCCTAAGGTTTTGAAATGCAAATAGAGGGACAATAGTGTGTGCCCAATAAGCCTGCAAGAGAAAGCAAAGAATGTTTAGCCAACAAGCTTAACCTGCCACACCCACCTAATGACATCTCACACACACACACACACACACACACATGCGCACACACATGCACATGCACGCTTGAGTATATATAATTGTAAACACAAAGGTGAATCATAAACTTTCCTTTTCGGTAGACTGTGTTTGCAATAGGTTATACATTAATGGTTGTACTGAGTTATAAGCGATTATCGTTTTATCACATTGTTAGAATTACTTATGGTGTCTGGACTATAGGGTTTGGTAGCTTTCCTTAACTGCATCTCTGGTCAGACCTGAATGTGAAGGAGGATTCTGTTAATAACTTTACTGCGCTCAAGGTTCATCAGATGTCCAGCATTGCTCTAGCACTCCTCTCCGAGCCTGTCTGTAAGTGACACACTTATACACACAGACACATTCACATGCACACAGCGACTGAAATGCAGCGAGACTAATTTTCGAAAGTTTAATTTTAAGCTTTAAAATATCATCACAGGTCCAATGTTCTCGTGCCCTGAGAAAGTGAATGAGAAGTTTGAAACTGGTACCTGGTAAGAGTTTATTTGAACCAAGTTTATGTAGAGTTTCTCAGTGTCATATACTGTAATATTATACTTCATATACTACTTGATTGTTGATTATATTGTTGCATGTTACGCTGCGTGTGTGCAGCAGCAAGATGGAGCGGATAGATGACAATACTGTGATCAGGGCTCGAGGTCTTCCCTGGCAATCCTCAGACCAGGATGTTGCACGCTTCTTCAGGGGTCTCAACATTGCCAAGTATGTACCTCTAATTAAAGCAAATTTAAACCATTTATTAACAATAATATACTCTTTATTATACAGTGCATTTCAAAGCTGTCTTAAAAGCATTTATTGAGTATACCTAACAATGCCAAAGCACAAGGCTTAGCCATTATTGATTTATAACATTTATACAAATTTTCCAAATGAGACCATATAATCATAGGGTTGTGTGTGTGTGTGTAGAGGGGGTGCTGCTCTGTGCCTGAATGCTCAAGGCAGAAGGAATGGCGAGGCACTTGTGCGGTTTGAGAGTGAAGAACACCGGGACCTGGCACTGCAGAGACACAAACATCACATGGGCTCAAGATACATTGAGGTGCATTTCATTAGTACACCAAGTCTTTATACAAATTAGTTATACCTATGTTAGTGTTAATATACTGTATGTTATCCCATCCTGTTAATAAGAAATGTGTATTTTGTCATCCTAATAATTGTAGTTATTTAGAAGCAGATTCGGAGTTGAGTTACAGTGTGTAGTATTGATTTAATGCTTATGTGGTTCACAGACAGTTGTGCAGGAGTTGTGTGTGTGTGTGTGGTGGGGGGGGGGGGGGGGGGTAGAGTTTGCCAAAATGGAGTCTTAGTCATGCACAATTCTGACCTTGAATTGAAGTAGATTTTTCTTGAGTGATATGAGCTCGAGTGAGGCGCAGTATTAAATCCAGTGCCACTGTCTGATAAGTTGTTGTCACCACAGTAGTTCATGCAAAATTTGTTGTTTTGTGCTGTAAATACATTCAAATAATTCTGAGATGCCATTTGAGGGCAATATTAAATACATAAATATGACAGTTAATTAAATGTATTGTTTATAAAAAGTCCACGAAAAGCAAGAGACGGCTTATTAATCAGAGACATCTCAAGGACTGAATTGAGTACGGATAAAATTTTGAATAACACTCGCTTAAATAGAGCTTTAACGTGTAGCAGGTGAGTGCTTGGTCAGCTTAGCCTTCAAACTGGTGGCATGTTTTCTTTACAGGAGAGCACATTGTATTAACAGAAATTGCCATTATTTTATTCATTCGACCACTCAAATAAAAAAACAGCGAATTAAAAGCAGTATAAAATAGCCTACATTCCGCCGACACGTCGCGATTTCATGTCCTTGACTTAGGGTCCCGTGTCTGCTTTCAATTATGATCACAAATTACTCTCGGCAAACGATATAAAAAAAATGAACTACACACAGGTAATTATTGCAATCATTTGACTTGAAGCATGAACCAACTCTGAACTTTCTCATCATAAATATTGAAGTAACTTTTGAACTTAAATCACTAGCCCTGAAAACGGTCTGTATCTACATGCACTCTAACATAATAGTTATTACACTGTAGAATATTTTCTTAAAGATTGAGTTATGGCATTTCCTTTATATGTTTATAATTAAAGCAATGCAGAGAGAAAATATTGTAGTTTTGTGTTCCAGGTTTATAAAGCAACCGGTGAAGACTTCTTAAAGATAGCAGGAGGTAAAAAAAAAACAGTCCTCTCACAGCTTCTTGCGCACGTTTGTCATCAGTAATGCTGTATGGAATACAAATCCATTACGTTTGTATTTCAATAACAGGCACCTCTAATGAAGTCGCAAAATTCCTGTCACGAGAGAACCAGGTGATCGTGCGCATGCGGGGATTACCGTTTACTGCCACGGCTGAGCAGGTGCTGCAGTTCTTCTCTCCATCATGCCCAGTGACGGACGGCACAGAGGGTATACTGTTTGTGCGCTTCCCTGATGGCAGGCCCACCGGGGACGCGTTTGTCTTGTTCTCCTGTGATGAGTATGCAGAGAATGCACTGAAGAAGCACAAGGAAATCCTGGGCAAGAGGTACATCGAGCTGTTCAAGAGCACAGCGGCGGAGGTGCAACAGGTTTGTACAAATATTCATACTATCTGTGATGTATGGTGAGCACGCAGTACGACTTAGAATGAGTTATTCATCATTGGACTACTAAGCAAAATATGCTTCAGTGGGCGCTACTGATATTTATTAACGGTATAATTAATTGAAAAGGATATGAACATTAGAATCATCATACCCTAGAAGTCGTTCAGACCAGTGGTTCTCAGAGTGGTCCAATGGAGCCTAGCCAGGGAGTGTACGTGTGATTGTTTTTAATTTTGTTACAGTAGTGGAAATCTCAATCCTCCATTAGTAAAGCTATTATTTTTATGATTGATTTCTTATACTTATTAGACTGGTCACTTAAAATATTTATTAAATGTCAGTAACTAAAAAACAAGATACAAATAATGTCAGCTTGGGCCTAATGCGTTCTGTTAGTGTACATAATAATCTCTATGGGGCTATTAAATAGACAAAATATTATTGCTCACTTTTAAATAAAGTCTTTGGAATAAATTTTAATTTATTTTTAAAGTGGTTCCTGGCTATAAAAAGTTTGAGAACCCCTTGTTTAGACAACTCGGTGCCACCAGCCAGCACAGTGCAGGGCTTTTGCTGCTCTTGCTTGATTTAACTCGGCAGCTACATGTCAAGCTAACTGACTGGCTGATCTGAGTGTGTTGCAGCAGGGATGTTACGTAAATTTGTAGGACTGTTGTAATCCAGCTCTGGATTTTGACACACCTGTACTGTCAGGTCTGCTTCTTGCCTAACTTGCCAATTAACCTGGGATTGTAGCAAGAAACATTCCTGGTGCAGCGTTTCCCATACTTAGGTGATATTTTGGCGCTTGCACCCAGGTATATTGACTAGCACCCAAGTATATTTATTCTCATACATACATGTTTTATTTATTAGTCCGTTCTGAGAAATCAGTTCCTTGTTTCCAATTTGGCGGTGGAATTAGGGAAGCTCTGGGGAAGAGAGAAAGAGAGAGAGAGAGACAGAGCAGAGCAGCAGTAATATTCACTATTAGTAATATAAGTAGTAATATTAATAGTAGTAAAACTAGTAATATTCATGAGTTAAATAAAAGTACCTGGTGAAGCTGATTAAACATTAATTAGCCTATGAGTTTGATGGAAGCCAATAAAATGTGTTTAATTTTTAATTTGAGCAAATACAACTTATGCTGCCTATTTATCCGCCAGGGAAACGTAGTCAGGCAACACATTTTATAACAGGCAGAATGCAGCCGATGAATTCAAATCCAAATCAGTTTCTTGTTGTCAACATGTGTCGAAACCATGAACGCTTTGTTGACCATTTATATTTGTGACTTGCATGAGTGGCTAGTAGCTAATGAGGAAAAGTTCAGGTGCAAGCAATCCTCTTTATCAGGGTGACTAATCCCATAGAAAAGCAGCTACGCCTCACTTCTCCACAGTGTTGCCAAATGTTTTCGGTGGAAAATAAATAAGGCATGCTCAGAGAAGTCACTACAACTCGCTAGATGATATCATAGATTAATTTTCATATTGGCTGAATCATCATTGTTATTTGCATATCAGAACATGTGACATGAAGAGTCTGTCTGAAGCCTCTGTAGAGTCTGAAAAGTCTTAGAATAGAGTAGACATGTATCAGAATGAAAAATAATAAATTGTAACTTATTTAGAAGAACTATTTATGTATTTGTATCGATTCTATCAAGAACATGGACAATACCAAAGAGCGATAGTAAATATTTGGTAAATAGACATTAAGGAGAAGGTTAGAGATGGTGTAACTGGCTTATATTACTTGTAAGTATAGCCAAGAAAGAGTTTAAAATGAAGAATAAAGAAGTGTGTGGATGGGACAAACAATTGGTCATGTGAAACAGGCTCGTCCAGTCAGGCTTTAAACCCTGGTGGCGAGTGAACCTGCTCTCTCTGCTCGTATAACTAGCAGCTGTGATGTGAGCTGGATAGCCATACTGTCACTCACTAGACAGTCAGTAACACCTGCTCAAAAAAGTGGCAAGACACTCTAGCCACAGAGTCACTAAGTTGGCAGCACTGCTTCTGTGGTTTTTGGGCTAAATTAAAAGCTTCCTGAATTACAATCGAACGGAATGCTTGTTTATTCGATACAGTCTTTGAATTATGTCGAGGAATTTTGCATGAATGAATTGTAATGAAACAATGAAGCTGAAACATTCAGCTACCTGAACCATTCAGTACCTAGGCTGAGGAAACAGCGAACACCTCCATTCCTTTTTATATCCCCTGATTAGCAACGTAGATTATAGAGGTTCTGCTCTGAACTTTCTTGTCAACAGTTTTGGCAAAAGGAATAATCATGAAACTACAATAATTATATTGAAATAAAGCATTTGCTTATTGATGTTTTAATTTGGAACATTAAAAATGCAAAAAACTGTGAATGTTATCCTGATGTTTTTCTTTAAGAGAAGGAAAAGAAAAGTGCAGAAATCTTGCCTTTGGCAGTTTGCAATCCTGGTAAATGATGCTTAAAATGTGTGTGTTCTCCAACTAAATGGTTTTACTTGCCACTTTTACCACTGCAATCTGTGAAAAACAGCTGCCAGTGCACTGAAAAAAGATTTCAGTCAAACTGTATGCAATTGTCCCGGAACTGTTGTTGTATTAGTGATCAGTGCTAAATGCCATTCAGATGTATTTTCTTATTATATATACAGTCAGGTCTGGAAGTATTTGGACAATGACAGAGTTTTGTGATTTTGCCTTTATACATCACTACAATGGCTTTGAAATAAAACAAAACGTGATTGAAGCGTAGACTTTCAGCTTTATTTTAAAAGGTTCCACAAAAATATGGCATTTACCATTTAGGAATTACAGCCATTTTAAGC
>CM074995.1:7563748-7592239 GCA_037576825.1 Pangasius krempfi | reverse complement strand
CTTCCAGGCCTTTCGATGTTGTTGAGCTCACCAGTGCTTTCTTTCTTTTTAAGAATGTACCCAACTGTTGATTTGGCTACAACTAAGGTTTTTGCTATGTCTCTCATAGATTTATGTTGTTTTTTCAGCCTAATGATGGCCTCCTTCACTTGCATTGCGATCTCCTTGGACATATTGCCAACTCAACACCTGATATCGACTCCAGACCTTTTATCTGCTTCATTTGAAGTAACGAGGGAATGGACCACACCTGGTCAATTAACTTCTTGTCAGTCACTTGTCCAAATATCTTTGAGTCCCTGAAAATGGAGGTACTTTGCTTAAAATGGCTGTCATTCCTAAATGGTAAATGCCATGTTTTTGTGGAACCTCTTAAAATAAAGCTGAAAGTCTACAGTTTGACCACATCTTGATTGTTTTATTTTAAATCCATTGTGGTGGTGCATAAAGGCAAAATCACAAGAAATCTGTCATTATCCAAATACTTCCGGACCTGACTGTGTGTATATGTATATATATATATATATATATATATATATATATATATATAATGGTATTTAAGAGCTATATTACCAAGAAAACAGCAACTCTTCACAAGAGAGCCATACATCTTATATAATGTTGTTTGCTGTTACTTAAAACAGTTTTGCTTATTTAATACAAGTGTTGTATTCACCCAGTTAGATTCTACCATCCAGAACACACACACACACACACACACACACACACACACACACACACACACACATACACACGCACAGGGTGTGTATCAACGTGTTGTCGTTTTATTACCACTCTGCAGAAAGCAAACATTGGTATCCTCTTGGCCCAGATCCATAACTGCAGTGAGCTGTGCTGTGTATTGTTCTAATATGTCGTAACGTGTGGAAAAGTTTTTTATTTCATTGTATGGACATCTGTTTGTGTCAGGTTTTGAACAGATATTCTTCGGCTCCACTGATTCCAGTGGCCCCCTCACCTATCCTGCCCATAATGGCCCAACCTGCGTTTGTGCCATCAACAGTTGCTGCCATACCTGGAACGAGGGACTGTCTGAGACTGAGAGGTCTGCCATATGACGCTACTGTTCAAGACATCCTGCTATTCCTAGGCGAATACACAGTTGATATTAAACCACATGGAGTACACATGGTTCTCAATCAGCAGGTAACACACTTACCTACACAATGTATACATTGAGATCTTAGGTCCCACATGCAATATCGTTCAGGTCTCAGTTAATGAATGTTTTTTTTTTAACACACACACAAACAGACTGTGCTTATTGTTAAGGTCTCAGCATACTTCATGCAGAGACAACATCTGCAAAAGTCATGTGAAGACAAAGCCATCTTAGCCAGCTTACAAAATTCATACTCTCTGCAGTCTCATATTGGTTGTTGTGTACACAGTTTCCACAACTACAGAAAGATGATTGTTATCCATTTTTGATAGAATCAGCATGCACTGTTTGTAACAACCAGTCACAGGCTTGATTGCATAGCTTCTTCATCCATGTAGTTTGCCCAACTGCAATGTGTATGACACGGCAAGTGAAGCCTCCGCCAAAGTCTGTATGCTCTGTGTTTGTCATATTGTTCATGGAACCCAACAAAACATTATCTCAGCATGAAGTGCATAGCGGCCTTCAGGGCAGCTGGTTCTTCTGTCACTGTGAAGCTGTGAAAAGCATATTTTGCAAAATGAGAGTAAGAAAGTGTATATAATGCACTCACGATTTTTTCTGAAGGTTTCTCAGGACCTGTGTTTTTTTCATTCCTGCATTCAGATTATGTGGTTAGACATGTTGTGGAATGCCTCATAAATCCTCATAAACCTCTTTAAAGGTGTATATATAGCTTCAGACCAGTCCAGTCTTAAACCGTTGATCATGTGTGCTCCTGACAAATGCAGTATATATGAAAAAAACTCAAATGACAAAAGTGCATTTCACCATAAGGTTTAAAATGTCCAAAAAAAAAAGGTTTCTAAAACTGAGGTCCAAAATAATTCAGCCCAGCCCCCTTATGACAGTTATTATGAGTGTCGTGTTTTGTAAATAAAACGTATATGGGTTTGTTTTTCCTTTTCAGTGTGCAGGTTCCCTTTTTGTTTCCTATGGCTTAGGTGGATAATAACTGACGTTCTCCATCAAAAATAAAATTAGGGAGCCAAAATTTCAGAAGGTTCATGATGTCATTCGAACAAATCTACATCGTGATCAGATTCAAAACATAAAACAGAAAAGCTACACAATATAAGCTTTGATTGCACTTTTGCTATTAAAAGTGCTTTAAAATTTATGATTGTTTTTTTTTACTTCTTTTATGTGTGTCAGGTGTTCCCACTTGATTATACATACATATAAAATGCAGCATTCGGGATGAAAATGGAGGTTTAGGCTTATGCTTGAATTCAGTGCGTTTGTGCGTGTTTGTGTGTTTGTAGGGCCGTCCATCAGGTGATGCGTTCATCCAGATGCGGTCGGCGGAAAGGGCGCATGCCGCGGCTCAGCGCTGTCACAAGCGCAGCATGAAGGAACGCTATGTGGAGGTATTCGCCTGCTCAGCACAGGAGATGAACGTGGTGCTGATGGGTGGCTCGCTCTCAAGGAGCGGCCTTTCGCCGCCACCATGTAAGTTACGACGTAAGTGCTAATGGGCTGCGGGGCTGCTTTTCTCAGCTGCGGGTAGGTGGCGCTTCACGCCTTCCTCTTCCTCCTTTCCTTGCTCCCTTCCTCCCTCTCACTCAGAAGTCCATGGCACTGGAAGAAGACAGGAAGTGGGAACAGGCAGGAGTGAAATCATCTGGGTGGATGTTCCTTTTTTGTGATTATTTGCGGTGACTGATTCCATATTCACTCATTTTCCAGCTGTGGAGGGTGGGGCTCTAATTTGGGACTGACTTGGGACTATTGTAAGTCTTTGATTTGTGAATGAATCTTGTGATTAAGGTTCACTTGTTTTGAAAATTGTATGGCACTCTGTTCGCATGATGCACAACCTCTCAAGCACACGATGTGACACGGACAAAACGTCTGGAGTGACTTTTTGTTTTGGTGCAGTATAGATTTCTGCTTCCCTCCCCTCTGATCTAGACTAGATTGTCAGGTTGCTCACCTTTTGACCCCAAAATACCCAACAACCAGCACTCAGTCCTGTAGAAGCCGGCTCATTTGTAAGTCCCACAGACGCCACTCATGCTTTGGGCTCTGTAGTGAGATGTTGTTGGGAAGGTCGGTGGAGGAGGGTAGCACACCTGACTAGCTGCTGAATGATGGTAGCAGTCACTGATTGTTGATTGGGAAGTTTATGCCAAGCTGCACGCTTTTGTGAAGGAGAGAGAATTTTGAATGTTGAGCTATATAACAATAGGATTTTCGACTCCGTGAGAACATGAAACAGTACTGGCCAGTAGAACAGGCTGATTTGAAGCTTGGAGCACTGAATGTTTTGCAGTGAGTAGTTCATTGTTTGTGTGCATGGGGGACTGCATGATCTTCTGACAACAAACAATGAGCAAGGTCATAAACAGAGGTTATGCGTTACAATGGATTTCAGACGCTGAACTGAAGCCTATAGATTGAGAAGTTGGTAAATGGTGTGGTGTAGGCTGGGCTGAGGTGTTTTAAAGGAGACCTTTATCATGCCCTATCACAGTTCTTTGCATGGCTTCTCCTTGAAGAACTCTGGTTTGCAGTGGTTCTCTGGAGCCACTTCACACCGGTGATTAAACAGTAACTGGTATATTAACAAAATCCTTAAACTGAAGTGTGAACAGGCAAGATTTGATATGGTCCAAAACACAACTTAAATAAGATACTAACTACGGGAGTTACCTAGTCACTTTGACTAGATGCGTGGGGTATAAGTTTGAGATTGTTCTGCCTAAACTCTTTCATTCATGTTCTGCAATTGCAGGTCTCTCACCTGCATCTTACTCTTTCCCTCCTGCGGGGGCTGTACTTCCTGCTGGAGCAGTGCTTCCTGCAGGGGCAGTCCTTCCGGTGGAGGCAGCAGCTCTCTACCCCTCCCAGTTCCTGTTGAGTCCCCGCCCAATAGCACCAGCTACGTTCTACCCAGCTAACAACCAGATGTACGTAAACTACACAGCCTACTATCCAAGGTAATACCAAATACACAACCACTGGCATGTTGAGAGACACACAAACACATGCATCCTTTCTTATGAATCAAGTTCCGTTTCTGGAAGTCGTGGGCCAGGTCCTGATCCAGAAAAACCAGTGAAACATTTTCAAAGGAAGTTATTGCAAGACATGTTAAATAAAATGCTGCTCAGTAGGGTTCAGAAATCCACAGATCAGGGTTAAAGAAAAAAAATCATGGTTCTGTTGTTTAAAAATATACCTTGTATGACAATAATGTGATGTAACAACAATGTTTTTTTTTTAGAAAAGAAACAAATGCTGTATACACAGGATAGTTTTAAATAATGTCTTATAAAATATTAATTAGTTAACTTTTTAATTAATGTAAAGAACTTTTTAAATAATATAAACTGATATAGATTGGGTTAGTTTAGAAGTTTTTATAAATGATGAAATAAAAAGTTGTTGGTCGTGCACTCAGTCTTTGATTATTATGTACAGCGAATGAGTCCTGGGTAGAATGCTGAATTTAAAGGTACTTGAATATTACATATATATATATTTTAAAAGACCTTATTTAAATGACCTTATTTAAGTACAGAATTATAGGTGTAAGTGAATGGAGAAAAGTTTGTTTTTACATGTTTTTATTATTACATTTTATTTATTATTACGTTGAATGTCAGAAATTACTATTTGGTATAATCTGGAGCTATTCTGATTGGAAAAGCCTCAGAACCCTTCTTTGTTTAATCTGTGGCAATAATAATGATTAAACAGTAATAAAACATAGGAAACTCCAGGCGTCCAAAAAACTTTGTATACCAAAAAGTTGTGTAGTTTTTTTTTTTTAAAGAGTTTTTAAAAGTATGTACAACTGTATATGCAACGTACATGGTTTTAGGTTTTTTTTTTTAATTAATTAATTTTTTTGCAGTGGATATAATTCTTGTTGTTTTGGTTGTTTTGGTTTGGCACCTCTGTATTTTGAAAGAAATTCTTACTTTGTTTTTTTTTTACATTTCAAGAGCAAAAAACTTTTTGGGAAGCTTACTTCATATACTAAATATTCAGATTAATCTACAAATGAATCTACAGATATACATACCTTTTCAAAGATACAACTCATTTTTCAAATAGAGAATTTTGCATCCTATATTTCATTCCTAGTTCCAGCAAACATGTCTCTGATATGAAGATGCTACTAAAGGCCTTGATGAGAGGAGTCAGGTGTGTTACTGTAGTAGTCTCAAGACCTAATGAAATCTAAGACCTTTTGACGTGATATGAGTTATTTTTTACCGGCTTTCCAGAAGAGCAGGTAAATTATTTTAAATTTTGTTAAAAGTAAGTGGAAAACAATGATGACATCATTTGCATAACTAGTTGGCTGATGCTTATTTTCATTCATAGATGATATAACTTTTGATATTAACATAATGTTACATAATATTCTTATCATATCCCGACTAATCACAAATTTGTAAAGGTGTGTGCATGACTGTTATCATTCACCTTGAATTATATTGTAGAAACTTACATGGCTAGTTACACACAGCAGTTACAATAATGTAGTTTAGTTTTACTAATGAACGTGATTGAGTATATTTTTTTACTTTTATTTCAGTAATTCTTATTAAAGTGCCTTTCCTTTAACTCAACAAAAGTGTGACTTTGCTTGAGGCAGCTTCACAGACCTCTGAAAATGCTGAACATAATGACCCTGTAACAGCCTTCGAGAAAGACTTGCGCAACCAGAACAGCATGCGTTAGCTGGGTGTGTTACTCTGTTCCGTGTGTGTGTGTGTGTGTGTTTTTCACACCCAGCTCCTATAACTCCTTTACGGAAATGTGTGTGGGAGGACTGGATGGGTTACCTGCTGTATATTTGAATAAATCAAATGAGAATAAGATTGACCTGGGTCTGCGCGATTCGTGATGAAATTGGAATCATGATTTTTTTTTAGCATAGAATTGAGATGATGATTCTCATACAAAATTGACACATTTTGTAAGGAACAATATGTATATCTATTAAATTCTTACATTACTGTAGCTACTGATAGCTACATCTTCCTAGCTGCCGTTGTGAGTAAAAGGAAACACTTCAAATAGGTTTATATAGAAATATTTTTGAAGTATGTAGTGATCCTGGTGCTAATTGCTTGGTTGCTGGTGTAGTTTCACTTTCCTTGCGAAGTTAGTGGTTGTCTGCCACTCAGATGCCACAGAGGGTCATTGCTTGCGCAGTCACGATGGCTTTTAATGGGAGAAAAAAAAAATCAACACTCTCAAACATAAAGTACAACAGGTTTCACCATTAGCTCCTAAAAACAAAAAAGCAAGAGCTTCTTTTCTCAGACTCCAGACTTTTTAGTGACATGCAGAATATCATATGCGAAATAAAGCAACTTTCAACATGATATTAATGAAAAGTCCACTGTAGAAGAGTGGAGACAGCAAACATTGTGGTCAAAGTTCCATACTCTGAGTTACAGCAGATACTCGGCTCAGCTAGGCTAGTTAGCAATCAAGAAGCTTTGGAACGTTATCTATTTGAGCAGCATGCACAGATGAGAAGGTGAGAGAGCTGGACAGACTGAAGGACTGTTGTAGGTAGAGATGAAGGCTAAATTCCACTGGCACCACTATCAGCAGGTAGTTGAACAGCATTGAGGGTAATGTAAGAAAGCGTTGATGAAAGTGAAAATAGACTAAAATGGCGTAAGTTGAGCCCTATGTTGGCCAAAACTCTAAAAGGTTACTTTTTTCATTTTTCATTATTTAATGGTTATGAGTTTGTTAAAAAAAAAAAAATTAATGGTTTGTGTTGGTCATTGTCGTTTGTCACTTGTAATGTTACATAAGTATGAAAATGTATAGTATAGTATTGTGATACTTGTACCACTTGCTTTAAAATGACCTTGTCTTTAGCCCCCCAGGCTCTCCACCCAATGTGGGCTACTTCCCGGCAAGTACACACACACCTGGCTCTGTCCTCTCCAGCCCACATGCAGCACTGATCAGGATGCAGGGCCACACCTCCACTCATACCTACAGCACCGGAGTAAAGGAAATCCTCAGCATGGTGCAGGCTTATCAGGTGGGTGGAACAGTGCACATCAGTCAGGAGCTTATACTTACACCCTTACTTACACCCTTTTACACCCGAACTCTTACAGGGCTTGCATCATTGCATCATGCAGCACTCAGATTCAAAGTCACAGCCTTCTGATCAAGATCTCTGTGGCTCAGTATTCAACACAATTTTCAGCAAAGCATGTAGGAATTCTCTCTTTTTTTTTTTTTTTTAATCAAATTTTACTTCAGTTTAGATGTTCCCAATTCCCGTATCTAGGAATTTTTTTTGAATCTGAGCAATTACAAGTCGGAAGGCAAGCTTTGAGCACTAAACAGTCATTATGGAAATTTGGAATCATACGCTCATATTGTCATTCGTGTCATTCAGGGTGAGCTAATGCTGTCCTTATTCTGCCTTTTATCCAAAATGTTAAAAGTGGAAAATGAAAGGTGTGTGTGGTTGGGTGTTTTTGAGTAGGGCTTGGTTGTAGAGAATATTTGGGTGTGTCGTATGTCCTGCGGTGTTGAGCATTAGAGAGTAAAACATTTCAGTGGATCTGTGGAAAAGTCGCATACTCACCTTCTGCATTGAGCCGAACAGGTTCATCTTGTCTGGATTCCCTCACATACATTACACAGGGTGTGGTACGTTGGCCTGCAGTAACACGATTCTGCTGCTTTATTATCTCTGTTCGTCCTCAGACTTCTCTCATATTTTGGAACAGTGAAAGTAGTAGATTAGTATTAGTTGGGAGTACTGATCTCAAAACCAAATTTAACACATTTATATGCAAATGAGGATGAAATTGTGAATGAGCTCAGCATAAAAAACTGCTCTTTTAATCAGTCATAACAGCACACACACTCACAAACGTATGCCGTCGGAGTGTCGCATATTAGTTTACGGTTTGAAACGGGTCAAGATGAGTTATTTTTTAAATTTGCTGATGCGTATTCACACCCTGTCTGCGCAGGTCTGTTGCTCTGCAGGCATGCTTATAAACAGATATAGAAATAACTTGCCAGTGATGTCGTCTGATCAATTTGTTTCTGAAAGCATGTCACCAATAAAATTACTGAAATGATTCCTCCCGTGCGCTCTCTAGGAAGAGCGTTAGTTCCCGATCTCTCGGTGGAACTGCAGGATATCGGACATAACGCAAGATGGTAAAAATGTAAACCCAAGTGAAAGATGCAGAAGCATGAAAAGATTTCCGAAACACAGCAATACCTGTCCTTTTAAGGCAAGCAGCATTAATGTACATAAGACTTCATCCTCGCCGAGTTGAAACTGGACCACACTTGGCTGTTGTATATAAAGTAGGTTTCAGGCTGATGAACACTCAGAAGCACAAAAGTAGCAAGTTTTGGAGATTTTGCATGTACGTGTAATCCAGATGACTTTTAATTCATTCATTCATTTCTCAGTTAATTAGATTGCAACATAATACTGAATGTCATTCCTGTCACCTTAGGGAGTTTTGCCTTGCCCCTGTCACCTCTGGCCTGCTCATTGTCTGGGTTAAAGGACCTTTATGATCAGAGCCGTAACCACCGCACAAATAAAACTGAATAGAATTGCACTAATGTCTAAAAATGTTTAAAAATACGTTTGAAACAGAAAATTGTATGGTTGCAGCCAAATGCGGCAACTTGGAGCTGAAATACCTTTTTTGTGACAAATTGTATAGTTTGTATAGTTTCGCAGGAATATCACCTGGAAGCAGGAAGAGTTTTAATCACAAATTACCGATTCATCAGATGATCAGCAGTGGGACTGTACTGCGTCCTCTGCACCCATATATTCAAAAACATGAATTTAGAATGCATCTGCTTTAATAGTCCCATTTAAAAGGAAGGTTATTAAGTGACTGTTACATTGCACCCTGAAACTGACAGAGAATACATGCTTTTGTAATATGCATGTAAAGGACACTTATCTGTTAATGAGCTTTTCAGTGTCGTGCTACAGAATGGTCCCGAGGTTAAACTAGCCGTGCAAGTTATAAATAGTAATATTTCTTTCTCTCTCTCTCTCACAGCCCAGCAACAGTGAAGCCTTGGTTACTCTGCCCCCCCTGCTCTCCGCCAAACAACCTATTGCAGATCAGAGCCTCGGAGGAGGAGCCTATCTGGACTTGCAGTTGATATAGACTGTGCCAGTCATGAAGCCACATTCCTTTATCGGGAAAACGTTTGGCCCTCAGAAACATAGCATGTTTTGTTAATCTCGCTATTTATGTGAACGTATAAAAAAAAAAAAAAAGAATATATTTGAATTTTTGTATATATTGCACACTTTTACTGCAGTAGTATATGAGTTCAGTAATATTCTGCTCTTAGACAAGTAGTAGTTTGTGTCTGAGAGATTTGTGCCTTTGTTTTGAGTGTGTATGTGTATATGTGTATATGTGTGTGTGTGTGTGTGTGTGTGTGTACATGTTGCAAAGAATAATCGCTCAGGAAAATGTTGAACCAGAATGAGCTTTTTTTTTTTGCCATCTGCATTGAATCAAACTATGTTATTCATTTTTCAGCCAAATTGTTAAAAAAAAAAAAAGCACATCTTTCTGTAGAGATCTCTAGGAGTGAGTGTGCTTGTGTGTGTTTGGCCCTGTCTTTACAGTCTTCACACACGCTGATGTGAATGTTTGCCTGCATGTATGAGTGTGTGTGCCTTTATCCCAGCCGATGTGACTCTACAGTTAGTATGTGGCAAAGCATATTAGATGTCCTCAAGCTTGACTCTACTTTTTTTTTTTTTTTTTTTAAAGCTTCCATGATGAAGTTCAAAGAGCTATGTAACATGAAATGTTTACAAGGTATGCCACGTCCTTATGCGTGGCAGAGCGCAGTAGGTTTGGAGCATACGCGCCGTCACTCACAGAAGTTGCTTTAATCATTTCGCCAAAAACCGTTCAGGGTCAGAAACAGGAACAACCAGTACTTACTGTACTCAATAATGTGTATGTGAGTGTGTGTGTGTTTGTGTGTGTTTGTGTGTAGCTGTTGTGCCTCATCCTTTAAATACACAAGTGTCATCCTCAACCATTTGATGGAGAAATACTTGTACCATTTAGTTTTAATTGATGTAAATCTATTGACTTTTTATGTACGTGTGTATGAGTGGGTGCAATAATCAGTGTGTGTACTTACTGTGCTCAACGAGTGTTTTGGGCCTACTGGAACAGACATAACACACAAATGTATTTCAAATTATCGAGTTCGTTTGTGCATGTAATGTGATTTGAATTACAAGCCTGTTTCAATGCAGGGTTTTTTTTTAATGGCCATGATTCTCACTGCTTGTACTCACTGCTTTTTTTAGTAAAGAATTTTTAAGTATGCCTAGACTTTTATAAGATATAGGATTAAAATATTTTTCACTAAGATGATGCAGAGTTTTAGCTCCACTGAGTTCCTTCCCAGACGTGCCAACAGGAAGTAGTACAGAAAGCACTACTTAATTATACCAGGAAAATCTCAATTTATGCCACATCAGATGTCAGATATTTGTTTGGCTATAATGTTATGGAGAAAGTGTTATTTTATTTTGGTATTTTATGTTAACTTAAAAAAAAAATAAAATAAAGAAAACATTGCCAGCTGTATGGAATTGCATTGTTGAATTAACATTTGACTTTATTGGTTTCATTTCTTGAACTCTCTTGATATGTAATTCATCAAAATGCAATAAGGGCAAACCGTTTTAAACGAGCACTTATTTCCCATCTGATTCTGCATCATTGCAAACCTTGGCCCTTCAATAAAGCACATAATTGCCATCTAGTGGGCTGCAAGAACATTCATGGTTTACTGAAGATTTCAGATGTTGTGCACTTTAAGTTTACTTTAGAGAGCAATTTTCCCAGGTATGGCAGGAGCATGTTTTCAAACTGCTAAAACGAATCTATTTTGAGGTGACATGAGGTTTAAAAAAAGATGGTGACTCTGCCTAGTTGTAGTTTAACTTTTTTTTTTTTTTGTGAGGGTTCTTTTTAAGGAGTGCATTTTTTTCTGCTAAATGCTGTTTTCACACACAATTAATATTTGCTGAATTCTTCCCTGGAGAGAATCACAGCACTGAGACACGTCCTGTAATGTCTAACAAGACTGGATCTAATTGTAGAGGGATCTTGGACCATTTCTTCCCTCTTCAACTGAGACCACAGGTTATCGTTAGGGATTGAGACTGATACTGACATGGTCATTTAAAAAAAAAAATTTCTCCCCCCTGCAATTACTGACTATGTATGTTTGGGGTTATCGAGGCAAGATTAAAATATTGAATTAAATATTGTAGGACAGAATTCATGATGCCAACGGTGTTCATAAAACCCCGTGACCCACCAGCCACAAAACAGCCCCGAAAACATCAATGACCTGCTGCCATATTGTACAGTGGCTATCAGATGCTTTTCCTTGTATACAGTCTGCTTGCTTGGTTAAGATCAGGAGCAGCATTTTTTTCGCTTGGTCTCATTTAAAAGGTCCTTCATTGTTCTTTTAAAACAGTTTGTGGGATGGCATCTTCAATTCAATTCAATTTGTATAGCACTGTTAACAATAGACAGTGTTACAAAGCAGCTTGCAGAAATCCGGAAGTGGATTTATATTTAGATCCCTAATGATCACGCCAGAGGCGACAGTGGCAAGAAAAAAAATCACTGAGACAACATGAGGAAGAAACTTTGAGAGGAACCAGATGCTAAAGGGAACCCATTCTCTTCTGAATGACACCAGATAGTGTACACCTGTGCATGTACTACGTGTGTTGAAAGAAGGATGAGCATCACAGTCTTTATGATTGCAGCAGCAGTTCTTAGGTACTAAGTCTACAGTATCCAGGTTAGTGTGCACCGATGAAAAGGTGACACTTGGGAATAAACTGTTTTTGGGAAATGCAGATCTTTCACGGTTCTATGTGGGACCATCCACAGCAATCATCAGGGCATCTAAAAGCTGATGGCCATGCATCCAAGTTCCTGGCAAAAAATTTTTTTAACTGTCATGGCTGTGGTATTTCGAAATGCCTGTGTATTCTTATATCCATCACTTAAAGATCAGCAACTACTGGTTTTCCTCATGGTGATAGATGACATTTTAGAAAGATGTGCAACTTCATGTTTATGCCCCAGGGCAAAAAAGGAAATATTAGGCAGTAATACAGTTTCTCCACACTGGCAGACAATAGTACTTATTATTTTTTTCCATAAGCTGTGAAAAAAGGTTTTTTTTAAAAGAAAATACTATTTTAAAAACGTTCTAACGAGAGTGATTTTTTTTTAGAAGAACGGTTGTTTAAATGGAAAATAATTTACATTGAATCATTTGTGAAAATTTGTGTAATGTTCATTTTAAACACTCGTTTTTATTACATTAATTCCAGTAATTCTGCAGCTGATGGTACATCCCAAAGAAATCATCCATTTTGGCAAACGTTTGGAAACTTGGACCACCCAGTTTTGATTAACATGAGAACTGATTCCTTCAGTAATTCTGTTTATTATATTGTGAGATACTGTAGCAATGAATATAAATGTAAATACTGTATAGTGTATATGCAAAGCGTTTCCTCAAAATGTTAGAAAACTTAGATTGAAACAAATGACAATGTGAAAGATCACTTTTTTTACAGTGTATGTACAGTAGGCATGTGGAGTGCGTTATTTACAATAAATCACGTACCGTATGCTCTAAATGTGGTATGAAACAAGCATCAAGGCTAAACAAAATACCCTTTTAAAAGGAGTTTGGGGGGGGGCGGCGGCAAATAAACATGGTTTCAATTAACATACTACTGGACATTTTCAGAAGCATGGATTTGCACATGTGCGCTGTAAGGGTGATGAGCTTTACAATTAAAAATAGACTTAGTATCACGTAAATGTAGAAAATTACTACAGCGCAACTGATTATGCATATGTATGAATGTGTGTATGGTCTCAGAGTTCTGTCATTAGTAATGCTCTCAGCAGTTTTTCTCTATCCATTCTCGGGTCTTCATTGCTAAACACAAACAAAAACACAAAAGAAGCATTAAACACCTCGTATAATCATGTCAGATTAAATAATGGTAAAATAAATTAGGGGCAGGGTATAGTATCTAGACAGATCATGCACATAGTGTTTTATGTTTGTACTGTACACTCTTAGAAAAGTTAACCCTTTTAGGACTTAAAGAACCCTTAAAGAACCATTAAAGGACTCTTTTTTTCCTAAGAGTGTATATGTTTGTGCTGCCTGGATGAGTGTGCACTGAAAGGGAGGAGACGAGGGACTGACCCTGGATAGAATGGAGATTTGTTGCTGTGCTCCAGTGGTGAGACTTTTTGCTAATAAAAGAATACCAAGAAGATAATGCCAAAGTTAGTCATTTTTATTTATAATGACAGCTTAAGATCACTGTAAATGAATGGTGGAATAAACTTTACCGGGGGGTAGATTGGCGGCTGGACCTGTTTGTCCAGTGAGCTGTTAGATGTGGATTTTCTCAAGTTGCTCTGAGAAGATATGGCCGCGAGCGCGTCTGGGAGGTCATCTTCATCACTGTGGTTACTACAGGACAAAGCTGTGGGTTTATTCCCATATATAACATCCTCATAGAGAGCAATGAAAAACGTTCCTTGGAAATAAAAGGTAACACACAAGAGCTTGGAAATTCCTCTTGGCAGACTTGAGTGTCTTTGTGACTAAAATGTTCTCCTTACTCCTTATGTACAGTCATACCAACAGAGTTATCTTGAAAGACTCACAAGCTGAACTGCCTAACAAGGCGTTTGCGGCGCTCCACCAGCGGCCTTTCCGTGGTCACACTGCTGGAGGCTGAATCCTGAGAGGAGCTGGGGATTCTGTGAAAACCCAGCCACAAACACAAAATTAGAAGGAGTATGAGAAATGGCTGACTCAGTTTTACCAGGCTTGTTAAACTCCAGCAAGGCCACAGAGTTGCATTTTCCTTGATTAAATACACCCAATTTAGCTCTTCACCTAATTATCAAGCTCATTACGAGTTGGCTTGATTGTGTTAGAGTAGGATAAACACTAAATTCTGCAATGCTGTAGCTCTGTGGGGCTTGAATTTAACACCTATGAGATAAAAAGAACGCTAAAGAGCAAGAACCAATTACACATACACACACACCTGTTGCTCTGGTCTCCACTGGAACAATTCCCCTTTGAATTTGCACTCTCACTGTGCATCACGTGCTGTGGAAAAGGAAACAAACACAGTTTTCATGGACCTTGATATACAGACAGACAGACATGCACATTTTACCACATATACACTAACTGTACGTGTGTTAGATTAGTACATATTGCATATGATGCATATCAGGATCTTGTGTACAGTATAAGTCATTCCGATACTGTACAGTGTCATAAGAAAACTGTTACAGGCTTGAAATATTCAGTTAAAATTCTCAGCACAAGATCTCTATTCTTTATGCTAGAATTTCTCAAGCAGAAAAGCATTACTGCTTTGATTCTTCTGTCCAGTGAGGAATAGCGTGATTGAGACAGAAATAGATTTGCCAGTTTGAGTTATAGTGGCACCTTTCCAGCAATTCTTCTTGTTACTCTAGTTTTATACCATCTTGTTTATTTCTAGGAGAATTTATTGAGTTTTGTGTTTCACGGACAGTTAAATGCCAGTAACGTATATAACCATGGTTCTACGACCACAGGATATGCACCAGGGTTCCGTGTCACTCAGAACCAGTGCTAATCTGGTCTGAACACTGCGACAACTTTCCAATAAAGTCACAAGTGATTTATGATTTAGTATTTAATAGTAATAAATACTACTATCATAAAGCCATCTTTCTCTGGACACGACAGGGAACCCTGGTGGTTATCCAGGGTTCATAGAACCACAGGTGCTAACATTTATGAACCTCTCTTAACCACCATCAGCAGCGAGAATCACTTGGATAACGTATGCCACAATGCCATCAAAAACCGTCCCACCTTTGGACTAACTGGAAAACAAGAGATGCTCCTTTTACAACGACAGTCATGATAGGGGCTGGGCATCCTGCCTGCTGGTAGGCCAAGGTGATGATATCCATCACCCAGTGGCCCAGTATCTGTTTAGACAGATACAGGGAGCTCCCTGCATCTTTCCTTCATGACAGATCAGGTGATCTGATGATTGAACAGCCGCCATCTGGTCCAGATATTACTGTAGGGCATGTACTGGGCATAAGAAAAAATGCTCTACAGATTCACCATCACGGAATGCTGCAAGGTTACTTGATTGGGTAACATGGTTGGATTATTTGACCTTGGGCAGAAACCCCAGGTTTAACAGTCTTTAAAGAAATCAGTCTAAAATCAGTCTCCAAAGAAACTTGTTTCAGTTTGCCATCTTACATGGGCTCATAAGAAGAGGCCTTAAGGGACTGCAGCACAAGAGGAGATCCCATACCAGGCTCCTGAGAGTGCCAAATATGTCAATTTTTTTTGTTATATTCATTTGGGACAACAACGCTACTCGGGGAGGAATATGCAACACTGTTCCTATCACTAATGACCAACACCAAGGTGTTCCTCACTATCTTGGGGGAATGGGCAGAATCAGTGGTAATAGGCAGTGTGGCCAGTTTTGGAACAGTGTGTCCTGTCCCAGCAGACTGTCTGGCTCTACCAGGGAGAACTATGATCAGCAATGAGTTGATATGGCATCAGCTAAGACATTCACCTGCACCTTGACAAACCTTGCCCAGATCTGCAACTCCACTTCTGGATGAAGACACCCCTCTACCAGGAATTTATGCTGCCTCAATAGTGCATCCTCTGCACCACTGTGCAGTCCCCTGTTGGCAAGTTGTTCTCGGTGAGGCTAACTGTGGGGGCACCTGAGGATCTTTTGTGCAAGGCAGACAATACGTCCAACCTTGGGCTCCCCTGGTGATAGACATTTCTGACTGACACACTGTTTGAACAATGAACCAACCCATGGAGATGTCTCCAAACCGGTAAGAAGTACTTGAGGGCCAGATATATCCTGTTGCCTCTGGTCATCAGAGGCACCACTCATGCCTGCATACATATCAAGAATATCCATTGCACCATTCTACCCACAGAGAGGCTGAAGGTTAGAATGCCTGCCCTTGAAAGGCAAACTTTGGAACTGAAATTTGAACCCCCATGACATCTGTCATCAGGGCCCAGTGATGTTTTCAGCTGTAAAACATCCCATTGGGACCTCCCACCATTTAAGTAGTGGGGGATGTTGGGCCTGACCCTGACCCATAGGGTGAGTAGGGTCATTCAGGTGACTGCTAGGGCCCTGAGGGTGTTACTCTGCCTGTTCAGGACGGAATGTGAGCATAGGAACACAGAATTGGGCTGCGTTCACATATCGGTGCTCGTTTCTAGATTCTGAAGCCTGCATTCTCCTCTCCAAGGCTTTTTGGCAGCAAATCCAAAGAGGAACACAGGGCAAATTTCACAGGGTTGATTTGCATGTGTCCGGAAACACTGTACATAAACAAGACTGGTGGAGAGCTGCAACATGTCCTGACCTAGATGTCCAGTCCAGCTGCTAGGAGTGAGATTTTAATCAGCTTTGACAAGGAGGGATTGATAGCTGCAGATGGGAGTGATTGTTCCAATCCAAGCAGCAAAATGGTTAACAAATTGCCTTTGTGCAACATTAACCCCTGATTTTCCCCACTGGGCTGTTTTTTGTGGTTTTTCTCCATATCCCCTGCTGTCCGACAGACTAGCAGGCCGGTGGCTACATATTATTAGTGTTTTTGAGTATTCTTCATCCCCACCATGACACACGTTTCTCCTGGTTAGCTGCTAAGTTATCCGAGTTCTGCACATTTGCACATTTTTAACAGAGTGACTAACAAGCCATTCAGCAAGACTAAACTAAACGTATACACTAATCTTAATGCAGTTTGTAATGGGTATGCCACAGATGACTCACTCTGAGAATATTGCTTTTGCGCTGATCCTGTATGCCAACCGGAGAAGAAGGGAGACTTTTCTCTGACAGTAGTTTTTCTTCTGCCTGTGTAGAGTAAAATAGGGAAGATGGGAGATTACTGCTTTAGCAACTGTGAACTAAAAAGCAATGATCATGTCATTTAGACAGTGTCAAATATTATCAAATCTCTTTCTCTCCAAAACTAGTACTACACTGACTGTATCAATGTTGATGTGAAGTGCTGGCCAGGGTATTGTATCTGGCTGTAACTGTTTTGGACTCCGTAAAGTTCGGTCAAGATTTTCTGTGCGTCCTGCTGGAACATCCCATGGCTCTGAAACAAAAGAAAGCTGCAAACACTGCACAGACAGATTCGATTGATTCATTTAGATTAAATGAACGGTTCATTCTAATTCTTACTAGGCTTGGTTAAAGTGAGGCATGGGACTTCCTTTTTCTCATATCCGTGCCAACGATAGCAGTAGTGGAGTGTTGCAGAAAGCAGAGTCTCATTCTCCTCCACACTGAACCTTTGGGTATCTGCACTGCTCAGTGGGAAACTAAAAAACATATTACATAGTGTGCAGAGAACTAGCAAACACTGTGACCAATCCGAATATGGGTATGGATTTACTCATCAACGTAGTACAAGAGAGTATTCAGAACTGCATATCCATGATTTCCAGGTCAATCATAAATTCATACTTATATGCACCATGTACCAATCAAAAGCTTGGATACAGCTGTTCATGGAAGCGTTTTCACGCCCTCTGCATCTTCTCAACCAGCTACAGCTGTATGAGGCAGTTGTACGAGTGCTTGTCTTAAAGCTCTCCAATAGGCTGTGCAGTCGTTGCCTGCTTCCCCCAGGTTCTGCATGAAAGCTACTTGTTTGGGGAACAATTTAAGTAAAAACTACTTGTTTATAGTAAATCTATAGTGTAGTACATTTTGATTCAGAAATAATTTTGTCTTATAAACAAATTACAAGTCTTTTTTTTTTTTTTTTTTTTTTTTTAAATATACAAAGTCTTGACAATGAAAATTATATACTCACTCTAGTGTATCCAAACTTTGACTGACATTGTACAACTTTGTTGTTACTTTTTTCCAGTTTGTCAAATATATTAACTTTACTTTTACTTAAATAACTTTTTTGTATTTTTATTATTATAATTTGTATTACAACTTGTAAAAAATATTTTTTTTACATTTTAATTAAATCTAACATTGACATTTCTATCAGTCTTATGAATTCCCTGCACTGCCACTACAAACCCCTAGGAGTTCACACATCCCTGGCACGCAGTCTTTGTTCACTAGCAAGAACTGCTTTTATTCTACCAGCGGTGAGAAAGTAACATTTTGACATTTGTCAAATTGTCAATCGACAATATAGCATAGTACAGGCATAGTTTAGAGAACCAAACCAAAGGGATGTTAAAAATCAAATATTGCCGTGTAGGGATCGTCCATGCATTACCTTGTGAAACATACAGTGCCATGATTTTAAAAATGTAACCGAATTATATGCGAGTACGACTAAATTCTTTCAAGAATTTCTCAGACAGTCAAATAATTTTTTCCCCAGATAAATATTTTCTAGCACAGTAGAAACATTTTGTGCACTATTTCACATGCAAAAGTTAAAAGGTAAACCCAAAATTGTTCTGAAATATATATTTCAGTCTAAAAGCATTATTATCTTAGAGTGAAGTATGAAGTCAGTTAGATTTAAAAAAAACAATACTACAACTAGCATGTTATAGTGTAAACTGTGCATTTATTCACTGAAGCAGCTTCCATTGCAACAATTGCTAATCAGTGACACAAATACCCCATCCTTTAACGCTGCTATAGTGAAACTATAGTCAAAATGTCAAAACACAGTCACTACTGCAAGTGTCTGTGAAGTTGCAGCTGTTAAGGCAAGAAAGACGTTTACATAACATGCGGTAATTGCATTTAATGCTTGAAGAGAGAACTTTGCGCTAAAAAAAAATATGGAGCCCCGGCATATATGAAGTCAGTTCTTGTAAACAACAGGGTGGTGATGATGCCATACTTATTCTAAAACAGAGTAAACTTTGGCGTACAAGTTGTTCACACAGACCAACAGTAAATCCCATAAGCCCCAAAACATGTAAAATTCTAATGCAATTAAAACATTAAGACAAGCTTTGCTTAACAGATCTAGTGAAGCGACTGATACATGCTGCATTTCTGTCTAAGTCTCATCAATGATGCTTTCTTACAATCACTGAGAAAGTAACTAAGTAGACTAGCAGAAAGCCAAACACAAGTCTTGGACAAACTTGTTTCCATCGAGTCCTTAGCGAAATGTGCTTTTGTCCAATAAGAGGACAGTTACGGGGCTGAGTCCAGTCACATGAGAGATGGATGGATGGATGGATGGATGGATGGAGGAGTTAAAACACACAGTGTTAGTATCCAATGTATAGGATGAGATGCAGATGTTGAACAAGCTGGGATGACAGGATGAGCATTGGATTTCGTTAGCTGTTCAGTGCTGTCCTTCTTATTAGGGTGTGTGACTCCTACACACTCAGAGTGCAGTCATAACTTTGTCTTTGTACTTGACAGACACACTCTTGCCTGTGTGGTCATACGCAGCCTCCAATACTATGTCGCTGAAAGAAGGTCTGCCTGCATGGGGTGGTCTGGACCAGACATACATGCAAGACACACAAGTAATGTTGAAACTGATACATGCAAAAAACAAACAACTTTTTCAAATGACTCATTAAGGCACTTTTAATGTATGTAGGTTGAGTGCAGAAGTGTGACTCCCTCATGCAATCCACCCAAGATCCAAAAGCTCAAAGGTATGAAAGATGTGCACACAAAGGTTATTAGAGTATCAGAATGGTAGATGCAAACTATCACTAACCGTGAAGGAAGATCTGCGATACCAACTCACACTACATATCTTACTTCTATAAACTAAAACTGTCTTCTTGATTTTGTCCTAAATGCATACAAACTTTTGCACTCTGCTGAACATGCGAACGCAAGCCTACGTACAACAAAAACGTGTAGATAACACCAGAACTGGGCACTTATCAGTAGGTGAATGTGTGTTTACCTGTGAGGTGGATTGTGTCCCATTTCAGTGGGCTGGATGTAAAGGGGTGGGGTCAAACTGGGTGGGTGTGTCCTGGACCAAGGCTCCTGACCAATCGGAATGTTGTGCTGATACTTTAAAGAAATAACTGACTGAGTAATCATTTATCAACTTCATAACAGCTGTTATAAAATACATGTCAGTTTATCTTTTCAGTTTATCACTATACCCACTGACGGTTTATATTCTTACAATCTTAGAATCATTCAAGGTAGGAAAGGAACTGGAGTGTACCGGTTTTAAGCTGGGATCAGGACTAGGCTGGGCACTGGAGGAGAGACACAAAACGCTTAGCGCGACACAGAAAGAGCAAAGCGCTGTTGAATTGGTGATGATGTAATTCCATTTGCAAGCAACACTAACCTTGAATGGTGATGTTTTGCTGGAGTAATGGCTGTAAGAAAGCAACAGTAAGAAACACACTTACCACTTTAATAGGAACACCTGCACATTTATGCATGGCTAGACTGGGGTGAGCTGACGGGAAAAGTACAGTAACTAAAGTAACCACTCTTTTTTACTACAGCGGCGAGCAGAAATGCATCCCAGAACAGACAACACATTAAACCTTGAGGCAGTGCTAGCTCAGTGGTTAAGATGTTGGACTACTGATCGGAAGGTGGTTAGTTCACATACCAAGCTGCCACTGTTGGGCCCTTGAGCAAGGCCCTTAACCCTCAACTGCTCAGTTGTATAAATGAGATAAATGGAAATGCTCTGGATAAGGGTGTGTGCCAAATGCCGTAAATGTAAAAATACTAACTGCAACCAACAACTACAGTTCACTATTTTTGAGTTATGTCTATGCAGTGTAAAGTCTGTGCCCATTACAGACAACAGTTTTCATTTCTCTGAGGACACACCAATAGAAAATTTTAAAGACTGTCCCAAATACCTACTTTATCTTGCAGCATCAGCTGATACTGAGCACTGTTTAAGTCCTTTTTTTAAGGATGAGTGCGCTGGGCAGGTCAAAAATTATATTATAGGCTGGTTGGAACAAAAAAAACCTGCAGCTCCAAAAGCCTTTTCTGGACAAGACTGGACAAAAGTAAAGTAGAAATGTGACTGCTAACTTCTGAACATGGGTAGTTTATCTACACTGGCTTGGCAAATGTAAAGGGAGGGTATTTTCTTGATAAAGAGAAGCATCTATGCTCTTTGACATTGAAGTCTGTTTTTGTATTAAAAACCTAACAAGCTACACTAAACAGTTGTTTAGTTTCAAGATAAGGAGTGGCAACAGCTATGATATTCTAAACCAGCCATGTGAGGAAGAGAGCTTCACTGCACTCACACAGTTCTTTCTTTCTTTCTTTCTTTACTAACCTTATTTCTTTGGGTTAATAAACATTACATAAAATACAGTGTTTATATTAATCTGACTGTCCAACAAAAACAGTTTGCTGAGCTCGTGTGCCGGGACACCTCTTTTTATTTTCCTAATTTATTTTCCTCAGTCACGGTGAGAAAACACGGAAATGAGGTTCCTTGCTTCTATTTAAAAGCAATTTTTAAAGCAAATTCATACTCAGAAGCAGAAATTATGATGGTGATGCCAAGAAATGACCATGCAGTATTGGTGCAATATGAATACTGCAGCTGACTAAAATGGTGTGTTAGTTTTTAACACAAGATTAAATAAAACCAGAGACATCTGGAGCCTAGTACAGTTATGTTATTCACTACAATATACTGAATACATTCAATATTGTAGTGAACTTCAGTAACTTCAGTTACTAGGAAGGCTTTGGGGTGGCTAGTATGGACATGTGTAATGTGTAAGGTTAATTTCACTCACCTTTGCCTAGTGATTGGGTTCTGGATGGATATCTTTTGCTCGGTCGTCTCTCGAAAGTGCTCGCCCTCCTGATCCTGCCTGAGTGAGTCGCTTGATACTCGGTCCTTCCACTAAAATTCCACAAATCGATACTTAGGCCTGACTTTGAATGTCAGAGCTGGTCACATTAAAGTTGATGAATGTGTGTACATGAAACATGTGTCAAACAGTTGACAAATGAATAGTTTGCGGATCAAAAACTTCCAGAGCATGAATAATTCTTCACACTGTGGTATGGTTTCAGGGTTACTGCACAGATCAATATATTCTGAATAATCCCTGTTAGTTTAGCAGTCTAGTGTATTTCTATTTAACACAACACTAGTGTGTATACCTGAAGCGGAAGCGTGAGCCAAGGCGTGTGAAGTCATTGCGGCTTGCTTTGTTCTGGGTTGGTTGTCTGAGGCGGAAGAACGCATGGCTCTCGACGGCACACTTCCACAGCTGCTTACACACTGCTGAGCTGGAGAGCTGAAACAAAAACGTGTGCTCCTGCTCACGACCCTGCGCGCGCACGCACACACACACACACAGACACAGACACACACACACACACACACACATTTAGCACCAATGTTTGAAAAATATTTATGTGACATGAGTCAATTCTTTGTGTGATCCTATAAACTTTATGTATTAAAGGAGCTTTTTTTGGATAGTTAAGGGTTCTTGGCTTCTGTATTGGGTTCTATTTAACCTCTATAAAATGGAAAGCCTCTATTAGAACCTGTAGTTGGTTCTATTACAAAACAAATTTGTAATTTAAACCACAGTGACCTTGACCAGGTTACTAAAGGTGAATGAATAAAAGCTGTGCGAGCACCACATATGCTCTAATGTTAATGAATGTGGCCTTTCTTTCTCCCACAAGTTTCATATCTGTCTGCTTGCCCCCGAAATATAAACACCAACTGCTCCCCCAGCTTTTTGATGGCTCCCATTCCCGTATCTACAAATCTACACCCAAGTGATGATGCAAGACTTACCTGTTCATCATCTTCCACCACCATTAGCGTCAGCCTGTTCTTCTTGAAGTCCAGGCGTGTGATTTTGGGCCTTAAAAAAAGGAACATTAAAAACAGCTTTTCTTAAAAAAGACATGCAATATCATTAAACATAACATGCATTACACGAGAGTGTGTCCTTACCAAAAGAAGAGGCCAATTTTGTTGGACCTTTCAAACACCAGAATTCCTGTTGGGGTAAGACCCAGAGCATATTCTCCCCCATCACGACCCTGAAAACACGCGCACACACGCGCACACACGCACACACACTTGTTTAGAACTGTCATCTGCTTATAGCCACTGCTAAGGTAAAACTGACTCTCTCTAACAACTTTAAACTAAAATGTTAATTTTTTTTATAGCGCCATAGAGATGCATTGTTAAGCCATTTGTTACACCATTACAAAATGTAGTGCTAGCAGGTGTATGTTCTCACCTTCACAAAGTGCATGTCGACTCCATACATCTCCAGCCACTTACACTTATTTAGAAAGTTCAGCTCTGCCTGTGATGGACTCACTCCCCTGCCAAACACATGAGCATAGAATAACAATCACACACACATAAATACATACATGTACTGTACAAACACATGTAATCAGCCCCAAGTGAGATTACATAGCCTAAATGAGCCATTTCCTTCCAGCACTGCATGTAATACAATTTATTTTTCATTTCTACTTGAAATGTGTGGTGTTTTTTTTTTAAAGTTGCATTTGAGTATTGGGGAATTGGATTTAGTTAACATTGGAAGAATGCTACAAACTTTTTTGTACATATGTTAGAACAAGACGTAATATTTCGCAAACATTTTAAAAATATTTATTATGTAAATATTTATAATACTGTATATTGATATTTTATGCACATTAATTATCCAAAACAATTTTATTAACTCCTTTGGCAGATGCACTACAAAAAATGACATATTAGCAAGTGAAAATATCTTAGTCAGTTAGAATATAATCAGATTCTAGTATTTCCTGTTATAAGTTTACATTTAACCAAATATAAGATTATTAAAGACTATTTCCAGACATTTTTACTCATTTCAAACTTTACATTTTCTTGTTTTATTGGCAGATCATTTTACTTCTTTCTAGAAATAAATGCTTAAAATTAACAAAATGATCTGCCAATAGAACCAGACTACTTCAAGCTTGGAATTAGTAAAAATGTCTAGAAAGATGTTTTAATAATCTTACATTTGGTTTGCTGTAATCTTGTAATAAGAAATACTAGATAAATTTGACTATATTCAAGATATTTTCACTTGCTATGATGGCATATTTTGCAATGTGATTGTATATAAAGAAACTTATTATCCAAGCACACAACTATCAATATGTATAGCTTTTCTTTTTCATTTATGGAATAACATATGGATTCTATTACAATTTTGAGCTCTGCATCCTCGGAAAAAAAGAGGCATGTTCTCTCTGTGTGGTGGTGATCTTGAGTGGCAAATATCGTGGGAATATATATTGATGAAAACTCGTATATATTAGACAAGAAGGCTTCGAATCCTGGTTGAGCACCACAGTGCTAATGATCCATGATTTGCAGATGTCAGGACGAAGCACAGCCTTCCCTTTAATAGCAGAATCCCAACCAGAAGTGTCAGGAGACTACGCCTTGCAGCGAGTCAGGAAGACAAACAAGACAGGTAGAGAAAACTTCTAGAAAGGCCAAAGTCCAATGAGAAAGTGATCTGGGCAAGCCTTGACCAGTAGCTGCACCTGCAACGCTGCATTCTCTGCAGGCCAGCACGGAGACCAAGCGGAACCTCTTTGGTACAGTCATCTATGAATAATTCAGCTGTAGGAAGTTTCTACAGAGTACGCCTGAGGCGGGCTTGGAGGAAGATGAAGGACCTTGACAAAGAAGGGTTGAAAGCTCTCTGGAATCAAATCAAGAGCAGGTTTGCAGTTTTGAGGTGGGCAGAGAGAATACACAGGAGAAGGACAGAAGACTGAGTTTCTGCCAAAACTATTCAAGTATGCTCAGGGCATGCTGGAGCTGAAGAAGAGTGGCAAGCTGGAGATTACAGAGAAGGAGCTCAAGGAACATGTCTGGGACCAACTAGGGGCTCCAAGCAAGAAAACTCCACTTGGCTCCCCAGAGCATGTACCCCACCCTAGAAAACCTAATTTCCCTTTTGACACCACACCAACTATATGGAGTGAGAGTACTCAGGTGGTGACCAAGGCATGGCCTTCCTCAGGTCCAGGGCGAAATGGAGTACTAAACAAGGTTTGCAAAAACTGCCCCATGGAAAGAAAGCTGTTGTGGCAGCTAATAAGGGTGTCCTGGAAGAACCACACCATTTCATTTCAAGAGTGGCAAAGAGCTGTTACCATCTTTATACCCAAAGAGCAAACTTCTTGGAACATCACCCAATTCAGAAGCATTGCACTACTGAAAGCAGAAGGGAAAATATTCTTCTCTATATCAGCAAAGTGACTGGAGAACCACCTCTGGAACACAAGTACATCAATATCAGCTGCTAGAAGGCAGGAGTCCCAGGTTTCCCAGACACATGGAGCATGCCACGATGATTTGGGAACAGATCCAGAGAAGTCTGACCTCCAGGTAGTCTGGACCTCGCAAATGCCTATGGCTCAGTACCCCACCAGCTTATCACCTTCACCAAGGTTTCTCAGAATGGCTTGCTTTTCTCCCATAGACAGCTCTCTGGTCTTCATGCTGGTTTATCCTTTTAACAAACAAATGCAGACTTCACAGGGGAAACCCAGGGCTCAAACCAAGACCGAGACATTTAGAGCTATTAATTGTTTAAACAAGCAATCTAACAGGGCACACCTGAGCAAAAAAGGAACACCTGTCACATGCTCCAATATTTTTGATCACATGAAAAATGGGTGGGTTCAAACAAAAGGTGCCATGTTCTAAGTTGTTTAACACATCTAGATGTAGTGTCAACTAGTCGACTATGTAAATAAATATTGTACTAAAACAAATGCAGGCCATTTGCTTGTCATCTACAACTCCACTTAAGTACTGTAACACAACAGGACATAGTTACAAACAGTTCGCATATCGAAGCCTTTGACTGAGAACTTTTGACGCATGAGGGCACAACGATTCAAAGTCATGCAGTCCTCCACCATCTCACACTATGGAGAGGTCATTAAGTAGCAGACCTGTGGCGCAGGAGTGATCAAGCGCTCTAGGGTAAAAAAGCAGCCATTTGGGACAGTCCTCAAGACTTTATCGCGTTCCCGAATGTTGACTGTTTTCAGTATTCAGAATGATACTTACATGATGGCTCACCATTCAGTGATACACTGTGAGAGTTTATAACTTAATGTCTCATTATTCACTCAAACCCTTGTGCTGATTGCTTTTATGACTTAGGAGTGAGGAAATAGCTTGAAATAACTGTTTCAGATGTCCAAAGAAAAATACATAATAATCATACATTAATCTTACTTGTTTCAATCAATAATTTCACAGGGTTTGCTTTACATAGGTTGTAACCCTAATGCTGTTTAATGATAAGTTCAATTAGTTAAATTAATAGAGAAAGACGCTGTAGGACCTTATTTGAAGATTTGTTTAATTCTCATGGTTGCATGGTTGGTTAAGCTAGGGATATGCAACCAAATATTAAACGTTATTTACTTTAAGAGTATCTGTTCCAATACTCTTGTTCAGCAAAACTTTGGGAGATTAAACATGTAATCATTTCAGAGGTGGATGAATAGAGAATTAAATATGTACTCATTTCAGCAGTACAATCAAAACTACACTGAATCTTTTTAGGGAAATCTTTTCGGCTTGTTTCTGTCAGCAGGATTATCATGGGGTCAATAGGGAGGTTTTAATCTGACACTGTGTGAATGACTCTGCCATGCTTTAATCAATGCCAGGGACACCCACACACACAGAGCCCGAGACAAACAGACAAGTCATATAGACATGTTTCAGAGCTCTAATGATAACGTAGTGGCTGACAGACTGTCCCGAAATGCACACTTTTTAGCTCACCTGCACTCGGCCCATTTGCGGTAAATGTCCGCCTCCATGATCTCTGTCTGGTTAGGCGAGAAACGGAACTCTGACACCAACAGCGGAGTGTGTTCCAATGGGTCGCAATCTCCCAACTCACCTGCACAAGGCACATACAGGACAGAGTGTTTGTAACAACAGAACACGCTACATTGTAAATACACAAATGCAAAGAGAAATAGAACACACCTAATACCCACACCCACATACATGTACATATACACACACTAACACACATATAAGGACTCACTCTGTAGGCAATAAGCCCCAAGATCCACAGATACATCATATGGACACTTTAATCTGCTCAGGGAAAAGGAAAGGCTTATTGATGCATCAAATGGCTTGTAAATGTGTTATTAAACCAGAATTTATGAATATGTGGCAATTTTGTGCTCTATTCTTTAAACCAAGACCAGAGAGAGTGTGTGTGATAAAGACCCAGTAGACATACAGTATTTCTCTGTATGTATGTGAGATAGTGATGCCGCTGAAGAAAGAATGAGAATAAGAAAGAGTGTATCCCCTGTGTGGGAAAGTGTGTCAATGCTCTTAAATTAGAAACTAGTGTTGGTTCTCATCACAGTTTCTTTTATTAAAAGAGCAGAACAGCTCCCTGGGGATCAGACCCACATTAAGGCACCGAAACAGAGATTCTACTGGACTGTAGCGGAAAGCAAGACCTTATGGGAGTGTGTGAACTCTTACACACACACACACACACACGATTCTGGAAACAATCAGCAAGAAGAACGACGTTTATTCCATATTACACTTTCACCACAACTTCAGAACATCGCATAAATATGGAGTAGCTTATTATTATTCCACTGCCACAGCCTGAGTCACACTTCCCAGAATTAAGATCACACTTAAGCATTAAATATTATTGATGGTTGCATGAGGAGAGACTGCAAAATACTGCACAGAACTCTTGTGGAATTTTCCAAAAATATTCAGAAAGCAAAAAGGTTACTAAACAGTTTGGGTTTATTTCTATAGTCTGTGAAAGCAATTCTTACTTGCCAGACAGAATGTCTTGTCTGAGCTGCAGCACAAAGAGGTACCTAAGACAAATACAGTCAGTCAGAAGATCACAGTGCACATTATTACACTCAGATTCCACGTCATTTTACTTGGTTATAATTCTTGATTGTCAGTGTGATGGGGACATGGGTATAGTTGTATTTTAGACCTCATTAACGCTTATTACACACCTCATAATTATAATCAGGTCCGGGAGTATTTGGACAATGAAAGAGTTTTTGTGATTTTTGCCTTTATACACCACCACAATGGATTTGAAATAAAACAATCAAGATGTGATCGAAGTGT
>CM074995.1:7511963-7559547 GCA_037576825.1 Pangasius krempfi | reverse complement strand
TGCCAACTCAACACCTGATATCAACTCCAGACCTTTTATCTGCTTCATTTGTCTTGAAGTAATGAGGGAATGGACCGTACCAGGTCAATTAACTTCTTGTCAGTCACTTGTCCAAATACCTTTGAGCCCCTGAAAATGGAAGTACGTTGGCTATAATTCCTAAATGGTAAATGCCATATTTTTGTGGAACCTCTTAAAATACAGCTGAAAGTCTACACTTCAATCAAATCTTGATTGTTTTATTTCAAATCCATTGTGGTGGTGTGTAAAGGCAAAATCACAAAAACTCTTTCATTGTCCAAATACTTCCGGACCTGACTGTGTGTAAGTATGTATGTATATATATATATAGTTTCATTATAGTTACTGTATAAGCCATAGTAGTTAGTAAATAATATATTATTATTATACTTATTATAATAATATTTACTGCAAAAAATCCCGAATAAAGACAATTTTATAATCAGTGAATATTTCCTTATTATAAAGTATAAGCAGATTCCATTTATTTGTAGACATTTTACTAATTACTAGATCTAAATCCAGATTTCTGTGAAATTGTCTTATTCCATTGCACATCATTTTCCTTCATTCATTTATTTCTTGAAACAAACAAAAATGTATGAATGAAATCATGAAATATTAGATCAGTTCGCCTGTATCCAAGCTTTTTCACATATAGCAAATATTCAAATAAACAGCTTTTGCTACAAAGAGCATTATACTGTATCAAATCAGTCCTGCTCTACTTTTTACCTCGTGAACTCCTCATGAAGGTTATTGGGTTCTGAGGAGTAGAACTTCACCCTGAAAAACAGCCTGTATGGTGGGCCATCTGAAAAAGAGAGAGAAAGAGTGAAGCAGAAGAGGAAGAGAACAGGGCTTAATTAGTGTACAAATACAGTGTAGACATGCACAGAAAAAATGACTGAAATGAGATTTTCATCCAAAGACAGACATCTGTATACAGAGACTGAAGGAAATAAAAGAAACAAAAAACAAACAAAAAAAAAAAATCAAAACCCAAGGCCACACTAAGTTGTCATAGAGACACACGTCAGTTCGCTGATTCTTTCAGTATGACTCAAGAGCAATCAGAATATTGCTGTATAGAAAAGAAGTGTGTAAGAATAAAAAAAAAGTGCACCAGTGAGTTCTTGATGCGAGATGTTGCAAAACCGTTCATAGTTTCATTACCCAAATGTTAATAACTAAAGAATATGCAGAACTGCCAAGCTTGAAGAGGAACAATGTGCATTCTAGGGGTGGGGTAGGCCGGGGGTCAGAGGTATATGCGTATATCCAACGTGAAGGTATAACATCTCCAAAAAATATTTCAATATACAAACCTGGCGGCTTCTGTAAACAATATTCGCCATTTACGTTGACGGAAAGCGAGGATGCGCATATTCCAAAGAGGGAATGTCTAGAGGAGACTATAGATTCGAAGGGGGCAGGTCCTCCAGGCTGTAGGTTAATATTTGAGAATTCAAAACACCTGTACCAACGTCAGTCACTCTAGATTCATGTCGATTTACTCATCTGCCGTTTTTATTGGGGTGAAAAAGAAGACTGCTCTTTTTGCATATTTTCGTGTGAGAACTCGTAGCAGTGTGCAATGTTTAACCGCAGAGTTCCTTTGAGAAACGCTTGAAGGTTGGCAAGGCTGTATCTTTACAGACAGATTTTTTTCTCTTTTAAATACATTTATGCAAACCGGACCGGCTTGTTCTAACATAATCTACCTGTACACACACACACACACACACACAAAGTATGTACAAGTACAATAATTCAACAATCAAAGATGCCAAATCTAGTCTGGTTTAGCTCAATAACGCTCAAACCACAGATCTGATACACAGGCACGATTTATTAAAATACATATAAATGTAAAGCATTTGCTGTATATGCTTTACACATATGTTAAAGGCAACTTTGTGTTTTACATGCCGGCTATTTCAATTTCACTCCAGCTACCTGCAGTGGGCGTGTCTTTGCCTGAGCTCCTGGGACTGGCTTCTGCCCCGTCCACAAAGTAAACACTCTTACACCCACTCATAACACATATCACCATGGCAACTGCAGATAACGAGCAAAAGGACATCAGACACCTGCTATGACCCAATCATTCAATGCCATATTACCTGTGTACTGTGTTTGTGTGTGTGTGTTGAGGACTTACATCTAATCTGCTTTTTTATGGGTTTGGCGGCATCCAGCCAGTGCTAAAGAAAAAATGATAAGGAGAGAGAGAGAGAGACAGAGAGAAAGCACAAGTTAGCACAATAGCAGTGAGGAAGTAAAGTGCTGTGGCTCTGATTGATGTGGCGTGGCTCCATCACACACACTTTTAGACTCTAGAGGTAGTTCAGTACCTCCTTCTCTTTCACACTCGCTCACACACACACATGCGTGCGCACACACAAGCCTATTTATAGATTAGCACTCACCGCAACCTGCTCCGGGTCCATAAACTGCAGTCCAAAATAATCCGCCTCCACAAGATCCAAATGATACATGATTTGATCAAACAGGTCCTGCCCCTTCGCATTTTTCTGAGACAAACACACACACGGACACACACGGACACACACACACACACACACACACACACACACACACACACACACACAAAATATTACAGAAAGCTAAGCATGGATCTGGAGTATGACATGGCCTTCAATAGGTTCAGCAGGCTTTTTTGGGGCCTGGCATAACCTGCTTGCATAAGCCACACACATTTACATGACTGCATGATGACACCTTCATGACGCACCTTTCAGGGACTAACAAATGAGGCAGTATTCAAATGAACTAAAGCACAAAAATACGACGAGGAGTTCGTTATTCTCGCTAATCCATCACAAAGTTGCACCACATGGATGCAATTAAAAAAAAAAAAAAACAATCAATCGTCAATCAAAAACTGAGATTCGGTATGGACTTAAAATCATGGATGTATGCTTACGGCTCAGCGTTATTTGTTAATGAAATGCTTTGTGTCCTATGACTCATGACTAAGTTTTATGTGACTTTACACTACGTTGTTATCTAAGGCTAAACTGTGATCTCAAGAAGTCCTCCACTGTTGGCTTGATTATTCATTTAAATTGCCTTTTCATGGTGTCCTTGTATAATCAAATCATAAAAGTGATCTAATAAAACATGTCACATCCTGGATCTGTATAAAACACCCTATGACTCACCTTGGCAGTGCACTGAAATATGGGATAAGCCAAGTTTTACAATCTTTTTCTTTTTTTTATTTTATTTTCAGGGTTACATTTTTATTTCTGCTGCACAATGGGGTAGTTACATAACCAGTAGTTACAAGACTGCCTGGACACTGTTTACACAAATTAACAAACAAGTAGAACCTGAAGACAACAGCATTGGTTGGGACCTGGAAGGAAGCTATTGAAGAAAATCTACTTCAGACATTTGACCTTGCTGTGACCTGGACCCTGTTAGGATCAAAAACTGAATCAGTACATCTGCTGGTTACAATCGTAATTCCATATAATCCTACAAACATTCAAACACTCGTTATTGAGCTATAGCACTAATGAGAATCTCGGATGGCTAGACGGATCCAAAAACATAACGCCTCCACCATTTAGTGGCACAGGCATAAAATGAAGTAAAGAAATGAAGCTGAACACTACAGGATTTACGATTTTCGAATTAGATACTCCTGGAAAAACATCATACTTCCTAACATGGGGTGTGCTGTGCTATTCCTCCACTGTTATTATTAATCTCATGGCTGCCAGTGCACACATTTACACAGAATTCAAGGCTGTGACCCAAACTGCACAATGCACACTAAGTATTAAACCTCAACTGCAATGACACCAATGGTGTAGTGATATACTATTTAGTTTGGTTGTAAACAGTTTGAAACATACCCCAAGTATAGACAACTCACGATTACTCAGTATTACAGAAGTGTTATGTGAACAAAATCACTTTATTGTACGCGTCAGTGTGATCGTCAGAGACACCGAGAACCTGATGAAAGCGCAAAACCTCTCAACCTCTCAAGAGCTTGACTTTTAGCTACCATCAGCAGGTTAACTCGCACCGTGACTGCTGGATCAAGCAGCAGTGTTCATGCTTCACTGATACTGTGCTCGTTCTGTGGCACCATAAACAGCACATAACCCACAGAACGAACTAGACACCTAAAATTCGAGTTAGCTAGTTAGCCAAAGCTAGCTAGCTGAAATATAAGCTCTGGTTGAAGGGAAAAGGGTTGCTCTGCTGTAATCTCACAGCACACGGCTTGCATCAGACTGTGTGCTGAATGTAGGGGCTCTCCCCAAGGTGGGCGATCTGACAAAAATATCACATCACGAACTGTTCAAGCTGAATCACAATCCACGATTTTATCACAATTATTTTTCAAGAAGGTTTTTTTTTTTAAAGATCATTTAACAAGTTACTGAACACACCGACCAAACTAGTTTCCTTATTAATGAAAATATAGCTCTACAAGGAAACATAACCTCAAAGAAAAAGAATAACAGAGACATCTTAAGCCAAAGTTTCTTTTCACACAAATTTGAATAAAGTGTACTTAAAGTGTAAAAAAAATGGTTACAAACAGTGCATTTAAAAATCTTTAATATAAAGTACATGATCTCTACTAATGTCTTCAGTATGTAAAAATACATTAAATGCAGGGACGATTGACAGGCGATATGTATAAATATAAATAAATGTGTTTAAATATTGAATACATTAGCAAAGTTTTATTTGACATTTTAAAATCAGCTATTCATGTTACTTTTTTTTGTATTTATCGCACATTTCTGTGAACAGGCACAGCGATGTTAGAAAAATATTTGCGACTCGGTAAGTCGTAACGACTATCAACTATTTATTTATTTTTTTTAAAGTCTTTAAAACCCTCATGCTCGACTGATTTGATGGGTATTATACACTTGGCCACGTAAAATGTCAGTGATGTCTTTCCAGCACTTGTTTTCTTATAAGGAGTGCCTTGTTCATTCATTTGTTTACTTAAGGCTGCTTCTGTCTGCAGTGCTGTTACACTTATGTGCCTGTGCTACCTGGATTTCAACATACTATTTGAGGTGCTTTTTTGTTGGTTAAACAAATTTGTTGGATTTCCTTAACATGCCAATCTTGTTGTGCCAAAAGCTCCATCAGTCCTTTTTCTTCCAATAATGTAGTGTATTAGAAAATGAACTCTTTCACTCTGTCTCTCCTGTTTGCTTATGCTCTCTCAATATCTCTCTCCTGATTGGCTGCGGCTTCTGCCAGTCACAGTGTAGCTGAACTTCTTTCGTGTCTGAAGCTTGGGCGTGATGACCTTTAACATATCTGAGCCGGTGTACAAAGTTATTGCCAATACTGACCTGATGATCTGACACAACTCTGACTGTGAATTACTCTTACAGGATGAATGCTGGAAAGCAGGAACATCGTATTATAAAGGATTTTTTTCTCCGCTGACTTGATCATCACGGATTGTTTCATTTTGAACATGATTTTTAAAGTCAGTAGATCCAAGAATGAAAACAGATACAGAGCAGGAGACAACGTCATGAAAACTACTCTGAAAATGTAGCTAGATAAGATATACAAAAAATGTAGCATGCCTACATTAAAGCTACATCAGAGGAATGTGTCATGGTAGTGCCGAACATGGCACAGAACTACACTTCTCTTCAGCACATCACATGATCAAGTCACATGCTTCTGTGCATGGGATCACTCGCACCTGTTTCCTGTTTCACCTAATTAGAGTCACTATTTAAGTTCTGGATTCTATGTGCCTCATTGTCTAGCTTTTGACTTTTGCAGTCGTGTTGTACATCACTTAGCCCATGCTGTGTTCATCTTCTTGCCATGTGAATCTAGTTTGTTTTGTTTCATATTCAATCTGTGTTTTCATGTACTTCAGTCTAATAAACACTAATCTGCCCTTGCATCCACCTTTTCGACCAATTCGTGACAGAATGTAGCTGCTTCATTACCACAGCAACACTAATACAGTCATCTGCCTACATGCTTTTCCTGCTTAATAACAATAATAATTAAAACTAATCTGCCTAACCAATGATTATTTTATTCAATTGTTTTTATTATCAAGCAGTACTAAATATCTGACCAATTGTCCCTGAGGACTGATTGTGGGTCCGCACTATGAAAGTGCCTCCATACAAATCTCCTCAGCTCACTCCAGCATGCTGACATTATGAAACGGCAAGGCACACAAAGGTAACCTGGGCAAGTTGAGTTGATTATATTAAAAAAAAAGTCTGCTGAACCAGATGTACATATGCCGTAGTTGCCATGGCACTCATTCAAGCACTTTAAAGAAACCAGAAAACATTATAGTACAGTCCACTTTTCGGTCAGTGAAGAGTGCCAGAACAGGTGGATTCACCATCAACCTGTATTTTTCATCTAAGCTTCAGACACATCTATAGGAAAAGACTAGTGGGTGCGTTTGAGGGCATACAAACCCAAAGATGAACGCTTCAAGTATTTTTGATGTCTCAAATTATCAGTGAATAGTAGCTTTAAATATTCTCTCAGAAATCGTGTCAGGGTACCTTCCCTGCTGAAAAAATGCACCTGACGGGTATCTGACCAGCTCCCAGCTACCATAACACAGGCCAAACTGGTCAAGCTGGTAGACCACCATTGCCAGCTGAAGTGTTGGTAGAAAGATAACAATTTCTCAGTTAGCACTAACAATTAAACATCATAGGCAAGTTATTTTTAAGACAATAACACAATTAAGACAAATTAGACAAGTAATAATGAAACTGGAAAAGAACTTAGAAGCAAAGATGGTCTTACGAGTTTGACCAGCTCGGCCTGCGTTTTAACAGACAGGAGCTGGTCAGTCTAAGTTGGATTTTTTTTGAGCAGTGGAGTTAGCTTAGCTATCTAAATACAGCTCATATTAGCAGCTAATATTATATAAATTATGAATAAGACTAAAAAATCCTCTCAGATATCTCGTCAGATTACCGTATGTTAGCTTATTGTCTAATGTTAGCAGTTAGTTCCAGTTAGCTAGCAGGCTTGCACTAGCAGTGACTTTAAAAATCCTCTCAGGCTAGCTGAGATGGACAATCTTAGCAGAGAAAATTTATAATTTATAAATATGATTTAAAATCCTCTCAGAATCCTGCCTGGCTACCAAAATATGATTATCCTTCTTCTTATCTGAAAATGTCCATACACCATGTACCAGGAAATTACATAATTTAAAAAAATAATAGAAATGCTCCTCCTTGCTACAGGGAAATGTATTTAAACTAATAGCTTTGCTACTTGGAGTGGCTCTATTCTCAAGAAGACATGTAATGTTGGTAATTACATCTTGTACAGTGAAATGAATCCAGTACCAGTAAGCCCGCATTTTGAAGGAAATCTGATCTCAGATTGAATCTGCAGAAGAATCTGACATTCTGTTTGTGTACGTTATCAGACGTACATATTTTCAGGGCACATATTTTCAACCAATCACGATGAAAAAATTAAAATCTAGCTTCTTTTTCCCAAGTACAATTTAGAGTATGATAACTCACTGTGGCTATATTTGAAGAAAAAAAAAAGCCACCTAGGTTGGAAATTCCTAAGTGTTTCATTTATTAACTCATTCATTCATTTTCAGTAACCACTTTATCCTGGTCATGGAGGATCCAGAGCCTATCCAAGGAACACTAGGTGTGAGCCGGAGATGTGAACTGTTTCTTAAGCTGGCCAAGTGGCATATTTGTGGAAGCTAACATATATCAGTGGACACCTAATTTCCCTCTAGTCTGTCTAAATGATCTCAATACTCAAACCCTCAATGTAAAGAGTGATGAGAAAACTCTACTTGCCATCTTGAATCTTTAATTCCCATGCTCCTAATATGTGAAGAGATGTCAGGGTTTAGAGCCAGTAAGACCAAAATGATTGTACTTTTATATTCTTCCTTATGTCTCCAAACAAACAATGTACACAACAACAATAGCCAGTAAGGCAGATGTACGTTAGGGATATTGAGCCGTATTCCGATTTGAGTTGTTAATACTGAAGTTAACACTGAAATCGTGCACATTGTTATTCAGACCTCTAATTATTGACTTAAGGCTGGTTTATACTTCAGCATGGATGCACATTTGTGCCACAAAATGCACACCTCCATAATCCTAGCAATATTTTAATTTATTTACACACACACACACACACACACACACACACACACACACACACACACACACAATATGGCCAAAAGTTTGTGGACACCTGACCATCACACTCACCTGTGCTTTTTGAACATCCCATTCCAGATTTAGTTTTCCTTTGCTGTTATAATAACCTCATAACCTCCACACCTCTGGGAAGGCTTTCCACTAGATTTTGGAGCGTGGCTGCGGGGATTTACCCGTTCAGCCTCAAGAGCATAAGTGATATCAGGTATTGATGTTGGGTGAGGAGGCCTGGGCTGCAGTCTGCATTACAATTCATCCTAATGGTGTTCAGTGGGGTTGAGGTCAGGGCTCTGTGCAGATCACTCAAGTTCTTCCACTGCAACCTTGGCAAACCATATCTGCTGTACACAGACCTCACTTTGTGCACAGAGGAACTGTAATGCTGGAGCAGGTTTGAGCCTCTTATAGTTCCAGTGAAGGGAAATTGTAAGGTGTAAGCACACAGACACAGAGACATCCTATACAACTGTGTGCTTATATATATCTCACACACACACACACACACACACACACACACACAATAACTACAAACAGTGACTCAGTTCATACTAGTTAGCAAGCTACAGAGTTGAAGTAGTAGGTGAAAGTTGTGATAGTGTGGTATCTGTGATTCAGAATCCAGACATAAGTAGTGATTCTCAGTGTTCCTGCATCCAATCCTTAGTTTTTCTCCATTCATCCTGCAGTAAAAAGCAAGACTTTCATTTACTTTTTCCATTTCGTATCCCTTAGACGTGCTCATAGTCATGATTTTAAGGGACCCCATGACCCCATTGTGAGAACCATGAGCCTAGTGGACAAATATGATGACAGATACCTAAAAGCCAGAATATGCCCTAATAAGTTCCTTGAAAAACCTGGCACACAAATAACTCTGACACAGTAGCCAAGAGAGAAACCAAGGGGGGAATCATTTGCTGTGTCAGCAATCTCAGGTTTGGGAACAGAGAAATTGATAAACAAATTGTTATTGGTGCTGTCAATTACTGCATCCATTGAGTTTGAACAGTGAAACTTTTTTACTGAAAATATAAATCTCCATTTAATTCTGCATCCAAATGGAGAATTAATAGAGGATCTCTGCTTTTGCTGAGAAAGTCTACAATTTGAAGAGTGTGTGTGTGTTATCAGTACCATGTCTTTAATTGACAGATCCTTTGGTCTTTTACCAGCGTGGACAGAATGGAAAGAATATTATCGTCTTTGGGCCAATGCTCTGGTTATCCTACAATCCATATTAAGTAAAAATAATCTGGTAATCCAAAAAAAATGCATCTGTAGGAATGTTATCCTTCTTTTTTTAAAGTAGGCTGATGGATGACATTTTGAAAGATTTTGAAATATTATCATCCACATGAAAACAAGGCATGTCTTAAACTGGAATTTTTGTAAAATTCTGGTGAGTGCCGGAGTTTTCCCTAAGCCCCTGAGGGCATTTAACAGCCTCCCAGGAGTAAAGGGTAAATTTAACATCTTCTGAGATAAGAGATATTCCATTCCAATAATGTGACACAGCAGTGGTGGAGTCCAGGCATTCAGAGGTATGAAGGGATTCATAAAAGCCTCTTTTATTTCCTAGAAGTTTTAAATATTATCAATTAAAGCCTACAGTATATTGCTTTTATAGTTCTTTCACACTGCGCTTTTGAAAAGACTGAAAAGGCCAGACTTATTTATACATTTTTAATATGAAAAGTATTTTTATAACGGAAAAATGAAGGCTTAACCTCGATTTGGTCAAATCCAGTCCAGTCTTGAGTTTATGATTTTTCATGTTTATGTTTTAAGAAAATATGTAGGCAAATATCTTCTTCCCTTTCGGGAATACTTCACATATCCCATTTCATATGCACCTTGCAAAAAAAATTCCCAAACAATTCCCTTTTGGGAATTTTTTCGGCAAGGTGCATAGGAAATGAGATACGTGAAATAGCTTTGGCCGCATCCTTTTTAGTTGCAGAAGAGACAGGTGCACGCTCATTGTCCTATAAATGCTGAGATCACGCTTGTCAACTAGATAAGCAGAAAGTCCCAGTATTCAGTAACAAGGTATTATGTTTCCAGTAATTGCCACAGCAAGGTTTTGCCATTTCATGCTTTAAATATTAGACTATAATCTGAGAGCAGAAGTATAGATCTGGTAAGTGGTCATCATTCGTATTAATAAGGATGAAAGCCTTATTTCCCCCCCCAACTAGTCCAGTCTTAAGTAGATGTGGTAAAGATGTGAATTCACAGGCTGTAGCATTTCCATTTGTCTTCAGATATCACCTCCTGAACCTCTATAAAAACTGGTGATAGTATCTAATGATCTAATGTTTGAAATACAAGTAGGGTACGTTATTTGTAATGTGCAACATTGGCTAAATAGAAAAACTGTTTTGGAAATAGAACTGCGTGCATATTTAGCATTGTAATGTGTTGCCCAAACAAACTGCCTTTAATGACAGTATGTCTACACTGTGGGATGTGGCATGATGGAATTTCATTTTACTAGGATTAGAAACATAAATAAAGGCAGACAGTATTGCTGAATATTGATCGGTGTCCTTTATCATGTGTCATACTTGGTTGAGGACACGTCTGTTTGAAGGCAGATGGCAGGTGTGTTTTGCAGTACTGGTGATGGGAGTTTCACATTATGCAAGAATGATTAGCAGCGTCTACACTGATTTCTGCCTCGCAAATAAATCGCAGGCACAACGCCAATCAGACAAAAATATCTAATACCTAATAGAAAGGGATAAAGGGCCATATATCTAATGTGCGTGCTTCTGTTCAAAACTGTAAAACATAAATAGCTGTATCATGTTAAAGCAAAACATTACTTATACAGGAAGTCCCAAAAGTCTCCATACACAGGGGACTATGTTTGCCAGCACCACGCTGGTTGGGCCTTCGTCAGTGGATGTTCCATTGTTTTTGAATTTGTTAATAAGTTTGGCAACAGTGTCGTGTGTGATGTGCTTGCAGTGTTTCCTGTTAAAGTCCAGCTTCCCGATCCAGCCATGTGAATGATTTCAATACGGTCTTCTTTTGTCAAAGGTATTCTTAAAAGCTATCTGATTTAAAAAAATATATATATAAACTAAGTATGAAAAATTTTGGAAGACATTTCACTAAAAAGTGTTAATTTGCCCTATGTATGGAGACTTTTCGGACACCTTGTATTATGAAATCATGATATATGCAGTTGCTATTTGTAAGCTGTAGATAAATAGCTAAAGTGATTGCGTCAGGAGGTTTTGGAACACTCTCGGGGGGAGTGGCTACTGTTGTCTGCTTTGTGGCTGATTGCTGCCGCATTTGACCTTCAAGCTTTGATATGGCCTGTTCCCAACAATTACATGCCCATATATGAGCCCGCATTACCATTGCTCTCCTATGTCGAAAGAGCACCAGGGGTAATATTCTTCATAATAAAAAAAATATCTGTTGTATTTATACTATTACAGCTAGATGACACAGGCTATATAGATACAGTCTGAGGTCTAGCCAAAGGCTTGCCTAAATAATGAAGATGGAAAATACTACGTAACTTAATTCAAGATGAGCATGTCTGTCCCAGAACATGGAATGTAGAAACATGTAGTATAGTTATGGAATCTCTTAATCTCCAGTGGTCCTGGGACCGCTGTAAGTTTTGTCTTTTCAAAACCAAATAGATAAAAAGTTAAAAATATTTGGTACACACTCATTTTTAAGCAATTTGGCTGTTGGCAGTTAATTCTTTTTTGGAAAATGACAGTAAACCTGAAATTTGTTATTTTCTGCTCCCATACAAATGCAGCATCTTTTTATGAGGCTCTGAAAGTGCTGTACATCAGGCTAATTATCAAGATACAGGAGTCTGAGTGGACAGAATGCTAAAGCATCTGTGAGGAAACAGAAGACAGATGGTTATGCATGTAGCCATGGCCCTAATACTAAGTGAAGAACCTCCAGGGAGGTTTCCTTTAGTTCTAGTGGAACATTTCTGTGTGTTTGTTTCCTTGCTGAATACAAATAGTGAAACTGTCACCTTGTGACCGTGACCCCATATTTCTAGCCTATAAAAGCTCTCCACCATGTCACACTCGTAATCTGGCTATTCTCGTCAATCTGAGTGACCCAGGTGGGGGAGGTTGGGTGGAGGACGTTTATCAAAGTCATAACTGGGGTTCATAATACATTCTGATAGAGCACACCATCACAGACAGAACTCATAAATAGAAACCTTATGCTACGGGGACCCTTTGGTAAAATCAACAACAACAGACTGAACTATGACCTGTCAACAACAGTGGTTGCATAGTGTGTCTGATATGCTGCAGTGTCATCCATGAAAGAGACAGCAGCAGCAAATCGTAAAGCCATAAATTTGGCCAATCATGCCCCAATGCATTCTGGACTAAAGCCTCTGTCTCTGTCCTGTGAACCACATGGGACACATAGAACGGTAAGCTGTTCTTTCACAGAGCAACTTCCGCTCTGATATACATGTTCCAACGAAGCTAAAATAATTATCTGTGAATTTCTCGATTCACTAGCACAACCTTGCTACATCCACTGTCAATGGTACAGCAAGTAAGCGGCTTTAAGACATCTTCCCACTTCAAGACCTTCTTGTTCAAGCTATGGGCACAAACCAATTGTGTGTGTTCACCTCTTGCATCATATCTGCTATGCAGAACACACAGAACTGCCTGATTTGCAGAGGAGAAAACTGGCTCACTGTTGGCTGCATATTTTTCAGAGAAGACCCTGGGATTTCCCAACACTTTCTGTGAAGCGTGTTCTGGAGGTTTGGTCACACCCTGCTTTGGCACAAAACCATATTTAGGTTTCGTGCAGCGGCAGAATAAACCCTGCAAAACATACCCCATCTGCTGTTGAGGATTTTAAAACCCAACACTGTAGAAATTACATGATGGCTGGCACAAGCACCTAAAGGTATCCTGCTGCCTCAAGTGTTTATTTCATGTTTCAGACAGAAGAAGGCAGATTATCTAGTGCTTCGTGGGTCTGTGCACCAAAGATGCCTGAGTACTAGTAGCATGTTGCAGTGGATTAGGCATGTGATCAGCTGAAAAGATTCAGTTTTAGTTTTGCTAATGCAGCCTTAATTCCGCTTGCAGTGTATTCGCTGCTGCTGTTGCGCTACATTCCATTACACTCTGATCATTAGAAGTTTAGAGAATGAGATGCAGCCATTAAAAGTACCTCAGGGTCTTTCTCTGCATGCAAAGCAGCTATACACCTGTACTGCCCATATCTGTTCCTGCCAAGACAACGCAGCAAAGGAGCTTACCTTTTTCTTCCTAAAGGGCTCTGCAGCCCTCTGCTTGCTTCACTCCCTGCTATGACATTGCAGCCTGATAATGAATAATCAGCAGTATTTCCACAAAGTGAGGTGTGCTCCATGTGTCAAAGCAGCATTATGCCACAGTAAGGGAAAGTGCTTGATGCTGCGGTCCTAAAGAATTTGGGCATAGATAATGTCCATCAACCAAGGGCCTTGCAGAACAAACAGCGCATTATCATGCCCTGAAATACAAGAGGCTTGAAAGCGGAAGAAAAGTTAAACAATTCACAATAAATTATGAACATATGTAATTAGACACCCTGTATCTGCAGTGCTCACACTGACACACACTGAAACAAACAATAGGCCATGTATCTGTTTCTATGACACAGTCGAAAATGGTGAGAATAGTAATATGTCAAATAATGCAAATAACATCTTCCAAGCTGTGCATCAACACATGTTCATGCAAAAATGCAAATTTAACAAGAAACAAAAGACAATTTTTTTAATTTGCTGTATTCAGCATCCCTTAATCCATTTTCTGAAATCCTCGGCAAGACGAGTGATGAAGAGGATGACCATGATGTATTGTGGAACTTTCACAAGATAACCACGTGGGGTCATGGTCACAAGGTGATAACTATTGGTACTCATCAAGAAAATAAACACAGAGGAATGCTCCACTAGAAGGGCATTTACGACCAATCTAGCAACTTTTGAGAAGACATCAGCGCCTGTCCTGCACGCAGTACGGCTCTCCAGCTCACACCACAGCTGCTTGTTAGAGGAGTTGAGTAACATTTGACAGAGTTGCATTTGTGTGAACCTATATTCCCAATGACCAATCACTGATCATCATGGCTTCACCAACAACCAATCACTGACCACCGTTTGTCCCACCCACACTTCTTGGTTCTTCATTTTAAACTCTCTGCTTGGCTATATTTACAAGTACCAAAAGCAAGTTCTTCCTTCTATAACCATTTGTTCCTGTCTATTTCGTGACTATTGACTACCAGTGCTTCATTTTGTCTGTGTTCTTGATAGAAATTAGTATTTTGTAAGTATGTGAAAAGTTTGTGGTGAAATAGATGGTCTATTTATAAGAAATTCTTTTGCAAGAATATATATATATATATATATATATAAAATCTACTATATACTATATATATATATATATCTATATATTCTGATAAAACCCTATTATATTCTATTCTATTCTATTCTATGTGTCTTCCGCAACCACTGGTTGATCTTTTAATAGGTCAATGTAGAGCCCGGTGTGTGAAAGTGTGGAGGAAGACTTGGCTGGCAGACAGGCGGAATTTTAGCTGAGCGCCAGGCTTGTGTTTATTTCATCCGCGCTTTTTAGCGCACTTTCAAATAATCAACAAACCCAAAACAACTCAACCGACACGGGTCCGTCCCAGACTTGCAGCTTTCGCTCCGACAAGTTCAAGTTCATGCTTCGTGGTGTGTGGGTGCGTTCGTGCATGTGTGTGTGCGTCTCACGAGCTCCGCCAACTGTATTGCATTCTCTCTCTTTGGTTACGGCAGTTACTGAACATACAAAGAGACACAAATAAGTAGACTGGCGTTAATAAGACACAGGTGCGACTCATCATGCATTTCCTGTCGGTTCAACCGGCCTCCTCTCTGTCCACCGCTGATGCTTGACCACACCCCCACTGCTGTATATTACTTTTGCAATTTCTTTGAATGAAATTTGATTGCATATCATTATTTGAATAAAAACCAAATAATTTCTCAAACTCTAAATTTAGAGTGTACATGCATATTTTACACGGTGGCTCCTACCATAATAATAATAATAATAATAATATGAAAAAGTAGATCTCTTGTCATCGAAGTGTGAGCACCCCTGGTCTATGATGTCATCTGGCCGACTTTTTTAAGCGTGCTACTTTCCCCTGAAGGAGTCGGCAACACTGATACCGATACTTTGGAAGACACCCATCTTCTTTTCTTCAGCCTATGAATAACTTCTGCATGTCAGTCTGTTTCACTTTCACCTGTTTTCTTGTGTTTTGTGTTCCTGTCATATGTTTACCCTTATTATTACTCTGTGCTTTTGCTTGTATTTGAATTTACTATTATTTTATTCATGTTACTTATTTTAAGCTTTAAATAGACAGCATTTCTAAGATGTTTAGACATAAGTGTAGACTACAGGTCAGTGTTTTAATATCCTACAAATGCTTTGTGAGTTCATGTGCTCGTGGGATAAGTCTCTCCACATATTTGACAAATGAATTTGAATCTCTTTAATCTCTCAAACTTTTTTAGCAGCTAGTTGGCGGAAAAATAAAGCTCCTTTTGACCTTTCAGCAATGTGCCACCCAGTGTAGACTAAAGGCTAATGACTTGTGTTTTCTGTCTCAAATATTTCATGATAAAATACACAAGCTCTGCTGTAACACGATACAAGCAAGACACATGATCCCTGCACTTAAGCCAGTACCTACCAGTGTAGCCAGCAACAAAACCAGCTTTGTTGTGAGAGACAATTTTGTGTATAAAGTAAATGCTTGAATCAAACGTTTATCCATGGGGACACACTCAGAAATAAAGGCACCAAGCTGTACTTTTCCTTGTTGCTGGGGTGGTACTGTCATGGGTACGTCTTTTTTTTTTTTTTTTTTTTTTTTTTATAAATGTGTGTGTGTGTGTGTGTGTGTGTGTGTGTATACCTGGGAAGGTACATGTGGTGTACTTTTACTTGGCTTTTAGAATAAAGCTTTAAAAGCTACATTAGTGGTTCTTATGGTCCAGTTGTGCACCTTAACTTACTTTTAAAAGTGTATTATATATTTATATTATTTGCTGAGAGAAAACCAAATAGCTTTTGACTTTGTGTGTTTATCAAAACCATGGATACCCTCTCAAGCTCACTTTTATAATCTTACTGAGACACGCAAGGGAAAAGCTAGAGCTGAAAGGAAAGCTAAAGCTACAGAGCCACAGCTACACTGGCTCTATAGACAACACAAGCCTTGGACTGTTTGACTCGTTTAGCTAAGTCGGGTGCAGCCTGACAGGCGGAAGTTGAAAGGTAAAGCACGCACTTTGACCTCACTGAGCAAATCATTCTAAAATCTCTGAGCTTGGGTGTTGATCTATAAGCAGCACCTGTGGAAGGAGCAGGCTATGTCCTGTATAAACATGCTGATTAGTGACAGAGGGAGTTCGCTGGGATGGTAGGAAGCAAACCCGAGCACCATCTGTCAGCGGAAGGGAAGCCCAGAGGGAACCACAGTGGCACAGCAAGCGCTCAGCCAAAGTTTTACACCGGAGTAAACAAAAACAGCGCAGCAAACCGGACGCTCAGTGATAGTGCACTTCTCAAACCCTCGATCTTTCCTGGCTTAGCTGACAACAAGACATGTTCCGGGGCCAATTACAAAACAGCGCGGCAAATCACCGATCACATCGTGATAGCTACTAGTCACGATTTCAGTCATCCGGGTTATTATAGTATTAACTCAAAGGGCTGGAGGGAGTTGTAGTAAAACTTGTAGATCTGTCGCTACGTACCTTCCAAAGCACAATGTTAACATGTACTTACTCACCGGTAACTCAACGCTGACATCCGAGCCGTCTAACAGCAGAACTCTGCACGTGATGGCCGCTTTGCTGTTACCCGCGGCGGGGATGTGCACCACGGTGCCTCCGGTCACCACGGCGGGAGCGGGCATCTGCTGCTGCTGGAGCGCCTGAAGCGCCGAGTTTACGCCTCGACCGCCACCGTCGAGCTCATCGGACGGCCGAAAGCGTCTCCGTGAGCGGAGGCTGAACGTCCTGCGCAGAAAGCCCATCATCTTTCAAGTGAAAGAGAAAGCGGGCAAAGCGACGCGGCGAACCGCGGAAAGTGACGTGTGAGGTCCGTGTACGCGCTCCGAGAGAAAACGAGCTCCAGCTGTTTTGCCAGATGATTATGGAGATCACGATCACACAAGTCTGGCGACACTGGAGAGATCTGCTACGACGCAGACGTGTAGAGGACTTGTCACGCAGGACGGCCAATCGTGGGGAGAACACGTACGAACACACACACACACACACACACACTCACACCTGCCTCCGAGCTGCTCAGACGTTTTCAGTGTCTCCCCACTGCGTAATGTTTATTTCAGTAAAGACACTAAGCGCCAGAAATCTCGGTTACTGTGGCTGCGGTTCGTTTCGTGGCTGAGACCAGCTTGTATTTTTCTTGTAATTTTTTTCCGCTCGCGGTATTTTTTTCCGCTTTCTCTACTGACCGAAACTGATGCACCTTCCAGGTAAGTAATCCAGAGAAACTGGCCAGGCAGCTTTTACTGCGCATGCTCCAATCACGGAGAAATACTCAAACTTTTTTCCCTGCGAGCGCGCGAGGCAGCGCTACCTGCTGGTTGTGGCATTGCACAATCCCTCACCCGTACCTGGTCTACGAAACTCGCTTCAGACACATTTCAAAAAGAAAACCTCCATTTTCTTGTAACCCTCATGGCTCCGTCGAGCGCGTTTTCAAAAGCATTCTTGTCAGCACATTTCCTAAACCATCATAACTATCATAACTCACACCACTCAAAAACCAGGGAAACCAAAAGAAATCACATTTTATTTCTTTCTTTATTTATAAATCGATAATTGATTGTTGTAGTAGTATTTCTGTTTAGACTGTGTGTTTGTGTGTATTCTATAGACTTATACAGGTCTAAAAGTGGCAAAGTGCGTTTTGTCTTCTGAAGATCCGCACAAGTTTCGGTGCATCCTTTCCCTGTGTCCATGGTTTCCTCCAGGTTCTCCGGTTTCTTCCCTCCTCCCAGAAGGTGGATCGATTAGGCTAAATTGCCTTAAGGGTGACTGTATGTGTATAGCGATGGACTGGAACCTCATCCACCTCATGCACAGCGTTCCCACTATAGGCTCCAGATCCCCTGCGACACTGACCAGGATGAGGCAGTTACAGAAGACGAGTGAGTGAATGAATGAATGAATGAATGAATGAAGACAGTTCTGAAAGCACCATTAGTCTTGTGTTTTTGGTCTCTTGAATGTAAAACTGTAAAATTTTGTGGAGAGGAATGTTTGGTTATTAGCAGCATGGCAGTGCATCAGTGTCAGTAAGTGCTTGGATGACTCCTATGCAGTACTACTGTGTACTTATCTTTAACTAGCGGGCTAAAACTTTGAATCTTGCTAAAGATGTGTATAATTTCTACTGCATGTCAGTTTACATTCTTTAAACCCTATGAAAACGATTTCATTTTCAACATTCCTCCCACCCCAACATGAGAGCGCTGATTCCATGTCAGTGATGCAACAGATCCAGGTGGATCTGTGATCTGCAAATCAAAGCTGCAGCACTACAGTTAGAAGTAGTAGTGTATTTGAGCTGATCCCAAATTTTCTTTACTATACTTATTTCTATTAATGACTTTTCATTACTTTTTACTGCTTTTGTTTTGCATCAGTCCTTATTTCTGCCCCTGTGAAAGCAGACGATCTGACAGAAAATGGTTAAATCCTCTTACAACCTATCATCCATCATGCCTAACAACCAGTTGGTTTTTATCTCTTTATGATATCTGTATTCATGATATCCTGTCCTCCTCGTCAGCTGCTAGCTGTTTGGCTGTGTTTGAATCTCTCTCGATACACATGCAGGATGGCTTGACATACAAAGCTGAATTGGCACTGAAAAAAATCACACACACACACACACACACACACACACACACACACACAGAGATGAACAATAGTCTGCAACGCCATGTGAATGTGTAAATCCTACACAAGATATTAAAGCACTGGAACTGAAAGCACTGCGTGTACCGAGGTTTGGACCATCATGGCTCTTTGCTCCCTCAGCGAAGCGACAATCTCAAGAGGATACACTGGTTGTGCCCCCTCCATCAAGATCAGGGCCGTCTCCATGGTGATGAGCACACCTGTCCGTCCAATCCCCGCGCTGAAGAAAGCATATGCTCACAGTTCCTTACTTAAGTGTGTAAATTGAACAGTCAACTCCAGAATAATCGATGTAGCTCATAAAAAATGATTTTAAAAAAATCATGTAGAAAATGAAAACTACATGCAACAAGTGATATTTTGTTGTTAAACTGTATATATTTTTTTCTTATGCAAAACAATTTTTCCTGCCGAACACTAATTTCATAATGATCAGAAGCCCAAAATTAATATTTTGTGATGCCTGCCCTGGAGAGAATAACAGCACTGAGCCTCTTCCTGTAACATCTAACAAGGCTACAGAACCTTTGTAGAGGGATCTTGGATTCTATGAAAGTTTTCTAAGGTTTTATGTTCAGTCATGTATCTCATATTATTCATGACAGGTTTTTCTGCCTAGGTTGTCTCTATATGCTGTATGCTGTATTTCTTATTCCTTATGTGTGATTGTTAGATTGAGCTGGTGTAGCCGTTCTGAAGTTATACTTCTGTTGGTCAAAAAGCTGATCTGAAGATTCCTCAAAATTGTTCATAAACATCAAGAATATGAAGATCAATCCAGTATCCTGTCTCCTGACTCAATACTGAAAATTCTAACAACTTTGTGCCCCTGATGACCTGGATGGCACACTACCATCTCTCTGTTGGGATCCTTTCCTTGTAAGATAGGAGTGATAAGGTAGGTATAAGGAACATTTGAACAGGGTTCAAATCCTAATATTGAGATGGCAATTACAAAAATCAGTCAGTCAGTCAGTCAATCGGTCAGTCAGTCACTCAATCAATCAGTAGAAATACAGTCATGGGAAAGATAAAGTACACCTTCCTTCAATTCTATGTTTTATTTATCAGGGCCTAAATAACATGTGTGGTCCTATGCAACTTCTATAAACAAATAACCTCAAGTGGCAAAAAAAAAACAAAAAAACAAAAAACACAACATATTACAATTTGTATTAGCACCCATATGTTACTAATGAAATCTACAATGTACTACTGAAATGTACAATTAGTTAATCATCAAGAAGTGTGAATACCCCTATAAAAGCAGACCTTTGTTAGTTTGGTGTTCTGGAGCACTCAGGTGTGTGTCTACATCATGCCAAGAAGAAAGGACATCAGCCATAACCTCAGAGAAGCAACTGTTGCTGCTTATCAGTCTGGGAAGGGTTATAAGGCCATCTCCAAATAATTTGAAGTTCACCATTCTACAGTGAGAAGTACTGTTTACAAATGGAGAGCCTTCAAGACAGTTGCCAATCTTCCCAGGAGTGGGTGTCTCAGCAAATTCAGTCCAAGGTCAGACCATGTAATGCTCAGAGATATAAAGAAAAATCCAAGCGCTACATCATATAACCTATGGGCCTCTGTAAGCACACTAAATATTTATGTTCATGACAGCACAATCAGAAAAACACTGAACAAGTATGGCTTTGATGGAACATGGAAGGGTGGCTAGGATAAAGCCCCTTCTCTCCAAAAAGAATACGGCAGCACAATTCAGGTTTGCAAAGTTGCATCTGAACAAACCACAAAAGGTCTGGAACAATTGGACCGATGAGACCAAGGTGGAGCTATTTAGTCACCATGCACAGTGCTATGAATCGGGCTTGTTCTGCAGCCACAGGACCTGGGAAACTTGCAGTCATTGAGACAACAATGAACTCCACTTTATACCAAAATATTCTTGAGACAAATGTGAAGTCATCTGTCCAACAGCTTAAGCTGGGCCCAAAATTTGGTCATGCAACAGGACAATGCTCCCAAGCCCACCAGCAAATCGACATCTGAATGGCTAAAGAAGAAAAAAAAATCAAGGTGTTGGAAAGTCAAAGTCCAGACCTCAATCCCATTCAGACGCTGTGGAGGGATCTTAAGAGACCTGTTCATAAATGAATGCCTTTAAACATCAATAAACTCAAGCAATTTTGTAGAAAAGTGGGCCAAAATTTCTCCACAATTGTGTGAGAGACTGACAAACTCCAACAGAAAACATTTACTTCAAGTTATCGCTGCTAAAGGTGGTTCTACGTGTTACTAAATTATAGGGTGTACTTATTTTTTCACACCTGGTTTCTGAATGTTTGTTTACTTTTTGGAAAAAATGACTACATATTAAAATCTGCTGTTTTTTTTTTTTGTTTTATAGAAGCTTGTGAAGACCACACAACTGTTATTTAGGCCCTGATAAATAAAAGCAGAGAATTGAAGGAGGGTGTACTTTCTTTTTCCCATGACTGTATATCATCTAATGGATGTCATTTATATCAATTTAAATATTCATTTTGGGTGCCAATAATGCCACTATATGTTTTAAGAATTAAGAATGATGTTTGTTAAAGGTAAATGTATTCTCCAATAGTTTGAGTGGAAAATTTTAATCATTGTTTGTATTGCGCCTCCCCCCCTCCCCCCCTTTCCCCCAATCCTCTTGATGGGTGCCAGTAATTCCAAAGTTTATGCCTACCTGCAGTGGACCATAAGCGGCTCAGTGTCCCTTCGTTTGCTTCTCACTGCCTGGACAAAGTCCAAGAAGTCTGAAGCCTCATCTGGGACCCCATGATCTGGCCAGGCCACATACTGTAGGTGCGTGATGGAGCGCTGTTCACCCAGCTGAGAGAGAGCGAGAGAGAGAGAGAGAGAGAGAGAGAATGGAGAAGAGAACAGAGGAGAGAAAAAGAACGTGTGAGTGTGTGTGTGTGTGTGAGAGAGAGAGAGCGAGCGAGCAAGTGTTTGCTGAAAGGAAAATACATGTCTGGGCACGTTCTTTTTCCCTACTAGACTGCAAAGATACTGAAGCGGAAAACAAGAACATAAAAACAGGTACATACAGACACACCCCTACACACGCTTAACTGACCTGAGTGTTTCAGCACGTCCTATGAGTATCTCTTCCATACACGTGACTATGATTAAATCTGACATGCAGTGTTACCCATTTCTAATCATTTATTGGTACTTAGGACAAGCGGCAAAAAAGTATATGCTCAAGCAGTTTTAGAATTAATAACACATTCATGCACTCTTAGGAAGAACAGAAGCAATTAAACCTCGCTACAGTGACAAATTCATCTAGGTTAATTAGCATGATCATTTTATAGCAGAGTAATTTTCAAAACAGAATGCCTTACAAATTTTAATTTCATGCTGACAGGAGTACAATGGAGTTGCAGTGCAATTTATTAATACAGACTGAACAAGTATTAACAATGACTTAATCCAAATTTGAATAACAATAACCTGTAATAATAAATTGACAACTTATGGCTTGATCCACTATGGGTGTAAACCTCAGGCTTCCACACAATACCATATGATTTTGATTCTTAGGGCAGCAATTTGATATTTGATGACACCACTGAATCTGCTACAAGTTATAAGGCAACAGATAAGGCCTGCTTGCCCCATTTAGTGTTTTCTTACAGCTGATCCAACTGTATTATCTAATTATAAAGACCATCAAAGAAAACTCTTTACTTTCTGAAAACATCATGCTAAATTTACCTTAACACAACAGCAACACTGTAACAATGAGCTAAGGAATTTAGTATTACTGATAAGATGTGCTAGACACTGCATATGCAGGTGCAGTATATGCCTTGCTTCAATGTGAGGTCCAGAATAAATGCTGCAACAAGGTCACAGAAGAAAGAACGAGTCAATCAATTGTGGTATCATGCACTAATCTACCTTTCCATCTCCACTCACACACAGGCATAAACAAACAAACACACATGGTGTATGGCCGATGAATGTGTGATATAACCTCCGTCTGCTGCCTGTGCTGAGATTAACTCCCACCAACAGCTACAGCAGATGGGTCTCCGTTCTCCAGCAATCATCATGCATGTGCGCATGTATGTGTGTGTGGCCCTGTGGTGTTGCCTGTGAAAATGTGTGACTACACATGCAAAGAAATGCTCATGTGTACACACGCTTACATAGATAAATAGTAACAGTTTCTGGCTGAAGGTATAAAGGTTTTTTGGTTTTATTTAATACAGTTTCAATTGAATGAAAAGAAGGAAAGATGAATTGCACAGTCACAAAAACAATAACCAAGAATAGCAATCTGCTTTACTATTTAGGCATACTGTAAGTGTATTAAACGAGTGTACTAAAAGTTACCTTTTAGGTATTTTTCTTCTCAAAATCAATACAAATATTTTTATAGTACTAACCAGTGACCTGGGGAAATCAGGTATTCCCTTTTTACACAACTTTACACAACTGTGTGTGTGTTACCTGAGTGTGTGTGAGCGTTAGCTCTCTGGTGACATAAGCCAGGTTACACTCTTCAGAATGACAGCACACTTGAAGGTAGTCATACTCCTTCACTTCAGGAGGATGAGGCCAGTATTGGTGGCATTTGGTCTAAAACAGTGCCAAGATTATTAAGCACACACACACACACACACACACACACACACACACACACACAAAATAAATCACCCTAGGAAAAAATTTAGACCAAATGGTTACCAAGCAACAGTCAAGCTGAGCTCAAGAATACAGCAGTCACAATTAAACTGTGTGTGTATGTGTGTGTTACAGCATCTGAATAGGTTCCTTCTGTGTGTAATGTGCAAATACAGTTCTCTTCACTTACTTCAATGGAGCTGTGTATGCTTGCAGTGTATGTTAATATATACAATATATGTTTCATAATGATTCTCAGAGCTTGTTTGTGGAACCTACCCGTCCTCTCTCAGTCAGTGTGGTCAGCATGATGATCACACTGACTCCCTGCTCCCATACACTCCTCCAGAAGTGAGTACATGTGTGGGGCAATGGCCCCTGCGCTGCCATATACTGTAACGTGGTACCTGCTGGCTCAGTCTAAATCACACACACACACACACACACACACACACACACACACACACACACACACACACACACAATTATAACACTTTCCATCTTCTAAACCTGATCCTTGATTCTGAATCTACATACAACTTTAAATCCCCATCCCACTGTGAGAGAATCGTAGTCCCTGTAAAAAAATGCACTTCACTGGTGTAGGCTAGGTTAGAACAGAGCTTAATCAAGAACGCAAGCCCCAGAATGAGCCTTCTCAAACAGTCAGGGCTAAACTCTAAGCTCTTGCTTTTTAAATGTCTTTCACGTCTATTGACTTAGCAATGCACTTAATATTTTGCCCAGTATCTATCATCAAAAATGGAAAACAAAGATACATTACACAACGCTAGAATGGCAATGACATAGACAGCCAACAGACAATGTGAAGGAGTGAACCGGAAACTGAGATGCTTATAAAAGTGTAAAAGGCAGGATATTAAACTGGTTAGGGAAAAGTGAAACAGAGAGTAACACAGAACGGTTGGGGGGAAAAAACGAAACAAAACAAGAGAAGGGCAAGACTCGTAACATTCCTGTGGTGTGACATCATGGATGCCTTTACCTTCAAAATTTACGTGAGCAGCAGGTCAAACTAGGTTATACTATTTCTTAACTTTAAAACAAAAGAATAACAAACTCTTACAATACAACTCTTAAACAAGTGCAAATTTATAGTGTGCTTTCATTCCCAGTCAAACACTAACTCTTTGACCAAGCCTATCACAGTAGCATTGCTTCTCATCATTTTGCCTAGTGCTCTTTTTCTCACCATAAAACTTCCTAATAAAAACTGGGGACTTGTCTGGGATCTTCTTGGTAGTCTTTCATAATTTTCCCCCTTAAAATCAGAGTGTTCAACCGTTTAGCTTGAGTGCATTGTGTAGTGTTCCAGCTAGGCTGCTTAGACTCAATCCTTCCATAGGGACACTGTTGCTTAGGTTTGTTCTTTTCCTTTCTTTTTTTCTCTCCATAGGAATTCGTGTTTGAATACTTGGCCTTCACTCAAAAGAGTATTGCGAGTTAAGCTTTTAAAGCTGCCTCAAACCTGGTAAGCTTCTGAAGACTAGTGAGGTTAATTTGAAGGGTAAGCAGTAAACCGGAGTTGCTCTAAACCCAAGCTAACAGTTTGCTACAGGTGACAATATCTCAATGGTAATTTTGGTAATTTGTAACTTATTTAATTTTTTTTCCTGAGAGCATGTGTGTGTGTGTGAGTGCATAAATTATGCCAGGCTAAAAATGTCTGACTGTAAGAGGCAGCTGAGAGTCAACAACATACAGGGCAGCATACAGTCTAGCAGTTCCCTTTGAGCACCTTTTAGACGTACATTTGTTCAACTGTATTCAGCACACACTCATGGTGTGAGGCACACACAGAAGACGTAATATCATTAACCAGGGTTGGCAGGTTTCAGCAAAATTTCCAGCACAATTACATCTCAAAACCACACAAAAGACCAGAAACTAGCCCACGAATTTGGGCACTGGAAATGGGAGAGACATTTTTCTTTTTTTTCCTCAGCCTTTGTATGGTACACACACATTTCTGATGTAAGGACATTATCCACTCCATAATCCCCCTTACCTTCTCCCAATCCTGGAATTACATCTTACAATAGAAATAGACACACTGTATGTACTCACATTTTACCTTTGAAGAAATTTATTAGATTTAATTCCGATTTAATCCCGATTATATGGAACTTTGTCATATAGCTGTCAAATAGCAACATTTCTTTAAATCACTGGTCACTCAAAAGAGGTCATTAATATTTCAGTAGTATGTCAAGAACACGGAGTGGTGAATGAGTAATGAAGATTAACCTTTGTTGAAAGGCTAATATACTGTGTATGGTGGGGATCTGCTCCACCTGCCCCTATGGACGATCTGCCACGGTTGTCCAGTGAAATAACAGCATACTTTGCTTGTGGCATTAATAGTATGCTACATTTCTGTTAAAACTATAGTATAGTGCAAATACTATTATTACATACTACACAAATATATGGGTTGCCAGTTTTAACATAGTAACATGTCCAGTCCCATAAGGGTACAGCACAAGGGCGACAGGTAACTCCTAGTTATTTGTACTGGTAATTTGTAGTTTCGTTCCTTGTATGCTATTATTTGAGTGGTGTTGAATCAGAATCTATGTGCGTCAATTGTACAATCTGGTGTTTGTTTAGTGGTTTTGTGTAATACCTTGGTGGAGGTCTAATTATTGGTATATTGCAAGGAGATTTGTGTTCCATGGAAACTATGGCTTATTATAAACCTTTGCTGACTCTTGTGAGCAGTAGTACTTGGTTTGGAGAAAGACTGCTCTAAATCCTATTTGAACAAGTTTTCATTTGTAGTATTGTACTTTGAGCTGTGCCATTGTGTGTGTGTGTTTTTTTTCTAGGTGTGGACCCTGATGAGTAGGTTGAAGAAAGAGGGTGTTCAAAAATACTACTGTATTTCATTTAGTGCTTGTGATTTATCACTTATGCTAAACTAGTTAGTTTTGTAGATCTTTACTGCCTTTGCTAGGTTGGCATGAGTGTATTGCTTTCATAGCAGATGAATTTATTCAAGATCCTTCAGAAGAGCTACAAGAGGTGCACTGATGATAAACTAAAAGAGACTCTTAAAAGACTCTGACAGTTTCTTTAGTGGAAAAGGGAGTTCTTGCGGCAAAGGCACCGGTACTCCTGAGGCCTTACTGTCTTGTTCTGCAAGCATAGCATGTGAAATCAAATGAAAATAGCTTTGCATGAGAAACAAATGCAGGCTTCAAACTGCCAAGCTACCAGGGAACTGGATTCAAGTCTAAACTCTTAAAAAAAAAAAAAAAAGAATTAAGAGAGAAACCTGATTTTAATAATTCAAGTTATTTAAAAAAAACGAGAGGCCTTGAGTTAAAGAAACTAGAAATGGAATCGACTATAAGGCAAGTTCCTTAGCCTGCATCTTCTCTACCAGTTTCTTCTCCTGACCCTCAGTTCAGCTTTTGATATTAGTAGGAAAACATAACGGCTCCACCATTTTCTGAAAAGAGATAGAGGTTTCTCCTACTTTGAATGTGTAGTTACTTCTCTTAAGTGGCCTAAAGAGATTTGGACTCTGCTATTGCAACGTGTGTTGACAAAGAAGGGTGTGTATGCATCTCTTTCAGTTGACCAAAGCCCTAAATGAGGCTGTTAAAACTGCCATCTTTAATGCTTATGAGCTTGTCCTTTTGGCACACTGTCAACATTTCAGAGGTACTTCTTAAAAATATTTATGTAGAACTTACTCAGGAAAAAGTGGACATGTTTGATAGGTGGTGTGTTTACCAAAATGTAGAGGAAAACAAGAGCAGATTTATAAACTATTTCTTCTAGAAGGATTCAAAAAATATGTTCCAGAGGCTATGGTCACCTATTTAAATTAACAGAATCTTTTCAAACCCTGGTAAAGCAACCTTGGGATCAAGTCACACAGTGATCAGGCTAAAAAAGAAAAATCTCTTCAGTGGTAATTGGAAGTTCACAGTGGTAGAGCCTAGCTCTGACAGTACGTTTGACATGGTTTGCCTTTATTGAAAAAAAAAGCACAAAACTTCTGAGTGTTCCTTATTAATAAGGAAAGTTAGCTAAAGCAGTTGGATTAGTCACTTGTCAGTCCATTATTGAGTCTGTTGAACAGCACACTGGAGCTGCTAATACTCTTTGTTCTTAACTATTCAAGCATTATTTCAATTCAGCACTCAATATTCCCTTTCTTACAGAGGAAACTATGTCTTTGTCTGGTCACGAGTGTGATGTGCCAGTGTGCTTTCTCAGTGACACTGGAACTGCTCAGTCTTTCCTTTTATAGGTAGTGTTACCTGTCTACCAAAGACTACAGGGAAGCATGTGTTGGTCAGGGGTTTTGAAATGGGTTTTACTGAAGTGCCCTTACATTGTTTCCATCCACTGTTGTGGTGGGTGTACAACCATTTTCCCAGTGCCTGGAGTTACTTTTGTTTTAGTCTGGGACAGCTTGCTTAAGGAAACTACACTGTGCTGTCACCACCTATAGTTTCTGAGCCTGGAGTTCCAGATGGATCAGATGATTGTGCTCAAAAGTCCCCTGAGGTGATTTCTGGATGCACCGTAACTTGTGGTATAGCCAAATAGCTAAAAGCAGGTGACTGGGGAGATTAAGTCTATGTGAATGACACAGTCTTTACCACTGTTGAAAATTGAGTTTCATCAGGTTCATATGGAACCGCTGGTTTTGAAAATGTTTCTGTTCCATAGATGGTCTGTTCTAGTACACTTGAAAATGTAGTTATCAGAGGTAAAGCCGACTCTGAAAGTGAATTGATTAAGGAAGAATTATCTGAAAGTATGTTGAAGGAAGTGTTGCCACTGGTGGTTCCTGAGGGAAGTTCTGATAAAGAGCCACTTTCACATTATTTTTTATGCAGGATGGCTTGCTGTGTGGGAAGTGGGCTCCCAAGGGGTCAGGGTTTCCCAAACTAGGGGTTGTGACTTCACATAGGGTCACTTGATTTACAAATGGGGTTATGAGAGGAACTCTCAATCACCTTTTTTGTTTTATTCATTAATTTTGCAATAAAAATAAATGAAAATAATATTATTAAAATGGAATGGGTGTGCTACTATTCTGAAGTGTTACTGGGAGTCATATTCAATCAAGCCACATTAAAATTAAAGAGTGTATGTGCTATTTTAGTCTTTTTCACTATCCTGACATGCTGCACTATTGTAGGAGTTCTGCAAAAATACACAAATTTCCCTGTCCATCTATCTCTGAAAGAAACTAGCACTGTGTCTCAAATCACATACTTGAGTACTGTCCTAGACAGTTACCAAGTACTAAACCCCATCCATTCTTCCTATTACGTTAGTGCTTGAATTTTAAAAACCCCACATGTAGCCTTCAAACCTACTGAAAGGTCAGTTTTGCATACCAGTCTATGAGCCTTTTAGATTTGTAAACACTTTTGAATGTTATGTGTCAATCTGAGATGCAGCATTCATAAGAACGGAGGAAAAGTTATAAAATGAAGCAAAGCTTGCTGTGCATGAAATCGCTGAACATTTTACAGACTTGGAAACCAGATGAACATGGATGTTTTGGCTCTGACATACCAACTACAATGGATGCCACTTTTAATCCTCCAGATGTACATACAGTTTGCAGACGAGTATGTGAACAATGCTGCTTGCATTGCCGCTGCTTCAGCACACGAAAATTACACGTCAAGTATATACAAGGCCCCTCTGCTTCATGTAGGGCCATATCACATCACATGGATTATTCCTTATATATCTTTCGAAGTTGTATGTAGCAGCAGAAGGCGATGCGCCCTGTCCAACCTACTTACTGACTTTTTGAAAGGGTGTTTCAAGCAATGCAAGCTCACCTTTCCCACTAGACTGGCAAGTCAGTATAAGAAATTTGGTTTTTAGTCACATACGTTGCACATGACTAACATATTAACATGTTCAAATGTAATAGTAGTCCCAAATTATAAATCTGGACTTTTAAAAAAAATGTAGCATGGTCAAGACTTGGATGGGGGGGTGGGGGGGGGGTTGTCACATAAAATTGGTTGTTTGCCCAAAAAGTTTAGGAATGCTTGGCCTAGGTTAAAGAGGGATGTAGATAATTATGACTTGTCAGCTAACAGAGAAACCAAACTAGAAAGTGGCTGTCACTGCTTTGCAGCCTATCTCAGCCTGCCTGTAATCTAACCCATTTGAACATCTGCTTGAATATTGTGCATTAACCATTAACAGCGTTTATATCTACTTTTAGGTCAATCCTTTGGTCACATTTTGTGTCTAGTCTTGTTGTCCAAGGCTTTGTGGCAGCTTAGTGCTTTAAAAAAAAAAAAAAAAAAAAATATCATACACAAAGTCATGGTGCTCTTGACTACTTCCATCAAACTTTGAAGTCCCTTCGATGGATACAGCTTAGTTGTGACTAGGCAGAGGGCTTTCCATGCTTGCTGTTGGCTAAATGTGAAGTTGTTCAGAGCAGCACAGGGTTTACAAATAATGAATTAATGTTCAGTCATGTCGTTCAGTCATGAGGAACAACCACCATTTTAGTGGAATGTTCTACTGCACAGCCCCTAGAGAATATGCTTTACTATTAGATGTACAATACACTCTGGTCAAGATTCATTTCGATTCACAATGCTGGCTTCACAATTTGATTTAATTCGATTCTCAAAATGTTTTAGCAAAATTTGAATGAAGAAAAATTATGACTGAAAAGACTCCTTTGTTATTTCTGAATCATAAACATTTTTTGTCTGTATAAAACTGAATAAATAAAAAATTGCTACAAATAAACGTTTAATATTGTAAACAACATGTACTACAGGTTCACCATCGCTTATAAATAAATAAATAAATTTAAAAAATCTCCCAAGATTTTCATTGAATAAACAAAGTCTCTGACCTTGGGAAAATTACTGACTCTAAAATAATGAGCTCCATAGCAGTGCCTGAGGCATCATTTTAACCAGAAGCAGAGCTTCAAAGTCGGCTAAAATGTCCGTCTTCCGTGGTCTCTTTCTTAGGCACCGTAGATCGCAGTGGTGTGGTGCTATTCTAGTGTCATTTGAAACTAATGAAGAGGTCTTTTTAACTATCGCGTGGGTGTGTAACCATATAACATATATGCATGTCACTCATTGTGATCCAGAGCTATCGGGCCCAATGCACGCTCATTATATTTTAACTCTATGGGTGTTCAAACAGTGCAATTGCATTAGATGCATAATTAATAGAAAGCTGACTCCCACAGTGTGAATCCCACATTCCCATGATGCACACTGTCAACTTTTTGCATCGTGATGCATCATGTAATGCTGCATAAAAGCTGCAGTCCAGATGAGGCGAATCTCAGTTTCAGATGCGGCGTTTGTTTGATCGCATGGCTGAATCTCAAAGCTTCGGTGTTAGCTTTGTTGCCTGTCATTAGTAGTTTCTTCTGTGCTATCTGTGCCTGTTAGTCTTATGACTTGCCATTCACATAGGGTTCTCAAGGGGCTTTAGGGACACCTGCCATTTCAGCACCTGTAGAGAAGTGCTTAGGTGGTGCAGTTTACTCTCAGAGGGCCTTGATGATGGCCTGACCATGCCTTCTCATGGAGTAAGACAAGTGTGCCTTAAAGATGCTGAGACGCATGCTAGAACACTTGTCAGACAATGAGAAAGCTAGCTTTGAATTTGTCAAGCTCTTCCCTTTCCTCTGATTTGTCCAGCTGTAGTTCTGTCACATGACGTTGATACTTCCACACAGCCTATTAAGCAATGGTGTATATCATTTCAAACCCAGAAAAAAAGAACTATTAAGAACAGAGGTGCACTTTTTGGATTTTGCCGAGCCTAGCTGTGTGCATGAAGCACTTAATGTCTGTTAGTTAATAAATCTGATTACTCATATTCTCAATTCTTTTAATAAGCCTGGTTGCTTCCCTTTGCCATGAATTGCATAGATAGGGATGGATCTTAAACAGTAAATCTGATCGTCTTAAGGGTTACAGGCAAGCTGATGATGTTTTACAGTTCCACATGGTCAGAACTCCTTGACCAAATTAAGGAACTAATGGCTAAGGCCATTTGCAGTTGCCCAAATAATAATATTTTTTTCCCCCTCAAATTTTTTACTAACTTTTAGCATGTGGGACGAAACCAGAGAACTGGGAGGAAACCCACAAATGATAACGGTATGGTAACACAAAGGATAAACTGGGAGTGACACAAGCTTATTGCTGCTTGCTAGTGTGAATGCAAAGTTACTATAATCTTTGTGATGGACCTCTTTTGGAAACCCAAGATAAATATATTTCCCAGAAAATAAGTAACTGGCTCTAAAACCATTACTTGTATTACATTCTGAAATGTAAAGTCTACAACAATCTTCCAAAACAGACCACAAATACGTGTAACTGCAGGTACTATAGGTGACTAATAAGTATTTTGTGGTATTTGTGTTGGTGTATGTGTGTGTTTGTGTGTACTAGCCTTCACATGACTTGCATTGATGTAATTATCCTCCTCTGTCTGTAACACCACCCTGGTGATGTCATCTAAAGGGAGCAGAGAGCGAGACAGAGTAAAGAATGAGGAAATGGGGATTTAGGGATTATCTAAAAATGCCTCATCTAACTAGTTTCTAAAGAGCATTTTGACTGAACCGAAACACAAGCATTACACACAATGAAATAAAATGATACATTTGACTATAACTGTAATCCACTCACGTCTCAGAGCTTTGCATCTGTAATCATAACATAGCTCTATCATAATCATGAAACAATGAAGACATTCAGGTTCAGATTCAAAAACCCTTTTAGACATACTGAACAAAAAGAATCTGAAACTAACTTGAAGCACTGACTGCTGACACATGTAGGGAGAAAAAAAAAAAAAAAAAAAATCACAAACCATAATTATTGTGATAATGGCTTTTCCAGAATTTTGAATCAGTTCAACACTCATAATTTGGCCTGTCAGGAAAAAACAAATGTCATCTTTTTTTTTTTTTTTTTTTTTTTTTTACATCATCAGAAGAAACTTACACGGTAATACATCTTTGTACCGATTCATTTCCATGTTCTCAGACAGCTTTGCACAAGACATTAACAGTCCTGCTTTCTTCCTGTATAACTTCTGTGAGTATCAAAACACACACACACAAGGATCATCAACCAATTTGCATTCATACTTCAGGCAGACATACCTAGGGCAAAAACACACATTTACACATGCACATGCTTGTATATCCTGACCTCAAACTGCATGAGCAAAGTGCCAGAGGTCAGTCCCCTTTCCAGACGGGTCATCGACTCTTGCAGTGTCTCTCCAGATGGGTGACCAGGAGATGGAGGAATTTCTTCCGGAAGGCTAAAACTGCCTGGAAATTGTAGTGGATTTTCAGCTCGCAAAGAGATGCCTGTAAACACACAGCATCCTTTTTTTTAAATCAATGTTAGGCAAGCTGCTTCTATTTCACACCTCTGAACTGTCAGCAATGGTAACAATCACTACCTGTGTATATGCCAAGACCTTCCAACAAAGTCGCAAAATGATGTATGACGCAGCATTTGCAATAAATACCACTGTCGTACAGCTATCTTTCCCTTTCTACTGCTGGCCTCATGTAATGTAAATGTAATGTAAATGTACATGCCAGTCCATACATATATACAAAAGGAATCTCATAATTTATTCTGCCACCTATTGATCATTCCCATCCCAAGCAGTCATCAACCAGCTTGCCTGTCAGTACAAGCTGCTAGACTGGCTTAGTGGATTTCCTCTCAGCATACTGCCTACACTGCATACTCAGCATACTGTATGCTTTTACCACTGACCTTGCTAAATTAGCTGGACTACACTGGCATGCATACTGGGATTGGAACTGGGTGTGTTTCTATTCTCCCCACCTGGTTGTAATTTCCACAATCCCTGGCCTTTAACCAGGTAGTGGACCTATGGCTCCCAACTTTCTCTGTCCTCAGGGCCTCAGCGATATCAGACGCCAACAACTCAGACACACAATCAAAAAGGTCTGTCCCTTGGTTCAGAACAGTGTCCTACTCAACATTCTTTCTTGGTCAGAAAGTGGAAGGCAGTCCCCCCCCTTTTTTGTATGCTAAAGTTACCAGATGTAATGTATGCTTTGCAACCAAAGAACTGTATATCTGCATGGTGCCAATGCTCCCATCACCCAAAAAGACAGATGCTTTTTAACATTGCCTTCTATGACAGGAATTCAAATTCAAAGTTTTACGGTCAAGTCTCTGTGACAGGATGCACTGGCCCACAACTGGCCTCTCCATCTCCTGCACCTCATCGACTGGATCCTGTGCTCTGTCAAGTTCCCAAATCTTTTTTTTTTTTTTTTTTTAAATCGACCGCTAGACAATGGCAAGTCTCATCTTCACTAAAGCTATATGTGGCACTATCTGCTGCACATCACAGCACCATGAATGGAATCTCACTGGAGATTCATAAACTTATTACAAAGTGGTTTCAGTTGGTTCCTAATGACATTCTGGCATCCAGGTTATTCTCATCACCCTTGGTGGTTAGGAAAGGTGCACAAAACACTACTCACATATGTAACTGTAGTTCCTTGTCATTTTGAATCAGAGCAAAACCAGTGAGAACTGGCTCTACAAGACCAGTATTAATTGCAAATACTGTATCATATGTCACTTTGTGACTTTGTTAGAAGGTCTCAGCATACATGCTCATATGAAGGTGGAGAAGTGATTCTCACCACTCCTGACAGTTCGAACCACTGTTACATATGTAACAAGTGATCCTGGTCTAGTTAGTTACTGGCCAACTGTTCCGAACTAAGGTAAAGCCTGATCAAACAAAACGCTAGCTGAGCTGAATGATCTACTTAGCACATTTGCCAAAGCCCAATATTCACTTTCACAGTAGATCAACAAACCTTTTCTGCGTACAAGTAGGGCAAGCTCCTTGCTGTGGGACTCTCTGCTGGCTTTGATGAACATGACCACTTGTTGATGTGTGTGTTCTGAAATGTCACGCCCATTTATCAAGAGCACTTGATCTCCCTCCAGCAATGCAGGCACACAGCGACCAGCCTGCAATAAAGAGGCAGAGCTACATGTAGTATTACATATTGTTGTGCAAGAAAATGCAAATCCAATCTGTTCATGCTCCTTACCGGAGAATTAGGGTTTACATGAGAGATTGCCAATGGCATCTTCTGATCCACACCTCCCTAAAATAAACAACCATTCAATAATAAATAACATGTAACGCATTCAGCAAAACAAACTTGGTCATTATACACAAGCACACACATAAGAATAAGAGAATACACTCACTTTGACATTGAATCCAAACTTGCCATCTTTGTCAGGGCTGATTCTGATTAGCAGTAGCTCCCCATCAGCTGCCATATCCTGCAACAATAAGAAGAAGAAGAAGAAGAGAATAATAAGTTATTCAAAAACAAAACCTGAATTCGCATCACTGGTGCATTTAGGCTGTTTTCAAACCTAACGTGTATGCTAAAATCTGTGACTATATCCTTTTCCTTTTGATTTCATTTCACACACTAAAATATTAACATGTATGGGTGTGCTTAATTGGTCAGCAATTTGGATTTGATGGGCATTACCAGTTAGCTAATAATGCACAAATTTTACCCATATAGTATGTGTTCAATAAACCAATTTCCCTGACATTTCTGCACATATTTATGGCGCTATTACTGTTTCTAGAGATGGCACAACACCACTTTTTTTCCCTACAGCATTCCTGATAATAAAACCTTGAGTATCAGCCAATATTGACACCCATCCAATATTTTCTTCTTTAAAAACTACTAAGCTTAAAAAAGATTAACTGAACCACATAAAAAAAAATGACAGGAAAAAATGCATAGCTAAAAACATGACTTTGTTACAAAGTAAACATAACTTGTACACACAAAAATCACTTATACTGCAAATATAATACAGATCATTAAGTATAAAGTATAAATATTCAAATCCAATTCTAATCTTCTCCGTTTGTTACAGGATTGGATTTAAAAAAAAAAAAAAAAATTCCCAATCCACCAATTTTTGCTGGTATCGGCCTGATACTGACCCTGGCTTATCAGATCAGTAGCATCTCTAACCATTTCCATACAAAATGTATTAAGGCCATCAATAAATGTGCCTATACTTATTTGTGTGTGCTCTAAATAAATGCATTTCAGTTCTGAACAAGTCAGGTGTGAAACAGTTTTATCTGCAACACTGTGAACAGTGACAGCAGACATGGATCTGGTATTCTGGGTTAACTAGTATGTACGTATATACATATATGTACATACATAACTAGTACAGTACAATAAGGGAATGAACATTAACAAGAGCATTAACGTCATTTGAAGGATTTAGTGTTCTTGTTCGCCACACTTCCTTGGCTACGCTTAGCTATGAGTCAAACTTGCCTTGATACTTTAAGCATTAAAAAAACATTGTTGCTACGTTCACGGCGAGATTTAAACCAATCCCAGAATTGCTGTCTGGTTTCCTTAAGTGTGTTTGTGGGTGTGTGTGTGTGTCAATCTCTTGTCAAATTTCTTGATCCAAAAGCTGACCTTATATACTCCCCGACGTTTCCACTCACCTTATCCCAGAGACATTGCCAGTCTTCCTCATCCAAAGTGTTGTCATCAAGTGGGGACTGGACACTGCTGGGCTTCTCATCTTCCTGAGCTTTCCTTCATTAAACAAATTTGTACTGTTTACTGACTTGAGCAGCTGAATTACCATTGGGAGTTTATAGTAAATAAATGTACACAGAGAGCAGGCAAGGGCCATTGTTTACCTGTAAGTATAGAACACATCTTCACTCTCGGTCACGTAACTCATGTCGTTGGTAAGATTGTCTACAGAAGATGGACGTGGCTTACGAAAATCATGACGCAAACGAGGGCTGCGCCTAAAACAGGGACAATATCAATAACTACTGTATCCTATTAAAAATCAGTACTTATAATCAATATCTGTATAAACACAGTACCAGTTAGGTGTGCTGGGCGGAGATCTTGAGGGGAGACTTTTGGTCTCCAGATGTTCAGTGGAAAGAGACTTTATTAAAGGATTCCACATCACCTCACCTACTAGTTTCCGATACAGAGGGACAGGCCTTCGACACACCCACACCCAGAAACACAGTCATTGGTGGAACCCAAATGCAAAATGAAATCAGAAATCATAGCTTGGTTGCCAGTGTGAAAATGTACCTAGTTTTGGAGACTGTATGTGAGTTTTTTCTGTTGTAGAATGTGTGATGGTCCACACAGGATCGCCAAAGGTTTTTACAGGAACGAGAGCTGGGCATGGACAGGGACACCACTTGTTGTCCAACCTCCCCCTACATAAAAGCAAAAACACTAACAACTCTTTCTGCGTGAACGTCAAAAACAAAGCTGTGAAGTAAACCAACTGTGTTGTACTTCACCTATTCTTCTGCAAACTTACATGCTTCTGCCGAAGGTGGATGAAGAATCTCTTTCTTTTGAATGAAATCTTGATTATATTGATCCTGAGAGTAAAACAGAATAGCAAAAAGGGTGAACCTTAATGATTAGTAAATGGTCTCTCAAAATAGGAGTTAAAAGCATTTCATGATTCAAAGTTATCATGAATGATAGTGACTCTAGTGACTGCACTATATGGACAGAATTATACGATTATATTGCTAAATACTGCAATTGCAATATGCCTATTAATATGACCTTAGTGAATAATTGATGGTTAAAAAGTTTGTTCTGTACAATAAACTGTGCACTCAAAATTCACTGGTCATTTTAGGAAGCTTTAACATCTTGGACCAGGTCCAGTTTCAGAGGACCAAGGATTGTGTTGCAAATCTTCTAGTAACGTGAAATCAGCTGTTACGACTGCAAGTAAACATTTGAAACATGAATTGTTCTGCATTGTGTCAGAGTACACAATGAGCTGTGTATTCAAAGTAAAGCTTTTCTTCTGGGAAAACACCCTGAAGAAAAGCAGCTGAATATTCAGTTAAAATGTGATTCAATCTTTAGAGAAACAGACTGGCTGATGTTTGTTATATTTATTTATACCATTAAACTATAGTAATAGCACGGAACTGTTGCCAAAACACATTCTAATAAAACACTGGTTTATTATACTGTTTCTAAAAATATTCATACTGATTTATTGTAATCATGGGCAGGCTACAATCGTGTTATCAAATGGTCAGAAAAGAGGCTGCTTGATTATAACTCACCATGGAAAGAAATTGGAACAAACCATATTGCAAAACATAGCCACGCCTCCTGATGCAATCCCAACCCAGAGAGATGGGTTACTAGCATCCTAAGAAAGAGAATAATCATTTTGGTAATAATTAGTCATGTATTTTATTCTAGTATTCTACTCTCTTTTCCTCTTCTTATTGTCTAACGAAAGCATTGAAAAAAATTGTTAATCAAAAGCTTTGATACAATGCAATGTGCTGTTACCCGTGCACTATGAAGCTCTACTCCATAGAGATCTAAGGTTCTAGCTGTGTTCAGATAACACAACTCTGCCTCACTCTGAGACAGGCCTCTGGAATGCACATAAGCATATAGTTAGTCACTCTCGCTCTTTCCACCCCTCTGACACGCACACACGCACACACGCACGCACACACGCACACACGCACACACAGAGAGCCACGTACAGGTGAATACACACCAACACATGGTACATGCACACAAAATGCATTATCACTATAGTAGGTATTTTGCATATGTATACATGTACATACTTGTGTTGAGGATGCAATGACTCCACTTTAAAAAGGAAGTCCTTGTCCTGATCAGGAAGAAAGTGGACATGGCCAAGATATCCAGGAGGAGTTTCAGGAACATGGTCTCCAAATTCAGCTGTTTATGAAACGGAAAAATTGCTATAAATACAATTTGTTGTTATTTCTCATCTATTGTTCATCATTCATCGCTGGACACCATGTACACACATTCACACACTTATTCACACCTAGGGCAATTTAGCACAGCTAATCCCCCTACATGCATGTTTTTATGCGTTGGAAGGATTCCGGAGGAGTCAAATGTGGACATGGGAAGAACATGCAAAACTCTGCGCAGTCAGTAACCCAAGCTCAGGATCAAACCAGCGACCCTCAAGCTGAGGTGGCAACACTACCCACTGCACCACCATGCCAACGTTGTCTAGGTTTAAAACTCGGAAGTCCTACAACTGTTCATTCCATGAGCATGTTTGAGATATCAGACTTACACTGAACAGCATAAGATGCCAGCACCACAGCAGAGCTTAGTGGACACTTTAACCTGCATGTAAAAGACATTAAAAATACATTTAAAAATATAAATATTCAAATCACTGACACGGGCTAGGACTGTATGAATGGTGGATGTGCAGTTCAGCCTTTACTTTCTCTTTTGGGGACACACTATAATTGTTAAACAGCTTAAAGTAAATCCATTTTTTAACTATGGAAAATGTATTAGATAAAAATCAGCTATGATCACATAGAAAAAACAGGCTGAACTGAATCATGCAGTATGGGTCGTATTTGGATTTGACAGTACACACTGGCTAACATGACGGCAAAACTACCAGAACTGTATTACCTGCCCTCCCGAATGTCTTTCTTAATCTGCAAAAAATAAAAGTGCCTGCAAAGAAGATGCACAGGATTATAATTAGTGTCTTTAGATGAAGTCTCCAACAAACTGAGCAACATATGCAAATATACACACACACACACACACACACACACACACACACACACACACACACACACACATGTATGCAGGCACACACAAACACACACATTTATGCACAGACACACACACACCTGGTCTGTTCATGCTGAAGAGAGTTAGGGTCAGAGATGAAGAATCGCACTCGAAATATTAAATAGAATGGGGCAGAACCTGAAAGAATGAGAGATAAGAAAGGACTATGAGAAGAAAATGACTCAACTGTGACAACCTTTATATCTGGCTATTAATTTTAGTATTGATTAACTAAAAGAGATTCCGGTGGACCTAACCCAGATTACACATTATTCGTTACAGTTTATTAGATCTATGCTGTGATGTGAGGTAATTTATGCTGCTGTGCATTTTTCACGTTAACCTTACTTCCAAAAGGTGTGCTAGATATTTTCTTTTGTCAATTTAGAAAGATTGTAGGAGGCTGTTGGTTAATATTTAATCCTTGAATTAACAAAATATTAGGTAACATAGGTTTCTGGTGTACTAACAGCTTTCAAATATAACAGAAAGTCTGAAACACCATTCATGTTATTCTCCGTGAGTCACTTATGATCCAGAGGATGTGGTGTTAATGCAAATAACTGCTTTCTGGTTGGGTATTACTAATGGAAAAATACTACTGTGGTACCAGTAGACAGAATTAGGGATTTGGATTTGACTGACTGATCACTTTAACAGGAACAGCTGTACAACTGCTCATTTATGCAGTTATCTAATCAGCCAATCATGTGCCAGGGATTTTCACACACAACAATCTCTAGAGTTTAGACAGAATGGTGCGAAAGACAAAAGAACATAAAAACATCCTGTGAGCAGTGGGTCTGTAGGCTGAAACACACACACACACACACACACACACACACACACACTCCTTACAGCCGTGGTGAGCAGAAGAGCATCTCGGAACACACAACACATCGAACCTTGAGGTGGATGAGCTACAACAGCAGAAAGCCACATCATGTTCCACTCCTGTCAGCCAAGAACAGGAACCTGAGGCTATCATGGGCACAGACTCACCCAAACTAAACAGCTGAAGACTGGAAAAAGACCAGTTCCCCCCCCCTAATCTTCAACTGTCCAGTTTTGATGAGTCTGTGCCCATGATAGCCTCAGATTCCTGTTCTTGGCTGACAGGAGTGGAACCCAATGTGGAACCCTCTGCTGTTGTAGCCCATCCACCTCAAGGTTCGATGTGTTGTGCATGTTGAGACGCTTTTCTGCTCTGCTAAAGAGTGCTTCTTTGAGTTACTACATCCTTCCTGGCAGATCGAACCAATCTGTCCATTTCCATTATCAACAAGGCATGTCCGCCCACAGACCTGTCACTCAGTGTTTTTTGTTTTTTTCCCACCATTCTGTGTAAACTCCAGAGACTGTTGTGTGCGACATTCCCAGAAGATCAGCAGTTTCTGAAATACTCAAACCTGCCCTTCAGGTACCAACATCCATGCAAAGTCTCAGAGATCACAAAATTCCTTCAATCTGATGTTTGATGTGAACATTAACCGAAGCTCTTGACCTGTATCTGCATGCTTTTTTTGCATTGTGCTGCTGCCACATGATTGGCTGATTAGATAACTGCATGACTGTGCAGGTGTACAGGTGCTCCTAATAAAGTGGATGGAGAGTGTAAGCATTACATATTTTAGACACAAAAGATGATTCATATTTACTTTTTTTAGTAAACACAATTTGCTGATATTTACACCTAGATGTTTTAAACAGCTTAGAACATGGCACCTTTGGTGGTAGACCACCCAATTTCTGGTGTGCAAAAGTATTGGAACAGATAGTCTTAAAGTAAATTAAAAGTTAATAAGTAGCACTTAATATCTTCTTCAAGCTGGCGACCCAATGACATCACTGGGCCGTCAGATATCTGGATGGAAAACGTTACTTTTTAAAAATGACATAAAAGACATTTCACTCTTTGATGTCAACATATTATCGAACACTGTGCCTGTGTGCGTTTTGTTGAGATTGTTTTGTTCTTACCTTTAACCTGCTTTTTGAAAGGTTTGCTGGGATCCAGCCACCTCTGAAGTGCAAGAAGTAAATTGTGGTTACATTTCACTACTATAGTAATATTGATACTCATTAACAGGCATGTGCTGATATGAAATTTTCATATCACCTTACCTTACTTAACCTTTTAGCACACCACTTCATATTCTGTTTACAGACAATACTACCCCTTTGCATGTATCTGCTCTGACTAGGCAGCATTTTAACCAAAAAGAAATTGAAATAACCACAGTGACTATTCACAAATTTCAGAAAATTCTCACAGTTATCAGAATTATGGGGTCATCTATAAAAGCTTAGAGGGTAACTTCTTACAGTTAGCCTTGGAGTGCAAAAATGCTGCACATAAATGCTGCCTCCTCACCCACGTGAATGGTATATTGCAATATTGTCGAGTATCAAAGTACAACCTGTAAGTGATTATGACCGCATGTCTAATCTATACTATAAAACTGAATGATTAAAAGGTTTTAAAGCTCCCAGTGTCTACAGTATAACACACACACATATACTCACAGGTGAACTAGAGGTGTCTTCAGTGATCTGGAGACCGAAGTACTGCTTCTCTATTATGCCCAGGTGTTCAAAAGCAAGGTCAAATAACAAAAGCCCAGCATCATGTTTCTGTACATAAAAAAAAGACACATATAACAACACAGACAACATCTGTTTAAAACAGCATTTGCGGAAAGATATCCAAACTTTATAAATGCAGTCTGGCAAAGCAGGTGTCCCTGTGTGCTCTTCTCGTGTGTGTGTGTGTGTGTGTGTGTGTGTGTGCTCTAAGACAATAAAGCCAAGAGTGCACCACTGCAGTTGAATATAATGTTCACGACATTCCAACTGCCAGTAAAGGTCTGCACTCATTCTTTAATTACACTGTACTCCTGTCTTAGACACATCCATGGTCGCACACTCGTTTATACTTACACTGACTGTGAAAGTGTGTGTTGTGCTGTCAGGGAATATCACTGCACAAGATATGCCAGAGTTTGACATATGTGTGCGCTTGGAGAGGTCAACCAGACCCAGAGAGGTGATTTTGTTTCCAAGTGCACACCATGGCGAAGTCATCTTCCACACTCAAACAGACCTGCCAGAACACAAGAAAAAACATGGTTTATGGCTTATTCCATACAACGCAAACACAAACAAATACCACAGATTACGTCATACAACCTACAATGTTCACTGTATTTGCTTTTATAAAGGTTCTCGAAAACTATGAGAAAACCTCAACCTAAATTGCCTTTATAACCTTCATTTAAATTTCCCTTAAGATGTTCTTCAAAATTTGTATTTTAATGATATAACTTGCCTGTATTACAAAATAGCTAATTTATTTATGATGGCGAGGTATGATGACTGGAAAACTGGTGACAGGTAATTCAACATACAGTACCTGCCCTTTATAATATAAATATAATTTTTTCAGCCAAACCTTTTTTTCCCCCCCAGAAAGAAGAAGATTTGCACTAGCAAGCATGAATTGTTTTTCAAATTGTATTATTGAGTGATTCTTCTGGTTTTTTTCTCCCTCAGTGCACAAGTCCAAGTAATCTCCCATAAGAATGCTGTGATAACGTTCAAGGCTGCCAGAGCAATTTTCAGAGTCTAACACTTTTAGATTGATTTCAGATAAAAAATAAAAAAAACAAGTGCGTGGACAGAGAGTCTGTCTTATTGGCACATCTAAATAAAACACATTTCAGCTAGGTGGCAGGGCAATTCCCATGAAGTGAAACTTATGTGATTTGTTGTTCAATTTGTATTGTCAATCTGATAAATATTTTTTTCTAAGTATGAATTATTTTGTATGTGATCACAGTTTACGCTTCCAAACTAACTGAAATTTCTTAAATATAACAATAAAGAAATGATTCCACCATTTCTTGCGGCTACCTTGCCAAGCGTACTGCTCCTGATAGATGACACCAAATCTAAGGAGGGAAATGAAATGAAACATGCAGGGTAAAAACAAGCAATAATATGGTTTACTCAGTCATGTCATTACATTATAACTACAGTGTGCTGCATACGTATTCACCTCCCTTGAATGTTTCCACATTTTGTAGTATTACTGGAACTGAACGGAATTTAACTGGGATTATTTGTCCTGTCTTTAGCGTAGTTAATATAGTTTGCCAAATTATTTAGAAATAAAAAGTTTAAAAGTTGTCATTGCATAAGTATTCACACCCAAACAAACCCCCTAAATTAGTTCTAGTGCAACCAGTTGCGATCAGAAATCACAGAATTAGTTGAATGGTGTTAACCTGTGTGCAGTTAAAACACCACGTGATCTCTATATAAATAAATAAACCTGTCCCTGGAAGACACCAGAGTTGGTTAGAGAACCTTAACAAATTGCATCATGAAGACCAAGGAGCTATCCAATCAAGTCTGAGACAATATCAATTATTTAAAATATTCCAAACTTTGAACATCCTGTAAATCCATTATTAAAAATGGAAAGAATATGGCACAACCACAACTCTGCTTAGAGCAGGACGGCTTTAGTCACAGAAGCAACCACATGGCCAAGGCTAACACTGAATGAGCTGAAGAGATCCACAGCTCACAAGAGATAAGCTGTTCACAGGACAGAGGGCTTTATGAAATAGTGGCGAGCCTTATGAAATCCCATTTGGAGTCTGCCAAAAGACATGCTGGAGACTCAGCAAACATGTGGTTAAAGATTCAGTGGTCTGATGAGACCAAAACTGAGCTTTTTGGTTTTGACACAAAGCAGTCCATTTGGCAGAAACCCATCACTGCTCATCACCCTGAAAACACCATCGCTACAGAGAAGAATGGTGGTGGTAGCATCATGTTGAGCTTGTGGGCTAGATTACAGTTAAATGTTTACTACTTCGCACGTAATAAGCGTTATTTTAAGGCGAATAGCCTTATTATGCAGTCTGTTGAATTTATTGCTAAAAACGCAGATGTATCAAATTGAGTGCCATGTATCAAAGAATATGATACGTTTGGATCTTTACATCCTTAATGTTACCTAAATCGTTAGCCAGTTTGTTAGTTTGCAAAATTTTACTTGGCTAGCTAAGGTATACATACCAACAGCAACGATACCAATTTTCAAAGCAAAACAATTGTGTCATACACGTAAGTGATGAGTAGTGAGCAAACACTAACACTTTATACTCTTTCTTGCTCACAGCATGTTTAAGTAATAAAATTCAATCAGTACACCAACTCTCTAGCTCACATCAGTTTCCTGTCTGAGTGCTGTAATAACAGGAATAGATGAGGACTTTCTTCATTTAACATTGCTTTAGATAATCAAAGATGTGTTCATGTTCCACAGCAACGTGCATATGCTGAGGGCAAATATAAAACATGGAGAAACTTCAGTAATTTCAAAGGGCTGACTCACAACATGCAATCCAATCTGGGTAACACACTTTTTCCTTTAATATTTTTCTCACTATATAGGAGTAAATCTCTGGCCTTTAGCACTGTGCTTCCCTACTTTGAATCTTCTTTCTAAATGGTTCATGTGCACCAACTCTTTAATATGCATTACAAGCACATGTAACACTCCTTGGGAATTAATTCCAAAGTACGACACAGTATAAGAGTGTATTTGACTTGATTGTGCAACCTTAACACAAACACACACACACGCCTACTTTTTGAGCCTAAACATGTCTCTACATTGTTTTTAATTCTCTTCTCCCCTCCTCACCCAGCACAGCTTAGGAATGTGAAACATTTTACTACCGAGTCCGTGAAGCAACTAATAGACATCTTTTGGAGTGCAACACAGATGAGGAGAAGATCTTCGGTGATATAAGCTACATGACTGCAACAGTCTCCTCAGGCGAAAAACATCACAAAATCAGTTCATTTTCAAGCTACACAAAAGGTATCACAATGTTTAGTTTGCAAAGGACACAACACCAAAAACTTTTATATATATGTTTTTTTTTTTTTTTCCCAAAATGACCAACAATTGGCCCCATCAGTATCTTTTTGGAATAAAAAAAGATATTAATGATATATGGACAAAGAAAGTGACAGAGAAATCACGTAAGTCGTGAAGAAAATCCTAATCCAGTCATCAAAGTGCAACTACAAAGACAAAATTGGCTTACGCATATTTATTTTTACCCAAGTAAAATTTTATCATCTCAACACAACTAGTAGAACAAAGTCTGCAACCACCCTATTAGACTATTACTAAAAAGCCATACATTTTGTTTACATTTCATCCCACGATAAAGGCTTTATTCAGAAGGCAGCTTAAGATGTATAAAACGTTAATTATTCCATGACGTGAAAATGTAGCTAAATATAGCAGAACATTATAGCATAGCCACAACAGTAAACGAGCTCCCAAAAAAAACCAAAAAAAAAAAAACGGTCTCAGCACACACATCATTGTTAAATAGCACAGCTAACATCACACTGGACACCAGTTAAGCCTGTAATGCTTTACCACTGTAACTGACAATGTTTTCCAGGAAACCCAGCCCTGCTGTATTCATATTGCTCCTGCCAGCTCAGATTTCCCACTAAAATGTATATGAATAAGATGTGTTCAAAACTAAGATAACACCATCACATCAACAATCAGGGGTCCTGATGACGATGAATCTCACTGAATAATTAATAACTTCACAGAGGATATGCTCTTGTTCTGGTCTTGGATCTGGCTGGTCAGAAGGTGTTAATTCATTTCCTATAATTCCAGCTATGGTGCATGGATGACTGTAAGGCACATTACAGGTACGTAATAAAGCCAATTGTTCTAACGTGTTATCATTTCTGTAGTAACAACTCATTCATGGGAACCTGTATTGCACATAACTTGAGGTGATAAAACTAATTAGCCTGTCATTTAGCATCCACAGAGTTATTCTTGTTAAATATTTAGCTTATGTCTGGATATGACCTTGCTTTATTGTGTTTTTAAATTGGCAAGTGATGACAGTGATAACAAAAATACAAACGGAACCTTTCGAAAAAAAAGTCCTTCAACAGCTGCAAAATTTAAGAACAAACCAAGAGTAAACCAAGAAGAAAGCCACACAACCGTGTCTCACTCAGTATATGTAACAAAAATAAGCCTGTGCAAAGAAAGTCTAATTTAAAATATACTGTGCTCCCAGGTTAGCCCCTCCGCGGTTGCCCCTCTCTCTAAAGCCCTGCTCTGTCCACGTCCTCATCTCCTTCCACAAATGCGTGTTAGTTTTCCCCAAAAGCTTGTTGTAAACTGTATGTAGCTGTGTATACAGAACAGCAGTACTGTATCACTCAATTCACCAGAGGCATAGCACGGTCATAGCAACATTTCTGCGGGCTTCTCCCGCACCCATCCAAGTACGGTCAACAGTTCTCCCCTAGGTACTGTGTTTCTCTCTAACATGTTATCTGAGTTCAGGTCTCTGAGAGATCTATTACTCCTGTACAATACACACACCTAATACATCATATCTATCTCAAGCTGATTTAAATAATCATTGTCATGAAGTAGGTATTTTAGAACTTTGGAATGTGATACAGTAATATATGTTATGTGGCCATATATTGTGCACCATGAAATAAATAAACTATTGTGATAATATTAGTAAGATGGGCACACCACTGCTCGCCATCACGGAGACAGTCTATTAGGTTTATATCTGCTCAGACCACACCATTAGGATAAACGGCTCTGCTTGATGGAAAGCACAGTCTCTATGACTCGTCATCATCATCATCTGTTTTCCCATATACACACATATATATCTATATATCTATATCTCTATATATATATATATATATATATATCTATATCTATATCTCTATATATATATATATATATATATCTCTATATATATCTCTATATATATCTCTATATATATA
>CM074995.1:7483999-7510093 GCA_037576825.1 Pangasius krempfi | reverse complement strand
GTTAGACTACTCGTTACTGAAAAAAGTAGTCCGACTACAGTAACGCGTTACTAAGTAGCGCGTTAGTGGCATCACTGATTGTGATGCATACGTATTGTGCATCGTAGAATTGCTTTCAAGTGTTGTGATGTGCCAGTTTCAGGAAACATTCATTAATTAAAGAACATGCTTAAAATGAATTTAACCAAGTATTGAGAAATACACTTTAACTAAAGAACATTCTTAAGATGAAATAAACCAAGTAACAAAGTAGCATTACAAACCTTTCAGGAAACACCCCCCTGATCGTTAAAAACTACCTGGTGAACTGAAACAACAAAAATGGAAGAATTAATTAATGCATTAAATACACCACTAAGTACCTGTTGGCTGTCAGTGGTCATTAAAAAACATCTTTTATTTACATTCATATACAAGGCCAAACTGATATCCATCCTGAAAGAAATTGCTATGCACTGGTGTGCATGTAACAGGAAATCACTCACAATAACTTTTCTCTGTGAAATCCAAGACATAAGAAACATTACTGTTCCAGCTTTACACCTTTTAAATTTAATATAATATGTGTTTGGCATAGTAAATGAATAGAAACTAATAGAACTTAATTAATTGGTTAGGCCTTAATTGACTTGTTAGAACTCATCACTCAGATCAAGAATGTCATCAGAGCGTAACAAATTCTCTGACTCTTCAAACCTTATGCTACAACTTAGCAACCATGGGCTTCTCTAAGCAGCTGTCTGGGGATCTGAAAATGAATCTAATTGATGCCTACAAAGCAGGGGAAGTCTTTAAAAAGATATCAAAGCACTTCCAGCTCACAATTTCCACTGTCTGAAATGTCATTAAGAAATAGTAGTTAAGGAAAACTGCTGAAGTAAAGGCGAGACCTGGAAGACCAAGGTGACCTAAGCCGGCCACAAACGCAAAGGAAAAAACCCTCAAATGACAGCAAGAATCTGCAGGAAGGTTCAGCTGACACAGGAGTGGTGGTGTACCGTTCTACTCTGCAGTATTGTTCACACAAACATGATCTGCATGGAAGAGTCATCAGAAGGAGACCTTACCTGTGAATGTGTGAGGTATGCAAAACAACATCTAGATAAGCCAGAGTCATTTTGAAATAAACTGGGTAAAATAAAGTAAAAATGAAACTATTTTGCCACAATCACCAAAGGTACGTTTGCAGAAAAAAGGAGTAGCTTTTGATGAAAAGAACATATTTCCAGTGTTGAACATGGGGTGGATCTATAATCTATCTATGCTTTGGGGCTGCATGCCAGCCAGTGGCACATGAAACATTGCACTGGTAGATGGAATAATAGATTCCAGTCAATATCAGCAAATGCTGGAAGCAAATGTGACACAGCCAGTCAAGAACCTGAAGCTGAAAAGAGGCTGGCATCCACAACAGAACAATGATCCAAAGCATACCAAGAAGTGCAAGCTGAAGCTTTTGGAATGGCCCTCACAGTTCCCTGAAACATCACTGAAAATCTGTGTGTAGCTCAAACATGCTGTACATGAAAGGTGGCAAACGAATATCTAGAAACCAGAAACATTCTGCAAGGAACATTGGTTGAAATATCCTTAAGCAAGAATAGAAAGACTGCGACATCTGCCAAAGGGCGAGTTGCTAAATATTGACTTGGCAGGGTGTCCAAAGTTTTGCACATGTCACTATTACTGTTTTGTTAGTTTTTTTTAGTTCATCAAATATAAAGTAACTGTGCACTAATGTCTGCAGAAAATGTTATTGTTTACTTCTTTTCACAGCATAAAGCAAGAAAACATGTCAGTTGGGGTAGGATGCAAATATTTTTGCATACCGCTGTAACATTCCCTAACCTTTAACACATAACCCTTCTGTGTGTGCATATATTAATGTCAAACACATTGCACTCTTGGCTTTTTCCATTTACTCTTACACTTGCACATGCTCGGAGCCAGTCAGTGGAAGTTAATGTTTATATTACACAAGGTCTCTTACTCTAGAAGAGGTAGTCCAACGTTTCTGCTGTGGATATTTAAATGTTATTCTGGTGCACGTTTACACATAGGAGAGACGTCCTTGATGAGTGATCATCAAGAGGAGATAAACGATCCTCAAGATTCCGTTCAAATTTAAACACCACCAAATCTGAGGTGGACTAGTACTATTTAAACTCATCGTCTTCATTGATTCGAAGACAACCAATGACAGGTCTCGGACATATGCTCACAATCAGTGCTCTGTATGTAGTGGTAGCAAGAAGAGACAATTCTACATGCTCCATGTCATAAATAAAGGACCCCTAAACGCACAGCCTAAATTAAGCTATAGCTAGAGCTAACAACCCTCGAGGGGACAAATCCATAACTACATAACATACGTCATCAACATAAATGATATAAATTTTATAATTAATATAACATGGTTTAAAAATTGCAGGGAAATATGCTTAAATAATTTAAATCATAAATCTACGGCCAGCAGAATTTAGTTAGAATGAAGGATTATTGTGACCACTTTGAGGAAGGTGGTTTATTAAGGGCATTGTCTTACTTTGTCATTTAGATACAGATGACATAAGCACCTAACGTTTGTTGTACTACACTAGGGAAGATAACATTACCAGAAAAACACCTAGCAGGCATTATGATAACTTCACCTCATAAGAGATGCCTACATCTCATTAGCGGAGATTACAGCCCTCTTTCACAACTGAAATAACAGTTACACAAGTTGTTACAGTGCATAGCATGGCTATTAGCTAGTTAATATAAAGCGAGGCTGTGCTTGATTACAGAAATCTAGCTTGAAGATTAGCATCAACATAGCGCTACAGTACTGCTCTCCCCTCAGCAGCTGGGGATTTATTTATTTGTGACATACCATTACATTTCACTTTTCAAGAACAATATATTGTCTAATGTTACCCAAGTACTTTTCCTGCTACAGCTGCCTTTTTTTAAGACCATACCTGGCTCGCTAAGCGATAAAGGTATCGATTCATTACATAAAAAACAGACTTTCAATCAGCTCAACACTTTATACAGATTCCAGCTAATTCTGGGTCCATCTTGCTACCAACATTTTTTCTAGTTTTATTACATTTCTTGGTATTATAGATTTTCATAAATTGATTTTTTTTGCTCACAGTAAAAGTACGTGGTTGTGCTGGGTGCTTACAGGATTTTGTCATGATTTCCCTTCTGATCCCACCTGAGATGGGAGTTGAGTTAAGGGGTGTGTCTATAAGATATGGATATAAGATACAAGTTTATATATAGATATATAAAGTCAGAAAAACATTCCGTCTTGGGGCTCAATTTTGCAAGCAGATTTTCTCAGCCATATAATGACACCATTGCTTCCCTTGTGAGCATTTTTGTGAGCATGACACTGGTATTCATGTATAGACAATTATCTCATGGTCATATCAAGTCTATTTGTTTGCAGGGCTTAAAGTTCAGCTAGAAACAGAGCATGCACTGGATCCCACCACTAAGGAATACTCTGGAAATATTTTGCATACCACGACATGATTCTTGGGAAGGGAAGGAGGCTGACCGCATCAAAGCCGAGACGTGCCATTAGCACATCTTTTACCATAAAAGATGACTTAGTGCTCCAGTACTTCATGGCCAAGGAACCTCTGCTGAATCTGCCTTCACTTACTTTTCAGCTCTAATCTTCATGACAATCACACGTAGGTGAACCCTGATGCACTTAGTGATCCTTGACAATGTATGGCACCCAATACCCTATAGCCTGAACAAGAGGCCAGGAGAACTGTCTTGAAAACCATATGTATTAAACACTGACAGAGTACTACTGATGATCAAACAGAAATGGGTAACATGAGAGAAAACTGCACTCACCACAACTATCCAAACTCAGAAGATCCTCTTTTTTGTAGGAGAAGACAAAATACCTTGGCCGTAAGATTACCACAGAAATATATTTTCTTTCTTTTTTTTCCCCCCCATCCTACACGGAGGGAAAATGCACTCATACAACTAAACTAGGAGTCATGCCTGAAACACTGTGCTGTAAGAGGAATTCATCATCGAGTCAGGAGGAAAGGTTTACGTTCACAGACAGTCTGGACAAGCACATGATGATGATGATGATGATGATGATGATGATATTATTACAGACACTTAATCACATAATGTACAATGAGATGCTTGAGGTTCATTTTGCTTAAAATGCTGCCCAAAAAGACAAGTAAATGTAAAACTGTAATTATCTAAACACGATCATTCTTGAAAATCATAATCCATGATAGATACAAATCGCATATCGTAAAAGAATTACTTGTTTGCGGGTTGAGGTTGGTAGTCTTATACATTATGAAAACATAATGCAACATTCTCACCAGTGGCTGATTAATGCCACTGTGCCCGAGGACAGCTGACAACAAAGTTATATTAAAATCTCAGAGAGTGACTGATAGCCATCACTAGGAGGACGGAATAAGATGACTCCAAACTCACAGGACAGCTACAAATACACTATATGGCCAAAAGTCTGTGGACACCCATGAGTGATTCTTCCCCAAACTGTTGCCACAAGGTTAGAAGCACACAATTGTATAGGACGTTTGTAAAACTTTCCTTCACTGGAACTAAGGGGCTCGATCCTGTTCCAGCATGACAGTGCCCCTGTGCACAAAGAGAGCTCCATGAAGACATGGCTCGCCAAGGTTGGAGAGGAAGAACTCAAGTGGCCTTACACCCTGGCCTCAACCCCAATCAACTCCTCTGGGATAAATTGGAATTGCAACTGAGCCCCCACAGCCAAGATCCAAAATCTAGTGGAAACCTTCCCAGAAGAGTGGAGGTGATGTGATGTCCACATAGTGTACATTAGTGTTAATGGTGAAATGTTAAAACAGAAACATTCTGTTTATGCGACCCTGTTTTCTGTAAAAGCCTGGATTGTGTGGATTGATGATGTAAGCAGTAATTACACGGTCTGTTATAGAGTTCGGTGAAGATTTTAGTGGGATTATCTTGTACAGCATGACAAGTAATAATCTTAAAAGACTGCTGTAATCTAAGACCAGCTTTTTGCATATTGGCATATATCCATGTGTATCTAATTTCTCATAAATCTAGTCATAAATTCAAATGAAATGTTTTCTTAATAATACACCCACTCTCTTCTCCCTTTCCTGTTTCTCTCCTCCTCCTAGAACAGTTCGACAAAGACTTAACAACTATGTGCAGCCAACTACTCCTTACTGAATACCGAGACCAAATTTCTATGACCGTGACTGATCTCAACACCCTGATATGAAATAATGAGAGTTTTTACTGGATCCCTTGCTTTTATATAGCTGTGAAACAACTATGCAAGACAAGACAGATATTTTTGAAATTGCATGCAAGACGAAGACCATATGTTGTTTGCGGTTTGTGTGTAGGGTTTGTGCATGTGTGAGTTAATGAAGCTTTGAGGGTTGGTTAAAAATCATAGTGGAAGTAATGCTCTTTTCTGTTTTGCTGTTTTCACTTCTCAATTTCTGTAATGTGTATATAAACACATGCTTCTGTTAAACATATTGAATATGTGTGGATTGAAATGTTGGCGATGTCACTAGCGATTCTGGTACTAATCTGATGGTTGATGCTGTATTTTTGTCATTCCTGCGAGAAGTTAGAAGTCGCGTGGCACACTGATGTCTGAGGTGCATATTTCTAGTGCAGTCACAATGGTGTTTAATAGGAGAACAATTTTAGGCAATCTTAAAGGGATAGTGGACAGGTTTCACTGTTGCCTCCTAAATACAAGAGTGTTTTTATTCACTCATCCTTTCCTAGTGATGTTCAATGTCGAATTAATGATATTAATGAGAAGTCCAAAGTAGAAGTAGTAGAGACAGCAAACACTGGACTCAAAGCTCCAGGAGGCAGCTACACTAAAAAGTATAGCCAAAAGTATGTGGACAGCTGACCATCACACTCATATGTGGTTCATATGTGGTTGCCACAAAATTGGAAGCACAGAGTTGTATAGGACGCCTTTGTATGCTATAGCATTAAGATTTCCCTTCACTGGAACTAAGTTCCAGCATGACAATGCCCCTGATATCAAAGCAAGCTCCATGAAGACATGGTTTGCCAAGGTTGGAGTGGAAGAACTCAACTGCTCGAATGTATTAGCGTGAAAGTAGAAGCAGAGTGTGCAGATGAGGAGGTGAGAGAGCTGGACAGACTTAAAGGGCTAAAGCACCGCTGCATTGTTCTCTTTAGGTAGAGATAAAGTGAGGGCTAAATACCACTGGTACCACTATCAGCGGGTAGTCAAACAGCATTGTGGGTAATCTAGGGAACTGTTAACCAAAGTGAAAATAAAACAACGTATCAAGGCATGTAGTCTAGACTTTAAAAAAAAAAAAAAAAAAACATTTCGAATTTCATTACAAAATAAATCTTGGACACCACTAAAGATCAGACATTATTTATTAAAACTAACATTAAATGAAAGTCATTCACAGTAGGGTTTTCCTTCATGTTACCCGTTCCTCTAATGTTATGTTGCAACAGGAATAAAAATGAAGAAGGGGTTTTAATGATTCAACAAACCTTTTAGAGTCATAAAGGAGTCCAGCTTAGTGTCACATGATAATGATACGGAAAAAAGTCCCTCAAGTTAGGATTTTCTTCCTTTATGAAAGACATTGTGTGCAATAACCTGCCTTTGTCTAGGTAATAAGTTATCTAGGGTGCGTGTCCTTGACAAAAAGAAATACTATCCATTTTCTGTACAGCTTGTCCTACACAGGGTCGCAGGGAGCCTGAAGCTATTCCAGGGGACAAGGTGGGGGACATACTGGAGGGGGGGCCAGTCCATCACAGGGCACAATCGTGCACACACACACACACACACACACACACACACACACACACACACACTACGGACAATTTGGAAATGCCAATCAGCCTACCCTGCATGTCTATGGACTGGGGGGAGGAAACCTCCGAAGCACAGGGAGAACACGCAAACCCCAAACACACAGAGCGGAGGCGGGATTCGAACCCCTATCCTAAAGGTGTGAGGCAACAGTGCTAAACACTAAGTGTGATAACTGTGTGTCTTAAACGTAGATTAAGGAATATCAAAAGAAAATCTATAATTCATCTCTAGTTATTCTCTTAGGAGAACATCAGCTGTTTTAAAATCCTGTCTGAAACAACAGCTGTTCCATTTGAGTTTTGATCACTGCTGATCCTCACTGATCCTGGCCAAATAATCAGCGACATTCAGCTTTTACTTAAAAAAAAAATAGTAAAACATTTTTATATAACTCTCCTCAACGAGTTATAAAGAACTTCAGTTCCCTAAAGACGATTAATAACTTGCCAAACAGATTTTTTTTTTTTTTCCAGTTTTCTGTGAGGCTTCTTGTGAATTTCATAAGAACAAGTCGAGACTATGGCTGAATCCCAAATGACTCCCTGCCCCCTATATCCGTGCACTACATCAGGTATTAAATGTTGGGTTGTTACGCCCTGTGTAGCGCACTACGGTCGGAAATGGGAGCCGTTGGAGTTCAGCCCTTTCTTCACCGTTTCTAATTGGAATGAACCAACCACGCCTTCATGTTCTGGTCCACTGCGAAGAGTTTGACATGCCTGAGCCGTTTAACAACGCGGAGAATAGCAACGAAATACGTGTGTGTGTGTGTGTGTGTGTGTGTGTGTGTGTTTGTGTTTTTAATCCACTGACTCTGCGACACTTGTGTTCAGTAAGAGCTGAAAGCCCTAGCTCGGTTTGACAGACGCCATTTGGAAGCGTCTACTGCACCTTCTGTGAGCTGACTTCTGTCAGAAAAAGTTGTTAACTGTTAGCATGAAGCTACAGCGAGCGCACAGAGGCACTATTTCGGATTACTCTGTTTGAAACGACTTACCTGAGTATTGTCTGAAGTCCGCTTCCTCACTCCGCTTTGTGCTGTATCGATACCCTCCGCGAAAAGCCAACTGTTTCCATGTTTCAACAAGCGTCGTCGCAGGTGTTGGTAAACTTCCGGAAAGCCCTGGGTCTGTTTTTTTACGGCTTCCTTCGGGAGTGGAGTCGGTGCAGTCGTCACGGCGCGCGCGCGCGCGCGCTCGATTCATTGATATCTGACCTGCCTCGCGTGCGCTTAGAGTTACACACACAGCTTGTCTGTGAGTGCGGTTCTGGAGCCCTGCTCTCGCGCTTCTTACTGCAACGAGCCTACTTTAATGCTTACTTGAAAAAAAACATACAGGTGACATTTTGTACCTTATTAGATTACACTGTCGTTTAAAAATGAAGTTCAGGTTATAAAGAAGAAGGAATTTGAAGTGCGCGTGCCCGACTCAGGGCGCTGGCTCCTTCGAGTCAACAAACCACGCCCATGTCTACCTGAAGATAAACATAGCAACAGCAGCATTGTGGTGTTTATGTGCAACATGCTTAATGTATTATCTAGTTATCATTTTTTCCTCCCAGTAATACAGCCTGTGTTTTTAGACACACTATGTTGATTTGGATTTGCTTTTCCCAGTTCTCCTTATTTAAGTTAAGTGTGTAGGTGACATGCTAAGTTTGCTATTTCAGGCTACAAGGCTGAGCTTGATGCTGGTTATGAATTCTGAATATTTTCATGATTAGTTTACTTAGCTTAGTGGTTAGCACTGTTGCCTCACACCGCTGGGGTTGAGGGTTCGAATCCTGCCTCTGCCTCTGTGTGCGTGGAGCTTGCATGTTCTCCCTGTGCTTCGGGGGTTTCCTCTGGGTACTCCGGTCTCCTCCACCAGTCCAAAGACATACGTTGCAGGCAGAGTGGCATTTCCAAATTGTCCACAGTGTGTGAATGGCTGTGTGTGTGTGTGCCCTGCGATGGGTTGGCACCCTGTCCAGGGTGTCCCCCCTCCTTGTGCCCCGAGTTACCTGGGATAGGCTCCAGGCTCCCCCGTGACCCATGGATGGATAGTTTACTTGGACATGGAGGACTGGTTCTGATCCAAACTTCTCATGAGCTACACATACACCCTACTGTAGTGGCAATTAGTAGAGATTATATTTATATACATTTTAAAAATATCACAGTGCCTTACTGTAAGTGCGTGCAAAATGATAGGTATGTTATACATCAAAGAGGCAAAGATATCACATAGTTGTCTTATATTTACACATTTAACAATGTTTGTATGAACCGCTGTTATGTACGTGAGAGCCCACAAGTGCAGGTGCTCTGCACACACCGTGTCTGGACAGTGCATAACACTGCAAGCTTATCAGTCAGGAGATTTCATTTCATTTCAGCTGTTACATCCAGCCTAGATCACTATTTTTGTTTGATGCACTCAAGCGCACTGAACCATGCCTCCTATCCCCTAAGGGATCTTTTGTTTTCCCTCTGAGGCAACTGATAAAAGTCCTGTAAAAAAACCCAGGGTTCCCCCTTCAGAAAAAAAGGTATCAAGTAGAATCCCTATAGAAAGCTAGAAACATTAATCATCCCTTTTTAATAAGAGTGTAACAACACCTCTACAGTTCATAACAGATACTGCAGGTGGGAAGGTCTTTTTTTTAAAATTTGGGATAGAGGTCATCTATGACAGCAATATAAATAACAAATAAATAGGCTACGTGGGGTGTGTGAGAAAAGAAGGAGATAAATGTTAACTGTAACAGTCAAAAAGCATTCAAATAACATTGCTTAAATATAGGTACTGCATCACAAATACACTATATGGCCAAAAGTTCGTGGACACCTGACCATCACACCCATATGTGCTTTTTTGAACATCCCATTCCAGATTTAGTCCCTTTTGGAGCGTGGCTGTGGGGATTTGCCCATTCAGCCACAAAGGGATTAGTGAGGTCAGGCACTGGTATGGGCGAGGAGCCTAGGGTTCAGTCAGCTTTCCAGTTAATCTTTGAGGTGTTCAGTGGGGTTGAGGTCAGGGCTCTGTGCAGGCAACTAGAGTTCTTCCACTCCAACCTTGGCGAACCATGTCTTCACGGAGCTCGCTTCATGGTAGAACAGATTTGGGCCCCTTCGTTCCACTGAAGGGAAATTGTAATGGTAGAGTAAAGAAAGACATCCAGTACAATTGTGTACTTTCAGCTTTGTGGCAGCAGCTTGGGGAAGAACCACATATTTCAACAAATTTTGGGCCATATACATTCCCCTCTGAAAGTATTGGAATGGCAAGGCCAATTCTTTTGTTGTTGTCGTACACTGAAGACATTTGGGTGAATAAAACGGGGACGATAGATCTGAATTTCATCTTTCATTTCCTGATATTTACATCTATAGGTGTTAAACAATTTATAACGTGGCACCTTTGGTGGCAGACCACCCAAATTTTAGGTGAGCAAAAGTATAGGAACAGATAGTCTTACAGTAAATAACACTTAATATTTGGTGGCATATCCCTTGCTTGCAATAACTGCAGCCAGTCAGCGACCCACTGACATCACCAACTTGTTGCATTCTTCTTTTATTAATTGTTTAATTAATCAATCTAACAGGGCACCCCTGGGCAAAAAGAAAGACACGTCAGTGACATGTTCCAATATTTTTGATCACTTGGAAAATGGGTGGGTTCAAACAAAAGGTGCCATGTTATAAGTTGTTTAATACATCTTGATGTAAATATTCCAATACTTTTGCACTACCTGCTGTATCTGACACTTTCACACTGTGTACTGGTCGGCGCTGCACTGCTCTTACTGTGCCTGTTGTCCCGTTTTAGTAGTTATTGTACTGTCTTTTGCCGTTTGCACATGCACTTTATGTAGTTCTGTGTTGTTTTATGGAGCACCCTGATCCTGGAGGAACAGTGTTTCGTTTCACTGTGTACTGTACTAGCTGTACATGGTTGAAATGACTATAAAGCCACGTGACTTGACTTGCAGCTACTACATATGATCATTCATCTCTTACCTAAGCTGTAGCTTTCATTTTATTAATATGATAGCTGCTCTTGCATGAGGATTTGTGTAACTGGGTATCATCTTTCTGATTTAGATATAAATCAATTCTGACTGTACTTCAACCTCCACTCATCAGGTCAAATATAGACTCTATTATATAGCCTCTCTCATTTTAGAACAGGAACATAGAGTTCTCCAACATTAAATTTGGAAGTAGGCATAAATAAAGTAAAAGTAAGTGAGTAGGAGAGCAGGTAAGTAAGCAAGTATCTATCAGATGGCCTGTAAGCCTATAAGATAAATTGATACTTCTTACATTTTTGGTTAGTAACCAGATTAAAATTGTTTGTGGTATTGAACTCCATCTTTCTTTAATCTTCTTTTTTCTTTTAAAGCAAGGGTGTCTCGTTTTGAAACCTGACACCAAACTATTTTTTCTAACTGTCTTTTTGTTTGATTCTCCAGTATTTCTGAGGAAAAAGGAAGAGGAAAACCTGACTTTACTCATTGGCATGGCTCTGTGTGTGTGTGTGTGTGTGTGTGTGTGTGTGTGTGTGTGTGTGTGTGAGACTGTGGTGACAGGCAAGCATGACTGTTATGTAACCTATAAAATTATATCGAAATATGGTTACCGTGCTAGGGAGATTTCTTTGGGTGAGGGAGATGGTCAATAGTTTGATAACACGTAGTTGTCCGATAGACATAATTCATAAGAATAGAACAAAATAAATGCCATACATTTTTAACAGCTTGAGCACACTTCCCCCCACCCATTTTCTCTCCAATTTGTATCACAGGGCAGTGTAACACACTCAGAGGAAAGCATTATCTGCACTCTTTTGTGTACAAGAACTCTCAGAAACCCATGATTGGCCAGGATCACTGTTTTTGGCCAATTTCTCTCCCTTACCTACTGGCCATGGATGGCTGTGGTATCGATTTGAACTCATGATCTTCTGACAATACACCTACCTTTTCCAACAAGTATGAAAAATAAAGCCTAAATCAAGGTGTAAATCTAAAATGATGTTTCATGTTTCTGAAAAACATCATCCATAGTTATCAATTACTATATCCAACTTTGTATTTAGTTCTTTTCATTTAGTTCTGTATTTTTTCTTACTTTGACTTTATTCTACACTCATACTGAAAGTTTTAAGAGAACCAAATTGCCAGGAGCTCAGAAACGTCATGCTGAAAGCATCATTACAGAAGATCATGCAGTGGCGTTTATTGTAGCAGGTCACATTTCTACTTTAATTTACTTATTTTGTCTCGAACATATGCAAAACAAATAAAGTTTGGAAATGATTCCCAGTTTTCAATTAATTGGCCCAATATATAGCCCACTATAATCATGTTATGCCAACACATCCTAAGTTTATATGACAAATGATTGACATGATTAGGAATTGGAAGGGGGGACTATATAAATTGGCATACATTTATTTTTAAAAGAGCATAACTTACTTTATGCTACGATGGAATTATTAGTAAATGGGGTGGTTTATAAAAATAAACTATACCAGTTTTATGTTTATGATCAAAACTGTGAAAGTAGTTTTACCACAGTTAATCCAGAAACAGACAGGTTACAGGTAAGCACAAAGGGAAAATACAAATATTTGAGTCCCTATTATCATGGCACCACAAGAACAAGTGCAATGGAGTAGGCGAATAGTATAAACAACTGGAAACTATATTTTAAATTAGCCATAGTTTCTCATAGGGTTTTATTTATGTCACCTTTATAACTTGCATACAATACATATCTAGCTTGTGTATATTTCACTCTAACTCTGCCTTGGTGTCAAACCGAAAAGTTGAAAGTGGGTCTCCTAAATTAAGCCTTTAGGTTGAACGGCATACAAGAAAAGCGTTTCTTTTATAAAACCAAAACGCGATGTTGCTCAGCATCATTGATGAGACTATGGACCTGTCAGGACCTGTAAAAAAGCAACCAGATCGCTCATTTAATCACAAGCCGGACCCTGACACTGCCCTGGCCATATCCGAGCAGTAGTAATTCAGGAACCAAGGCTCTTGCTGACAGCAATCTTGCCGATTTAGGCCTCCAAATAGAGAACATGCCACAGAAGCTGACATGACCCTGGTAAAGTTTTTAACAGATGTTGCTTGAAGAGCTATTACAAATGGTTGTAGAAGTCCCATGGTCCCACTGGACAAACAAGTACTTTTGTGAAAATAAAAAAATATAGTTTTTTTATAGAAGTGCTTCTGAGAAAAAATACCATGAACATCCTCTCCTCAAAAATATTCATCTCCACATAGCAGACCCTAGAGTTTGCCAACTGATACAACCCTGTCATACTGGTGAGTCACTTCTCTCTTCTGTCTTCAAAGCACTTTTCTGACTTTCCATGGGCTTTGAAAGTTCCTTCAGAGAGGAGTATTTAGCAGCCATTAGACCAAGAACTTGGATTTAGGACACCTTGAAAAGTTTGGATGCCCAAATAATGGCCCAAACTACTGTCTCATGGGTGAAGCTATTGCATATCAAGTCCAATCAATTTTTATTTTTGTTTCTCTTGTTCACATAATAGCTGTAAATTCTTAATATATGGGCTTGACCATAATGAATAAAAGGCCTGAATGAGTAAACACAGATTAAGAACTTCTATGAACATGACCTGTTACATCAAGTGGATGTTATTTCCCTGTGCTAGCATAAATCTACCAAACAGACCAATGTTCTGTTCATTGTTGGGACTTTCTTCACAACTTCACCAATCGATACATTGATATGTACGCTATATGGCCAAAAGTTTGTGGTCACCTGCTGATCACACTCATGTGTGCTTTTTGAATATCCCAGTCCAGATTTAGTCCCCCATTTTCTGTTATAATAAACTCCCCTCTTCCAGGAAACCTTTCCACTAACTTCTGCAATGTGGTGTTGGGGATTTGTGCCCATTCATCTCAAGAGCATTAGTGACTTCAGGCACTGATGTCAGGAGAGGAGGCCTGGGGTACGTTTGGCATTCCAGTTGATTCCAACATCCCAGATGTTCAGTGGAGTTGAGGTCAGGGCTCTGTGCAGGCCACTCAAGTTCTTCAACACCAGCCTTGGCAAACCATGTCTTTGTGGACCTTACTTTGTGCAAAGGGGCATTGTCATGCTAAAACAAGTTTGGGGCTCTTAGCTTCAGTGAAAGGAAATCTTAAAGCTACAACATACAAAGACATCCTAACAATTATGTGCTTCAGGCCAACATATGGGTGTGATGGTCAGGCGTCCACAAATCTTTGGCCATATAGTATAGTTAATGTGGTTTATGTTGAGTGGCACAGAAACAAATAGTTATAATACTAATAGGTATAATAGGTAATATAATAGGTATAATACATAGTTTCCTCCAAATGTGTTGAAACAGTAAGGCCAACACTTTTGTTTTAGGTATACACTGAAGACATTTTTTCAAGTGATCAAAATATTGGAACGTGTAACTAAGAAAGGATCTGCTCATGATCCAAAACGTATGAGCTCATCGCTCAAGCACGGTGGAGGCAGTGTTATGATTTGGGCTGCTTCTTGAACGGGCTCGCTAATCTTTATTGCTGATGTAACTCCTGATGGTAGCAGCAGAATGAATTCAGAAGTCTACAGAAACATTCTGTCAGCCAATTTACAGAGAAACGCATCCAATCTAACTGGGAGGAAGGCAGTGACCCAAAACACACTGCCAGCACAACAAAGGACTTCATCAGGGGAAAAAAGTGGAAGGTTTTAGACTGGCCAAGTCAAACACTAGACCTTAACCCAATCAAGCATGCATTTCAACTCCTGAAGAGGAGAATGAAGGGGGAAACCACTTAAAACACATAACAGTTGAAAGAAGCTGCAGTACAAGCCAGGAAAAAGCATCACAAAAGAAGAATGCAACAGTTTGGTGATGGCAGTGGATTGCCGGCTTGATGCAGTTACTGCAAGCAAGGGTTATGAAACCAAATATTACAATGCATGCAAAACAACGGTGCCATGTTCTAAGTTGTTTAACACATCTAGATGTAAATATCAGGAAATGAAAGCTCAAATTTTGATCTATCGTTTCATATTCACCTTTTGATCTCAAACCCAAATGTCTTCAGTGTATAGCAAAAACAAATTAAATGACCTTGCCATCCCAATACTTTTGGAGGAGACTGTATAATAACAGCTATAATTGCAATATTTGTGTCAGTGTGACTACTAGTTTAGGGTTATTTTTGTTTTCTGGATCATTTTCAGCATACCTTGACCAGAAATGTTTGGGCTTTGGGTCAGACTTGTAGGCTTTAAACAGTAGTCTACCAGATTACACACATTCACACTGTCATGAAGCTGCTGTTATACAGGGTTCACTTTCACTTTAACACATGATTTTAATGTCAATTACACACCACTGAGTTAAGTGTGAATGCACGTCAGAGTCGGAATTCCGGGAAGAAAATAAGAACTGTACAAGAACTAGTACACTTGCTGTGGAATTGGAGCAAATACATTACCAAGAAGGAGTATAAGGGATAACTTTTTTATCCAGTTAATTTAAAACAACACAATGAAGCTGCAATAAGAGGAAAAAAGAATAACATTGTTCATGAACTTCATAATGTATGAGCAAACCTCCAGCAGACCACGAAAATGTGTCGTAAGTAGAGAACAGGCACTGATGAAAAAGTGTGTTTTTCTCAAAACGGCACAGTAGCCTATTTGGCAAAAAGGTCAAACATTCAACAGAATCCCTGAATGCAAAGTTCTGTGGGAACATCCTAAAAGTATACATAGGACAACAAACAGTGGCAGCAGTAGGCTATTATCAGTTAATCATACACATATGAAAATCAAATCAAATCACAAATAAGCTGGAAGATTTTATCACTTTCTCAGACATTGTCTGATTTGTTGAGCCATACCTCACTATTCTGTGGAAAGTCATGGATTCAGATTCATTACTCACTCAATCGCATTGTGCAGATTATTTCTATGCATAATAATTAGTAATAATTGATTGCACTTCAACGACCAGTGAAAACATCATTTTTTTTAATTAGAAGATGTTTATCATTTCATCAGTCCCCTCACCAAAATACAAAAGGATAAAAAACAACAACACAGATCACACAGCTCAAATGAAAATGATGTACTGTGGCGAAATCAGCTTACATCAAGCAGTCTGTATAAAATTGTCTAAATTAGATTCAATTAAATGTTCTAGATTGGGTAAGTGGTTGTACTCACTTTAGCCGATTATTCTGCTCGGTTTGTTTCACACAAGGTGCAATACTCTTTAAGAACGAGTTAAATTAATAACAATAGGCACTGTAGCACTCATGTCATCTGCCTTGCTGCTTTCTGCTCTCGACAAACCCATTCACGGTAATTGGTTCTCACTAACAGTTGTAGTAAGACGGGGACCATGAGACTGCAAGTGCACTGTTTCGAATGGGGCAATATTCTCCATATTGTCATGTATTACAATGTCCCTCAACACACACAGACATACAGTCAAAATATGCTCAAGACTAATGCCTTATTGCTGGCATGGTGGCACAGACGGTAGTGCTGCCTCACAGCTCCAGAGCTCCCAGTCAGATCCAGAGCTCAGGTTACTGTGTGGAGTTTGGGTTTCCTCTGGGTTCTCTGGTTTCCTCACACCTCACAAAAACATGGCAGGAGGCGAACTGGTGGCTCTAAATTGCCACTAAGTGTGAATAGGTGGGTGACTGGGTGTGTGCACGGTGTCCTGCAACGGGCTGGCTTATGGATCTAACGCCACTCTGACTAGGATAAAGCACTTACTGAAGATTTATTATTATTATTATTATTATTAGTAGTAGTAGTAGTAGTAGTAGTAGTCTACTACACATCTACACACTATAACAAGTGCATTGTTAATGCAAACGTACTATGTGTTTGTCATGACCATAGAATAATTGAATGGAGAGAGAGAGAGAGAGAGAGAGAGAGAGATCACTGATTACATTTCACTGGACAATTGTACACACTCCACATACATTTTATTTACTCTATTTCTAATTAACGTTACTGTATATATTCGTTTATTATTATTATTATTATTATTATTATTATTATTAAATCCTCTTTTCTTTTCTATACTGATGCTTTGGCAATATTGTATGTAAACAGCCGTGCCAATAAAGTACTTTAAATTGAAGTGAAAAGAGAGAGAGAGAGAGAGAGAGAGAGAGAGAGAGAGAGAGAGAGAGTATGGAGTTCATAGTCACTACATGACCCCATCTGACGTCATGAGTTCATCGAATGTCCACGCGCCCTGCAGAAAATAACCGCTTGATCAGGAGCCGCTGAGTTTAACCAGAGCAGACCGGTCCGGCGCGAGCCGTGTAGCGCGAGCCGTGTAGCGCGAGCGAGCTCCTCCACACACTGCACCCGCTTCAGCTGAGACTCAGTATGGTGAAAAAGAGCAGGGGTCCTGTCACATACGCTAAAATGAAGGGCATAATCTCATACTTCGCTGGTAGGTTAGACAACCCAGGTTTTTTTTTTTTTTTTAACTTTCTAAAACGTTCTATAAATTTTTTTTTAAATATTAACTTGGGAACTTTAACAACTTCATCATATTTATAGCTTTAATCAGAGAGAGAAAACATGGTTCCACTGACCTGCTACAGAAGCTTGGGACCCAAATTCCAGTCTATCCGCAGTAAGTTTTATTTTAATACTCTTATTATTAAGAAAACTTTGATTTTTATTATGTAATGCTGAATATCACGATACAATATAGGCGTGTTAAAGTGCCTTTTCCCTAACTTGCCTTTCGAGGTCAGACTCTTTAGCTTTAAAGAACATGACCTGGGCTCAGTCCCAAATGGGTTGCTGCTCCCTAAAAGTGCACTACATAGGGAATGAAATAATTGCTTCTACAGTCTGTGTAGTGAGGAGTATGGTTTTGATTGTGCTGCTGCTTAATGACTACTACAGATTGTACTATGAGAGTTAGAGCTAGGCCAACCTCAGTGTGGCTGTCTAGTCTCTAACCAGGGCTTATACACACCCTAGGGCACTATATGCCAATAGGGAGCTTTAATTCATACTAAGAAAGTTGCTGTACTGTGCCACAGGCGTACGTAGAGATAATGTATTTAGTTCTTTTTGCGTGTACATTTAAAGGCTTTAAATATGCTCTGCAGGGTGATTCTTAAACAGTGACATTAGCTACACCAGTTAAAGTATAATGTCTTGCGGCTTGCTGGTTTGCACTAATGGTGGGTTTCTGTCTCTCCCAGCAGTACAGATTCAGAGGGTTTTCTGAGACCAGAAGCCAGTTTGTCTGATGAGTCTGCAGCAGCTGCAGTAAGTGAGACTCACAGGATCCCCTCAGTACAGATCAAATTTGAGTTGCAGTTGCCGTAGACGGGACACATATGAGGTGCAATTTTACATACGAGAGTCACTGGATGTGTAGTATTGCCGACGTGTAGGTGGAATGCTGAAATCTCAGATGAAATCACTACTTCCTATACAATGCACAACATAACGTCTTCCATTTGAAATGATCCTCATATTAGCTCGTTCTGTTCGGTTCTCTCATAGCAGTGCTTCGCCAGTACAGCACAGGAGCTGCGAAGGTCTCAGTAAGTAGGCTATATACTGTGTATTTGTGCGTGGAGGACATATATAGGCTACACTTAGTATCACAAATACATATACACACTCATTTATATGTATTTCTATAGGTGCAGGGTTTCAGCAGCAGATTTTGACTACTTGAAGGTGATTGGGACAGGCAGTTTTGGAGAGGTAAAACATCCTTCTTTTAATGCATATCGATTACAATTTGAGTTCCATGCACAAAAAATATTTCATGTCTTATTTTTGTTAAGTGATAAAAGCATATGTTCATATTTCCAATACATTTTAGTATTTTTTTTAACAGTTTTTGTCTTTCTCCATGTCTAGGTTCTTTTAGCTAAATATAAGGAGAACGACAGATACTATGCAGTCAAAGTTTTACAGAAGCACATCATCCTGAAGAAAGAGGCAGTGAGTTTCATAACGTGTGTGTCCTACACGTGCGATGTGCTGGTGATGGTCGTGTGTGTAGTTTGACTCTGTTGTTCCTAACAGGAAGGAAACATCATGTCTGAGCGTAATGTGCTAGTGAAAACTCTGAATCATCCGTTCTTGGTGAGACTTCACTTCAGCTTTCAGACCAAAGAGAGGCTCTGTCTAGTGTTGGACTATGCAAGTGGTGGAGAGGTACACACACACACACACACACACACACACACACACACACACACAGTTTATGAATAGATGATTGTATTTATTGAAACCAAGGTTTTATGATGATGCTGATATGTGTATGTTCACAGCTCTTTTACCACCTTCAAAATGAGCGTGTGTTCAGGGAGCCCAGAGCCAGATTCTACGCTGCAGAAATGGCCAGTGCGCTAGGATACTTGCATTCACTGCACATTATTTACAGGTAAACATACACACACACACACACACACTTGTATTACTATGTGTGTAGGGGGGGTTAACTGAAGTACATTACGCTACCTAAATCCTTTGATGCCTAAACTAAAATCTTACATTAATCTTTTAATTGCTTTAGTTTTTCAAATTCAAGATGCATTTTGTCTAAAATGTATGTGCTCTCATGGAGATCAGCAGACGTTCCTCACAGTGTTCGTGTTTGAATCTTCACGTTTTCCTGTCACTGGACCGTATTCAGAGTTGAGGCGTCAGCACACAGCAAAATAATAGAATGTGCTGGATCAAGTGCTATTTTATAAGGTGAATTTATAAACCAGATTTGCAGTGTTTAATGAGGGAATTGCAATTAGGACCTTTTACTCGATTATTAGATTTATTTCAGCACGTGCCGTATTCTTAGTCATATATCACCATATAAGTCTTTTATTTTTCATTTTTAAATTCTCTTTCACTTTAATATTACTTCGTATTACATTTGACTGCAAAGGGACAAAAACACTTTTTTTCGAGTCTGCATTCTCTATCCGTCTATAGGAAGGTGCTTGTGTTTAAAGGCGGTGGTCTAGATGCTGTTGGAAAACTCCATCTCTGATATTTCTACTCAAGAAAAATGTGGTAACCTTGGAGTCGTGAACTACACGCTGATAATTTGCATAATCTGAGTGGAACACAGAGTGAATCGACTTAAGCACATGCTTAGTTCATCTCTGGAGATGCACAGATTTCCGCACGCACATATTGACATAACTTTTGGACTTAAGTTGCCAACTCTGAATGGGGGCCATTTTGAGGACAGTTGGACTGTCCTAAACACTGTGATACCATAACAAATACACACAGTTACATAAATGTTGAGAAGCACTTATGTGTGCACAAAATAGAGGCAAATAAATTCAGTAGATTTCCATACACCCACAAAGTTCACATACCTGTTCCTGCATGCTAAAGGGATCTGAAGCCGGAGAACATCTTGCTCGACTCTGAAGGCCATGTGGTCCTAACAGACTTTGGCTTGTGTAAAGAGGGCATAGTGGGACGTGCAACCACCAAAACCTTTTGTGGAACTCCTGAATACCTGGCGCCCGAGGTTCTCCAGCAGCACGAGTATGACCGTACTGTGGACTGGTGGGGGCTTGGAGCTGTTCTGCATGAAATGCTTTATGGTCTGGTAGGTTTAAAAACACAGCAGGTGAATAAACCACATGCTGTGCAGGAAATGAGACGCATGAACTGGATATTAAAAGATAAATTTGTCTAGAGAGAAGCGCAACTAATGGATATCTGTCTCTCTGTTTAGCCACCCTTTTACAGTGCAGACCGCATAAAGATGTTAGGCAATATAATTTATCAACCACTGGTCCTTAAGGCTGGAGTGTCCAAGGCTGGAAGAGATTTTCTCAAAAGCCTGCTACACAAAGACAGATCTAAGAGACTAGGAGCCAAACATGACATGGTAAATTCACACACACACACGACAACAACAATAATAGCTACACATTTCCTCGTTGGCTAAGTAACATAGTTCGCATTTCTCCTTTTAGGACGAGCTGAAGCAGCACTCATTCTTTTCCTCTATCCAGTGGGATGACCTTGTGGCGAAGAAAATCCCACCCCCCTTCGTTCCCTCACTGGTGAGTCCAGTGAAAACTCTAAACTGAGCGGCGTATGTGTTTGTGTATGTAATCAAAATAAATATAAGCCCATTTAAGCAAAATTCACAATTTTCCCAAAATTCTCTTAAAACCCTTTAAGGAAAAGTTATGCAAGTTTGTGTATTTCTCTTTATCCTATTAAGTCTGGCCCTGATGACCTGACAAACATTAACCCTGCGTTCACAAGACTTCCTGTCCCAGAGTCTCTGGGTGTGTGTGAAGAGGCTGGGGTAGCCTTCCCTGGCTTCAGCTACGTGAGTGAAAACATCTCATCAGTGTCCACGTAGATAATACTGAAATAATCAAATCACAATGCTCAGACGAGTGATCAGCAAAGTGATGTGAAATCAAGCCTGCCTCCTGGAAAACTGACCATGATTATACCTCTCAGAGTGGATATGGATGTTTACCTAAAAGTTCAAATGCAAAGTTTCTTATTATTTTCTTTTATTTATTATTTTCTGGATGCCATTTGGACCATTGCGTTGCTGCTGCACTGTTGTCAGTCCTGAAATCAGTGAATCAAAGATGTTAATTTTCTTTACATTTTTATATTTGTGTATTTTATCTTGCATACTTTTAGATGATTCTGTCAACTGATATATTTACATTGAAACTGTATTTACAGATTTGTACATAAATTCTGCAATTATTTATTGCATCTTTTAATTTATTTATTCATCAATTTATTTATTTTTAATATCCTAATGTTGTGCACTTGACAACTATAACAATTCCTAAATGAATACTCTTTAAAAAATTATGTAAAACTGAAAATAAAAAAAAAAATAAAAAAATAATAAATTAGCGTTCCAAGTTGGTATTAAAGATCCTGGAAATCTGTCTTCTACTGGGCTTGTTTTTTCATGTGTAGCCTACAAACAGTTTAGTGATTTAACATTTACTTGCAAATAAAATGATCTATGATCTCTGGATTGTTGTAATCGTGATCCCTTTGTCATTTTCATTGGGCACATGGGGCAGCACGAAGTCTTTGACATTTCAGCATTCTTGCCCTTTTATTTAACCCCTATTTTATGTATTTGGAAGAGCCTACTGGTATGACACTCCACAACGCCTCCCGCAGTGTGCTATCCTGCACCCTATTCAACCAAATATTTTAATGAGAATGTTATGTTTTTCATCAAAACCTAGATGGCTGAAAGAAGGTGCATAACTGAAGCCACTGCTTCATCAACACATATGCCCTGGACTTAGGTGTCCTCCTAGACTTTCACTGACTGCACAGACCCTAATCTAAAATTCAGTTTCTTATGTAATGACAGAATCATTTGACTTTTCAAGTGAGTGACAGAGAAAATAATGATTAAATTGCCTTACTAGCAAGTTAACAATGTTTTTTTTTTGCATTAGGTTTACATTATATTCAAAGACATCTTTCAAAAACACTTTATAGCACAGATAGGAAGTACCAATATGGAGGCCAAGTGGCTTCATGATGTTGTGTACAAAATAAAATCATCATCAGTGGAGTCCCAGACAAACCCAGGAACCCAAATCGTTAAATTGTTAAATTCAAATGAAAGTGTAGGCTATTGTTTGTATTAGCTCTGTTTTGTTTTTCTGGTCAAGGTTTGTTCCCTAAGTCCCTAGGGCATATGGTGTTCGCTGGAAAATAAATATAAGGAAGGAAAAATTAGACTGTGACTAATTCCTGGTCCCTCCCATTGAAAGTGAAGGAAAGGCCATTTGTGGGGTCTTCATCTGGGCTCCCTCTACTGCTCAGACAGGATACTGACGTGACAAGTCATGGCACATAGTTTCCATCTGACAATAGCCAGGACGATTTAACCTCAAACAAAATTGAAGTCAAGAGGCTATCACACATGACTTATGCTACAGGCTACTGTCGTGAATTGTTAGAATAACCCTGTAATAAGCAATTCAGAGTTGAAAACGTCATCCAGCGTACAGTCATGCAGTCATGCGAAAATTTCTTAGATTCCAATCTGCTTATTTGCTATAAAAAGATCTCAGCAGCTGTGGAATATTTAAAAAAATAATAATAATAATAATAATGCCCAATCTGGCCTCCACCGAGCATGGGTAAGTGTGATTCCTGACTTGTGCTGCAGTCTAAAGTCAACTTGGGCCCCGGTCTACTCAGGCTCCTTGTATTCATCCTTTGCAACACCTCTGCCTGGAAGGCTACAGCGCTGAAAAGTTTACTTACTCAGTGACAGAGAAGAGGATGATGGCAGTTTTAGGCAACATTCTGAGCAATTCTGCCTGTCGTGTCCATGGTCTAATATCCAGGAGCACCGTTAGATACTCATTCCAGTATGGTGCTCAAAGAAAAAGTTTGGAGGAATCTTTTCTGCCCACTGTTATCAGACTCCTCAATGTGCTATCCTGCCCCATGTTTGTCAGAACAAACAACTGGACAGAATTTCACTATAAAAATAATTATTTACTCTTCAGTATCTGCTTTATCCTGCTCAGGGTTGCAGTGGCTCCGGGGCCTATCCTGTGAACATTATCCATAAGGCAGGAATACGCCACAGAAGGACTGCCAGTCCATCTCAGGGCACCATGCACACGTACACACACATGTACACACACACATTTACACAATCTTTCACACTTTAGGGCAATTTAGTGTAGCTAATCCACCTAGAGGAATGTTTTGTGGTGGTGGGAGGAAAGCTGAGAACCTGGACAAATCCCATGTGGACCCAGTTAGACAGTAACCTAAGCTCAGAATCGAACTGAGCAACCTGGACCTGTGAAGTGGAAACGCTACCCTACACTAAATATCTATCCACTTGTATCCACTCGTATTTTGCTTATTGTCTGCTTGCTTTGATGTTTTTGCACATTAAAACTATAACTTCACATCCCACACACACTGAATGCGAATGTTTCAGTTGATGATGTGCACTTTTTTGTGTTTGATGCGCACTGACGTCTTTACACTGTGTGTACGTGTAGATCTGTGTAGTCAGGGGCATATCCAAACCTTTTACAACAGGGAGGCCAGATCAGACCAAGTGTAATTATTGGGGTGGCACTCTCAGATGATCTCCATCCGATATAAAAGGCTCACTGCTAAGCAACATTTGTCGTCTCGCAAGCTACAAAAAAGTCGTGGATAATATAACATTAGTCCACATCTTATAAAGTACACTAGCATTACAAATTCATTAGCTAACAGTAAGTAATAACGAATTGAAGAATCCTAGTGGCTATGGTCTGTGGGGCCAGGAATAGTTTGGTTCTGTGTTCGCTAGTTAAACTTGTTTATTGTTCCTGCAAGACATTACACTCCGTGACAGTCCTCGCTGTTGGACAATGATAGACATGGAACAATACCACTTTTTTCTGATAACAGATACTGAAACCTTGAGTATTAGCTAATATCTATACCCACCTGATATTTTTTTCTTTAAAAACTACTAATCTTTAAAATGATATTTTTTTAAATATATTTTTTGGAAGCACTTCACTTAAAAAACACATAGCTAAAAACATGACCGTTCAAAAAAAAAAAAAAAAAAAAACTTTTCCAAATTCACTGAAGTGCACAGATCAATAAAGTACATCTACCCATCATTTAACTACACTATATGGCCAAAAGCATGACACCTGACCAGTCCCATTCCAGATTTATTTCCCTTTGCATTTATAATAACCTTCTGGGAAGGCTTTCCACTAGATTTTGGAGTCTGACTGTGGGGATCTGCCCATTCAGACACAACCGTTATAGTGAAGTCAGGCAGTGATGTTGGGTGAGGACGCCTGGCATGCAGTCAGTGCTCCAATTAATCCAAAGGTGTTCAGTGGGGTTGAGGCCATATGTAGTCAGGTCGACACAATTTTCGTAATTTTGCCTCTGTACACCACCCCAGTGGATTTGAAATGAAGCAATCAAGATGTGACTGAGGTGCAGACTTTCACTTTAATTCAAGGGGTTTAACAAAAATATTGCATTGCCATTTTTTACAGTCCCTCCATTTTCACAGGCTCAAAAGTAATTGGACAAACTAACATAATAAATATTAGGATTATTTTTAATACTTGGATACAAATCACATCTTGATTGCTTCATTTCAAATCCAGTGTGGTGGTGTACAGAGACAAAATTATGAAAATTGTTTCACTGTCCAAATACTTATGGATCTGACTATATATACACTGATCAGCCATAACATTAAAAACACCTGACAGGTGAAGTGAATAACATTGATGATCTCATTACAGTGGCACCTGTCAAGGCGTGGGATATATTAGGCAGCAAGTGAACAGTCCGTTCTCAAAGTTTGTGTTTTGGAAGCAGGAAAAATGAGCAAGCGTAAGGATCTGAGCGACTTTTGCAAGGGCCAAATTGTGATGGCTAGACGACTGGGTCAGAGCATCTCCAAAACAGCAGGTCTTGTGGGGTGTTTCCGGTATACAGTGGTTAGTACCTACCAAAAGTGGCTGCGTAGCCACAGACCGGCCAGGGTGTGCGTCGCATACCTGGGAAGAGATAGCACCAGGATGCACGATGGGAAGAAGGCAAGCCTCCAGAGGGAGTGTGATGCTCCGGGCAACGTTCAGCTGGGAAACCTTGAGTCCTGGCCTAAACATTGTTGCAGACCAAGTACACCCCTTCATGGCAATGGTATTCCATAATGGCAGCGGCCTCTTTCAACAGGATAATGCGCCCTGCCACACTGTTCAGGAATGGTTTGAGGAACATGACAAAGCGTTTAAGCTGTTGATTGGCCTCCAAATTCCCCAGATCACAATCTGATTGACCATCTGTAGGACGTGCTCTACAACCAGGTCCGATCCATGGAGTCTCCACCTCGCAACTTGCAGGATGTAAAGAATCTGCTGCTACCATCTTGGTGACAGATACCACAGCACACCTTCAGAGGTCTTGTGGAGTCCATGCACTGATGGGTTAGAGCTCAAGGCGAACCTACACAATATTAGGCAGGTGGTTTTTGTTATGTTTGTTATGTTATGGCTCATTTTATATATATATATATATATATATATATATATATATATATATATATATATATATATATATATATATATATATA
>CM074995.1:7453192-7479253 GCA_037576825.1 Pangasius krempfi | reverse complement strand
CTGACATCGCCTCTGCACTTTAATCAGTCTCAACCTGACACACCTACTCTCTCTCTGTGTGTGTGTGTGTGTGTGTGTGTGTGTGTGTGTGTATATATAAAATATCTCTGGCCAAGCTTTCACTGGTGTTCAGGGTTGCCAGGTCTCAGAAAAAATTCTATCCCAAATACATCTCAGAAAGGGCACAAAAAGTTAGATAGCTGAATTTATTAATTCCAGAGGGAAATTCACATCTGAAACTAGCCTAGAAAGTTAGGACTTTGGAAAGACAAGATTTTCTTTCTTTTCTTTTTTTCTAAGCCTTTGCATGGGAAACCAGTTCACCATGGCATGCACACATTTCAGATTTGTCATTAAACACCCTGGCAACCCAGCTGCCATGCCTCAAGGGGGCGTGTCCCATTCCATTAGCTAGTTTTGCTCAGAAAGTCACACTTCTCTGTCTAGCTCAAATGTGTTTTTGAACCCTGTGTTCTGTACGATATGGAGTGGAGTCTCATATCTGCAGCTATGAACTTCCCAGTTGCTGTGGTGATTTCTTTAACCCGTACTGAATCAGCCGGGAATCAAGCAGAGAGAATTTGCTGTGTGTGTGTGTTCCTAGTGCCGGTTAGTACGGTTGGAACGATACAGCGTATTGCTCAATATGAGGCTCTTCTTTCGATATATCTGCGTGTGGCACAATACATTCAATAGACTACATAATAAAGTTGGCTGTTTGTCATAAAAACACTTATTACATGAGGTGAAATAAACATTTAAACGTAATCAATCCCACACTCTCTCTGAAAATGTAGTGTCCTCTTTATATTGAATCAGTGTGCGGAGGTTTTTAAAAAAAAACACACTTCTCCTAAGCACGCGGCCTTTTCACGAGCACTAATAACTGCTCTAATAGTGTGTAGTTCTGTACGCTGATGTAACTAATCGAGAGCATTGTATTGAATGATACGATACGCATCATACGCATTATCATTAAACCCCCACAAAGGTAGCTGACTGCTACAGCACCCTAGACTACCCTAGACTAATTCTGACGTTCTCCCAGCCAGCTCTCAGCACACTTTAACCATGACTTAAGGCATATTCACTGCACCTAGGATTGTGTGGAAGTATAAGAACTATTTATTTTTGCCTTAGTTCCGGATGACAGAATTTGGGACACTTGAGATTGTAACTGATCCAGAGCCTAAAGACAAAGAAGAGGAGTCTTCATGCCCACAGTCAGAGACTACACCCTCTAACGGCTCATCAGAGCCACCCAACCGTTCAACCCAGTCAGAAACAGCAACACTACGTGCATGTGATGTGGGTGAGTATACACACAGGAAGTCACATACAGTGAAACTGTTTAACATGTAGAAAATCACAGAAATTTCTTTGCATGCTTTAACATTGTAAACTGCATTCAAAATAGTGTTTTTGTTTTTTTTTTGTTTTTTTTTTGCTGTTTTTGTTTCAGCAGCTCCGTCAGGACTGCAGACGCAGACCGGTAGCTCCAGCACAGTGAGCACCAGCAGAGAGGATCGCTCCAACGTGGAGATGGCCAGCTGTAAGTCCTGTGGCCACGCTGGTTCACGGGAGACTTTTCTCCAGGGAAAATTCTGCAGTTCGGGCTGTGTACAACCCAGCAGTGGAAGGTACGCGCAAATGCGAGTGTGAGACAATCACTTGTAGTCGGAACACATCTTACTCAGGTGGACTGTACTGTTGGTTCATATGTCATTTACTTCAAATTAAGAGTAAATAGTTCAGGTGCATTTTGAGATAAAGGCATGCATATTATTTATATATATATATATATATATATATATATATATATATATAAAATGTATATATTTCATATAAGATTTACATATATTTATATAATAGATTTCAATATATGTATTTATATATTTGTGTGTGTATTCTTGATTTAGTATTCACAAATTCGTAATTAGTAACTCACAACTTTCACATTGCTCTTGTGGGTGTTGTACAAACTTGTCACCAAAAAAAATATTTGTTACAGGGAAGTCTCCTAGATTAGGCAGAGCTTTCAGAAGTAGGGAATAGGTAATTCTCTCTGTCAGCAAGACAGCGAGAGTGTTTTTCAGTGATTGTTTAATTGTGTACGTGTGTGTACATGTGCTTGTTGGGCTGTGAAGATCAACTCCAGGTGATACAGGAGAAGGTGAACGTTTAGGTAAACGAATTCGGAAGAAGAAGAAGATGTTCATGGAGTCTGAGGATGATGAGGAGGACAACATTGAGGAAGAGGAGGTAATGTGCCTTCACACATTAACACATGCTCACACAGTCCACATGATGTGTGTTTGGCTGTACTGTGGCTAATAAACAATTCTTTACTTTGTAGGAGAAGTTTAGAGTCTCAAAAGGCAGAAAAGCAGCCAAACTTGCCAGATTGGGTAATTCTCCATCATGCACACCCACTTAACGTCAAATCAAAATATGTGTCTCACAGCTTTTTTTGTTCGTGTGCCTTAGTGTTGTGTACACCAATATAATATTCTATCTTAATATAAATACAAAAATTAGTTTTGGCTTTACAGGTGATCACTTCCAGGATAAAGACAAAACAATTTTGATGAGTCATCCTTTACTAGTATTGCTCTGTAAAGTGAATGTCCCTTCCCTCCTGATGTGGGTTTTGTTTATTTCTTTTTTTTATTTCAAAAAGAGTGGAATTGGTGTAAGTTTGTGGTTATGTGACAGGCACATTTCAGAGGAGTGTTTTACAAGCTTGGGGCTGTTCAGTGTGAGAATATCTTCTTACCTTAGACAAACTGAGAATTTAGATTCCGCTGATTTCGTCTTTATACATTGTTGGAGCTTCTCTGTTAGTAAGAGCATGAAATGTTTTATCAAGTAGTGTAATATCTCTTGTCTAGGATATAGTGCTTGTTACTGTCCACAGGCATAGGTATAGGCAGTAAGAAAAAAAAAAAAAGAGTCTGTCCCTAACCTCTTTACTGTTCTGCATATTTCTCTTGTTTGCTACATTACTATCAAATTTCTTTAAGTTCAGTGAAGTGTGGTGTATCTTAAACACTATTGACTTTTTTTGTAAATCAGTCAAGCACTCTATTAGGCCGTCACGTTGACATCCTGTTTCAGAAGGAAATGTCATCACATATTTCACATCACATATGAGAATCAAAACCACTGTCAAGCCATTTCCTAGGGACAATAAGCAGGTCCTATACACCTAGGACATGTTGTGAAGTTTTATAGTTTAAACTGAAATATTCATTGGCCGTTCCATCAAGATGTTTCTAAAAAAAATTACAAAATAGTATTGTGTCTAATGTGTGGTCTAATACTATTGCCATAGTAACAGCTGCGCCCGCGAAGAAGAAGGCTTGGAGCTGGCCTGCCTATCTAGAGGAAGAGAAAGCTGTGCCTGCCCCCTTAAAATTATTTAAAGAGGTAGGCTGTGTAAATTATGAGTTCAAGTAAAATATGTTCTAAAGTTCCTCATGATAAACATCCTATCCAAGATGGATTGTTAAGTGCCAGGGTGTGTGATTTGCAGCACCAGGCCTTTCCTCAGAGCAGGAATGCCTTTAAGGTTGGAATGAAGTTGGAGGGCTTGGACCCCTGCCATCCTGCTTTCTTCTGTGTGCTCACTGTGGCAGAGGTAACACATGATCAACAGTCACTGCATGCTGTGTGTTAATATTGGGTGTTGACTGTTTAGTCAGTAATTGTACACCGACATAATGCAACTACATACAAACCCCTGATAAAATAGCAGTTACTATAGGTTGTAGGTACAAGGCATAAAAAGTTGCACATAATAAAGCGTGTGTGTGTGTGTGTGTTGATGCTTTATCTTCCTCAAATTCAGTCAAATTTATAGACAAAACTTTATTAATGATGTACCAACAATTTTACTTGTTCTTGTCATTGTTTGCAGTCTAGTTTTAAAAATCCCAAAAAACTGTAGTCAGGTGTTCCTGTTAAGGAGATGAGATTGGACATGTTGGTTATAGAGGTGCCTGCCCTATAAAAAAAGCAGTCTGGTGACTGACAGTGTGTGCTCTTCCCAAGAAATATCTGTTCATGTTGTTCAAAGTGTCTACAAATGGAGGAAACTAGCTGCTCATGAGCACACTGTGCCATGCTAAAGGAGGCGAGAAAGGACCCAAGGGCTACAAGAAAAGACACAAATCTCTACAACTTGCTAAATACATGATTCATGCAAACTCAGTTAACTGTATTTATTAGAGATGCCACAAGATATGCAGTTTTCGTTTCAACGATGAATAAAAACGGGAAAAAAAAGATGAAATATGGATACGGTGATGTGTCCAGTGATGTGTTCAGTAGTAATGATGGCTGTGCTTGCGGGAGGGGTGGGGTCTAGTGGCGTTGGGGGGGATTAGTGCATGTCTGTTTTAGTTAAGAAGTAAACTTTATGAAAAGTTTTACATGCACACTTTCTTACTAACTGCTGTACGTAACATCTTTTTCAGTCAGTCGCCTTGACTGCAGTCAGTCACCTTAAGTTTAACAAATGCTGGCTGATGTAACAAGCCAATGACTCAAAAAACAAACAAAAAAAACCACACACAAGCAAATAAACAGAATGGTTCTAAAAGAAGATTAATGGCTTGGAATGGCGAAGTCAAGAGTCGAGGCCTTAACCCAAGTGTGATGACGTGTATCAACCTGAAGAGGGGGCAGTTTACAGAGAAATCTGTCAAAACATTACTGTGAGAGGCTTGTTCAGACAGAAACGTTTTAGTCATACAGCCCATATCACAGACTATACTAGAAACATGCTTATGGTTGGTCTAACTGATGGTTTTACTCCCCACATCACGCCAAAGGAAAATGGAATTAAATGGCCCTGAATGATTATTGGGGCATGAGGCAGGTTTTTTCACTGAAGCTTGATTACTAAGTGCATTTTCTGAGAGTAACATCAGCTACTGTGGTTGCTTGCACAGAAACCATTAGCACCAGGTGAAATAGGTCACAGGAAATTCTTGATTCTTTTTTTTTTTTTTTTTTTTTTTTGGGGAATAAGCTGAAAAAGCAGCAAAACTAATACCAAAGGATTTGTGCAGGGTCGCAGAAGATTCTATTTTCACAGAGTGACGTCAGACTTGCAGAAATATGCCTGGGAAGTTTTAGAGGAACAAACACATTTAATGCATTATAGTATTTCGTGAGCAGCTTGAATAGCTGAATCGAATCACTGTTTAGTGAAGTAAATGGAATTTAAAAACAAAAATCACTTTTAACATAGGTAGTCAATCCCCAAAGAGACTGCGAGTTGTTTTTTCTCCTTCTCAGGTCCAGGGTTACAGAATAAGACTTCATTTCGATGGTTACCCTGAGTGCTATGACTTCTGGGTGAATGCAGACTCGTGGGATGTGAAACCACCAGGCTGGTGTGAGAAGATGGGCCTCAAGCTTCTGCTGCCTAAAGGTGCTTAATAAAGTAGGCAGTGACCCAGAGGGAAATTAGCATCATTTCCTGGAGCCATTTTAGTGACAGGCTAATGTTAGAGACCTCTGGGCTTTTTCCTTAAAGCAAAGCTTTTTTAAATAATGGTACTTTTTTCAGTCTTTTGTTATGTTATGAAATTTGTAATTAGTAGGTAAATATGATGCAAATATAAAACAGTTGTGATTAGTGGCTAGATGCTCCCTTTTAACCAATATGTGATGAGTTCATGCCTTCAAAAGCAACTAATGCAGAATTAATTTTAATTTCAAAGTGTATGTTTTCCTTGTAGGTTGCAGAGATGGAGAATTTAATTGGAACACTTACGTAAAGAATTGTAGAGGCCAGCTGGCACCCAAACATTTATTTAAAAGTCTTAATACCGTAAGTTGCTGCGTACCATGCACTCCTCCTCACACAGCATGTATCCTTCTCCTTCACTGTGCATAGAGAGCATATTATAACAATTCTCTACTGGCACCTTGCAGTCAGTGACCCCCTCAGGCTTTCGTGCTGGGATGAAGCTAGAGGCTGTTGACAGGAAAAACCCATCACTCATCTGCGTAGCCACCATTTCCGCTGTTGTGGATAACCGCCTCCTCATCCACTTTGATAACTGGGATGATGCATATGATTACTGGTAAGAAAGAGTGTGTGTGTTTGTCTTTCTACTCATCTGTGCATGCATGTACAGACTTTTAAAACTTTGTGTATTGGTTACCAGGTGTGATGCCAGCAGCCCGTATATTCATCCAGTTGGGTATTGTGAGGAAGCAGAGTTAACACTGACCACACCTGCAGGTAAACAAAATATGTCCTACATTATTAGGAACACCTGTACAACTGCACTTTCATCACATTTATCTAATCAGCCAATCATGTGGCAGCAGCACAATGCCAAAAATAATGCAGATACAGGTCAAGAGCTTCACATCAAAGATCAGAATCTTTGTGACTTTAACTGTGGCATGGTTGTTGGTTCCAGGTGAGCTGGTTTGAGTATTTCCGAAACTGCTGTTCTCCCGTGATTTTTGCGTACATCATTCTCTAGAGTTTACACAGAATTATGTGAAAAAAAACAAAAAAAAACATTTTGCTTGCAGAGGGTCTGCAGGCTGAAACTCCTTGTTGATGAGAGAGATCAGAGAAGAATGACCAGTCTAGTTTGAGCTGTAGTAACTCAAATAACCACTCTTTACAACTGTGGTGAGCAGAACAGCATCTCAGAGCGCACAACACATCAAACCAGGTGATCTTCAGCTGTCCAATTTGGGTAAGCCATTGCCCATGATAGCCTCAGATTCCTGTTCTTGGCTGACAGGAGTGGACCCAGTCTGCTGTTGTAGCTCATCCACCTCAAGGTTCGATGTGTTGTGCATTCTGAGATACATGCTCTCCGTGGTTGTAAAGGGTGCTTATTTGAGATACTGTACCCTTCCTGACAGCTCGAACCAATCTTTTCCTCTGACTTCTCAACAAGGCGTTTCCACCCACAGAACTGTCACTCACTCAGTGTTTTTTATTTTTCGCACCATTCTATGTAAACTCTAGTGACTGTTGTGTTCCCAGGAGAGTCCCCTTCTGGCACCAACATCCATGACACAATCAAAGTCACAGAGATCACAGAGATATGTTTATGGACGATCCATCGATCCACACATCAGGCTTAGGACCTAATAGTCTATTAAGACTTCTCTGATTAGTGGGCAGTCTTAAGCACTAACTTAAGCACATTTTACACGTATTGATGAGTAAAGCAAGCACGGTTTAGCTGGGTGAGTATTTCCTTTGTCGGCGCTAGTTACCTGATATCTCAAGAGCGGCTGGTCAAATGTATTATTTATATGGAATTATCATTGTAATAAGCAGATGAAGTGACTCGATTTTGGAATTGATCAGTTTTATGGAATTGATTAGATTTAGTTGTACATGCAACAGTGTATTATCTAATGTTGGCTGTGTTTTATCAGAGTACAAGCAACCAAAAAGTTTCTCATGGGAGAAATACCTGGAAGAGACTGGAACCCAAGCAGCACCTGCTAGAGCCTTCAAACAGGTGAGTGTAACCGAGTGTGCGCACATCCATGAATTGATGAATCTAAGGCAAAACATCCACATGTTCTTGCTTTGCAGAGACCTCCACATGGCTTCCAGGTGGGGATGAAGTTGGAGGCAGTGGACAAACGCAACCCCATGCTCATCCGCGTTACCACTATAGCAGCCACAGAGGACCACAGGGTCAAGGTGTACACCCTACACCACTCTGACACGTTACAGTTACTTCATTCCCCGAAATGTCTTTAACAGCTTTAGGGTATTGTATCGTTGCTTAATGTAATTGTATATTTTTACCCAAGTGAAGATTGAAATTATTTCAAGCTGGCTATATATTTGAATTATGATTTTAATACTGAACATGGCCAAATTAATTTGTCCCCTAGCACTGTCTTTCTTTTTTTTTTTTTTTGTATCTGTATTATATTAAATCCTTAATTAAAATATTTTCAGTCATTTAAAAAAAAATTTTTGTCTCTATTAGTTGGAAAACAGGGAACAGCCACAAAACACACATCATATAGTTGCACATGGTAGACTTAGACTTTCACACAAATTATGATCTTTTTTTTTTTTTTTTTATCGTTGTATAATATTCTTGCGTGTTTTTATTTCAGATCCATTTTGATGGTTGGAACGATGAATACGATTACTGGGTGGATGCTGATAGCCCCGATCTGCATCCTGTAGGATGGTGTCAAAAGACTGGTCATCCTTTGCAGAACCCCAATTGTAATACATTCACACATCTCATCATTGAACACATAGTATAAGCATACACATCTTTCTTCTTGCTTGTACCTGCTGTCCCATGCTGTATGTACCATGTATACAGCCGTGTGTGTTTTAAGTTAAACACTAACTGTATTTAGTTGTTTTCAGGTTCTAGTGATTCCCAGGTCCCTCCAGGACAAGGCTGCCCTACTCCAGGATGCAACGGGGTTGGACACATCAAAGGACCTCGCTATGGAACACATTACACGTTAGTAACTGACATGGAGACACTTTTACATATTGCACACACTGAAGGTGCCAGCTTTGTGTAATTCTTGTTTACCTTTGTTGAAACTCATGTAATCAACTGGATTGGACAAAATGGAGCAGTGTGATGTATGGGCCTGTGATTATTACTCTGTCTTATAAGATAATTATATTACCACACAATTACCACACAAGTCGGCAGTAGCATGGTGTTGTAATAATGCCTTCAACAAATGGAACCCGTCTCTCAGTACTTCATTGCGCCAATACAGTGGTCCTTCATGTGTTGATCTAGTAGAATGTTTCCCACAGCAAGTGATAACAGTAATAGGCATTAAATTTGGAAAACAATTTCATAATCATTCAAAAACTTCTCTCCTTCTTAGGGCCGTCAGCTGTCCCTACTCTGAACTGAATCTGAATAAGGAGGGGCTGCTGCCTGACAGGCTGAGCGGAGAGAGGCCGGTGACACTGAGTGGCCCTTCACGGCCCAGGCGCACAGAATCAGTCGCACAGACTCCCTCTACCACGCCCACAGGCACCAATCCTGAAACCAACGACAACACTGACAACTCCTCACCAGTCAAGTAAGGGGTTGTATATTCACCCTGAAAAGAGTGCCAATTAAAAACGTGCCTGGTGCTTTGTGTAAGTCTGACTCATACTTCTTTTTTCTATACTTTCTTTGCAGGACTGCCACTGCAGCCAAGTGCACAAAGCCGAATCAGGTGAAGCATGAAGGAAATGGAAAAGGTAATCCAGGAAATGCTGGTTTGATTTGATTTACACTCCACCAGCCACTTTATTTATTACACCTGCTCATTTATGCAGTTATTCAGTTATTCAAAAATGTGATCTCGGTGACTTTGACCATGGCTTGGTTGTTGGTCCCAGATTGGCTGGTTCTGCTGTTTTAGCCCACCGGCTTCAAGGTTTGAAGTATTCTGTCCCTTGATGTGCTTTTCTGCTGGCCACGATTGAAAAAAGGGGTTATTTGAGTTACCATATCCATCCTGCCAGCTTGAACCAGTCTGGCCTTTTCTGACCACTCTCATCAACATGGAATTTCTGCCCACAGAATTTCTGCTCACTGCATGTTTGTTTTTTTTTGTTTTGTTTTTTTTTTTGCACTGTGTAAACTCTAGAGACTGTTCTGGCACCATGATCAAAGTCACTACGATTGCATCTTCTCCCCATTCTGATGTTTGATGTGAACATGAACTGAAGCTCTTGTAACTGCATGATTTTATGCATTGCATTGCTGCCACATGACTGGCAAATTGGATAATTACATGAATGTGCAGGTGTACAGGTGTTCCTAATAAGTTGATGGTTGATGAGTGTATGTGACATCTGTGTAAAATTCAGCCTGGTTATGTGTAATTATAAGATGTATACACCTCCTGAGCCCCTAGTTGGTGTGTTTCTCTCAGTAGACTCTCTGCAGCAGTTCTTGCATGACTCTGTGTTCTGTGGCTGGGAGCCACCCAAGTTTCAGCACTGCTGGGAGAAACATGGCAAACTGTTACCTGAAGCCCTGGGCCTCAGTGCAAAGACAGTGGCCAAGTGGAGCACAGAAGAGGTAAAAATGCACTTTATGATTGATGATGCTCAGTATTGTATTGTATTGTATGCTTGCCCACCGATGTATCGATGTTATTATGCCGTGGGTGGACAAATCACTAACCCCGGTGACTGGGACAATTGGATTTCATGTCTGGGCTGTTTATTTTTTCATTCGTAGTTGCACACCTCGATACTGTAACTCTAGCACGAATCCCACCACTTGCTGCATTACACACATTGGCTGAGGAATGGTCTGGCTGATGGCAGAAGATTTTTTTTTTTTACTAGGTGGAGTAATTAGCATGCATGAAATGAATGACATGTTTTCAGAATCAGGAACCTGCAGGTATACCATATGGCCAAAGGTTTGTGGACACCTGACCATCACACCCATATGTGAGTCTTCCCCAAACTGTTACCACAAAGTTGGAAGCACACAATTGAATATGATGTCTTTGTATGCTGTAGCATTACAATTTCCCTTCATTGGAACTAAGGGATCCAGATGTGTTCCAGCATGACCGTGCCCTTGTTCACAAAGCAAGGCCATGAAGACATGGTTTGCCAAGCCTGGTGTGGAAGAACTTGGGTGGCCTGCACAGAAGCCTGACCTCAAACCCCACTGAACACCTTTGGAATGAATTGGAACGCCGACCCCAGGACCTCTCTCCCATCGTCAGTGCCTGACCACAGCCATCCTCGAAAATCTAGTGGAAAGCCTTCCCAGAAGACTGGAGGTGATTATAGCGGCAAAGGGGGGGACTAAATCTGGAATGGGATGTTCAGCAAGGACATATGATTGTTGTGGTCAGGTGTCCACAAACCCTTGGCCATATGGTGTCTGTGGAAACACTGATGAAACAAAGTTAAAATAAAGTTTGACACACAACTGTCATTGAACTCTCTTACTACACGTAGTCACCTTGTGGTTAGAATCAGATATCAACTTGCATGTGATGCAAGGACAGAACACCAAATCTCATAGCCTAATGCTAATGCCTAAGGCACAAACACAATATGCTACATTAGAAACTTTGTTAGAAGAGGAGGATAATCACAAACGCATTTGTTTTTCTTATTCTGTATTAATTAACTAATGAATTCACTAGCTAACTCAATACCAATGTATGGCGAGCGAGTTAGCTACCACATTTTAGTCTAATCAATTAGGTTTCCATGAGACTGGGCAGCACACTGGAGCTTGTACTTATCTGGTGAGCTAGCTAATCAGTTTATGGTTTTTCCACCCTACTGTGCACAGATGAAATTCAGTTGTTGATATTTTATGTGCAAAATTTTGTCAGGTTGCAAGTTTTGTGAGAAAGCTACCAGGCTGCAGGGAACATGCTGCCATTTTCAGGAATGAGGTAAAAAATAAGATGACTTTTTTTTTTTTTTTTTTTTTTTTTTTTTTAGTAATTTTACTCTCAGATCTATTATATGATATTTTGATTTCTTGTAATGTTGATATCGATCCATTTTGATGTTTGTCGTTCTTATAGCAAATTGATGGTGAAGCCTTCCTCCTTCTCACCCAGTCTGACATTGTGAAGATCCTAAGTATCAAGCTGGGCCCTGCTCTGAAAATCTATAACTGCATTCTTATGCTGAGGAGTGTGGATGAAGAATAGCATCCCCACACCATGAAAACCTGTCTTAGTGCTTCTGTACTTTTCAGTAACCACAAGGCAATCATTTTTCCTCATCTTTTTTTTTTTTTTTTTTTATATCTCCCAACTTTGTGACTCATCCTTGCAATCCTGATAAGTTCACATTCTATGTAGTTACTGAGGTTGCCCTATGATGAACAAGTACTTAAGAAAATTGAACAGACTGGAATTTTATCTGCTTAAAAGCAGTTTTCTGTGATTGTCCTGTCATACAACTGGGCATCAGAATGTACAAGTTGGGTATAAGTATAAAGGTCTTTGGAGGACTATGCTGCTAAACAGGCACAGAATTTCTTGTCTTTTTCTGTATTTTTTCTTGTATCATCTGTATGTAGTCCTAACTGAAATCTGCTACTTTATTCAAAAGTTATTTGATGATTTGATTCTTATTAACTTATTGCTATTTTGATTTTTAATTAACTTTTTGGACTCAAAAGTGCATGGTTTTGAGGCACTGCAATATCAATGCATTATTATTATTTATGATTTTTATGGTTAAGAATTGTATAAATAATTGGTTTAGGAAATGTGAACAAATTACACATTGGTGGACCTTTTACTTGAAATGTACAAAGTAATTTTTAAATTGATGCAAAAAAACAGACTTTTGTATATGAACCCACATCACATCCACAATGGTCAGGATGGGTGTATGTAAGACCACTAGGATGAGGGATATGCTTGTGGGTGTGTCTGTGTAACCCAGAGAGAAAGAGACTGTACATGTTTTACTTTGCATCAGGGAATCTCTTAGTTCAGTCACATCTTAAAATGAATGTCTAATTTGCTATGTAGTAGTGTCGAAATTGTGCTTTGTGAAATCCATTTAAAATTTTGTAAATTGTACAGTGATACTGATGTGGGTGTATTTTGATCCTTGAGGGTGTGTGTATGTGAGAGAGAAGAGAGAGAGAGGCTAACTTGACTTAAAGGTAGATTCTGTTGAAAATAAGATGAAATGTAAGCTGTAATGCTCGTGAGTCTTAACTGATGAAATAAAATAAGCTCTGAGTTACAGCCTAACACAAGGCAGTCTGTCAGCTTCGTTTAGTTGTGTTGCAAAATGGATTTTTTTTTAACATTTGCATAAAAATAGGCCAATGTTTTGTTTAAGTATCTATTTAACGTGCAAATTATTTTTTTACTCTAAGCATATATTTTGGTTTTTTTTTTTTCTTTTATGTCTGCAAGGAAAGGAATATAAATAGGCATCACTTTATCTGCATATAAATATTAATCTTATGAAAACTATATGTATGTAATCAATTTTATTTAGCACTTTTAACCATGGTCATTGCCACAAAATAGCTTTACTATCACTAGTTATGTACATTGAATGTTCTGCAGGTTCACCTTCATGGAATGCTGCATGGTAAATTGCCTGATTCACAAAATTGGGTATTACCTACCTCTTTTTGCTGACATGATCACTAGCATATAGGCAGTGCATAAACTTGAAAGGACACATAGAGGGAGATCCCACATTCTTACGGAAACATGGCGGATGGATGCACCTTGCCTTCTTTCAAAAAGGTTGTCAAGTTCATGAGACCCCCAGAGAAATCACCTCAGTGGTGCTATGGAGTATTGAGATGACAGCCATGCACACCTTTAGCATAGATGGGTATTTTCTGTAGTCCCTGGAGTAAAGTTAGTATTTTAGAAATCAGGCAATGGATTAGATCTAGCCTATGCCAAAGCTACAGGCACATGTGACCTGGCTGAGAATGCTACATATATCCATCCGTTTGGGACTGCAGATTTGCTCAGGGAGGAAGCTGCAAGGCAAAAACAATAGTGAAAACAAAGGTCTTGCTGGCCATCTAGGGGTCATGTGGGAAGTGTCAGTGGTAAAGGGGAAAAGCATGCAGTAGATAATGAGACCTGTCATGGGTCAGTGCAAAGTGGGCCAGTGTAAGGTAGAGAGAGCTGCTTGGTCTTGTGGCCCCAGTGGTTGATGTAGCTAACTATCACAATGTTTGAACAAACCAACACAAGGCCCCTCAGTTTTAGCTGTTTCATGTGTTATGAACTTGCATAAGGTTGCCACATACCCACTGTGCCCCTGTGGCACCATGCTGGTTCCCAACCTGTAAGAGAAGCATTGATGGTGACTATCTTTCTTTGATGGGACACTACCCCAGAGTGTATCCCTATCATTAGAAAAGATTTGCCTCTCCAGCAGGCTAGAGTCTGGGCTCCTCTCGCGGAGACAAGGATATGTTTCTGTTCATTGGTGTGTGGGCTCATAACTCACTTCTGAAGAGCTTGTAACTCCAGCAAGTACAATATATGGCCAAAAGTATGCAGGCACCTGACCATCACACCCAAATGTGGGCCTTCCCCAAACTGTTGACACAAAGATGGAAGCACCCTATTGCATAAACCAACTTACCAGAGAGTCACCCCATCCTGTTCTAGGTGTTCTAGGAGTGAGGTGCTCCCTCACACAGAGATCAGCTTCTGTGTATAGGAGTGATTGCACCAGTGCCAATGCTAACAGTAAGACAGTAATAGTAAAACATTGACGGTGCCTGCCACATGTAATGCAATATCATATGTTCTCAATAGAGCATCAGCATACAACAGGCAGTGCATGTCTGAACATAGTGTTTTGTCTGATGAGACTGCCAGCAATGCAATACAGGCATCACTGGCCGGGGCATGTGGCCTGGCCTGACCTGTTTGTGAGTCATCAGCTCGAACACAGATCATGGAGTTCAAACATGGATGGGCAGTCTGTCCAAATTCTCCTTTAAAAATAAGAAAAAAAACATGGCATATGTGGCATAATGAATACTACTGCAACCAGCGTTGTATGAAGAAGCACATTTGGTGCAGTGGGTAGCCTAGCGCCATCCAACTGGGTTATAATGAGTGGCTGCCACAGCTAAATTAGAGCCTATTGAGGACTGACTGAGACCAATTTCTGGATATTGCTGAGGCCAGATTTGAACATGTCCAAGTATTAGATGATTGGCAGCTTGGACAAATGTGAGGAGGAGCAAGGATAATGACTAATATTGGGTTCTAAGAAAGGTTCTTTTGAAGTAGCTCAGCCCCTGAAGCAACGATTTCGGCTGTGCCATGTCTGCTGCCAAATCATTAGTGGAATCAGGTGTAGCTCTTGCTTGGTTGGCATGAAAACCTGCAGCCACACCAGTGCTTTGCGGATAAGATTGAAGACCCCTGCATTAGAGGGTCAGTGCCAAGGCAGTGAGCCCATTACTACTAATGCCCAACTTCGGCTTCACCAGCTGTCAAAAATCTTTGGAATTCTGGCTGAGTCTTGCAGAATAGTTCTTTCGGGCTAAATACTTGTTGTCACTTAAACGGCAATGGTGGAATACTCAGAGGAGACAGAGGAGGAAAAATGACTTGTTTTGGAGAATGAGAGTAAAGCACTGCGAGGAGGGGAAAAAGGCTACACAGTGTGTTGGGTGATACCTATTAAGGCAAGCAATGCTGACAAGTGAAAGCCCACATGAAGCGAATAAGCACCATGGAGTTCTGTAGAATTCTACCAAAAAGGGCACTAGTAATGCATAAAAAATACACTCACTGTTCAGAAGAGATTAGATTAGAGAAGGCTATCCCCAGCTTTGGAAGACAGGAACCTGTAACTCCAACTACAGGCACAAGCTGCCAAGCAGATAACTCCATGAGTCAAAAATAAAGATGTACGTAATTCCTAATTTCCAGAAGAGCGAAATAACTAACTAACTAACTAAATAAAATAAAATAAAAAAATAAAAGAGCTTACCAATGACTTCTGAATGAGAGGCCAACCTTAACAGAAACTTACCAGCAATCTTTGAGTGGCAAACAAGTGTATCATCACTGCAATTCCAAGGTATATTAAGGAATAGATGCAAAGATGCCCAAAGATGCAAAGTGACCTTTACTTAGCTTGCTTAAAGTAACGCTGAAGTGATTCTTTTAAAAATGTGATTGATAACCAATGTGATTGGTAAAATCCCAAACTAAGCCCATGAGCAACCTTGCCTGAATCAGCATTTTTACTGAGAAAGTCTTTTTAAATGAAAAAAAGGTAGGTTTTACACTAATCTATGCACCAATCTTAAATATTTGGAACAGCCATCCAAAATGCTAACCCTAACCCAAGACATTTCATTTTTTTAATTCATTTAATAAACAGTGACCAGGAAGACCTGGTGGGTAAAATAAGCCTGAATCCCAAGTGAGTCTAAGAATAAGTCAGTAGCCCACCGTGGGAGCAGACAGGCTCGCGCTAATCTTCCCATGACCCCTTAACCACAGTCTCTCTCTCTCTCTCTCTCTCTCTCTCTCTCTCTCTGTTCCTCCTCTCTCTTTCTCACTACACCCCTCCCAATCCTGTCTCTGCGTCACTGGATAATTAAACTGTCAGACACAAACTCTGAGCTCTCATACTAGGAATAGTGGAGACACAGTGCAGAAGCGCAGGGTCAAGGATCCGCACAGCTTCACTAAATGGAAATCGGATCTGGCTCTCGGGTTCATCTGGACACCAAAGACCGAAAGTAAAGCCACATCAGGACGCGGAACCTCAGAGGCTCAGGAGGTAAAAATCACTAAATCAGGTGGTGGGGAGAAATGAGCATTCAGAACTACTGAATGTGTGCGTCCTCGTGCGTGTTTGCTTGCGTGCGTGTGCGTGCGTGTGTATGTGGAGAGAGAAAGAGGGAGAGAGATAGAGAGAGAGAGAGAGAGAGAGAGAGAGAGACATAGGGCTAGAGATGTATTAATAAACGTGTACATATGCGTCACAGGCTATTACAAAATTGCAAACACCAAACCAAGCGCATATATCAATATTCATTCATGACTTCACCTTCAGTAAGTGCTTTGTCCTGGTCAGGGTCGCGGTGGATCAGGAGCTTATCCTGGCAACGCAGGGCGCGAGACAGGAATATATCCTGGATGGGACGCCAGTCCATGACAGGACACCATGCACACACACACACACACACACACACACACACACACACACACACACGCATTCATACACTCCTTCACATTCATTCAGGGGCAATTAATGAATTCCTGATTTGATTTAGTCTGAATACCAGCTTTAATTTTCATAATCATTATAGACCAGTAGTTCTCAAATAGGGGTTTGTGATTTTTATGTTTTGGCACAGTGATGGAAATCTCAGCGCACCATTATCATTATTATTATATTGTGGACTTCTTATAGTAATTCACGTGTTTGACTGGTCACTTGAATTTCATTCATAAGCAAGTAGTTTTAATGTCAGCTTGGACCTAATGTGTTCTGTTTCTGGAAAGTTTATGGCTAAAAAGCTTTATGGTGCCCAATACATAGCCAAAATGTTATTTAAATAATGCACCTAACCAACTACTGTGAATGAAGTCAGTGTGTTTGTGAAAGAGAGCTGTACTAAGGGAGTCTGGGTAATTTATTTTACAGTTTAAGGGGTGCGTGAGAACTGTTAGGCAAGTGTGGTTCTGAAGTTAGCAGGGTGATTATCCAATTAAAGTCATAAACTTGTCAAGAATGGATCCAATATTACTCTTCATTCACAATCTACAATCTGAATGTTGCATAGTTCAAATTCAGCTCAAAGCTGAGTACGCCTACATTATGTATCGAGTGGGAATAAAATCTAATTTAGAGATTTTTCCCCAAAAACAATTACCCTATGCAGGATAAACTCAGAAGGGAAATGTATTTTTACTGTAACAAACAAACGTATCCTCTCATAGGCTACTATGTTTAGCCAATATCTTGGAATGCGCAGATGATTTCAAGGATTCAAGCCTGAATAGAAAGGTCAGATAACTAGAGTGTATGGGTCAGGGTTGCCAGGCTTGTGAGCGACAAAGGCATGGCCAGGCAAAACTAGCCTAAAATCCACCCAGTACCAAAACTCAAAGTACACTATATGGCCAAAAGTTTGCAGATACTGACCATGACACCTATGTGATATGTGCTTGTTGAACTTCCAGATTTAGTCCCCCTTTGCCGTTATAATAATTTCCACTGTTTTGGGAAGGCTTTCCACTAGATTTTGGAACGTGGCTGTGGGGATTTGCAGCAGGAGCTGATTCAGAATCACACACTGATTTTGGGTGAGGAGGCCTGGGGCATATTCAGCCTTCCAATTCATCCCAAAGGTGTTCAGTGGGGTTGAGGTCAGGGCTCTGTGTAAGAGACACATGTTCTTCCACACCAACCTTGACACACCATGTTTTCATGGACCTTGTTTTGTGCACAGGGTCATTGTCATGCTGGAACAGGTTTGGAGCCCCTTAGTTCCAGTGAAGGGGAATTTAATGCTACAGCATACACAGACATCATATATTAATGTTTGCTTCAATTTTATGGCAACACTTTGGGGAATGCCTACATATGGGTGTGCTGGTCAGAGGTCTACAAACATTTGGCCCAATAGTGTGCTTGATGAGTTATTATTGCCATATAGTGTGCTTGATTAGTTATTATTGGTTGTTTGATGCATTATGCTAATAATACAGCAAGCAAGAAACCCGTCAAAACATCTTTTTTAGTCACGGACCTACAGTGGGACACCAGTACTTTTACAGAATGGGGCTCTTGTGGACATATGATAATCTACCTTGCAAACTTCATTTTACCTTTTTTTTTATCGGCAGAATGTCAGAGATGGATGGACCCACTGTAACAGGTGTGAGTGTTTTAGAATCAGATAATTCACTCCATCCGAAGGATAAAGGACCTGTTATTGGTGGTTTGCGTCTTCGATCTGCTCCTGGAGCTTGTGTGCTCTTCGCTGGTGTTTTGCTGCTTGTAGGCATCGGAGTGGCCGTCGGTGGATACTGGCCACATCGCAATCGGAGACCAGTGCCACATCATGCACCATCTGGGCGCACGCCCTCAGAAAAACTGAAATTGGTTGGTCCTATTATAATGGGAGTGGGCCTTTTCATCTTCATTTGTGCAAACACACTTCTCTATGAGAACCGGGACCACAGGCTGAGGCAAGCCAGCCAAAAGAATGATACACTAGAGGGACGGCGAAATTCAAAAGGCTGTTCACAACCTGAAACAAACACCAACACACACACTCTGGCTTTGTCTGAACTCAACATTCACTGCCTGCAAGGAGGGATCGCTGTTCCGGCCCTTAAGTGCTCTTCCCCTTCCTCTGCCTCTTTAAACTCCAATCAGATGAACTTTGACCTTGCAGAGAGCAGGGATGCTGTCATGTTGATTCCTCCAGTCATCAAGCTGCACAACTGCCTTATAAAGTGCCCAGATGCCCCACCCCTTCTACAGCACTTCCCGGCGCATTGCGAGAAGGGCCAGTGTAAAAGGCCGGGGCCAATAATACCAGAGCATTCAAATTTATCTCTAACAAGAGAGAGTGGGGTGGAAATGAGTACGGGACAGTGTGGACCAATAAAGTATACACAGACTGTGGATAAGTAGCCACAAAGTCACCCTATGATTCATGTTGCTATCATATTTAAGCTAGAAAAAAGTCGCTAAAGCAGCCTGGGGTTCTCTGGTTTGTGCCTCTGTGGAAACCCTTAAGGGTTCTATGTATTAGCCTACAACAAAGTGTTTCTCAATCAGCTAAGAACCTTAATATCTTAAATATCCAAAGACCCTGTGATGGCCCCTTTATAAATATGTTTAAATCTAGAACATTTCAGTTCTCTGTCTAGGGAAATCATAAAAGGTAGAATTTTGAACCTTAGAACTGAATCTCTCCCTATCAGAAAGGATTCCAAGTAGAATCCATTTAGGAGCTAAGAACCTTTAACTATCCAAAGAATCCTTTAAAATGATTGAATGGCTCTTTTATCTAAGTGTGTACATTCTTTAAAAAAAGAAATTAGATCTAGTACCTTAAGTGGTTCTTTGTTTGTCCTTCTGGGAGGACACTGAACTAGCCAAAGAACACTTGAGGAACTGGATTTTTCTAAGATTATATAAAAATAGGTTAAATCTACAACCCTTAAGGGTTCTCTGGTTGTCTGGGGGAACCTTTAAAGGTTCCCTGTAACCCTACAAATGAAGTAGAACTCCTTTTAGAAGATAACATTAAAATAAGCCTTGAAGAACCATTTTTACTAAGAGTTTATGGTTTAACTGCACATTAATGTTAATGCTGAATGTAATGTTAATGTCACATTGATGTGTATTCCACATTCATTTTGTGCTCCCAAAGCATTAGGCAACATTAAGGCTGGCATTAAGACTGCTATTTTTTTCCAGACTATTCTTATAATTTGTAGAATCTGACCATTGGATCTAAAGAGATATAAATAAAGCCTGTTCAGTGTCACTATCTGTGTTCCTGTCACAGATCTGTAACAGGTTTGGCTTTCTAAAACCAAGTGGATTTCAATGTATTCCTTTTAATTAGTGTCCTTTCAAAACCCCATATCATGGAGTTTAACATGTCAATTTGAGGCATCTGATCATTTCAGTTACTTATTTTGTTTCTTTCCTTCCTTCCTTGAAATAGTTGAAAATAAAAAAATGGCTTAATTGATAACAAAACACTTAATTCATATGTATTCACCCCCTCAATGTGAATTGTCCTATTGCAGCAATTACAAATTTGCATTGTCTCGGATGTGTCTCTATGAGCTTTGCACATTATGATTTTGGCATTTTCTTCCATTCCAAATTAGATAAAGAATTGCTTCGTGGACAGCAATTTTCAGATCATGCCACAGATTTTCAATTCGATTTAAGTCTGATCTTTGACACGACCATTCGACTTGGCCAAAACACAAAAAAAAATTTTTTCAAGCCATTCCTTGGCCCTGTGCTTTGGCTCATTGTCCTGTTGGAACATATATTTTCAGCCTAAATGCGTATATCTGGCTGATTGGAACAGGTTCTCAATTTGTTATTTTTGGCTCCATCCATACTGCCTGTGATGGCTTCCAGTTCCTCGTGCTGAAAAACAACCCTAGAGCATTATGCTACCACCAACATCCTTGATCACAGAAATGGTGTTACCTGTATTTGGTTTACACCAAATATTATGCTTTGGCTTTAGATCAAATGACTCAACTTTAGTCTCATCAGACAACAAAATCTTTTTCCAAAAGCTCTCAGATTTTCTAACATGGCCTTTCTCAGAAGTGGCTTGCTTCTGGCCACTCTCCCATAGAGGCCAGATCTGGGAAGATCTGATGATATTGTTGAGGTCTGCACAGGTTCTCATATTTCAGCCAGTGATCTCTGTAACCCCTTCAGTGTTGTAGCTACACTCTCGGACACTTCCCTGACGGTTGCCCTTCTTGCCCAAGCACTCAGTTTGGACTGATCTGGGTTGTGCCATATTTTTTCCCCCCACTTTGTTATAATGGATTACACAGTGCTCCTAAAAAGGTTCAAAGCTTTGCAGATGTTTATATGTTTTTTTTCCCCTTCTAACGACTTCATCTTGAAGCTTCATGGGCAGTTCTTTGGTCTTCATGACAGAAGTTCTGATCTTTAATTAGATGATACCTGCCAAAGTCAGAGATATTTATTGTACAAGCATACAATTGGACACAAAAATTAACACAGGTTTATCCTGTGTAGCATTTATTAATGTAACAAATTCTCGAAAATTAAATACTATTCCTAATTTAGAGTGCAAAAAGAAATGTCTCTCTACAGAAATAATCTAATTTTATATCTGTAGAGAGACACTTCAAAATGAGCAGAAAATAATCCCATTCTCATATACTTCAATTTGATGTTGCAATACAGGAAAAAGAGAAGTAATCATTTGGGGGGGGGGGGGGGGGTGAATACATTCTGGAGGCACTGTATATACACTCAGAGCTGGTGACTTAAGTTCAATAATTATGTCAATGTTTATGATTTATGCACAGGAAAGCTTTGTAAAATGACCCGGGTGCAGTTCATGCCTCCAAGGTTGCCAGATCTAATAGGAGTATAGTATGTTGCCAATATATTTCTACAGTATTATTTATCATGTTCATCACTGCAGATTTGTTGTAATGCCTTCTACCCTTAATGTCTGGCAGTTTATATAATAGCACCATCCAGTACAACCTGTTTTGAAAAGAAGTACAGCGGCAGAATACGTCAAGCTTAGACATGGGTGAAAAATACGTTATCCACTGTTGAGACCGGACAGGCCACGAAAATATTTATTTTATATATCATGCACGATACAGTAAATTTTGCGCAAAATTTAATGTAGCCACATGACACTAAATTGAGGTCATGAAACTATAATGTGTGTGGGTGTGTGATGTAGGCTATTTTATAACACTTTTAGTTATCTATTTTAAGTTGTCTGTTCAATAAAATGATGTGCTCCCACAATAAAATGTGCCTTTGGCTTAAAGGATAAACTGACCAAGCACTCATCAGCTTTAAGTACTTTAAGTAAAAAAAAATCAAGGTCTAATTAAAAAAAAAAAGTCACATGAACTTGATATGTGAATAATCTCATGATTTACGTGATATTTACGTAATTATTATGTGGTTTTAAGCACTCTACATGTAGTGTATGAGTTTTTATTTTCACGTGATATTTTTTTTTTTTTACAAAGTATTCATTTATTCGTGTTCATTTTTCACGATTCATTCATTTTCGCATATGATGTTTGCACAGGATTCATTCACTTTTCATGATTCATTTATTTTCATGGTCATTTTTCAAATGCAGGGGGTGTGGTTTAATTTTCCAAATGTGATTTTCTCATAGGAATAATCCGTTGCCACATGTTTACAAGATGTCACGGGTTTACTTGAGTTCACATGCACTTTCAGGCCATAACTTAGTGAAAAGTTTTTCACAAGTGATCACATATTATTCACATAATCACATGCAGAATGGATGTGATTTTTCCATAAGAGTCAGAATTGTGCATAACTCCCACACTGTCCGAGTAGCACGCAAGTCTGTAGTTACGTCTGAGATCTGAATAGCAACGTGCACAGTTTCAGTATTAACTCCACACTACACTAACACTGAATACTCATTACTGTTATGTGAAACTGTGACTTTTGCAATGTATTTAATTCATAAAACAGTTAATCATTGTTCACAAAACGTTGTTCATGCTTCTTTTTTGTGTGCATTTTGGAGAGCTGCCAAAAGAAAGGAATTGGCAGAAGGATTGATTCTTTATGAAATAGATTTCATAGTTTCAGAAATAATGTGTTATTTTTACTGATTGTGTTGTATCTCCACGATTGCCAGAGATCATTTCTTGCCTGTTATGCTGTCTTTACAAATGTATTTATAGCAGACTGCTGCATTTGTGTGTCTGTATACACATTTGTTCAAAGAGATGACTTTGAAGAAATGTCAGACAGTGTATAAAAGGGGACCAACCCCCGAGGAAGAACATTTTTAGTACCTCCCCCGTCACATCCTGGGCCATATTTATCAAAGCTCAGAAGTTACGTCAGCAATTTCTTTTGAAACATATATATATATATATATATATATATATATATATATCTATATATATATATCTATCTCTGTCTATATATATAGATTACAAAACTAGACTTTATACCAAATAAAAGTCATGACAAGAATAAATCAACAAAACCTATAAGTACAAACAGACTGTAAGTAGAATTTTGTGTTATCTCCATATACAGACTCTAAACCTAATAAACAAACTATAACCTGTTATTTTCTAAGTGAATCTAAGTCTAATTTTTTTTTTGTTGAATAACCACGCCTATACACATAATGACAATAAAAGCAGTTCAACAACCAGTCCAAGATCCTGATTACACTGGCTGAAAAACTCCTGCAATCTCAAAAATCATCTCAATATTACCCAAACAAACCTACACACATTTTGCTTCAATTTTGATTCTTTGGTTGGGCTTCCACAACTTTCAGAATGTAGCCACTGAATAGTGACAAGCCTACATAGACAGTGATAGCCTCATATCCATTACCAGACATTAGAAATCTGCATTAGACCAACAAACCACCGAAATGCTAAGTATTACAATATGTATGTTCTATAGTATTTACTGCACATAAAAAAAAACTGTATACAGGTTATATTACAAAGTAATAATAGCAATGGACAAAAAAAAAGGGGTTCTGGGTGCATATCTGTTCATATGACAGAGGATTCGCTCTGTATAACAGGGGGGAGCGACATCACACGGCCACTAATCCATCTGCTCCCATCTGGAAAATAAAGTCATCTGTCAGTGATGGATGAGAGACTAACCGTCGTTCTGCTTTGGACAAATAGAACCATCAATTTCACGCAGTAATGTGATCCAATATTTGTGGTGTGTGAGACTCACTATGTCTATGCCAGTAAATAGCTCGCCATTGAATAATTGGGGGTAGACAACAGGAGTGTATGTTGAGAGGCGCCTGTCCCACTCAGTGGGGCCACACACGGGCACATCCTCCATAAAGACACGCTTTAACTCGCTGACGCTGGCATGATGCCTCAGCACCACATCCTGAATCACATCAGAGTCCTGAGTAAGAGAGAGAGAGGAAAAAAGAGTTCATAAGACTTAATATAACACACAGATTCATCGACCACTTTATTAGGAACACCTGTACACTTGCTCATTTGTGCAATGATCCGATCTTAAAGGCATACGGATACAGGTCAAGAGCTTCAGTTAATGTTCACGTCAAACATCAGAATGGGAAAAATAGCACTGCTCGACTGGTCCCACCATCTGTCAGGGTACAAGGAAGGCATGCATTGAGACTCTTCTCTGTTCTGGCACCAAGGTGGCGGAATGACTTTCCCCTAGATGTCTGAACAGCTGAGTCACTGGCAGTCTTCAAGCGATGTCTAAAGACTTACCTCTTCCTAAAGTACTTAAGTTAGCACTTACAAGACTAAACAAAAAAAAAGTATTGTCTGAGCACTTGTCTATTACCTCCCCAACAGAGTTTTTGGACTGATGGTATTCCTAGTTTGTGACCTAGTGAGCCAGTATCAGAATGTATTTTTGATAGACTTCAAAGCACTTTTGTAAGTCGCTCTGGATAAGGATCTGCCAAATGCCATAAATGTAAATGTAAATGTAAAAAAGATGTGATCTCAGTCACTTTGACCAAGCTGGCACTAGAAGGGCTGGTTTGAAACATCACCTGGTATTTTTCTGATGAGCTTACGCCCACTGTAGCTTCAGATTCCTGTTCCTGGCTGACAGGAGTGGAACCCGATGTGGTCTTCTGCTGTTGTAGCCCACAATCAAAATCACTGAGATCAAATTTTTCCCCCATCCTGATGTTTGATTAAAACATTAACTGAAGCTCTTGACCTGTACCTGCATGACTTTATGCATTGTGCTGCTGCCACGTGATTGATTGAAAGTTGCATGGATGTGCATGTTAAATGTTTACACACCTCTAACATTAGAATGCTGTGACGGATATAAATGGATTCACCCTCAATTCTCTTCTCTCTTCTCTGTAATAGAAGAAAAAACAAAAAGCCAACAAGTGGAGCATGTAAATATCATATACAGTATGTGCAATATGTGTTTGTGCATTTATCTTGGGTTTATATGCATTTTAGGGTGTACAATAAGAAATAATACAGACAAATTCAAAGATTGATTGGCCAACCTTTCTCTTTATGATGGACTCTGTTTCTACCTGTAGAGGCAAAGAAAGGTGATAGTCACTGGAACAGTTTATCCGTTACAGTTTAAACCTAGTCCTATGCTTTTTCAAACAAAGAATCCCCCAAAATGTGCATGCCAATGCAATATGGACAAATAGTGTTCACTATTTACATTTTATCCTGCACAGACAGGATGCACATACAATAGAGAACATGTTATAACCATAAAGTTTGTTATTAGTGTGTTGTAAGTTCATGTTTTGGACCTTAGATTCTTGCGTTATGTCTTGTGTGATCTCCTGTGTGATGTCTAGTCTCTTTAGACTCTCTTCTTCATAGGTGGGTCTTGTGATGCGAACAGACTGTGCAGTGGGAGTCGATGTCATTGGCTGGTCAGCTGGAGTCAGTGGAATGACAGGAACTGAAGGAGGTTTGAATCCTAACAAAAGAAAAAAAAGAGAGAAGTAGAAATGCAATCACTGAACATTGTTTATCACAGTGGTTTCCAGACAGACAGTCACACCACTTTCACCTATCAGGTCCTTTAAAAGCTTTCTTATTAACCAGTTTCCTTTTATAGAGACAAATATACTGTATGTTCACCCATTCCATGTTTTACCTGTCACTTTTCGTCTGTCTTCTGCCTTGGCTTTCTTCTTAAACAACTCCTCCTTCCTAGGCTGGTCCTCCTCAGCTCTCCTGTCCACGCTCACTGGCAAGCGATATTGAAAGAGATAAGAATAAGATCTGAGAGCAAGAGAGAAA
>CM074995.1:7419781-7453092 GCA_037576825.1 Pangasius krempfi | reverse complement strand
TCCATACAATTTCCCTACTTACTATCAAGAGAGGTAAAAAGAGAAGGTGAAGGTGTTAAAGAGTGGAGAAATGAGAGATGTAAGTGTGACACAGCAAACTTTACTAATATATTCCTCACTTGAAGGAACATCTCTCTTCTCGAAAGGTATTGGATTCATCTGAACCATTTCATTAGATGTTTCTATCATTTCTCTTCTCTTCTCCTCAAATATTATCGTCTTTACTTCCTTTTTGACTAGCTGTACTTCCTCCTCTCTGGTCTCTTTGTAAACATCTACAGGTGTAGCACAGAAATAAACAAGATGCAACAATACATGTGATTTTGCACATACCTACATGTGTTTGAGTGTTCACGTATCTCTATGTTTACCTGTTTCTTTAGGAGAAACATCCTGCTGGATAAACCAGTCATCATCCTTCTGTTTCTGTGTCTGTTCTTCTCTTTGTGCTGGTAAAGCTGGTTGTGTTTCTCTCACATTAATTACTCTCTCCTCTCTCCATTCCTTTTCCTCGCCCAAGTTTTTGTGCTCCTCTACCACATGTACCCAGGATGACTGGATATCAATCTCTAATAATGTAAAAGGGAGAAAAATACACATGTACTGTATACACATGGATGTCTGATGCCATTAAATAATTGAAGTTGCCTAATATAACAAATAACATTTTGATTGTAATTAATGCAAGTAAGTGGAATCATGGCTTCAGCAATTGCCTCTAGGATTTATGGCACAAATAAACTAATAAAGTTCATGACTTCCTTCTTGAGGTGTGCCCTTGCAATATGATCCCTGGGCTCCATCAATGACTGTGTGCATTGTCAAACAGGTAGGCTTATTTGCTTATTGCAATGCCAAGCACATCAACTAGGATTATGTCCACACCACACATTCAGACCTCAGATGCAACTACAGAGTTAGGTGGTCCAGAAAATCAAATTAAGCACCTGCATAAACTTTCTGCATAAAAATACTGAATTATTTGAACTGGAGACTTAAATCACTGTGTGTGTCACCCTTTGAGCAAAGGGTTCCTATCTTGATATTTTGATCTCCCATGCATCCCACGCTTTCTGTAAGCCTTTTTTTCTGAATTTTAATCCTTAATATTTAGTAGTATTGTGGTAAGACATGCCTGGAGATCATTTGACCTTTCATGAGGTCCCAGAAATGCTCAATTTGTAATCATTTCTCTATGTGGTTAACAACAAACTAGAATCTTATACAAATTTAGAACAAAAAGATCACTCAAGGCAAACTATAGTCATATGAATGAAGATAAGAAAATCATGAGTAGGTTATATTAATATATTCTATCATTCTATACTCATCAGTATGTCATTATTTTACTCATAAATATTTTACAAAGGAAATACTGATTTGGAATACTACTGAAGTAGTAGCTACTGTGTATATATGTGGTTTTAGTTGTACCTGATGGAGGCAGTGTAGGGTGCATGGTCCGGGGAAGCAATTCCAGCAAAATGTACCAGTCATCTTTCATCTGGACAGGTGTTATAGTGTTTGCTCTTTGGAGTTCCGCCTCTATCCACTGTCTGATCTGTGCTTTTTGCTCTGCTGTGTCCATGATAGGACCGAGAAATACAGAAGTGATGAAGTGGATGGAATTTGTACTGTTGTATATGGGGTTATATAGTAAATTACCACTATAGATTTTCTATAAAAAGTACTGTGCATAGGTCTTGGGCACTGTAAATATTTTATTACTAATTTTGTCTTAGATGGTTTTTTTTAATGACTTCTGCATTATTGGGGAAAAAAAGTACATTTCCAAACAATACTTTTCCAACCAGAATTAAATGTAAAAAAGGTTGGTATATCAGTAAAAAAGGTTACATTATGTAACAACAATAAAGTGAATGCTGGCTGTCAGAGATTAGCTGCAAAAACAGAAGCAAGTGAGACAGTCAAATTCTCCAAAAGAACTGTCAGATTCTCCAAAATACTCAGAAAAATCTACCAGCCAATTTCCTCATAAAACTGCACAAAATGTATATGAGACTACTGATGTGCATTATGATGTAAAGACATCATAAAGGGTTATCACACCAAATACTGACTTTGTTTAGTTTTGCTTCTAATTCTCTTACGTGAAGTTTTATTTTATGTATAAAATGTTTAAATTCATTAATTTTTCTTAACATGTGCCTAAGAATTTTGCACACCACTGTACAACAGGTACCTACATTGGGTCTCCATAACACATTCAAAAACATTGCATTAATCCTTTATACTGATGAAAGAATAATGTCAAAACTTGTGTTGTGAAAGTACAGGCTTTGTATAATATAAAGACAAACGAGCCATTCACAGTACATTCATAAAGCTTTAAAACATCATTGTGATGGACCCACTCCATTCTTATTCATTTAACTGATATACAGCAACTTAAATAATACTACAGCTACAGCTCCATAACAGCATTATAATTGCAAAATTCAGGTGTTCAGGATTCCTATAAATAATGTTGCATTGAAATAGTTTTGGATACAGATGGACAACCTCCACATTAGTTGATCTGCATCCAATTCCATGCTCTGATAACTACAAGCTGTAAATACACCTCCCAGAAAGTAAGATGACAGTAAGAGGCAAAGCCTCATAGCTTCATGAATGTGCTTACACTATTTTATATAACTATTTATATACTCTTACTGGCAACTTTAATAGGAACACCTGTGATCCTGCTCATTTACACAGTAATCAACTGAGCCAATCATGTGGCAGCAACACACTGCATAATATTATTTCACACAGAGTGTTGAGAAGAAAATCCAGTGAGGGTTAGATCTGTGGGTGAAACCCCTTGTTGATGAATGGCCAGACTGGTTCAGGGTGACAGGCAGCACAAATACGGTAGCTTAAATAACCACTCTTGTACACACCTTGGTGAGCAGAAAAGCATCTCAGAACACAAAAACATGCCAAACCTTGAGGAGAATGAATTACAACAGCAAAAGACCACATTGGGTTCACACTGCTGTCAGCCAAGAACATGAATCCAAGGCTATACTGAGCTCAGGTTCACCAAAACTGGACAGCTGAAGTTTGGAAAAAATCTCGCCTGTATTTTATCTTTTCTTCAACAGTTCAGTTTTGATGAACCTATGCTCAGTATGGCCTCAGATTCCTGTGATTGGATAAGTGCATGAATGAACAGTGGTACAGGCGTCCCTATTAAAGTGGTAAGTGAAAAATACAGATAGCGATATAGATAACATATAGTCTTGTATATTTTTACCTTTTTACCTTAGTGAAAATTGCCTGGATTTTATTTTCCCTTTTTTTTTCATAAAGATAGATGCATACTATGTAAAAAAAAAAACATAATTGTCACTGCACAAGTCTAACATAAATCCTCCAGTACTACTTATTTTTTATTCATATTTATGCAGTGTATATAAATGTGCTATGAAGGCCCAAAAAAAGTGTTTCCAATTATTGTATAAACTAGCAATTCATTAGGCTATTGTATATAGTGCTTTTAACAGACTCAAGACACCTTGATCTTAAAGAACGTTATATACATATATACATAATAACCCTTACAGAGCTGAATGAAGTTGCATACCTGCACTTGCTGAAGATGCCACCAAGGGTTTGCGATCCAGCAAAAGGTACCAATCACCTCTCTCTCTTTGTTCTTGTCTTTTCTTTTCTATGTCCTGCAGCTTTTGTTCAGGAGTTTCCACTCCTAGTATTCTTGTAGGTGCTGAAAATTCCATCAGTTTGGGCTCCAGCAGAACGTACCAGTCGTCGCTCTCCCCTCGTTGTCTCCCTGCCTGCTGCACTTGTTGTAGTGTTTGCTGCAAAATCTCTACTTCCTGTAACCTGGCTTTCAGCCTTTCTATGTCCTCCAGTCTTTGTTCAATACTTTTCACTTCTAGTAATGTTTCCTCTAATTCCTCTAGATTTTTTCCCTCTATTTCCTCAGACACTACTTGACTTGTCTTTAACGTCAATTCATGTACTGTGTCTACTACCTCCATCCTTCTCACACTTTGTTCAACAAAAACCTCCTGAAATTGTCCAGTATGCGATTCTACTTCCTGTGTTCTCTGTTCATACATTACTACTGTTTGTAATTCCTCTCCATCCCCCTCTTGTTTTATCTGTTCCCTCATAACTTTCAGTATTTGCTCACTGGCTTCAGTATCGGGCTCTAGATTTTCTTCAGCAACGTCTGGTCTCATTAGGTTTCTTTCCATTTCCAGTTCCTCATGACGTTCTGTCACAGCCTCAACCTCTTTTCTTATTTTGTCAACCTTTATACTCGTCTCTGAGGTTCTTTCTATCCATTCTAGCTCTTCTCTCTGCTCTTCAGCTTGAGAGGACTGTAGAGACGCTGAGGGTAAAAACAGAAATATTAATGCCTGATCTCTACCAGTGTTGCCAGTGTTTTTTATCGTCAGGTCTGGAGTTGGACTTTCTGCATTAATTATGTTAATTATATCAAAGGCTTTACGGGCCAAATATATGAGCTGAAATTTTTTTTAATGCAACCAGTAAACGCATCAGTAAAACTGGTACATTCCTTTTACTGTATGACTGTGTCAGTGAGTTGGTTTGCATTTTAGTACATCAATGAAAGAACAGTTTAGCTAAGATATGGCTTTGTTTTAAAACATATTGGATGCTATTACTTTGATTTTGTAAATATTACCATATGATCGTGGTGGTAGCCATGATTTTGGGCTGTAAAATTAGGTTTGGAAGGATTTGATTTTGAGCTTTGGTATCAGTATTATTTCACTGATCATTTGACTCGTATTTTGGGAAGGCCCTTTTTTTTTTGGGAAGGGCTAGTTTTGTCAGACAGACCTGGCAACACATTTCTTTATTATGAAAAGATGGGATACAATTTTTAGCTACTTGCTCTGAAATTTACTCCCTGAAAACCTCCTTAGGAACAATCTGCAAAATCAGAACTCACATGGTAGGGTCTTCCGGTGCCAAAAAGTGGTTTGATAAGTGTGGGGTTTGAGGAGGACAAACCAGTCATCAGCTTGTAGTTTCCAAAGCTGGGATGTAGCACTTTCCAAAATGTCAGTGTCTGTGCAAAACATTTATATGGGTAATTTTAAATGTAGTCAAACTTAATTCAGGCCTACTGTATTTTTTTCGTAACACTGGAAACAACTGAGAATAACCATGATAACCAGGAAATGTTGAAAAGGGGAGATAAAAATGCAAGCACAGAAGAACTATGTGAACAGAGGGAGGAAGATTAAATTTACCTGAAGATAAGGATGACAAAGAATGCTGAGTGGGAAAGTAGCGCCCACCCAACAGCTGAAACCACTCGTCATCCAGCTTATCCACTTCCTCTCTTTCTTTATAAGAAAGGGTCTCTCCGTCTGTCAGTCTGTCCTTGTCTGTGTGCACATCTGGCTTAATAAGTGATTGTATCTTACAAAATTCTCAATCAGTGTATGTTATATATATATATATATATATATATATATACACACACACACACACGCACACACACATCATATTTATGCTTGAACAGGTTAGATAGTTTCACTGGACTCTACCTGGGCTATAAGTAGGCCAGGATTCATCAGAGCCAAGCATTTGGAACCAATCGTCAACCTTGGTTTGGTTTGGGCGCTTCAAAGCCACAAGATAGCTTTCTTTTGCTGGAAGAATAATTTTTAACAGTAGTTGGCACACATACAGATACTCTTACAAACACTGAGCTGTATTCAGTGTTGGCGACTTAAGTCCAAAAGTTACACAGGGATATTTATGCAGGGAAAGTTATGCGTATTCAGACATGGGTTAAGCACCTTATCCTTAAATCGATATTCTGGGTGCACCATTCAGATTATCCAAACCACCTGCATGTAGTTCAGGCCTTTGTGGTTGCCAGATTTTTTTCTTGAGTAGAGCATCCAAGACAGGGTTTTTCAATAGCGTCTAGACCAATGCCTTTAAACAAAAGTACTTGCCTTTAAGCCCAAAAAGGGTTCCGTGCACAATTTCAGTAATAAATTTCACTGCTCACTCTTAACTCCACTCTGAATACGCCTCATTATGATAGATCCCTGAAAACACAGATACACAAACACGCACCTTTTCTCTTGATGCCTGAGCGTGAGAAGTGTGGAGCTGGTCGCTTGATGGTGGAGCTGGCCTCTATAGATTCTGCATGAGTGTTCCCGTGGAAACGAAACTTAGGACCCAAATGTAGCAGACCCTCTTTGACCTTGTGTTGGTTTGTAAGGTTCCTAAGATATGAATGTGCATATGTTAAATATTGATTTCCTGGTTAATATGTCTAGAAGTGTATAATATTTCATGGTTCCTCTCATTTACACTGCATGCAGATGCTTGATTCAGACGAATTACTTACTAGGTTGTGATTAGGGTTCCTTTGCGGACTCCTACACATTATGATAATAATCAGCTATAAACTGCTACCTGAAGAAGGCATGATGCTCCACAGCATTTCTCCATAGACATTTGCAGGCACGGTAGCTGGGCAGACTGAATTTGATGGCATTTTCAGTTGCATCCTGATTAAGATCCAAAGAGACTCGCTTAAGTATTCACAGTTTCATATTCAAGATTAATATCTATTAAATTATTATTAGTGAAATAGCTTGGTAGACTCTAATTATGCTTGATAATAATAATGCTAATTATACTATATTTGGGAAAATTAAACAATCCTGGATAACAACATGACTTTTTCCTTAGAACTCTTGAGGATCGTTTGATTTTCCCAAACAATATGTAAAGAAATAATTTATATTTTTTTATAATCACATCTTGAGCCAGCATGTTAGGCGTGTGATACACATGCTTACCTCTGAGTGTAAAATCCTGGCATGGAAGTTCCTGTATATGTAAGACATATTCAGAACTCTAGGCCAGATGAAAGTCTGTGTCTTTTCCTCACCCTCATACACCACTAGACCATCAGCATATACCCCCAGCATCACATCTCCCCCACTGGCATCCTATACACACAGACCGATAAGCACAAACAAATCAAATAATGTATTTACATACTGACGCAAAGAAACACAGAGGGGAACTTATGACTTAATACCAGCGTGACACGTTACACAAGCACATTTCCTCATGCTACCTTAGCAGGATGCAGGTGTACTCCGTACATGTCGAGCGTCTTGACATTCTGCAGGAAAAGCTGTTCTGCTTCAGCAGGACTCATGGATCTGCATTGACACATACAGAAAATTGAATTATGTGTTTTTATATGTGTGTGAGTGTGTGAGCATGTGTATTGTTTTTTTAAAAAAGAAGAATCCTAAAACTTATTTTCTACATTTTTTATAACATTTTATTACTTTTCATTTAGATTTAAGAAATCATGCTGACTGAAATATGCTTTTGTATTTTCCTTTAAAAGCAATAGAACTCAAACATATTTCTTTTTCCTTCTTTGTCATTTTCTTTGTATTGCATCCTTTTTGCACATGATGACACTGATCATGGGGATGATGATTATATATGGTATGTTTGTGGATAACCAAAATACCTGAGTGTGCGATGCAGCTCTGTCACTTTCTCTTCCAGCTCTGGAGTCTGATTGGGTGCAAGGGGAATGTTACTGAAGTACTCTTTCCCGTGTGGTTCAGGATTATAATCTCCAAATTCCGACTGGATTGTGTATGATCCCAGAACTGCCAACACATCTGATGGACAGGGCAGACGGCTAGTCAGGATGTCTGCCCTTAGCTGAAGACACAGTAAGTATCTGAGGAAAAAAATAATAATGAATACGGAAGTAAATAAATACATGGAGCACATTGCTTATACACACACATTAGCAATGGGCAAACATTCTCAGGAAATGAAACATGTTTAAACAGCTTGAACAACTTTTGCTGAAGCTTGATGAGTATGTGATGTGTTTATAGTGTCTCTCTCTATACAAGGGCCAAATATTCAGAGAATTATACAAAACAGACATTTTGACATTGTAAATGCATTTTACTGGTATTGTGTTACTGGACAGAAAAGGCAGCTTTAAAACAAAGCCCTTTTTGCTTCAATGAGAGTGTGCGCTTGAGCTGGCATGGACTCCACAAGTTTGTGCAAAACCTTATGTTCCATTTTAGATCAAATCTATCAGAGCGTCATCTGAACACATGCTTCAATAGAAGAGATCAGGCATGAGGAACAGCTGACCTTTGGTACAAAGCAGTTAACATGTTCAACATCAAACGTTTGCTTACATTTAAATATGGACTAGAAATAGTGCAGAACCTTGAATATTAAAAATTCAAGATACTGAACATTTACTTTATTTGTTTAATTTTTTTTAAATCTTTATTTCCAATTTTAAATTAAAAAAAAAATTTCCTGATTTTCAATGTGGTCTCAGACTTTTGTACCCCACTGTAGGTCAACAGAAAAGCTAATAGTGTTAAGTGTACCTGTGTGTGTGGGCAGGTTATTATATCTCGGTGGGGACCAAATGTGCCACGAAGCATAGGAATATCTGACAATTCTGATTGCTTTTTCATAAAAACTGCAAAAACTAAAAGAGCCAAAAGATTTCCTTTTGTTTATTGAGGTTAAGTTTAGGAGTAGGTGTATGCATTGCATTAGCTACAGTAACACACTATATGGACAAAAGTATGTGGACAAGTGACCATCACACCCGTATCTGGTTCTTCCCCAAACTGCTGTCACAAAGTTGGAAGCACATAATCGCATAGGACGTCTTTGTATGCTGTAGCATTACAGAAGTACCCCTGTGCACAAAGCAAGCTCAATGAAGACAAGGTTTACCGAGGCTGGAGTGGAAGAACCCTAGTGGCCTACACAGAGCCCTGACCTCAACCCCACTGAACACCTTTGAGATGAACTGGAACACTGACTGCACCCCAGACCTCCTCGCCCAAAAACAGTGTCTGACTTCACTAATGCTCTTGCGTCTGAATGAGCAAATCACCACAGCTATGCTCCAAAATCTAGTGGAAAGCCTTCCCAGAAGAGTGGAAATTATTTATAACAGCAAAAGGGAACTAAATCTGGAATGGGATGTTCAAAAAGCACATATGGGTGTGCTTGAGCAGGTGTCCATGTACTTTTGGCCATATAGTGTATTTCAATATAAACAAATATGAACATATTTAATGTATTTCAGGGTGGAGCTTTTCTTTAAAAAAAAAAAAACTTATAACACCAGCTCTTTGATTATTGGTTTTGTATGCATTGTTTTGATTATTTTGTAGACATAGGAATATGACAATTAATGGATGCATGTCATATAGACATTTCTATAACTCTTTATCCAATTATACCGTTATCAGAGCTGTGATTATTGGCTGATATCCGATACTTGACATCTTTGCAGAAAAACAAGCCATGGGTGTGATGGTCGGGTCTCCACAAACGTTTGGCCATATAGTGTACCTCTGTCAATAGAAGGAGAGAAAGAAAGAGCGAGAGAGTAAGAGAGAGAGATGGATTTTACCTTGTGATGTCCTCAGCCAGTACAGAAGGGTCAGGTGGGTAAAACTTGACACTGAATGTAAATGTAGCATCTTGACCTAGAACCACAATCGTCAGTGAAAATAAGCACAACTGCACACAAACTCACAGATCTGATATGTTCTATACACCACGGAACAGAGCAATATTACGCACGTATGATCTGCTTGTGAACCTGTTTAGAAACGTCCAGCCACACCTGAAGACAGAAAATAAAAAGTCAGAAATTTACTATACTATAAGTAATAAATATGGCTCTTCTTTAAATACTATAGAGCTGTATTTAGATCAGATACCTAACTGAATATGATGTTAGCATGTGTAATTAACTTTTATACTCTCTAACATGCATATCATACTATCTAGAATGAAATCATTCACCTTGTTATTGGATGAATCCCATGCTGCCAGGCCAAAATAGTCCTTCTCCAGCAGGTTGAGATGCTCACAGACTTTATCAAACAGAACCTGGCCCACTGCTTTTTTCTATAAACACACAGACATAAAATGCTCTCATAATTGGAGATTTTTGTACGACAGACTGTTGACAGACATATTAGGAGGTAAATACTGGGACTGGGAACTGACCTCCAGGTCCCGCTCAATGACAGTGTCATCCAAAAGTATAACTCGGCAACGGAACGCTGTCATCTTTACTCTCCTTCAACACAGAATTTTATAAGCATAACTGAAAAGAACTGTCACACTGCAAAAGTTTAGCAATTCTAAAAATGTTATTTACATGCTACTAAATATATGAGACATTTAAATTTACACCAAAATATTACCTAAGATTAAAAATAAGACTTATACATTTATTATATTTCATTTATATATCTGTATAATCTCTGATTCTAGTGAAGAAACAAAAGAGAAAAATGATTGTATAACATAAACATTACATGCAATAATTCAATTCAAATTTCCACTCAATCAGTAGGAGAAACTATTTATCTTTATTCTAGCAAAAAGGTTGCCTTAAAACTACATTTTTTCTCAAAAAAAAGGGGCAAAATTATTGACACCCCAAGCATATTTAATAAGCATATATAGTATATATCTCCATCCATCAATTTTCTGTACTGCTTATCCTACAGCGGTTCCACGGTGTAATGGTTAGCACTCTGGACTCTGAATCCAGCGATTCGAGGGGAGCAGTCGTGGCCTAATGGTTAGCGTGGGACTTGTAACCCGAACGGGAACCTGAAGGTCGTAGGTTTGAGTCTCAGGTCTGGCAGGGATTGTAGGTAGGGAGAGTGAATGACCAGCACTCTCTTCTACCCTCAATACCACAACTGAGGTGAGACCCTTGAGCAAGGCACCGAACCGTGCCGCAGCAAAAAAGGCTGCCCACTGCTCTGGGTGTGTGTTCACGGTGTGTATGTGTGTGTTCACTTGGATGGGTTAAATGCAGAGCACAAATTCGGAGTATGGGTCACCATACTTGGCCACAAGTCACTTCACTTCCTGCACAGGGTTGCAGGGAGCCTGGCTCCTATCCCAGAGGACAAAGGGCACAAGGCAGGGGACACCCTGGATGGGATGCAAACCCATCACAGGGCACAATCGCACACACTTTGGAAGTGCCAAGAAGAGAGGAAACCAGTGTACCCAGAGGAAACCCCTGAAGCACAAGCAAACAGGGTGGAGGTAGAACTCGAACCCTGGAGGTGAGAGGAAAACGTGCTAACCCCTAAGCCACCGTTCCCCCCTATGTGAATGCATGTTTATTTAGAAACTATAGAGAACGACCTTTACCCCATCAACGAAGGTCTGGGAAATAATCATCTAGTTTCTAGAAGAAAACTCTAGGGAAAAATCAGGATATCTCTTTTTTATTTTTTGACAGAGATGTATCTAACCTTATTGAGAGTCAAAGGTTTATGGCTCAGTATCTTAAAACTACAGGACTGCTGTACAAAACCTTAATTTACTAAGAGGATTTAGTGTAAAATTTTCAGCAAGTGCGTTCGTAATTGTATCTACGTGTGAGGGATGGAAAGTTGCCCTGCCCACACTGCACTGTTCTGTGGAAAGATAGGGCTATGGGTGTTTTAAGGAGATAAGCATACCACCCCCAAACAAGGCCACACACACACACACACACACACACACACACACGTACATGCAAGAATAAACACACATACACACACATATACACACAAAATAGCACTAAATCTCCAGTAATATTGGAATACTGTATATAAATACATAAACCATTCCATCAATCAAAATACACGCACGACTTAAAAAACTGAAATTTGCTTGACAAAGCTTTTCTTGCTCTGATCAATATTGGGAGGTTAATACATTATACACATGAATATGTGCTGCTAAGAAGCAAAATGCCTCATAGATCGTGCTGTTTTCCTCAGAATTAAACCCGTTTGCTATGTAATTTAATTAATATAAAATGAAGCAGTATTTTTCTTTAACTGTCTTCTGTCAAGTGATTGTAGATGCTGAAGCAATATTTCTTTAAATGTTGAAATGTTTACTAAAATATTTAAATGACTTTTAAAACCATCACTTCCATCTCTCCAAATCCTTAGTCAAACCTTAATCTCAACCATAACACAATTTTACATCAATCAGCTATTCAATAAAAAAAATTTATAACAATCTGTAGATTATCTGCAGAACATCCAAATAAAAGCAAGAATGAATAACAAATCCTTAGATTATAGATAATCTATAATGTACATTATTTAGCTTTACAGTGATACAAAAATTGAGTTATATTTATTTATATTGACTTTATATTTACTGTGTTATAAAAGCAATCACATTATTGTCTGTATAGTTTGGACATGTCCATTATTTGTACTTAGTTCTTTTTACTTATGTTACTTTTTTTTTTTTTTTTTTTTTTGCACACAATCGGACTATTTCTCTAAACAAAATCACTGAAACCAATAAAACAATAAGCTTACCTGATCAAGAGAAATGTTCGTTAGCTCTCACTTCATTTGCTTGCTTCAGAAACCAGCAAGGCAGGACGCAACTCAAGCTTCCATGACGTTACAGCTGAGATAAGGGTGAAGAGAGCTTCAAAAACCTGGACTATCTTTTAGTATGCATACAGTAACCACTACAGTGAGTACAGGGCATTTCTGCAGGTATATTACGCTCCACTATTTCTCATCAAGTGTCGTTTCACATAGACTGATAAAGATAAGAATGTCAGGACAAGTAGACAATTTTGCCACTAAAACTGTTTTCCAATAAATGTGTTTTCCAATAAATTTGAGAAAAAGAGTCACTCACACACTCAGTTTAAAATCTGTTGTCTCAAGTTTATAATCTCCCCGTCTGATAATCTCCTCCAAAATGGTGCTTTTTACTCATTGTATCCATCTTTTGGTTATTAAAAAGTTCTATATAAATTGTATGATTATTATAGATCTTCTTTTAGCACTAGTTTTCCAACTCACTGGAAAGTCCTTGGTTGTGTAATACCTGTCAAGTATGCTGCAGTTAGCTAAACCAGTGCTTTCTTAGCATGGGGTCTGGGGATCTCCGGGGTGGGGTCCATACTTTTATTTTTTGTTGTTGTTATTGTTACAGCGACAGAACCCACCATCACCAGATAAGTTATTACTGAGTTCTACTGAATGCGTTTAATCCATACTTTAATAGCTGGAAAAACAACATTGGCCCGCTATATCCTGTCTGTGGAAGGTTCAGGAATAGAATGCTCTATGGTTTCAAGAAATATTCAGAATATTATGGTGCAAGTTTGAATAATGAGCCTGCTATTTGAATATTTCAAAAAATAAATCTGCTCTGAGGGGGTCCATGGAATTTCACTGGCTGAAAAATTCGAGAACTCCTGAGCTAAACAATGTGAGACCAATTATGGAAATAAAGTGTGACAGCAATGGATTTGTACGATTTACAAACATTTAGAAATGTAAATGAATCCTCAGGGAAGCTTTTCAGCAAAAAGACAGAGATCAGTTTACAAGGTACTGAATACAGAGATACCAGCTGTCATACTATAATGATATTCTAAAATTGCATTGTTAAATAATGCAATTATACACATTTGAATGAAGTTTCCAGAATTAAATGTGCAACCATTTTAAAATTAAAGAGATTTTTTAACTATATTTAACTATTTCTCCCCAATACACAAGGAACCTTGTGTCTTTTTTTATATCTCAGACATTAAAAAGGTATCATTTGAGAATTAGAAAGAGTAAATATCTTATTGTACACATTTAAATATCTATCTTGGTTGGATGCAGGTGTTAAAAATAATTATTAAAATAATTTAAAATGCAGTGCACAGTTTAATCCAGAATAATTGGCAACCATCAAGAGAATGGGCAAAAATGATTGCAGAAAATAAACATCACACAATGATTCAATGTTGTTCCACTCGAATACTTGGAAAAACAACCTAGTCTCACAAAAATCATTCTCTGATGAAGGTTTACACATTCTTGTCATCTTCTCAACCAGCTTCATGATGGACATTGACTCAGGAGGCTTTTCGATGAGCACAGACTCATCTGAGAAACTGGACAGTTGAAGGTCAGGAAAAAAAATCAGTCTTCAACTGTCCAATTTGGGTAAGCCTTTGCCCATGATAGCCTCAGATTCCTGCTCTTGGCTGACAGGAGTGGAACCTGATGTAGCCTTCTGCTGCTGTAGCCCATTCACCTCAAGGTTCAAGGTGTTGTGCATTCTGAGATGCTTTTCTGCTCACCACGGTTGTAAAGAGTGCTTATTTGAGTTACTATAGACTTCCTGTCAGCTCAGACCAGTCTGGTCATTTTCCTCTGATCTCTCTCACCAACAAGGTGTTTCAGCCTGCAGACCCTCCACACACAGGATGTTTTTCCGCACCATTCTCTAGAGACTGTTGAGTGTGAAAATCCCAGGAGATCAGCAGTTTCTGAAATACTCAAACCAGCCCATCTGGTACCAACAACTACGCCACAGTTAAAGTCACAGAGATCACACTTTTTCTTCATTCTGATGTTTAATGTGAACATTAACTGAAGCTCTTGACCTGTATCTGCATGATTTTATGCATCACGCTGCTGCCACATGATTGGCTGATTAGATAACTGCATGAATGTGTACATGTGTTCCTCATAAAGGCAAGGTGAGTGTATGTCTACATCAGTATATTGGAGTTGAAATTAAATAATGAATGAGCTCACAGTGCAGACTTTCAGCTTTAATATGAGGATAGTTACATCCAATGTGAACAATCTAGGAATCACAGCATCTATCACCTATCACCTATCATACATTCTAATAGAGAAGCCATGGGCCGGCTAACATCTGTCCACGGGCAGCATTTGCCCTGGAGCCAGTCTTTGGACACCCCTGGCTTAGTGCTATTCCTAAAAACTTAATTAATTCCTAAACAATACTCCACAAGCTAAACAATAATGAGCTATTTTATTTAAAATGGATCAATTTTTTATCTAGCAAACTAGGTTATGCTCAGATTTAAAGTTAATGATGATCCATTTTTTGTGGAGTTAGATTTGAGATCATTTCAGATTTCTGAGGTGACTAGGGTGCTTATGGTCTATGCGAGAAATTCTCAGGTTCGTCAAGACACTATTTAAAGGATATTTCTCTTTTTCTGATGAAGCCTCAGCCGCAAGTGAGTGAAGCAATGCCAGCGAGATTGTGCCTGGCTGGACTAAAGCAGTTAATATTGAAAACCTGGCCACAGCTGGACCTTCGTTCTTCGTTTAATTCAGGAATTTACAACTTAATCTCCTTAATGAAGTTTTGACTCTGTGGTGTTAATATGTTGTTGGTCTTCAGGAAAATATTCCTCATGGACATTTAAATTTCCCTCTTTCATGCATATAAACCACAATCAATTATTAACATTCTTCTCAGCGAATACTTAAGATTTTAATACTTTTGAGTTAATACATTTACAATTTCTATTTGAATTTTTAAATGTCTTTAAATTCTATTTAAAATGACAATAATCAAGACCCAGACCACTTTATAATATTTGCAATGTTGGGTTCAATGTTTATTTATTCGTTCTCTTCTTTTTCTTCTTCCTCTTCCACTTGGTGTAGTTGTTGAGCATCTTTAGGGTTTCCTGAAAGAGAAATGCAGAGTGGTTTTATTCTACACTAAACACTGTCTCACAACTACATACATACTACTCACAACACACAGCTGTTATAACACACGTTATTTCATAAGACACATTATTTCAGTCTGTTATTTCAGATCAGAATCACAGGGGGCAGTTAGTTATGCTATCCAGCTAGCAGTAGCCTCTTGTGGTAACTCGGGGTAGCTAGAAGGGGTGCTCAAACTTTTTGCAGCCAGGGACCCCTTTCACTGCGGTACAGGTTGGCAGATGTTCTGTCCAGTTTTAACCTGCATGCTTGGCATCCTCTGCATGTTCTGATGGGCAAGGCAAGCCAGGAACACTCTTTGCACTGAGCCACACCTACACACACCTGCTTCCTGCCCCAAATCCTGCCGTTCCTCTCCCTCCTGGCCTTCATGGCTTCCTGGGAAGAAGAGAAGTACAAAATCCCTGGAGTGGCCATTCTCCATCATCGCCCGTTGGAGACAATGAGGAGACACATTAGGACATGCCAAACATGCTAACCATGAGGAAAAATTAGCACTGAGTAAGCTTTTCATACTAGATCCATACTTCAGAGTCGGCAATGCACTCGTCATCTACTCTGTCATCACTACTTGTGTGTGTGTGTGTGTGTGTGTGTTTACCTGCTCAAACTTGTGATTGAGTCTCTCTACTTTAATCTGCGCTCAGCCCACGTACACCTGCTTTCCATTCATCTCCTCCACAGCCTGCACACACACACACACACACACACACACACACACACACACACACACACACACACACCATTAACCAGAGGTTTTCCTGCTGTAAGGAAACTTTCCACTAGGTTGTACACTAGCACACTTGACTGCAGTGTACATTCACCCTCTGCATGTCTTCGTGCCTCTCAAATCTTACAAAGCCAAAACATTTGGACTTCCTGTTCTCATCTGTCACAACACGGACATTCAGCGCAGGACCTGGAACACACAGAACCATACACACACACACAGAATTTTAAGCCTCAATCTCAACTCTAGAATATGTTTTAACAAGATTTGTTCATTTGATGTTCAATTGTGTAACTCATTATGTTTATCCGAATGTGTAGAACCCATAACACTCTCTATTAGGGTAGTAAATTACACGTGGCGTACCCTTTGCAGCCGTTCAACAGAGGACAAAGTGGACATAGCCGTACCCTTCTGACCCCTTCTCATAACCTACAACCTTCAGGAGAGACGCGTCATTTCAGCACACAGAATTTATGTCAAACTGAGTTAATACAGGACTTTAAAAGATGTATTTAAAAAAGCTAATCATACTACACAGATGCTATTCACATCCAAACAGTTCAAAGCACGAACCTTGCACGAAAGGACCTTCCCAAAGATGGAGAAGGTGTCAAAGCACCAAGCTGTCAATCGATTTCCAGGTTCTTGATGAACAGGTTTCCGATGCTGGCGTTCCTCAAAGATGAATCCCTCCGAGACCACATAAGGAGCTCAAAAGTGAGCATTTCCAATGCTCTCTCAGCTGAGGGAATGAAAATGAATTACCGCTCATTAATTTCAATAAAAATGCATTTCCAATGCTCGCAACAGCTGAGGGAAAGGAAATGAATTACAGCTCGTTAATTCCAATAAAAATGCTCATGTCTTAGTGGTTAATTAGCTTAATCTCCCAGAGAAAAAGCCTGTGAGAGAAATCAAACCATTAATTGAAGTTTTTATTCTAAGAAAATAAATAACTCTTACAAAAATATCTTTTTCGACAAAACCACATCATATAAGGTACAGAACTTGACCTTATCCATGCAATAAAGCAGTAAAATAATACAGAAATTACACATGTAGCCGTTAATAGGCTATAAACTGCTATTCAAATGCAGAAATAGTGTATGGAACAGTGCTCTCCTGTGTTCTATATGATTTGTATTACCGCCGGCTCGATGCTGGAAGTTGACGGAAGCATAGCGGAGTGAGGAGCCGGTCTTCCGGTCCCTGCAGAGCCGGATGGAGTGAATGTGTCCTGCAGGGCACAATTTCTCCACAAGCACGGGTGCAGATCACCCACATACAGTGCGGACATAACAAAATTTGGGTTCATTTCACCTAAAGAAAAAGAAAAAATCATCAAACTCTCAGTGGTGGAGAAAAGCACCATAGAAAATAATCCCAACTGAAGTACCAACATGCTGTTTTAAACAGACAAACCTTATATAAATACACTAAGAATACTTTATTCCACAGAAATTGGAGGAATACATAAAACATAAAGACCTAAAAGTTCTTCAACTCATGAGTATGATAATAAAATTAAAGAAAAATTTATGATAATAAACAGTCATGCTATTAGTATGTGTTGAAGTAGTAGTAGTAATTAATTATTAAAACTTAAATAACTTTTATTTATATAGCGCCTTTCCAACACAGAAATTTATTGATTTGTAAAGAAACAAATCAAGAAATTATTACAAGGCTACTTACCACAGACATATCGCACAAATTACATGATTAAATGCTGTTTATCGCTGCTAATCGCTGCTACTCTCTGTGTCGCCGGTTATCGATGGTCTGAAGAGATTTATCTTTCGCAGGTACAGATACTCGGATGGAATGTGATGCAATAATAAGAGCTTGTTTGTTTGTTTGTTTGTTTGTTTGATTCTTGCGTCACCACATTTTGAATTCTGTCCAAATTTTCTAACCAAACTTGACCATGTGGGTGCGAGAGTCCTTAGGAGCTTAGTAAATTAAGCACAAACTCCCACTCCAAAAATGAATTTCATTTAAAATAGCTTAAAAATATTAATATAGAAAAACCGTTTAATCCTGTCTGTACACAACACAGGCCAAGTTGCAAAATCCCCAAAAAATCACCCAAAAAACCCAAAACTTTCGTGACTATACGTCGGTGGATATGAAGTGTTTCGACAGTATGTGACCTTGCACTTTAATTGTCTGTATAGCACATGCTTTTTGTGTATGCATGTATTATTATTATTGTTGTTATTATTATAATTAATATCTAAAGGACTTCATCAGGAGAGAAACTGGCCTTAATAGAGAAGCCACGGGCCAGTTAACATCTGTCCGCGGGCCACATTTGGCCCTGGGGCCGGACTCTGGACACCCCTGTTGTAGATTCTTGCATGCAGATTGTAATCACAACAAATGAATCCAAACTAGCAAATAACTGAAGAGAGATTTATTTAGCCAGTTCTGATTTAGGCTGCATAGCCTACTGCTCTCATGACTGCCCTGTGAAATGGTACACTATAAATACAGCCAGTATCTCACAATAAACTCTCCCTCTTTTATTAGAGTGTAGTGTAGGGTTGTAGGTTGTGGCTGCAGTCCAAGGGTAGCCAGGGCATGTTATTTATGAATGATTACATTTCTGGCGTACGCTTTTGATAATTAGGTAATGCAAATCAGTTTACATACTTTAACCAATTTTATGACATGTCAAATCATATTATTCCTCTCTCATCGGTTTGGCTCTATATTATAGAATGTAAATTACATTTTTAATATAGACAAAGTGGGGGAAAAAAAGTGTAAGGCTATCTGAAGCCCTCTTAACTGTGTATGCATTTTCGTGAAGAGAATTCTTTGCTTGCAAGGAGCTAAAATGATTTTTTTTTTTTAAAGACACATTAAAAATATTCTACGTTTTAAAAGTCAGCAGTTCGGAATTGTTAACATTCATGACTGAGTGGAATACTGTAAAGAAATTCATTTAAGCGAAGGAAGAGAAAGAGTAAGACGAGAATAAAAGGGGGGAAGAAACAAAGAGCGAGAGATAAAAGGCAATAAATAAAAGATAAAAGGAAAGACAGAAGAGGCAAAAAGAAAGAGGTATGTCAGGGTGGTAATAGGAGGAACTTCCAGCACAGCAATATATGGGAATAAATTTACCAGCAAAAAAAATAAAGAAACCAAAATACAGAAAGTTGCAAACTTGCTAAATGGCAATCACCTATACAAGTTTCAGCCATTTAAGGACTCTAAGAATAAGCATTATTTATTATGTGTCAGCTCACTGACACAAATTAGTATGATATTTGAACAGGTCTTTGATAAATTAATGGTTTATTTTCTAGATTAGAATCCTGTGTATTGATTGCTTTAGGTTTTTCTTTCCCAAGCTTACAATATACTCAGACCATAACCTCAGTATTGCATCCAAAACTGTAGTGACTCCCCCTTCCTTCACAGAGTTCTCTTTCCATTTCCATCCCACACTTTTTTATGCTCATATGTGCATAATGTTTACTCTGGGGGTGATGCACAAGATCCAAATATGGTACGATACATGGGCATCTTGATATGATACATTTTCGACACAGTTGACATTTTTGAACATTCAACAATATAAAAGTCATTGAAACTTTATAATGACACGGTGCTTGTGTGAGCAGACTCTGTGTATTAGAATGAAAAAAAAAGAAAAGAAAATGAAACCCGGTGTGTTGGGTTACCAGTTCCACCCTAGTTCTTCCTTTTCTCAGTCTTTGCACTTTCACTGACTTAATTTTTCAACCTGCAACCTCGTTTCAAAACTACCCCTGTTTGGTGTAAAATACGCAAACCTGGCAACCCTGGTTTTTGAGTCCTGCGTTCTGAACTATACCAAGTCTTATATTTGCAGCTACAAAAAAGAGAGAGAATGAGTGATAGATAGAGAAAAAGAGAGAGACAGAGAGACAGAGAGAGAGTGTGTCTTCATCTCCGTGATGTTGGCACAGATGCAATGGTATTCATTTCATTAGGCACTCCGTTGAATGTGTTGTTTAATAGGAAAATGTATCAAATCAAGAGCCTTGTATTGAACAATGCAATATGTCATACTGTATCGTTACACCCCTATGCATATCACTGTTACTTATGGATGGTGAGTTTAGCAGGCTGGATAGCCATAGGAGTTTTGTGGAGCCCAGGGCCGAAGAGAGGGAAGAGCTTCTCAGGGAATTTGTCGTTGTAGGTGATGAGGTGTGCCCCGCTGTCTGCATCCCAGAAGGACACCTCTCCTTTTTCCATGTTGAGTTTCACCCTGATTGTCTCTGGCCTCTTCTCCACAGTTAGTGAGGTGCGAGGAGAAGTCAGACCGCTGTACGCTCCTTTACTCAAGTTGATGCTCCACACTCCTCCTGATGTAGTCACTGTGAACTTCCTCTTGCGGGCCACAGACTCCTTACACACTCCGAGGACCCACTTTGGGTTATCACCCACGTAGACCTCCCAGCGGTGGCGACCCGACACGAAACCCTCCGAGCCCAGGACAAAGACGCAGGGGTCAAAGCGTTCAGGGTTGTCGGGGACTGACTGCCTCTCTGTGCTCTCCTTCACACTTGCGTAGTTAGGGGACATGAAGAGCCATGGCGAAATGGTGTTTGGATCCATCAGCACTGGAACTGCAGAGAAGACAGAGATTTAGACACTGAATATGTCTACAGACTCGAATTAAACATCTTGCTCTAAAATCAGTGCATATATTTATTCTTAGAATCTGAATGCGGGTTAATGTCTATGTGATATTTCACATGATCTCTGTGCCTGTGTGTCTTTTCTCCAGGTAAACAGCATTTTCCATATTGCATTACTATGGAATGCTCAGGATCTCTGACGTTTCACACGAGTTATAGAGAGTTGGCTTGTTTTTCTGCAAAGTATCAAGTATCGGATATCAGCCAATAATTACAACTCTGATAACGGTATAATTGGATAAAGAGGTATAGAAATGTCTGTATGACATGCATCTATTAACTGTCATATTCTTATGTCTACTAATCAATCAAAACAATACATACAATACCAATAATCAAAGAACTGGTGTTATCAGTTTGAGCTTTTTGTTAAAGAGCTTTTGCGCCATACATTAAATATGTTTATATTTGTTTATATTGAAATACACTATATGGCCAAACGTACATGGACACCTGATCGAGCACACCCATGTGCGCTTGTTAAACATCCCATTCCATTTTTAGTTCCCCTTTTGCTGTTGTAATAACCTCCACTCTTCTGGGAAGGCTTTCCACTACATTTTGGAGCATGGCTGTGGGGATTTGATCATTCAGCCAGAAGAGCATTAGTGAGGTCAGGCACTGATGTCAAGTGAGGAGACCTGGCACACAGTCAGCATTCCAGTTCATCCCAAAGGTGTTCAGTGGGGTTGAGGTCAGGGCTCTGTGCAGGACACTCGAGTTCCTCCACTCCAAGCTTGGCACACCATGTCTTATTGGATCTCATTTTACACACAAGGGCATTGTCATGCTGGAACATGTTGGAGCCTCTTAGGGAACGCTTAATGCTACGGCATTATAAACAGCTGTGTGCTTCCAGCTTTGTGGCAACAGTTTTGTGAGTGTGATGGTCACTTGTCCACATACTTTTGGCCATATGATGTATTTTTGATGTGCTTAGCGATCTTGGTGCTAATTTGGTGGTTGGTGCTTATTTTTTTTGTTATTCCTGTGAGAAGGTTTCACTCACCATTTCCTGGTGACATTCAATGTCGTATTAATAGAACTAGTGGAGACTGCAAACACTGGACTTGAAGTCCCAGAATGCAATGCAGCTAGACAACGCAGTTGCACTGTGAGAGGGCAAGCACAATAACGTTGATGGTGGTATTCGCATTAAAGTTGAAGCTTTGGAAGTTTATCTGTTTGAGCAGAGTATACAGATGTGGAGAGCAGGACAGACTGAAGGACTAAAGCGCTGCTGCATCACTCTCTTTAGGTCGAGATTAAGTGAGGGCTAAATACCACTGGCACCTCTATCAGCAAGTATTGTGAGTAATATAGGAAACCATTAAGAAAAAAAGACCAGTCCATGAAAGAAGTTTAGACTGAAAAAGTCAACTCAGGATTTCATTACAGAATAAATCTTAGACACAGTAAAGATCATGTGTTATGATAAAAGTTAATATGCAATTCATTCAGGGTGGATTTTTCCTTTTAAGGGCATGCTTTCTGACACAAAAATGCACACTTACAACATTTGACCTGTGACCGCATGCTCTCCCAAACTTTGTAATCCAGTGCTCCAACATGCAAGGCCACATTGATGAGAACTCCAGGAGGAAACTTCTGGGATTCTTCATCTGTCCACTGAGCCCTGGGACACATCAGACAGCATAAATAAAACGCACTATGCTGCATGTTCAAATTATCTTCTGAAGCAGGATGGATAAGTGCAACACTTACCTTTGTTTAAGAATCTGGTAGTTCTGGAAGTAAAAATACTTTTTTTAATTATTCAGTAACAAAGACATGTAATTCCTCCTACTTTAAGAAGTCATGCACTGTTCTTAACTAACACTAATTTCCATTTAAAGAGACAAATTTCATACTTGTAGGACAACCAAACCCTCTGCAGTCATCTCCCTCCTCAACGACTGAATCAGCTCACTGAGAGTGGTGATATCACGGCTGATGCTTTCAATCTTCTCCTTCAACATCTTTTTCTTCTGCTCCTCTTCTTGCTTTAGGGCTACAATTCTGGAAGCTTCTTCTTCTTTTAGAATCTGATGGAGCCTCTCAAACTCCTGTCTGATTTGCTTCTCAGCTTCATCTGACTGGCTCTGTGAAGTGAAACGTTTTATTTTTCTCAAAAGTCTTCTCATACACCATAAACAGCATTAGGATTGTGCGTGGAAAAGCGAAGAGAGTAAAAGTTTGACGGCGAATCTCAGTTACCCGAATATAATTGACTGTCTCGTTACATCGTTTCTTCAGCTTCTTAAAAGACTCCAATTTGTCAGCAAGTATCTTGACTTTGAATTCGAGCAGGTCCTGGAACAAAACAACATGGTTAAACCGTTAAAGGTCTTACTATGTCATACTGCAGCGATGTGAATAAAAGGTTAGAAATTCAAATCAATCTCTTACTTTTATCCCATCCACTGAGAGACGGGTGACAAATTAAAGGAAAAGTATCAACAGCCCTACTAGGATTGGATTAGTTGTAAATGGGGAGGTGGGGTAATGTAGTTGTTATCGGAGTATCTCTGGGATTTTAGTCCCATCTGATTCTGTCATGTCAGTAAATTTGCACGGACTGTGTGTGCATTATGGTGTATTTTACCTCCTATAAAATGACCAGGTAATATACGGTACATCCCATCTGAACTGACATGTTGGTAAAGAATTCCTCACTTTTGCTTAAGACAAGACATAAACAACGTTCAACAGGACTTGAAACTTCTGCCAACTTTAGGTACGTTATTTAGGTAGGTTGTTGTTATCCTAGTATAGGTATAGCGAACATACTGTAAATGTTATGCTAATGTAGCTTACTATTGAACTGACACACTCCCTATAACATGCACTTATATATTAAAAAGATGAAAGAAATAAGCATGCATTACAGATGTGTGTTTGTGTAAGATTACTGTGAAGGCCATAGCATAAGATTTATATATTTTTCATACTCATAAAATGATTCCGTACCCCACTGCACTTTGTAGATGGGGTCATTTTCATCCTGGAAGAGACAACTCCCAACAGGATAGAAATGTTTCATCATAGGATCAATCGCTTAGCTACTTTTATTTCAAAAAAGCGCCTTGTGACAAACACTATATGCCCAAAAGTATGTGGACACCTAACCAATCACAATCATATGTCCTTTCCAGTTCATCCCAGAGGTGTTCAGTGGGGTTGAGGTCAGGGCTTCGTGCAATTCACTCAAGTTCTTCCACACCAACCTTCATGGAGCCCGCTTTGTGCACAGCAGCATTGTCATGCTGGAACACGTCTGGGCCTCTTAATTCCAGTGAAGGGAAATTGTAATGCTACAGCCTACAAATACATTCTATACAATTGTGCGCTTCAAATTGAGTGCCAGCAGTTTGGAGAAGAACCACATATGAATCTGATAGTCAGGTGTCCACATACTTTTGGCCATGTAGTGGATCTCGTGACATTTTGAGCAGACAGTCCTGCACTCGATACAGCACTCCAGCTGAGAGAGCAGATTCATTTGACTCAGTAAAGTCTCCCTGCGATGCACATAGTTTGTGGTGCCGTTACCAAAGACAACTTCAGTCTATATGAAATAAGTTATAATCTTTTCTATGTATGCTTTTTTTTGGTCCTACCCACTAGCTAACTCACCCCCACCACAATACAAAACAACAAGTGCTTCCATCGAGACATCTTTTTTGCATCTTTTTTCAAACAGCTGCTCATGCTGTGTCACACGGCAATGTAACCCACTCTGAGGAAGGCGCTATCTACCCTCTTCCGCATACATGAGCTCACAGCTATCCATGATTGGTTAGTGCCTCTCTGACTGACAGAAGAGAGAGAGTATGGCATCCCTCCCAAAGGCAAATCCCTTTTTTTAAAAGAATGAGGAGCCGATTATATCTATTCTACTATATTTTCTTCATTTTCAGAATTTCTTCCATCCTTATGCAACACATTTTGATAGGCGAATTAGTCAGTGATGTAATCTGGTGACTTCCAGTGCATGCGTATGCATTTTCCCAATTTTAAGCAATACTGTACAGGATGCAGTGATGATCAGTGAAAAGACATTTGCATTGACTCTTTGCACTAAAGGGACAAGTGTACCTAAACCATGCCAGGAAAATGGCACAAAGCCAGTGTTTTTTCACTAATTTCTCACCAGTTTGTTATATGAGTCAAACATATATACGATACTACTTGAGGACACATTCATAATATAGCATTTAGGACACAATTGGTTCCAATAATACACTGGAAGCAGTAAGTTAGTGTAAATAAGAGGCAGTTGGTCAACCTGGCAGTACTGAACTCCGTGGTCTACAGGTCTGACATCATGGCCAGAGTGCAGTGCAACACACTCGGCACATATGGGCTCCTCATCATGAATACAGTACAGCTGCAGATCGCGATGGTGTAAGCCGCAGATCACTTGTGGAGCTCCTGTAATGCGCCATCCTTTCTCTTTCTGAAAAGACTCGGTCGTGTTCTTCAGGGCCCGGTTCGGGATCGGCGTCTCTCCGTCGCAGTTCTTCCGACACACGGGACACAGCTTGGTGTGTTTATGCTTCCAGCTGCTCTCCAGACACTCTTCACAAAAGCTGTGACCGCATGAGAGTAGCACAGGGTCCCGGAAAAGATCTCTACACACCGGACAGCTCAGGTCAGTCTCGAGAAGAGACGGTCTGTCGGTTATATCCTCGTCCATCGCGGAAGCCATGTTGGTAAGATACACACCTGCGTTTACTTTCACTTTCTGCTGACCTCCTGTAACTACAAGCGGAGACGTTTACGGAGTTTCCCCCCCACACACACACACTCACACTCACCACTACTCTCCCAGTCTTGACTTTTGAATCTCAGTAAGTTTTTGCTTCTGTAACTTTGGCGTAAATGTTAGCGCCTTTCTAATTTCGGTACATATCCGCGTTTCGAAGTTCCGTGTTTTCCAGTTCCCGTCCCTTTGCTGTTCAGGTTACCCAATCCGCGTCCTCTGTCCGAGCATGCGCACAAGCGACACTACCCGATGCTTCGCGACACCACCCGACGTTTACTGCGCATGTGTGACATTTCACGACATTACAGCACACTTTGTGATATTTAGAAATACACCGTATGTAAAAGTAACTTCTGTTATTTACAGCATCAATTACCACAGCATCATTTGGAGAAATTTGGGTTCACTCTTCTTTACAACATTGCTTCAGTTCATTGATATTTATTGATATGTACAGCTCTCTTAAGATCCTGCCACAGCATCTCAATAGGGTTGAGGTCTGGACTTTGACTTGGCCATTCCAACACCTTTTTTTTTTTTTTTGGTCTTCTTTAGCCATTCAGCTGTTTCATTGCAACAGGATCATTGTCCTGTTGCATGACCAACTTTTGGGCCCAGCTTAAGCTGTTGGACAGATGGCTTCACATTTGTCTCAAGAATATTCTGGTATAAAGTGGAGTTCAATGTTGTCTCAATGACTGCAAGTTTCCACAAGGTCCTGCGGCTGCGATTCTTCTGTCCACCACAATGCTTGACAGTTGATCTGAGGTGTTTGTGGTGATACGCTGTACATGAAGTAGTTTTGTAGTGAGAGTTATTGCTTTTTTAAAAAAAAATAAAGTTGCTAAAGGGGTGTAAAAAGTCAACAAATTTAAGTCTATAAGTTGGCAACAGTGGTGCGGACGCCTGGAGAAGCCACTCAAAGTTTTTGGTTTCTTCTGCACAATTTAGTAAAGCATGTGCAGTTTAAATTAATGTGGCTTTGGAAGACTAAATCATCATGTATTCATAATGCTTGCACAAGGTTTAGCTACTTTATTCAAACTCAATTTGCAATTTGTATTTTATCTTTCGCCCAGACATCTGCAGTCTACTGTCTGTTTGGAGTTTCACATTTTCTTCCCATGACTGTGTAGGTTTTCTCCAGGTTCTGCACTTTTCTCCCCCCTTCCCAGAAGCATACGGGTTGGTGGATTGGCTATGCTAAATTGTCCCTAGGTATGAATGTGTTTGTGCATGGTGCTCTGTGATGGCCTGGTGTCTGATCCAGGGTGAAACTCACACCCAGTCTTCCTGGAAAAGCTCTGGATCCGTCATAACCCTGACCAGGATGAGAAGAGTGAATGAATGGCCATTTCCAATCTTTCTTTATCCCTCCGAATTAACAGGCTAATTGTTTTACTGTGGCTTTATGACTATTTGTAAGCTATATGTAAATGAACTGAAATGCCTCATAACTGAAATGAGGCACACCAAGCCCCGCTTGGAAAATCTGGGGGATTAGCAAATAGTTCTACTCAAATGCAGCCCTATATATGTTTGATCCAATACTATAGCAAATTTTACTCCAAGACAAAAGCTAGCAACCCTGACACTACTCTAATACTACAACAATGAGTTTTATCATTTTCTAGCATAGTTAACTAGTTCAAACATGTTAAAATGATTGTAAAACAGGTGAATATTAATTTTATCGTTTGGGAATTGATGACTAACTACATAATTAGCTAGTGATGGCTTTTCCAGCTTTGTTGAAAAATGGGAAATTTCTCCCAGGCTTCAGGTGTAGAGTCCTCTAGTGGTTAAAAAAATATAGGCTAGTATACCATATATAACTGGTTTTTGGTGACACCACAGCTTGTGAAAAATTAGAGGCAAATAAATAAATAAATGGCTGATGTAAACCATGTCAAAGAAAGGAATTCTCGAAAGTGTATCATAGCATAGACATGAACTTTCAATTTTTTTTGCACTATTACCTTTTAAATTGTATTTGCACTCTTCATTCCATGTGCAATCTGAATTGTGCAAAACCTTTTCTCTCACCCATGTGAAATCTCTCCCTAAGTTGCTGTCTTGTATGTTGTCCTTGTTCATTTGCTGTATGCATTTATGTTAACGATTTCACGCTTTATTCTGGTAACGCAAAAACTCAATCTTATAATCCTTTTAGGAAAGAAAGGAATTAAATTGCAAGTTGCTGTCATTGATGTAAAAATATGTGGAAGATTAAAATCCACAAAAGAATAGCGAGCTTCTGAACAGTGACTGTGTTTCTTTAATGGACAGCAAATGAGAGTAAAAAAAAAAGTATTTTCCTGTAATAGCATGCCCTGTCGTGTTTTAGTCCTTACTTAATGCAGACAACATTGGTTTAAATATGATTTGTTTTTGTGCTTTTGTGTCTATTTCAGGATAAGTTATTCTATAATAAATGAAAATCTATTAAAAAAGGACAATGAAACAAGTAATTTTCCTTATCTTCCTCCACCAGCTTCTAATTATGTTATCATCATCATCAAGCAGTTGTTCATATGATTTCTTTCTTGAATGGTCCGGGGTTCACCAGCAATCATCTGCCTCCTCCGACTCACAGGCTCTCAGAAAATATAAATAGTATCAATAGCATTACTAATGTTCAGTTCTTCAATAAATCACACCCTATTCAATTCTGAAGCTTAGTGAACTGAAATGGACTTGAGGAAATTGGATTATATGTCATGAATCTGCACAAAGTAGCCCATAATATTGTGTGTGTGTGTGTGTGTGTGTCTTTTACATATAAAAAAAAGATCAAGTTGATTGCATAAGTATTCATCCTTTTTGGTGTGAAAGCCCTAATTTAGTTCTGGTACAATCAGTTGCCATCAGAATTTCCATAATTAGTAAAATATAATAATCCCACCTCTGTGCAATTAAAGGGTCATATGATCTCAATATACTGTAAATAAATCTGCCAATCCTGCTAGGCCGTCTTAGAAGAAAACTTGTTCCAGTCTGCAAGTGACTTAAGCCTGGGGTGGAGGTTCACAACCCTAGTCATACTGCTAAAGCTACACTGCGGTGGTTCAAAATCAAGAAACTGAGTGTGTCAGAATGACCCAGTCAAAGTGTAGACCTCAATCTGACTGAGAATCTGTGGCGAGACTTGAAAATTACTGTGAACCAACAGCCTCCATCCAACCAACCTGACGGAGCTGCTGGAGCAATTTTGCCAAGAAGAATAGACAAAAATATCAGGATCCAGATGTGCAAAGCTTATAGTGATATACCCCAAAAGACTTGCAGCTGTAAGTATTGACCAAGAACCAACAAATGACTGCTTTTTTTGTTGAATTAACCTTGGCCTCATAATAAAACATGCAACTTCAAATGTTAAACATATGGTGTAAATCACGTGGTAGAAATACCAATTAATTCCATTTCAATTTCATGTTCTGCCAAAGTGTGGAAAAGTTCAAGGGAGGGAATACTTATGAAATGCATAGTGTACTTTATATTCTGGTATAAACTTTATTATTGCTGTTAATGGAAATATAATGGTATTGATTAAACTTAATGTAATTCCATTATCAGAAATTAAAACTGGAATTTACAATGAGATGCTTGGTGTGAGCTTTTATCATACACCATTTTAATTTCACTTAATGAGAGTTTAATGACATTTATTGCATGGTATGTGTTCCAGAAACTTTCTGGATTTAGATGTCTTCCATGGCAGGCTAAGTGCGAGTATCACAGAGTTCTATCTGTACACTATAATCAACTAAAATTTGTAAAGGTCCAGTTATGCAAAATTCCTTACTTACAAATAGTAGCAACTAACATGACTGAATGGCGGCAACAGTTACCTTTTAATGCTCATTATACGTGATTAGTTCATGGCTATATATTTGAAATGTTTTTTTGTTTTTTTCACTCTGATGCTTCATGCTGTCACTTTTGACTAGTGTCATCGCTACAAAAAAATGACATCTTAACAAGCGAAAATATCTTGAATATAGTCAAATGTATCTACTATTTCCTATTATAAGATTACAGTAAACTAAACATAAGATTATTAAGCTTAATTCTAGACATTATTTACTATTTTTAAGCTTTAAATTTTCTTATTCAATTGGCAGATATTTTTGCGTCTTTCAAGAGATAAAATAGCGCAAGACTATTTCAAGCTTGAAATGAGTAAAAATGTCTTGAAATAGGTTTAATAATCTCAGATTTGGTGTCTTGTAATCTTCTAATAGGAAATGCTAGATCATTTTGACTATGTTCAAGATATGTTAACTTGCAGAGATATCATTTTTTGCAGTGATGAATGGGTTTTTAAAAATCCCACTGAAAGTGCGATCCACAGTTATTATTTCATTATGCTTGCTTGTAATGTTTTATATAAACCTGGTTGGTCCTTTTTCCCGTAATCTAAAAAAAAAAAAAAAAAAAATTAGTAAACCACCAGGATTAAGCAGTTACTGAGGATGAATCTATTAAATGCATCACTCAGAGCAGCACGAGCAACCTGTACATTCCACAGCCTTTCTTTGTCCCACAATCTGATCGCCTGTATTAAAGTACGTTGTTGTACAGATGCAAGCCTGATGAGCTGAATAAGTGTTGAATAAGCTACAACAAAGGATCTGTTATAGAAGCTAAACTAGTTCATGTTTAGAAAACCAGATTTGCTGAACTAGAGCCAGTTTTTTCATACACTGATCGACTCTGTTGCAGTATTTTAAGTGCTTGGTTCAATCCAGGAAAATACTTTGCTGGCTCCACATCAGGACCACAGTCTAGGTGACGAGCCCTGCTTTATGACTTCCCATGAATGCACCACAGAATCTCACGGGGGTCCCATGAGTTACACGGAGTTCCCTATTAACTTGATGATAATCTGTAGATTCCAGTAGCAATCCCATGGGAATATTCCATAAAGTTAACCTGCGTGAAAGACTGTGGGATAAACAAGACAGACCACAGAATCTGGTGGAATGCTTTCTCTTTCGAGTATAATTTTTATCATTAATTTATTAATACTTATGCAAATTAATTTCATCTAGCATATCCTGATTATTAACTCTCAAAGCTACCAGTTATTCTGGAGGGCACATAAGGGCATGGGCGGATTAAGGTCTACACAAGCCCCTAGGCTCAGGGATTTCAAGAGGTCAACTACCCCACCCCCCCCACAACCTAAATACACTTTTGTCAAATCCACACATTCTACAATGTTCTAGTTTAAGTCCGAAGATGATATCGCTAACACTTTGAGTTTTATGAATCATTTTCTTAGACACGTGAATTTACTGAAAGGTTACCAGGAAAGCCACGGAACCACGTTCATTAAATTCATTCCCAATATGCACACAATCATTCTTAAACTTATGCCTAATATGCTGAAAACAGCTCCGTTTATATTTCTTGTTTCATCACATTGACAATAATGCATTACATGAATGTAAATATTTGTATCCCTGTATATTACTGTCGCTTGTTTAACGTTTCTGTCCTAAAACAGTTGTCAAATATTAAACTTTAGCTACTTAGCTTACGTCTAACCTTGCACTCTTTTACCATTAAAACTGAAGCGTCGCACGACTTTAGGAACAAAAAAAACAACTTTTTTAACTTTTTGTCATCCTAACAACATACATAGCAGTGCATAATGGAGTGCAGCAGATCTAATACCTGGGGAGACAATCTGGCCATTGGCCTTGGGCTCTTGATCTCAGGATCGTAGGTTTGAGCCCCACGCTGAGCGCCAACACCAGCCACTGGAGGGTGGACAGGCTGGTGCACTCTCAGTGCCGATCCTAAACCCGGGCAAATGGAAAGGGTTGCGTCAGAAAGGACATCTGGCGTAAAAAACCTGTGCCAAATCAATATGTGGACAATGGAAGATGATCCGCTGTGGTGACTCCTAACAGGAGCAGCTGAAACAACAACAACAACAACAACACAAAAGCTATACTTTTGTAGTCCATGTGCCAATTATTGAGGTAATCCATTTCCCCATAACAATTATGAAAATTATTCTTGTATTTACAAAGTGTGTTAATATTGTTATTTTTAAAAAATATATTTTTAAGAATTTATTTTCTAATATTTTATAGAATATTTATTGTGGAAATAATTAATTGATTAATTAAAAAAAAAAAAAAAAAAAAGGCTAGGGGCTTTTTTGACCTGTGAAAAAATGATAGATTTTGAAACTGACTGTGAAACCTATCATTTAATTTTATTTTCTTATTCATGTTAATTTTATTTTTTTTGATAATATTGTACTGATATTTCTGAGCAGCAGTGATGCAGGGACTCTTCTTGTGCTTGCATGGACCCAGTGATGCTGTGGTTGGGGGTCTCTGGAAACGCAAACAAGGCTAACGTTGCTAATATCGCTTTCAAGCCTGAACGGTTTTCTTTTCTTTTTTTATTTTACGCCGTTTGTGAGGAAGTAGGTGTGCAGAAAACTGTGATAATATTTTGTGCAGTCTTCGACAACGAATGTTTTTATTTACGCTCTATTTTTCCGTCGTGAAACTGGAAAAGTGGAGAAATTGCTCGGCGGCTAGCTAAGCTAAAGTTCAGGGGGAGGTGTTTTATTAAAGGCCGCTGTCCTGGGCAGCAGCGCTGTGTCTCATTGCCTAGCTGGAGCTTCACACAGCCTCAACAATAACAGCTCAGCTCCTGGAGCGAGTCTGTGGATGTACAGTGTTAATATTTTCTCAAAATGTAACCCATCAACTTATATGTACTTATGAAAGATGGAGCTAAAGCCCCGGGTTCTGGTAAGTTAACCGGAGTAACAGTGTTCATGTTGTTAGGGCAGAGGTGGCTAGCTGGCTAATAATAATAATAATAATGTGCAACGTTAGCATGTTGCGTCGCTTTTTTAATGCTAAGCGGAGAGCTGAGTTTATTTGATTAAAAAAAACAACTCAGTTTTTGGAATGAAGTTAATGAAACATTGACTGAAATATGGCATCGAGGGTTTTCTATTCGTCTCGCATGTTAGCGAGCGAGCTAGCAGTCTGAATGTAAATAACCTCCCTGAGCAACCGCTAACTCCTCTCTGCTCACTCACTGGGGTTATTACATTCATTAAACAGTACATTATCCGGTGCACTCACTGAAAGCCCCCGATACTGAGCTCGTTTTTGAGTGGGTTGAAATATGGTTTGGTGGAGGCATCTTTAACAACCTAACATCTGTATTAAACAACTGGACAGCTGATGCTATGTATATAAATGTGATCTGCGCACACAACAAAGTATGTAAATGCACATCTGCACAAATAACAGTGTATATAAATGCAACATCTGCACACACAACAGTGTATATAAATGCAACATCTGCACACAACAGTGTATATAAATGCAACATCTGCACACAACAGTGTATATAAATGCAACATCTGCACACAACAGTGTATATAAATGCAACTTCTGCACACACAACAGTGTATATAAATGCAACTTCTGCACACAACA
>CM074995.1:7400572-7416941 GCA_037576825.1 Pangasius krempfi | reverse complement strand
CACATCTTGATTGTTTTATTTCAAATCTATTGTGGTGGTGTATAAAGGCAAAATCACAAAAACTCTGTCATTGTCCAGATACTTCCGGACCTGACTGTATATCGCTTCTCAACAGTTCTTACAGCAGTGTATTTATAGCTTCAGAGAATGAGTCATTAAGGTATTTTCCTGGACTGTTTGGAATCAAAATAGGAAGCATGTTGATTTGTCATTCATATGTATTAGAAGAGCAATAGGCTTTGTTTTTTTATGTTGACTTTTATTGTTAAATTTTGTTTTATTGATATTATAGAACTTTTATTTACCCTGGTTCTGCCTCAGTTAAGTAGCTGTGTTATGCTGGGATGAAAATCATGTGCTATTTTAAAACATATTGAAAAAATGTTGTTTTCCTAAATCAGTCTTTTGATTTAAATAAGACATTGGCATATGCAGTTAAAAACACAGACAAGCATAAAGAAGGCTTTTAATCAGGAATATTTACATTACAAAAAAACAAAACAAAAACAAAACAAAAAAAAAAATATATATATAAGTTATAAAACACAACATGCTGTTGTAGGAAAATAATCAATGATGGGGTGGTGTGGTGAAGTTGATTATTTTCCAACACCAGCATGTCATGGAGTGTTTTATTCCTCTTATACCGCAGTATAAATGGCTTTTAAAAATAAGAATAAGATCTTGCATTCCTATTGGAGCCAATTCTAAAACACTGACTGTGTGTTTTTGCTTGTAGTATATTTGAATATTATGAGGATTTGGCTTGTGCAGCCTAAAGTTCTGAATGCAGTTAGTTCAATTATATCACTTTAAAGTATGTATTTGTAGCCTCTCTGTTGTAGCTCTGATGTCTGGATCATCTGTGAGACTGTTCTCACACAGTTTGTTGTGTGTCAGTGAAAACTTTACTGTACAGTAGTACAGTCTATGGCACGGTGGCACAGTGGGAATTGTTGTGAAGTCCCCAGTTTGAACTCGGTCTTTGTGGAGCTTTGCTGGTTCTCCCTGTGTTTTTTTTTGTTATTATATATATATACAAGGATGTGCAAAGACACTTTAATTTTTACCACTGTGATATTTTTTAAAGTAGGTTGTTATAGACCGTAACCCCACCCAGGAAGTCAAATGGTGTAACAGTGCTGACCATTGAGTTGTTAAGGATGTACCAGGGAAATGGAGATGCGTCTTCCCTTCAGATGGCATGAAATTATTAAAAACACTGCTATTCTGTTTTCAGCTCCTGGCAGCAATTATCGCATTGTGCTCAACTTCACATTCATGGACACAGAGTGCACCTATGATTACCTGTTTGTGTATGATGGAGACTCCTATCAAAGTCCCCTCCTCGCAAGTCTGAGTGGCAACACCCTACCCCAACCGATAGAGGCAGGGTCTGGCAAGGTGAGTTTAAACTAAAGGCAACATGCAGAATTTCTTACTACACCAAGAACTGATGGTTTTGGTGGCCTTTGTGGAATTGTAAGAATGCTCGATATATATTTTTTTTACTTTACAGATGTGTCTCTGACCTCTGTCTCACTGCTCAGTGCACAAAGTTGACAATATGTCTAAGTAGTAAAAGAAAAACTGTCATCTAAGTAACTGAAAAATCTACAAATCTTTTCTAGATAATGATTACTGAATCAGTGCTGCATAATCAACATATATATGGAACTAAATTTGTGCCAAAAGTGTAACTTTTCAAGAAATATTCAAAAATCTACAATGAGAGAGAAGAAAACACTCTGAAACTGAAAACAATTAACTCAGTGGCAAAAGTTTTATATGGTCTTTAAATAAACAGCATTCTTTGTTCCTTTTATACGATTTTACTTTACCTTCCGCCTGTGCCATCTGTTTGTATCGTGTGAGCACTGAAATCGGTAAATACTCTCTCAGTTATGCTGATATGATAGACAATGCAAGACATAGAAGCTCCGCAAAGTCAGTTTACGTGCTATTACATTTGCTTTTCGCTTACCATGGTTTATGAATGCTCTGCCAGGGTTTTCGTTTACGCTTCGCAAGTTTACGTTTACGCTTCGCAAGTTTACATTTGCCATTCTGGCACAAACCTCTCATGTGGGCGGGCTTAACAGTGATTTACTCTCATTGGCTCGTGAGATTTGAAGTGACAACTCCCTCACCTGGAAGCAGAGACTTCAGTGGTGTGAATTCTGGAGTACTTTGTAGTGGAAATTACTTACTTAGTCAGTCAGTATTTTAGTTCGTAATTAATATTTGAGGTTTGGGTAGTCTCATATGACTATTTCTTCGAGATGAGCTCTCGAGTGGCACAGAGCGTCGTCATTATCATCATCTTCCTCTTCGGCTGGACATTCGAGCTGTTGATGCGAATCTCCCTAGCCAACAAGAGTAAATCGCTGTTAAGCCCGCCCACACGAGAGGTTTGTGCCAGAATGGCGAATGTAAACTTTCATACATTCACGAGTTCATTGTTTTCGTTTTCAGAGGGTTTTTCCTATTTTCATTATTCCTATGAAAAGGTATCGCTTGTGTTCGGGCATGGGGAAATTGCTAGTGCTGTTACAGCTTGATGAGGCACTGGCATTGGTACAAAGGTTGATACAAAACCTTGGCTGTTTATTAGCATGGATTTCTTATTTTGTACCTTCGCAGTTGATAAATGTTTCAGAGGTACCGGTGACCACTGGTCTTGATTTGCAGTCAGAGAAATGTGAATTGGAGAGGCGTGCTTGAGATTAGATTACATGGTGAAGAGTGCATTCTGGAAATAGTAACTCAGTCCTCGTATCACTATACAGCGTTATCACTTTGGCTAACTCTATTCAAAACCTCTAGAGGACACAAGAAGTGGACGTAGAACTTTTTAGAAATTTTCCCTGGTTGTGTCTCAGTTAAGTAGCTGTTTTATTCCAGGATAAAATTCATGTGCTATTCTAAAACATATTGAAAACGTTTTTTTTTCCCCCTCCTAAACCAGTCTATTGACCTTAAATAAGTCTAGTGAGTTGGCAAGTGCAGTTAAAAACACCGGCAAGCATAAAAAAGATTCTGCTTTTCCTGCTATTTAAAATATATAAGGTATAAAACACAACATGCTGTTGTAGGAAAATAATCAATGATGGGGTGGTGTGAAGTTGATTTTTTTTCCCAGCATGTTGTGGAGTGTTTTATTCCTCTTATACCGCAGTATAAATGGCTTTTAAAAAATAAGATCTTGCATTCCTATTGGACCGGTTTCCAAAACATTGACTGTGTGTTTTTGCTTGTAGTATAATTGAATATTAATGGGGTGAGGATTTGGCTTGTGATGCAGCCTGAAGTGCTGAACACAGTTAGTACAATTATATCACTTTAAAGTATGTATTTATAGCCTCTCTGTTGTAGTTCTGATGTCTGGATCATCTGTGAGACAGTTTATTGTGTGTCAGTGAAAATGTTGTTAACGTTGCTAAGTACGATTTACGGCACAGTGGGTATTGCTGTGACCTCACAGCAACAGCGTCCCCAGTTTGATCCTGAACTCTGTCTTTTTGGAGTTTTGCTGGTTCTCCCTGTGTTCGTGTGGGTGATGGACTGGCGTCCCGTCGCAGCTGCGTCCCCGTCTCTAGGACATGGTGATCCTGATTAAGAGAAAGCAGTCACTGAAGACGAATGAATAAATTATGTACACAATTGTACACAATTTTCTACTCTTACTTCAGATGCTGCTCCACCTTTTCAGCGATGCCAACTACAACCTGCTAGGCTTCAATGCCACCTACACATTCTCTCTGTGCCCTGGGGACTGTGGAGGTCATGGGCGCTGTGATGCAGTTTCATCTCGCTGTCAGTGCCATCAGGGTTGGGGAGGGGCAGACTGTTCCTTGCCTGTCTGCTCCACAGACTGCACACAACATGGACATGGCCATTGTGATAAGGTTTTTAAATTAATTAATTATTTATTTATTTCCCCCCGAATTTGTGTTGTAGGCAGTGACATTTTCAAACTCCAGTTTTAATTTTAAAGTTTTGATGAAAGACTATTAAGTTATTATATAAATTTTTTTATTTTATTTTATTTTTTTTATACAACAACTGAAAATTGAATACTGTTACAGGTGTCCCATTTAACGGTCCTCCTCATGAATTCTGTCTATTACATTAACTTTCCTAAAATTGCATTATATTTTGAGTGATGTCTAGGCTTGGTATAGTGAGGCAGCAATTATTACTTTTATTATATATCAGGATGTCAGATTCTATGTCCTTGATATAGAATGAAAGGAAAGAGGAATCTCTTTGTTTTATAATAACATGTAACGGTAGTTTTCTCCCGCTGTCCTTTCAGAAGGGAGACCATTGCTTATGCAGTTCTGGCTTTGTGGGACAGAGCTGTCAGCTGGGCCTGCGTGATAACAGTGGTGTGGGACAGTGGTGGGAGGTCAACACCAGGGACGTGAGGTTTTCTCCACGGACCGCATCAGGTGGTGTCTACCTGTCCTCCACCAGAAACTTCTACATGTTCGGAGGTAAGCGGAAGTAAGCAGGGATGTTTGTTTTTAGATGTTATATTTAAGTTCACTCACTCATCATAACAGTTATAATCTGCATATCCATGAGATGGATTTTGTGGTGCCAAAGACGTATTTTCTGATAGGAGGCTAGCATTATGGAATTTATATAACAGAGTAGTGGCTTTTTGCCAGATAATCTATATGTGCTAATCTAGCAATTGATAAGTAATGAGAAAATCTAACAATTGGAATGTTAACAATTGCTTGAGACCAGGGGCCTCACTTATTATTATGTGTGTAAACCGTGTGTACACTCGTTTCTATGCACTGAATGGGATTTATCAAGTTTTGCTTACGCGTGAAGATGTGCGTATATTTGCGCACTCTCCTGACCATGCCTATGCAAGAAAAGTGTAACAGCACGTAAACTGACTTTTGCGGAGCTTCTATGTCTTGCACTGTCTATCATATCAGCATAACTGAGAGAGTATTTACCGATTTCAGTGCTCACACGATACAGACAGATGGCACAGGCGGAAGGTAAAGTAAAATCGTAAGAGTTTACGTAAAATCGTAAATATTTGCGAAGGGAATGTGAGAGTGAGAAGTGGATCATGAGTCGATTTTGTTTGTCCAGTGCAGTTTTAGTTGATCTCTATTCTAGGGCTTTTATATACAGGTACAGTTCAAAGAGTGTTGCACTTTTCAGTGGTTAAAACGTTGGACTACCGATCGGAACGTAGTGAGTTCAAATCCCAGCACCACCAAGTTAAAGCTCTTAACTCTCAACTGCTCAGTTAAGAGATAAATGTAAATTTTCATGCTACTGCTGAGTTACAAGTATTTGGGGAAATAGAATACACACACACACACACACACACACACACACTCTTAAAATATATTTTTAAACCGTATTTATTTATTAGACAAACAAGTTAGACACTCATAAACGTGACAAATAAAATAAAAAATGTTTTGCTCTACTTAACTGTTGATGAAATTCATCTTCTTTTGGCATGCTCCACGTCATCTGAAACAAGCAGCACCGCGAGCAGGCTGTTGTGCTTTTTAAAGAGAAGTTGTTTACCATATATGAGACAAATAAGCATGGCCATGCACGAGCACTTCAATTTAGAATGTGTGGGATTTATCAGTGGCCATTGTGTAGAGCTGTGCGCACGCACGTGTGAAAAATACCAAGTTTCTTGTGTGCACAGGCGGGTTTCTCTCACCAATTTAGTATCTGTTTTACGCATTCTTTGATAAATGGTACCCCAGATCTGTTTTTTTTTTTTTTTATTACATTGTACTTGAAACATAAGATAACACTTTAATATTTATAGGAATTATCAGGGAGAGTTTGCGAGCAGAACTTACACTAGTCTTTGTGTCTAAATGTATTTATTGCTAATCTAAGAACAATTGTTCTACAAAACATTACTTGTTGTAAGATGACATGGAAAAATGAAGCCACTATGATTGAGGAAATTAGTTTTGGAGCTTTCTGACACTATTACTGCTTTTTTTTTCCTCTCTGTCTTTCAGGTTTTGACTTAAACAAAGCACTAGGAGACCTTGTGGAATACAATTTTTCAGCCAATCGGTGGGAGAAGAAGTTACACTCAATTTCCCCTGTAAGACGCTTTCTGCTCAACGAGCCTTTTTCAGCTGCAGTGATTTTTATCCATGTTTATTGATTTGCTTTGGGTTTTCTCTCTGCCTTTTCTTGCTCAAGGCCCCAAGGCACTCTCATACAGCAGTGGAATGGCAGGGAAATATGGTCATATACGGTGGTGAGCTTTCTAACCACTCACTGGCTAGTGATGTCTGGTTGTACCGCCCACAGCAAAATGACTGGCAACAGCTTGGCCAGGCAGACGCTCCGGGTGCTCCGAGGCTAGCGAATCATGCAGCAGCACTGGTGGACAATGATCTGTATGTGTTTGGGGGTAAGTAGCAGCCTTCAGCACCTTAGAGTAGATGTCAAAAAATCTGTGAGAGAGCACACTACTTAAATGCAGTTACTGAACAGCTAAAAACTTGCTTTCTTACAACATAAGAAGGAATTTAAGAAAGAATAGACTCCTTCATGGTCTATATATGTATGTATATGTATGTGTGTGTGTGGGTCAAATGCAAGGTGACCACATGTAGTAAGCAGGATACTTATATGATGGATTTGCATCGAACTTTATTTTTTTCAGTTTCTTCAGTGTTTCCACGTTCTCCATTCCGCATGTCCTTGTTTCTGAAAAGATTGTCCGTCAGATGTTCACGCTAACTAATCCACCTAGTAAAAATTGCTTTACCAGTGTGTTTAGTGCAGCACATGGATACGTACCAAATGAAAACCTTTGTATTGCAAAAGTCAATAAGAAGTAGGGTTTTTTTCTTTTTCTGTTTTTTGATACGCCTTGTCCACTGGGCAATTTGATATTTAAAAAAAAATTAAATAAAAAAAAAAAAAAACAGCCTGGACATTAAATCTGATGTCTTTAGCTAAGAACTACTTATAACAAATTATGTACTATGACAAACTTGCGTCCTGAGGCTATAGTAGTATGCATTGGCTGGACCGGACCAGTTGATTCAAAGCCAAGGGTTTCTTTCCTGCCTGTAACTCTAACCCTTCTCTTGTGTGTGTGTGTCTGTCCTTAGGGCGCACAGAGAAGGACATGTTCTCCTCCTCTCTATATCGTTTTCAGCTGGGGGACAGGGTTTGGGAGGAAGTACAACCTCATGGGGGAAAGCCACCTGCCACTGCAGGTCACAGCATGGTCTTCCACTCTCCATCCAGGACTCTGCTGGTATATGGAGGACACAGACCTACTACAGCCAGGTACGCCAGCAGGGTGATGTGTCACTAAGCCATGTTATCACAGAATTTTTGCTTGAGATGTTGACACTGACAGCTGCTCCAACCACTTACTACTTGGACATCCCAAAACCTGTATTAGGCCTTGCCTGGTCTAGATCAGACGCTATGATGATGATGTTCATTCGGCTGCTCCCATTCGGGGAAGCCACAGCGGATCACCTTCCATTGTCTGCATATTGATTTGGCACAGGTTTTTACGCTAGATGCCTGACGCAACCCTCCCCATTTATCCAGCACTGAGAGTGCACTAATCTGTCCAACCCCAGTGGCTGCATGGGGCTCAAACCCACAGTCCTGGGATCAAGAGTCCCATGCTCTACCAACTGAGCTACCCGGGTGCTCTAGATCAGAAGCAATGGATGTTTCTTTTTTTTTTTGGATAAAGACAGCGTAAGGTGGAATACTCACTCTGGATAGAATTTGGAGTTGTCCAAGATGCCCAAGTGCTGTTTTAATGCCATGCCTGTATCTTCCTTATCTCTTTTACAGGTTCAGTGTGAGGGTAAACTCCACAGACATTTTCCATGTGGACAAGCGTTTCTGGACCTCCCTTCGCTCACGTTACCCTGCTAACGGACCTCGGGAGAGAGCCTTTCATTCGGCCACCATAATTGGCAATTACATGGTGGTATATGGTGCGTCTTGGTTTTATTTTTCAAAGCTGATCCATAACAAGAATTGGAATATATGTTGGCATATATGGTGAATGTGGTGTGATTTAAATGACTATGCTTTTGTTCAATTAAATTGACATTGTTACCAAATCCGGATGTAGATTTAATTAGCAAACCGTAAGCCACCGTGGCAAGGAAATCTCCCTAAGCTCACAACAGGAAGAAACCTTGAGAGGAGCCCAGACTCAGAAAGGAACCCATCCTCTTCTGAGTGACACCAGATTATAAATGATTGTCGTTATAGAATATAGTTGAAGAAGAGAAAACAGTTCTAAGAGTGTTGAAAGGATGTTCAGCATGAGCAGCACAGTCTTTATGATTACAGCAACAGATCTCATGTACACACAGTATCCAGGAGAGATTATCCACTGAAGCAAGAGCGAGACTTGGGCATAAACTGATTTTGGGAAGTGCAGTCTTTAGGGTATTCATACGGAACCATACACAGGAGCAGAAAATGAATTATAAGGGCAGAAGAAGAAGCATCAGGATGAATTAGGCTGGCCTGGAGGGCAAGAGGAGCTGCAACAGTAGCGGTGTTTCACAATCAGACACCAGCATCACATCAGAAAAAAGGAGTCCATGGAGTGTGTATGTTTTGTTAACTTAAATTAAATATTATTTTTCTTACAGGTGGAAATGTGCACATCCATTACCTGGAGGAGAAATGTTATGATGAGGAGATCTTCTTCTACCATCTGGGCTGCCACCAGTGGGTTTCTGCAGGAGAAAGTCTCACACATCGTAAGTGTTTCAACAACCTGAGCCATCAGCGTTCCTTTCTGACCACAGGATGTTATAGACATTAGGAATGCTGTTGCACCTGTGCTAAGAACGGTCCACCAGCCAAATAAAGGAGAAGGATGCAGTCATAGATGCACTCACCTGGCTATAAATTGACTATTTTTAATTTTTTTTTTCATAGTTCTGAACACTTTGCCAGTTGCAGTGAAAGTTGTTGTGTTTAGTGAATGTTACTGGGAACAGTTTGTGTGTCAGCGCTCAATCTCTTTAGTTTATTCTCCAATAGGAAGCCGATCTGTGAGAGGCCGTTACTCTCATGTTGCTGCTGTCATGGATGGCCGTGTGCTGCTCGTTGCCGGCGGTTACAGTGGTGTTGCCCTTGGCGACCTGGTGGCATACAAAGTCCCCCTGTTTGTCAGCAGTGACCCTGGTGACAGAGTGAGTTGAATTTAGGAAAATCTTACACATAAAATATGCAGTGTATATATACTGAAGCTCTTGACCTGTATCTGCATGGTTTTATGCATTGGATAACTGCAAATCGATTCCAGGTGTGTGTCTGTGTATACACACACACACACACACACACAACTGCAATTGATTTGCAGTTATCCAATGCAATCTTGTAAAATGATGCTTATTGTTTTACATAGTGTAGTCATGGAGAAGAGTTTCACAGTAACCTTTTTTGGGAAGGAGCACAGACATTGTTTACTTGATAAACAAGTGCAAATTTGATAAACATTTTTATTTGGCCTGTTGTCAACTAACAACATTAACTGGAAAACCTTTTTGTTCTAAAATACTCAATCCAGCTCCCAGCTGCCAAAACACAGGCTGACTTGGTTTGTTATTTTCCAGGTTCCTTATTATTGACTACATTTATTAATTTAAGAGACTTGAGATTTTCGAAATGCGCTGTGGTTGTGTCATTTTCTTGGAACAACTTCCCCTTAATGTTGGCAGTGGTAGCTCAGTGGTTAAGACGTTGACCCACTGATCAGAAAGTCACGAGTACAAACCCCAGCACCGCCAAACTGCCACTGTTTGGGCTATAAGCGTCTTAGTTTAACATGTCCAATCCAACTGAAGTTGTATCGGCAGTGCAGTATGAGGCAGGCTACACTGACTCCTCTTGTGGAACGGGAATTAAACTTTTGTGGTTTAACCAGCATAACTATACACTGATACTAAAGAATTATGGGAGAGACATCTGAAACCAGGATTTCTTGTGTGTGTCTGTATGTGACAGGATGCAGTATGCGCTGAGGCCCCAGATGAGAGAATGTGTCTGAAAAACCCAGAATGCAGTTGGTGTGAGGGTCGCTGTCGGGAATACCAGCCAACTAATCCGGTAACAAATTAAATACCTACTTGCTTCTCTTTCTTTACTTTCATTTCTCGTTTGTTCTTTTTCAGCTGAGTTTCTCATGATCAGTCTGTTACATCTTGTTGACTAATTGCAGTATTATCTTTGTGTGTGCCCACAGTGTGGCAGCACTGGTTGTTTGGGTCTGGCGCGCTTCCTTTCCGACTGCCAGTCATGTCTAGTATTCAGTGGCGTGCCCAAATCTCTCCCTCGTGCTCCCGGTGATTTTGGCTGGTGTGTCCAGAACGATTCCTGTTTACCGGTCTCAGGTATGAACAGGGGAGAAGAGAGCAGCATGAGTGAGTGATTACTGTACAATGTGCAACCACAGTTTTTGTAGCAAATCAGTATCTCATGACATGCCTAATTTCCTGTGTCTGTGAAATACTGGCTTGTTTAATTTGACTGTGGTTTTAGTTTGGTTTTCATGATCTTTTCTGTATATAGCCCAGTGTGTCAGCTATGTGTCAGGTGATATAATAGGCACAGAGTCCTGTGTAACAACAAATTCTGACCCCTCGCAGAGCGTAGTGCATGCCGCGTGGACCAGATCTCGGGGGCGTACGGCTGGTGGGGGGAGCGGACGAGTTTCCTGACTTCCCTCTCCTACTGTCGCACCGAGAACTATGTCCCAGGACTGCACCTGCTCACCTTTCAGCACCCGCGCAACAACTCGCAGCCCGACAAGGTATGTCAGGACTCAACTGTAACCTCTGACTTCCCCATAGGCCCATGTTCACCCATGTTCAGTAGTCATGCCGGACTCACGTCTTGGCAATTTTGTGTTTTCTACAGTAGTTAAATTTCTCTGGTTTTATGTTCTTTTATATCCTTCTTGCTGTATTAAATATTTTTCATTTTAAGTTGTGTTCATTTTTTCATCTTTTTTTGAGAAAATTAACTTGATCTTTGTCTACTTGTCTGCTTCCGTGTCTCCTCTACAGGTGTCCATTCTGAGGAGTGCCTCCATAATACTCAATCCCTCCACCGAAATGGATGTTACTCTGCAGTTTCGTGGTTTTATTCACCCTCTGTTAGGGGCTCCACCTCCTGCACCTCCTCCCCAAGAGACTGTGGCCATGTGGGCCAGGATTCAGAAGTTTCACTTTACAGTGAAGATGGCTGCAGGGCCCAACTCAGTCCACCTGGTAAGAGAACAGTCCACTCTGATGTTTGCACTGGTGTTGGTTTCAAGTCCAATAGCACCTATTCTATACCATTATTAAAAGCATTTGTCATACTTTGTACCCATGTACATTTTCTACCTATGCCAAACCAAATATATGTTCTGCGTAAAAAAAAAAAAGAAGTAGATCTGCTAGACATGATTATGGGTGGCATCAGTGTCAAAACTACATAACGTGTTTTGATTTTTTTTTACTTTAATCTTTTGTGCACACAGACTGATGTTCTTGGACGCTGGTCAGCTCAGGAGGAAAAGGAGAGCCGCCTGCTGTCTCGTCCAGATGGTTCTCGTCTGTTTCAGAATCTCACGCGGGGGAATCGTTATCTGGTGCAGGCGGAGGGCTACCTGAACAGTTCTGCCTCAGGCCAGACCAGTGAGATGGCCCTTACCTGGAACCGAACTGCCATACCTGGAGGAAGTGTAAGGGCTTGTTTATCTTTACTCTGGCAGTTGAGTCCAGGGTCTGGAGTGATGATAATTTAGGAAGATTTTTACTGCAGCATATTAACTGCAAATAAGGTGCTGCATTTCCGATGTATGGGTGCAAGCTGAAATCATACAGGCCTCCCATCTTCAACATAGTCCAAGTGAAGTTCTGAATAGAAATGTATGTGTTATTGAAAGAAATCCTGGCTAATAAAATGTTTTTTTTTTAAATGAGACAAAATATACTGGTTGTCGATATATCTGGGTGTAGTGCTACAGTATCATCTACCAGTGTTAATTTTGTCTTGTGGAACGAATTGAAAGAAGTCCATCTATGAAGGCTTTCCGCCATTGGAAATTTTCTGGCCTTTCAGTACTTTAAAATGTAGCAGTAATGCAGTCTAGCTGATGAGTGGCATAACATTTTCATCATGGCTTTAGTACCACAAGTCCAGTTGCCTTGACTCATGTGCACTTATCCATTTTCTTTTATTGTTCATCAGGAGATCTCATTTCTGTTCCTGGAGCCATATCGCTCAGGCTTGTGTTCATCGTACCACTCCTGTTTGGCCTGTCTGTCTGATCAGTCCTGTGGCTGGTGCCCTACCACAAACGTGTGCATGCTGCGCTCCAACATCAGCCATGAGCGCTGCCTAGAGCCACAGGGAGAAGAGCACCACCTGTTGCTCAACCCCCAGCACTGCACACTGTGTGAGGAGTACAGAGACTGCAGGGCCTGCACTCAGGTACCGCACAGGTGGCATATGATGCAAGATTACACTGGTGTTTTATCAGAAGAGCTATATAGTTGCTTGTTTGTAAGCATAGGCCACTGGAACTACGCTATATGGCTAAACGGTTGTGGACACAAAAGTTTGTCATCACACCCATATGTGCTTGTTAAACATCCCATTCGAGATTATAATAACCTCCACTCTTCTGGGAAGGCTTTCCACTAGATTTTGGAGCATGGAGCGGTGGGGATTTGCCTGTTCAGCCACAAAAAGCAGTAGTGAGGTCAGGCACTGATGTTGGCATTCCACTTCATCTCAAAGGTGTTCAGTGGGGTAGAGATCAGGGCTCTTCTGAAGGCCACTAGAGTTCTTCAACTCCAACCTTGGCAGTCCATGTCTTCCTGGAGCTCGCTTTGACAGTGTCATGCAGGAACAGGTTTGGGCCCCTTAGTTCAAGTGAAGGCAAGTTTTAATGCTAAAGCCTGCAAATCCATGCTATTCAACTGTGTGTCTCAGACTTTGTGGCAACAGTTTAGGGAAGACCCACATATGGGTGTGATGGTCAGATGTCCACAAACTTTTGGCCCTATCGTGTTTAATGACACTGCAGTAAATTTGAATTTTTGTTGTTTCCCCATAGGACCCTTACTGTGAGTGGCAAATCAACTCCAGTAAGAAGGGGGATTACTTATGCAGTCGCCGTGGGAGGCTGGAAGGCTCCATTCGGGATCCACTGGGCTGTCCTAAAGTCTGTAACCAGTGAGTGTGAATTGATCACCTGAATTTATTGTTCTTCTATAGGCCTGTGATGCCACTATATAGTGATCCATCCAGTAAACTAAGATCGCTAGTCTACCTTATCTAGTAACATGTTCTGCTCTAGGTACAGTTATTGTTCAAAGTCAGGGTCACTGTGGTAAAAAAAAAAAAAATAATAATTTTGGACAGTGAAAAATGTCACTTTTTTCATGGATAGAGGAAAAAAAAGAGGAGAGTAGTAAAGTCTCTGAAGTGACAGAGATGCAAAAGTTTGTGTTTGATTATTAAAACCTTATTCTGCCGCATACTACCAGTATTTTCACTCCGAGTTGGAAATTTACTTGATGCTCCACAGCTAAATTAAAAGATCAAATCAAAACATTTGTGAGCTCATAAGACTTTCAATCACCACCCCCTTCTCTCTTTGCCCCCCTCTCTCTCTCTCTTTTGTGTTCACGTCCTCTGTTTCCCAAAATGTCAGGTTTTTAAATTTCATTAGGAAAAAAGGTAAAAAAAAAAAAAAAAAAAAGAGTGTTAGGTAGAGGATGACATCTTTAATTAGACTGATTTTTAATAGATGTGGATAGATTTAATATATCGGATCGACACTCTACAAACCATCCCTAGACTGTCATTAAGCAACCTGTCACCTGATACTCATCAGCATATGAAATAATGTTTAACTACCTTACCAACATGTCGTATAAAATGTGTCCATAGAATCAACGTGAACTGAATTCAAAATTGTGATAGGACTCGGGATAAGTTAATTACCTATTTATATCTTATCTATATAATTATCCTAGAAGTGATTGACTAATCATCATGAACTAAGATGAACTAACCGAATAAAGTGGAAGAAAAAGGGACAGTGTGATAGTCTGGAGAGTGTGTATAAATTACTACTTATTATCTAATTATTACGACTAATAATTGTCTACTAAAACACCAACAAACCTGAACTGTTAAAGTGGTTCGTATTAGTTAATAGGCTACTTGAAGAAATCCCTGACAGGTTGTTGACCGTCTGTAGATAGCCTCATTTCTGTTCTGTCCATGCATGGTAGAAATTGATGTTTGTCACAAACAGACTGAGAAATACAGTTATTATCTGCTCCCTATTCACAAAGAGCTTACAACAGATATGGCAGATCATTCACAAAATGCATCGTGGCATGACATCATTCCCCAAGCCTCATTGCCATGGACCATTTCATTGCCATTACTGTGAAGTGCCAGATTGCTATAAACTATGATTTTTTAAAACATCCTCCTTCTTCTTTTCTGTGTGTAAAAGGAGGACAACATGTGCGGAGTGTCTGTCCAACTCGAGCCAGTGTGCGTGGTGCGAGTCTGCTCAGACCTGCTTTTACTTCGCTGCTTATCTCACCAAGTTCCCCTACGGCGAGTGCAGGGACTGGTACGACAGGTAAGATGCTGCATCTGCAAATCAATACTTCTTTAAAAACGTGTATTTATTTCTTATTTTTTGAATATTTTCTAATACTCAGTTGGTCCAGTTTGCCAAGATGAGTCATTTAAATATGTATTATCACATAGGTACTGTGATGTGTTGTGAATATTTGGAATATCCAGATGAACAGAAAGAGAGAATAAACACAGGATACATGCAAATAATAGAAATAAAATAAATATAAAAAGTCTACACCTGGGGTTCGCAAACTTTTTGAGCAAACAGCCCCAATGACATGAATGTTTTTTGCAACCCCAAGCCTTGACCACCCTTCTTTAAAAATTATAATATAGGACTGCGGTAATATTTGGACATTTTATTATATCAGTGACATATATACGGGTAACGCAAGTGACTGAAAACCAAAGGAATATTCCTTGCTGTGTCTGACTAGACTAGTGGGAAGTGTTGTGTTGTTATAGGAAAATCCACACCAGGGTGGTTGATACGGCCCATCGGTATACATTGACACATGATTTTGCTTGCTCGTGCAGAAGCAGTGGTGATGCGAGCAGCATTTTACGTACATCCTGAAGATTTAAAAGCAGCTTCCACTAGACTCCATGCCGGAGTCAAAACATCTATGTTTGTCAGGTTTTTCCAAATCGAACTGTAAAATGTTTAGCGATTTTACGTACCGCAATGTTAAACACGCTGACGAGCTCTGTTGCGTAAAACGTTTCTCTGTCATCATGATTATCCTCATGGGCTGGTTCTTGAATCAAAAACTCACATTCAGAAGTATTTACTAATTGAGAAAATCCAAAAGTCATTGAAACGGAACAGTAAGGCGAAATGAGAGGTTTTTAAAATTCAAACATTAACCAGTTTTCCTAACACACTTAGTGTTGATCAGTAACGGTCTTGAATAGTACCCAAGTATGCAATTTGAGACACAACACTGGTTTGTTTAGTGGAGGTAGACGGATGGGGATATTTATCCATTTTTTTGCTGAACTACACTAGTGCAGGGTGTCAGGATGGAACAAAAATAGACCATATTAACATATGAATATATTAACATGCTCTAAAATAGAACATATTCATTTAAATGTGGCTTGGTCCGAATGTAACTTCCAGCAACATTTGAAAATATGTAATATATTATCATACACCTGACATCAACGAAGTGATCTACACTCTGGTTAACCCCAAATAAAAATCAGTTGTTTCTGAAGCATTTCCTGGACATCATCTTGGTTTGAGGAAATGGTTTTTGAGGGTGTCGAATATTATCATGACTTTAGCAGAATTACATGTGTTGGTTTTGGAACTATGAGTAATGCAATGGCAGCAGTGGGCTCAAGGATCACTCCTAAACCCTGTGAAAGAAAGAAATGAAAAACCAATTGCCAGAAATTCATCGGGTTTAAACATGACCAGAGCAAGTGAGAGAGAGTAATTGGCTACACCATAAACCTATCATACAATTGATCAGTGCCTGGTTTAACTTTAGCCAACTTTACTTTGGACCAGTGTAGATGATGAAAAGAATTTAAATTTATAATCACTTTCCATCATTTCTTTGTGTGTAATGACATGAACCTGTGGCGCTGTAGGCATCTGAACATATACACTGCCCTCCAAAAGTTTGGAAACGCCTGAACAAAATAGGGTTTTTGGGCAATATCAGCATAAATC
>CM074995.1:7379446-7400472 GCA_037576825.1 Pangasius krempfi | reverse complement strand
AAAGAGGATTTATGCTGATATTGCCCAAAAACCCTATTTTGTTCAGGCGTTTCCAAACTTTTGGAGGGCAGTGTATGAGTGAGAGAGGTTAGAATTAGAAAATGGAAAATCTAAAAATCTTCAAATGTAGCATTTCCATACTCAGTCTGGATTGCTGTGACCATGCCCCTGCTGTGACGGCAACATTTACGCTACCTCTTAAGCTACATAAGTCAGGAGTGTTCAGATAGAACAGGAGTTAAAAAAAAAAAAAAAAAAAAGTCAGTTCACATGAATGGAAGAGGAGATAGGAGTGCAAAAATAGAACCAGTAGTGATTTGTTTTTCTTTGTGAATTCTGAATGCATGAGGCAGCAAAAAGCAAACAGAATATGTGTTATCTTCCATTTTAAAGGAAAGAAGAGCTGCTAAATATAAAGATGTGGCAAAGTAGGCTATTTGCTTTCTTTCTCTTTATCATGTGCTATAATTGTCTGTTTCCATGTGAATGAGAGGGCAGCTAGTGTGTGGAGTGTGACAGGCAGAATTCAATTCAGTTTTATTTGTATAGCGCTTTACCGTTACGATTTAAGTTACAGTTCTTTGTTTCCACTTACAGTGTGCACTCGGTTCCCCAGTGTAAGCAGTGCTCTGCTTTAGCCACATGTACAGAATGCCTGCAGACCTTTCAGTGTGGCTGGTGTGGGGATTACAGCAACCCTACCTTTGGCAGGTAGGACACATTTTCGTTTCTAAAACAACTCTTGTCGTTTTGAATCATTCACGATACGCAGCATAAGCAAAACTGTTCGTTCTATTGGTAATCAAGTGTTAAACTGCTTCAGCCTTCCAACATATCAAATCCGATCCATCTGTTTCATGGGTAAAACATAAAGGGACAAAGGTTTGATTAATTTTGTGCTTTTGTGACCATATGGTTATTAAGAATAACTGTATAAGCATTATTGGTTTGTATAAATATAAACGTGATTGCTCCCATGCTAATGCTAATGATGCCGTTTTACCTATTTCCTGCATATTTATAAATTAAACAGTGAATCAACACACAGAAACCAGTAAAAATGAATTCTTGAAATGAAACCTTCCAAGTGGACATGGAAACAGCCACATTGATAGTGACCATAATGTTTGTTGCGTGCTAGTGCTTGTGGCTAATTTTGTAAATATTTTTCGTCAGATATGATATAGCGGTTATGCAAGTATGTAGTAAAGTATACTTTTATTTTTGCTTGTACTATTTTAAAGTAAATAGCTAATCATGATGTATCCATTTTGTCTACCTTTTTCCATTTGCTTTATTTCCGTCAAACCCTGTCTTTCTGCAGGTGTCTAAAAGGAGACTGGGGAGGAATAAGTGACTCATCTGCGACTAACTGCACTATTGCCGTTGCTGAAGTGAAGGCCTCAAGGTAAAGCTACAGCACGTTTCTGTGCTCCTGCCGGAGTTTGCGATTGGAATGGCTCTGCCAGTTACAGAAGCTTTTAATAGAAGAAAAAAACGTCAACCATCTCAAACATAAGTGATAAGAGTCAGGTTTCATTATTAACTCCTAAGAACAGGAGTTTCATGTCTCACCATTTCCCACCATGTTCAATAGGAGGGAAATGGCTGTAATTTCTGAACAATTAATGCACTATTTTTGTTAAACCTCTTGAATTGAAGCTTTAAGTCTACACTTCAGTCACCTCTTGATTGCTTCATGTCAAATCCATTGCGGTGGTGTACAGAGGCAAACTAAAATTGTGGTACTGTCCAAATACTTATGGACCCGACTGTATAAGTTGATCAGGGTGGATTTCTCCTTTAACAATAGCAGTAAAACATCCATACCATCTTTTCACTGTTAGCCCCGAGCCACGCACCCTTTCCCCGCCACGGCCGATGGAGCTGGAGCTGGAGATGGAGCTGCTGGAGGGGGTGGATGTTGATGGAGAGGCTGTGTGGTCCTATGCGTCATGCCCTGATGTGGAGGAGTGCAGGCTGGGCCTCCACACCTGCCATCCCTCAGCCACATGCGTGAACACACCCACCTTGTATGAGTGCCACTGTGAGAGGGGTTTCACCGGAGATGGAGAGCATTACTGCAATCAGACGTGAGTCATTATCACATACCTTACAGTGGTCCTAATCAAACAGACAGTATTTTACATGGTTGATGTTCTTCAGCCTGACTTTTAGCTAACTAGTTAACGTTATCTGGCTAGCTCTGTACCTACAGTTAGCTCTGTGCAAAGCCAGACTTCCTTCTAAGATATATCTATGATGGCATTTGATGTGTGCTTACACAGTATCAGGCCGAAACTGATCTGATCGGATAACGATGCAACTGATTTTTATATGAAATTGCTCTCACTCGTTGGAATTATGATGAAATGTGTGTGAGATCTTTTGAGGAGACTTGTTATGATTTTAAAGTGTATTTAAAATGTCATTATCTTTATCGAATGCCTATTTAATTAGTCATATGAATTTCTTTGACTTGTTGTTCTTTTGGATGGATGTTGAAGTAAAAATGTTTGAAAAATATTTTTGAAAGACATTTGCGGTACAGTACATCAGAGGTGCTGAAATATAGATGTGTGCCAAGTTAAAAGGAAAAACCATCGGATTGTGTTAATTATTTAGTAAGCACTTTAGTTAATTAGTTAGTAAGGTGTCGATTCTGCAAGTATTTGGAGCTGACCTGGAGGGATGAGCAGCAATTCTTCCAACCACAGTTTGGTGTCCCTCCAAAAATCTCCCATAACTGTTCAGTTGGTTGAGATCTGAAGTAAATTAGGACAATTTAATAAAAAAATTATAATTTAAGATCAGCTAATAAAACAAAGAAAAAGAGAAAAAAAAAAAGAAAAAAAATCCCCAGCACCTCATGTAAACCACATGTCAAAACAGATATAGTCTGTCGGACATTATTACAAACTGATTGATTTTGATTTAAAATATTTGAAAAACAAAATTTCCTGCATTTCCTGCACTGTACCTTGGGTATAGCATAATTGTCTGCATGTAGTGCACACCATTTGGTATTCAGTCACAGGAAAAAATGGCGGAAACACAGAGCCAAATGTAACACGGGTTCATGTTAACTCAAGCAAAGCTAAAAAGTAATTAAAAAAAACTGGCCTTTGTTTATTTATTTATTTATTTAAAATGATTGTAAAAGCCACTGCTGGGGGATTGAGTTGGGTGTTGTTAAAAGCTGATGTGCCGAACGAGGGATGCTAGTTAATTAATCTGCCTAATAAAAATCATTACATCATCAGCTAGTGATGCAGGCCGTGGGATTGGAAGTGAATAGCGTGCACTATGGTTACAGCATTGAGCTACGTTGCATCACCATAAAGCGCATTAAGTTTAAACGTTACTGAAAACTTGCTGGATTATTTGGAACCAGTAACGTGAACTATCTCAGTGCACCGGTGGATTGCTTACCTAACAGTTATTAAGGGAAGAAAGGAAATGACAAATGTACTTTATATTAGGCGTGACTGTGTCCAGTTCAAAAATGGATGTGAGCTGTTCTGATGGAAAAAATATCATTTACCTCTGCTCTGATCATTCATGCCTCTGAACTAGTTGTTTGTATCCCAGATGTATGGTATGTTAGTGTGGTGTGTCACAACGCTAAGCTCTTCCAAGATATAAGGAGGGAATTAGTATCTCCATGTGTTTATGCCTATGCTTGGTTGTCTTCCTGCTTCTTAGATGTTATAATGAATGTCGTGAGGGCAAGTGCAGTGGCAGTCCGCTTTTTGAGTGCGAGTGCTCTCTGGGTTGGACTTCGGACCCGGCCACTCTGGTGCTGAGTGGTGTGGAGTGTGACGTCGACTGCGGCTGTAACTTCCACAGCACCTGCATCACAGCACCAGGAATCTGCGACCAGTGCCAGGGTGAAATACCTCCTCTGTCCCGTTCTCAGTCTTCGTATAGCATGTGTGTACATTTGTGTACCTTCATTGAGCACCGTTTTTTTGTTGTTGTTGTTGTTGTTGTTGTTGTTGTTGCTGCCGGCCAGATTGGACTACAGGACCGCACTGTGAGCACTGTCGGCCCGGTAGCTTCGGTTCAGCAGTGGCCGGCGGTGGAGGCTGTGTGCCTTGTGAGTGTAATGGACATGGTGACCCACTGCAGGGATTCTGCCACAATCAAACAGGCCAGTGCTACTGTACACACCATACCCATGGAGTACACTGCGAGTTCTGCTTGCCTGGCTACTACGGAGACCCACGGTGAGACACGAGCATTGTCTTATGATTGTCAATTTGTGAGTCTGCACAAGATAAATAAGAAGCTAACAGTTACACAAAACTGGTACAATTAGTGTGGAAATGGAAATGGAAAATTTTCATATTTTTTCTTAGGGTTTCCTGCGTTGTAAATTCAATACAAATTAAAGCTATTTTTAAAATTTCATTTTTATATTTTTTTTTCAGGAACAATGGCACATGTTTCAGGCAGTGTCAAGGTCGCTCCGTTGCCCTTTCTTCATCGTCTCTTTCCTCACTGCCCCTCTCGTCCTCTCTTGGTTGGCATGGATCAGCAGGAGGCCAGGATGGTCTCTCACACTGCCTGTGGGTTCTCTCTGTCTCTGAGGATCTGGCACCATGCATGCCAGGCCAGATGTGCCCACCTGTGGCACTGACCCTGCATCCAGACTCTTATACACATTGCACAGTAAGTGCAATATCCTATATCAAGGCAACACGTGAATTAAATGCTGCAGCGAAAAAGATATATAACATTGCATCTGTTATTGAATTTATGGGTTCAAAATGATATGCTTGTTTTTTTTTTTTGAATTACACAGAACTCATACGTGTACGTATTTGATGGCCTGCCACGTTTTCTCAGCGATGGTGTGATGCATACGGATCACAACCTGATTGGGGCTTTTTGTGGCACAAATCGTAATCAACCAGTCACAGTAGAGGCCACATCTGGTAATACATTTTGCTACATTTTCCTACCTTTAAGTTGCTCGGAAGCATGTATTAAGTTGCATCTATTTTTGTCATTGAAGCTGCTTTAATTTTGCTTTACTTTTATCATTTCTACATAAAAAATATTGTATGTATATCTTTTCAGGTGTGATCTCCGTGTACTTTGAAGCGAATGTGTCTTCGGTTCATCCTCAGGGTTTTAATGCCTCCTTCTGGGTGCGGCGTTGCACTGAGGGAGGATCTGAAGAGGGCCTCGATGGCTCATCAGAATGCCAGGGCTTGGCTCGGTGTCGCAACGGAATCTGCCAGTGTCCCAGTGGTTACGGTGGGCCACTCTGTGATTGGCCCATCTGCCCGGAGGACTGTGGTACTCGAGAGGGCCGAGGCGTCTGCAACACGGTGAGATTGAATGTTAACAAATGCCTTGTTTTACATTAGATAAACCGCTACTGCAGGATTTTGCAACTGTGTCCATGCGGGAAAACGAACTGTTGCATTTAGATTTTTACTTTTCTGTGATAGCTTTAATTTTTTTTTGCTAATCTTTGCACTGTTAACATGATAAATAGTAAAACACCCAAATATTGCACTGATGGAGAGAAACAATCTAACTATCTTTTTAGGAGCAGTCCATTGTTTATAGTATATAACTGGTAGCCTTGTGGCAAGACTTCGTGACCCCCTCCTTCTAATGGGTATTATCAAGGGTTTTAGAGAAACCTGGCATCATTCTGATGCAGTGCTTTAATAAGAACAATGTATCCTGAAAGTGGCAGAATGGTAGACACTCTACATGATAAGGTAGAGTGTATAAAAATGGCAAATTTACTTAATAACGTGCAGAAATTTAAGACAGACATATATATGACCGCCTTTATACAACACACTTAAATGTACAGAAATATTCAAATACAGAAGTATTAATCAGGCCTGAGTGTGTTTGTGTGCGTGGTGTATCCTGTCAAGGGTGTATTCCAGCCTTGTGCCCAGTGTTTCTGGAACTGGCTCTGGATCAACCCTCATAAAGCAGTTACTGAAGATGAATGCATGAACGGAACATACATATAGCTCTGTTTATGAAGCATATTTTAAAAAGATAAAAACATAAGATCTTAAATCTTAAGAATCATAAAAATCTTAAAATCTTTTTAAATCTGAAAGAATCTTAAAATCCAAGCGCATCTATTTGCAGATTTTGCAAATAAACACTGTCGACGTGTTCTTGAGGGACAACTCTGTGTCAGGCGACTGTTCATAATTTTAGGTGACCTTATCCTAACTCCTGTGTTATTGTGTTCTTGCAGACTCTAGGAGTGTGTGTTTGCACTCTCGGCTGGGCTGGATCTGACTGCTCCTCCATCGCAGATGCAAACAGCCTGGTGTGGAGGAATCTACTGGATACACAGCTCACAGTGGTGAGACATCTCCATCAAACCCTTTCTACGAAGAGATGGAGTGAACCCGGATATATTCCCTCAATTTATCATTGCCATATTTATGGTGATCCGCTTACCTGTTCATGAGTGTTGACAAAAGAGCAGCCCAGTATATGAATAAAAAACCCAGTATATGAAAAATATGAATAACTGTAATTTCATTGATGGGGTCATTTAATTTTTCTACTGTAAGTTGATATTTGTTATGATGAACAGTACTAAAACTGCATAGACTTTAGCATTATTCCCCCATCTCCAACTGGCTGTTTTTTTTGGTTTTTTTTCCCTCTTCCATGCCCACAGAATCCGTCTTACAGGTTTCTCCAGAGGATGGGGCACTCGCTAGTTTCTGGGCCCCAGGGCACACTCTGGTTATATGGTGGTCTCTCTCTCTCAGAGGGAATTCTGGGAAACGTTTACAGGTATGAACAATTTTAAGATGGCAATTTTAAGTAGATGGCAATATGATATATGCAAGGAATAAAACATGACGAGGTGTGGTGATGTAGGAAAATAATCAACGACAGCGTGGCCTGATGTGGCTGGTTCAAAGTGAAGTGACTGTTACCACCCTGAAAGTTGATTATTTTCCAACGACAGCACATACTGAAGTGTTTCATTCCTTTTATACCACAATTTGTCTGGTTATTTCATAATGAAAGACACATCATTTTTAACTGCTTTTAACATTTTTAACTTTTAACTGTTACATTTAATGTCCTGGAATGTCCGTGAATTTAGTTATTTCATGCTATAAACAGTCATTTGCTCACCAGCCTCTCTTTTTTTCCTCTCTCTTGAAGTTAAGACAAAAAATCCCCAAAAAACAAAACAAAAAAACCCCGCAGCTTATCATGTTACGAAAAACTGACAAGAGCAAACTCCTTTCCTCCTCCACTGACACCCATGACAAGTCCATAAATGTTAAATAAATGTCTGAAAGCTCCATCCTATCAACAGTTATACATTTTCCTTTGTTATACAGCATATTTTAAAAAAAATCTGTTTATTTATCTGGTTATTCTGGAGCAACCCTGTGAATGAGCTGTTACTACAGAAATGCTAACCCATTAAAATAAACCTGATTTGAATTACAGCTGGCACTACTGTCAGACTGTTACTGAAATTTAATCAACAACAGTAAATCAGATTGGAGAATTCGACAGCACTGGCATAATACTGATTACTCATTGATTTATCCTCTGTATGCATGTATATTCTAAACTGATGTGTGGATTGGCTTAGGTACTTTGTGCAAGAGCACCGCTGGACTCAGATGCTTACCAGTTCAGGGGAGCAAGGATCTAGCCCCTTGCCCCGCTACCATCATGCCTCTGTTGTGGTAGCCCTTCATGACCATATGTCTAGTACTCTGACAGACAGTCACCACTTAATGCTTGTGGTGGGTGGGATAACACCAAACAGCGTAATGAGTGATACATGGAGCCTCAATCTTAGCAGTCTGATGTGGACAGAGTACAAGGTATGGAACACTAGATACGTTTTAAATGGTTTCCAGCATTTGCATTATTTAAAAAAAAGAAAAAAATCAGTTTTGAACTGGTAACTACTTTTATTTTCAGAGTTCAGCGCTGCCCCCTGTGGCTGGTCACACTCTGACAGTGCGCAGAGCCTCCTGTGTGCTACTGATTGGAGGATACTCTCAAGAGAATGGTTTTAATCACCACTTACTAGAGTTTAATCCACAGTCTGGGAACTGGACTGTATTACCACACACTGGTACACCACCTACAGGTAAAATCTGGACACTGGACACTGAAAGATCACGTCTGAATTTGAGGCTCGTGTCTTGAATCTAAAAGTTTTAATCGAGAGTAAATTCTTTTTTGCCACAGGTCTTTACGGACATTCTGCAATCTATCATGAGCAGACTGATGCTATATATGTGTTTGGAGGTTACCGTTTCCATGTGGAGGCAGTAGAACCTTCTGGAGAACTCTATACCCTTTACTACCCCAACCTCACCTGGTCTTTACTGGTTCCCTCCCGGGGAAACAAGGTGATTGAGCTGACAAGGCCAAAGGAATTTACCTTTTCCTCCCAATAGCAATGTTTGAGAATAAAGTCCTCCTATGCCTAATTAGCGTGCTCTTCTCCCTACAGCCTCTCTCGCATTTCTTCCATGCGGCAGCCCTACTGAAAGACACTATGGTGATTGTTGGAGGGCGGACAGGGGCAGAAGATTACAGCAGCAGTGTGTACCTCTATCAGATCAATTGCAACACATGGATACAGCCAGGTAACCCTGTCAAAACATCATTACACACACACACACACACACACACACATTATACAGCTGTTTTACTTTTAATACATATACTCTGCAAGCACTTTATTAGGCACACCTGTACACCTATTTATTAATGAAATTATCTAATCATCCAATCATGGGGCAGCAGTGCAGTGCATAAAATCCTGCAGATATGGACCAGATACTTTGGGTGATGTTCACATCAGCCATCAGAATGAGGAAAAAATGTGATCTTAGTGAATTTGAGCATGGCATGATTGTTGGTGCCAGACGGGCTGATTTGAGTATTTCTATAACTGCTGATCTCCTGGGATTTTTACACACAACAGTCTTTATAGTTTACTCAGAATGGTGCAATAAAGAAAAACATCCAGTGAGTGGCAGCTCTGAAGACAGAAATGTCTTGTGGATGAGAGAGGTCAATGGAGAATGGCCAGACTGGCGTGAGGGCTACAGTAACTCAGATAACCACTCTGTACAATTGTGGTGAGCAGAAAAGCATCTCAGAATGCACAACACATCGATCCTTGAGACGGATGGGCTACAACAGTAGAAGACCACATCGGGTTCCACTTCCGTCAGCCAAGAACACAAAGCTGTGGCTGCAGTGGGCACAGGCTCACCAAAAACTGGACAGGTGAAGACTGGAAAAATGTAGCTTAGTCTGATGAATCTCGATTTCTGCTGAAGCACACAGATGGTAGGATCAGGATCTGGCACCAACAGCATGAATCCACGGACTCAACCTGCTTTGTGTCAACAGTCCACGCTGGTGGAGGTGGTGTAATGGTGTGGGGAATGTTTTCTTAGCACACTCTGGGCCTGACAGTACCAACCAATCATCGCCTATATGCCACAGCCTATTTGAGTATTGTTGCTGACCATGTGCATCCCTTCATTGCCACAATTTCCCCATTTTCTAATGGCTACATCCAGCATGATAATGCACCATGTCACAAAGTAAATGTCTTCTCTAACTGGTTTCATGAACATGACAATGAGTTCAGTGTTCTTCAGTGGCATTCCCAGTCACCGGACCTGAATCCCGTAGAGCACCTTTGGAGATTCGCAGCACGAAAATGCGTCTGAAAAATCTGCAGGGATTTTATGATGCAACCATTTGAACATGAAACCGAATCTCAAAGGAAAGTTTCCAACATCTTGTGGAATCCATGCCATGAAAAATTGAAGCTCTTTTGAGAGCAAAGGGTGGCCCTGCCCAGTGTTCCTAATAAAGTGTTTGTTGAGTGTAAATCCTTTACAGTTTTGCAGTGGCAAAAGTCCTAGAGGGTATTTTTTAAACCAAATGTTAAACTATCCATGTAGCAATCACATTGTCTCTCTATCCACTTGTTCACTCGTTCATATATACTTTGGAAACTAGTAGTCGCATGCTAATGCCACCAGCCTTTTGAAGTGCACTAACAATCTGAATACTGATATCAATATATTTTTTGGCATCAGTTGTACCATACACTACCTACAGACAAATGCAAATGATTCTTCTCACTCTTCTGAGATTTTTTCATTTTACTCTTTTCTTACTGCAGTATCTTCAATCGGCGAACCTGTTAATCACTCCATCTCCTTGGCCATGACTAGTTGGGGGAATCGTCTGTTCATATTAGGTGGATTTAATGGGGTCATGCTGGGGCGTTTGATTACCCTCTCTGTGCCCTCTGACCCCTGCATTCTTCTGCCTACACCCGAGGCCTGTAACAACAGCACAGGCAGCTGTGTGTGGTGCAGGGGTGCCTGCACCTCCTCAGACACGGCAGAGAGGTACAGCTTGAGAATTAGAGAAGTTGAAAACTTTGAATACTGAATGAGTTCATTTTTAAAGACCCATTGGGATTCACAACCTTCAATCAGTATTCCTATGTTATAACTATTTTCTACTATTTCACTTGTTATTGAACTTCTTTTTTCAGAATTGGCTGTCCTGTTGGCCATTCCCCATGCTTTCCCACTCCCCGTGTCCCTGATCAGTGTCGAAGGTTGAAAACATGCAGTGAATGTCTGGCCAGACACCCCAAAACATTTTCCAGCCCTGGACAGGTAACAGAGATGTGGCTCACAGCAGTTCTGTAGTTCTCTACAACATACAGTCCACTTTGAATGTACTGGAAGGCCAATTCTTTAATTTTTGCTATACACTGAAGACATTTGGGTTAGAGATCAAATTATGAAAATGAGACTATAGATCAGATTTCAGTTTTCATTTCCGTTGGTGAGCAAAGGTATTGGAACAGGTGGTCTTAGTTACTTAAGTATTAAGTAACACTTTTGGTTGCATATCCCTTGCTTGGAATAACTGCATCAAGACAGTGACCCACTGATATCACTGAACTGTTTTATGATACTGTTCCAGGCTTGTACCACAGTTTCTTTCAGTTGTTGTTTGTTTTGGGGGGTTTTCTTTCTTCAGTCTTCTCTTCAGGAGGTGAAATGCATGCTCAGTTTATTGTCATTGACTTCCTGCATGATCCACAAGCTCCTCCCAATTAGATTGCATGCATTTCTGTGTAAATCGGCTGACAGAATGTTTCTGTAGACTTCTGAATTCATTCTGCTCTTATCATCATGAGTTACATCAACAAAGATTTGTGAGTGTTTCAGAAGCAGCCATGCAAGCCCAAGCCGTGACACTACCTCCACCATGCTTGACCGATGGGCCTGTATGTTCTTGGATTATAAGCATATCCTTTCTTTCTCCACACTTTGGCATCATTTTGGTAGAAGTTAATCTTGGTTCCAAAACTTTTGTGGCTCATCTCTGTATTTCTTTGCAAATTCCAATCTGGCCTTCCGATTCTTACTTCCGATGAGTGGTTTGCATCTTGTGGTATGGCTCGAAGTCTTCTCCGAACTGGGGATTGCGATACCTTATAAATTGGTTGATCTATTCCATGTCTGGTTGTTAGTACACGCTTTATTTTTCCAGGATATTCCATATTGTTGTTTTGGCTACGCTCAATGCTTGTGCAATGGCTCTGATTTGATTTTCCCTCTTTTATCAGGTTGCAAAATGCTGTCTTCACATGAAAAACCCAGGGCTCAAACCAAGAGTAGACATTCGGAGCTATTAATTGTTCAATCAGTCTAACAGGGCACGCCTGGGCAACAAGAGACACCTGTCATTTACATGTTCCAATATTTTTGATCACTTGAAAAATGGGTGGGTTCAAACAAATGGTGCCATGTTTTAAGTTGTTTAACACGCTAAGTTGTATAACACATCTAGATGTAAGTATCAGGAAATGAAAGCTGAAATTCTGATCCATTGTCTCATATTCATCTTTCGATCTCAATCCCAAATCTTTTCAATGTATAGCAAAAACAACAGAGCTGGCCTTGCTTTTGGATGGGGCTGTACAAGACAACACATTGGACTACATAGGCCTACATACAGTGTTAAAAGTGTGGTGTAAAGTCTTTTTTTCTGTGTGGCTAGTGTAAAGTCTTTTTTTTTTCTGTTTCACATTATTTCTCTCATTCTCTGATGTATACAGAACACTCTGCAGTGTAAGTGGTGCACTAACTGTCCTGAAGGAGCATGTATTAGCAGCTCTGTGAGTTGCACTTCAGAACATGACTGCAGGATAAACCAAAGGGAGATTTTCCTCTCCAGCAACTGCACTGAAACCAGCTGTGAGGCGTCTGACTGCCCCAAGTGCACAGCGTCAGGGAAGTGTATGTGGACCCGTCAGTTTAAACGCACAGGTACGTATGAACTGATAATGCTGATTGTATTAATCTGTCTAACACAGGGGTGTCAAACATACTGTTCTAAATTAAAATCTTCTTCTGAACCCTAATTCAGTGGCGAGGCCAGAAATTGAACAGTGGGTGGGCCTGGGTAAAGCAGGGTGGGTAAGGGTTTGAAAAGAAAACTCAGATACCAGCAGTCACTGAAAAGAACTTGCATGACTACAGAAAGTGGCCATCGAGTTGAAAGGCTGTGATTCAAAAGGCTTGTTTTTTGTTTTGTTTTTTTTTGTTGTTTTTTTTTGGCAGTAGTAAATCAAGCAGCTCAACACATCACACCTAACAGACACGCAGAAAATGAAAGACAACTGGTTGTAATCAGATTAGAGATGTTCATACTGCTCTGTTTTACAGGTGTTTTGGACATTTCAGTAAACCAGACTAGAATTGAATTTCCTAAACCTCTTCTTAATAACTCCTACTAGCTACAGCTTAACAGTTATAATTTGCAGGCCTATCAGTTCAAATGTAGTAAAAAAAAAAAAAAAAATGAACGTATTTCCTATAGGCTAAATAGGCCTATGCCTTTAAATTGCGAGTGAACATAAAGTCAAGGAAATTAGGACTAAATATTGTTTCAGGAGAAACTGACAACTCAGACAAATTATTTTATCGGATTAATCTTTGGTTGAGGTGACATTTAAAGTAATTTTATTCAAGTGAGGATTTTAACAGAAGAAATAGGCAGAATGGCAGACTGCCTCATCAGATTTGTATTAAGTTATTTCATTCACACACACAACTACAGCACAAGCCTTCAGATTTCGACTGGAAAAAAAAAAAACGAAACCAGTTCTACTCTAATTCCTGTGATTTAAAGATAATCACTGTGTACAGTACACAGATGTAATTTTAAGCATTTTTATTATATCAGTTAAAAATGACTGTTTTAGCGTTGCACCATGCATATTCCTCAAACGAACCACAGTTCTGTTCTTCCACTTTCGGATGAGTCCGATCACCACTCTGACAGCGCATTCCAGTGTTAACAGAAACTGAAATACATTTCATGTTATTATATCCTCTAATTACAGCGTACGAGTGGCAGGGGGAAAAGGCACGGCGTGGCGTCCGTTTCAGAGAAGGTAAACTCTTTATTGAACTAGCCTGCTACACGGCTACACATCGCGCAGAAAAGCTTACACCAGTTGCTGAGCAGTGTCACTCAAAGCGGCAGCTCCTAGCAAGAGAGAACTGGTTTTTGTGAACAATGTTAATAAGGCTTCTAAAAGGCCAGGCTTCCAAATGGGTGGCCCCAGGCCCACCTTGGCCCCCCCCAGTAACTTTGCCACTGCCATCATTTAATTAAAGGATTCTAAAAAGTGCTAGTCTCTGTTCTTCAGCTAGGAGGCAAAATGTGCTAATGATGTAATTCTTCATTGGCGTGTAAGAATTTGACGCTGTAACCATGTCTCTTTCCAAAAGAGCTAATTTAGTGTTTTTACAGAAACGGGTTGGATACAATCACCACTTTTAGGTTTTTCAATTGTAAATAATTTTGCAAACTATGTTTCGTTTAATTCAGCACTTCAGTATCATGGGCAATTTTTGTAGATTCATGACACAAGGGTTGTAACACCACAGTAGTTAAACCAAAAATTGGTAATCAATTGAAATCTGTTCATTCGTTTTGTAGGTGAAACACTCACAGAGCACTTTATTAGGAACACTATACTAATACTGGGCAGGGTCTCCCTTTGCTCTCAAAACAGCCTCAGTTTTTCATGGCATGAATTCCACAAGATGTTGGACACATTCCTTTGAGATCCGGTTTATGTTGACATGATTGCATCGCGCAATTCCTGCATATTTCAGCACTTTCATGCAGCGAATCTCCTGTTCTGCCACATCCCAAAGGTGTTCTTTGGATTGGATTCAGATCCGGTGACTGGGAATGCCACTGAAGAACACTGAACTCATTGTCATGTTCATGAAATCAGTTAGAGAAGACATTTTCTTTGTGACATGGTGCATTATCATGCTGGAAGTAGCCATTAGAAGATGTGTAAATTGTGGCAATGAAGAGATGTACATGGTCAGCAACAGTACTCAAATAGGCTGTGGTATTTGTGCAATGATTGGTATTAACGAGACGAAAGTGTGCCAAAGAAACATTCCCCACACCATTACACCACCTCCACCAGCCTGGACTGTTGACACAAGGCAAATTGTTTCCGACTAAGCTGCAGTGTTTAAGTGTTGAACTGTCCAGTTTTTGGTGAGCCTGTGCACACTGCAGCCTCAGCTTTCTGTTCTTGGCTGACGGAAGTGGAACCCGACGTGGTCTTCTGCTGTTGTAGCCCATCCACCTCAAGGTTCAAATTGGTGTGCATTCTGTGATGCGTTTCTGCTCACCACAATTGTGCAGAGTGCTTATCTGAGTTACTGTAGCCTTTCTGTCAGCTCGAACCAGTCTGGCAATTCTCTATCTCTTCAACAAGGTGCTTCTGTCCTCAGAACTGCTGCCTACTGGATGTTTTTACTTTATTGCACTATTCTGAGTAAACTCTAGAGACTGTTTTGCTTGAAAATTCCAGGAGATCAGCAGTTATAGAAATACTCAAATCAGCCTGTCTGGCACCAACAATCATGCCACGCTCAAATTCACTGATCATATTTTTTCCCCATTCTGATGGTTGATGTGAACATTAAGATGCTGGCCCATATTTGCATGATTTTATGCATTGGTCTGCTGCAACATGAATAATTACATGAATGAGTAGGTGTACAGATGTTCTTAATAAAGTGTTCAGTGAGTGTTTTTGTGCCTTTTAGATAATTGTTGATAAATGAACACATTTAAGATGAGTTATTGATTTGCTATCTGTCTACTGAACTGAAATTATTTTGGCCCAGTCCACATGACATTTTATCTAAAATTTATTTGACACCCCTGATCTAACTCGTAATTGTCAGATAGAGTAATGTGATTTTAAATAATTTAACCAGTTTCATTGGCTCCTTCCTCAGGCAATGTTTTAATGCAACGAACTGAACAACGAATTGAGTTGCTTCTAAACTTGGATTTGTGGAAAATCTTTATTTAGATATTTGCTGCATGTAATTTGAAACAAAAGGCATTTAGTATCAATGTTATCATAACATTAAGAAGCTTTTGTAGTCTTACTGTCATCTCAAACTTACTGTACATTATTCTCTCCTCTAGTTGGATGGTTGGATAGATATTTTTGGATGGATATTATATATAGTTAATAAGTTCCAGTTTACTTTAATCTGATTTAGGTGTATACCTGGTGTTTTAATTCAAGGGGTTTAACATAAAATATTGCATTAACCATTTAGGAATTACAGCAATTTTTTCTCAGGCTCAAAAGTAATTGGACAGTTGACTGATAAGCAGTCTCATGGCCAAGTGTGACCTGTTTCCTCGTTATTTCATGACAAATGAAGGAGATAAAAGGTCTGGAATTGATTCCGAATTCTGAATTTGCATTTGATAGCTGTTCATGGGAACTCTCAATATGCTGTCCTAAAAGGTGTCGATGCAAGTGAAGGAGGCCATCATTAGGCTGAAAAAAAACCCCAGAACTATCAGAGAGATGGCAGAAACTTTAGGAGTGGCCTAATGAACAATTTGGTACATTCTTAAAAACAAGGAATGGACTGGCGAACTCAGCAACACCAGAAGGCCTGGAAGACCGCGGAAGACATCTGAAGTGGATGATCGCAGGATTCTTTTCTTTCGTCAAGAGCACTCTCGAGGAGGTAGGCGTATCATTGTTGGTCTACAATCAAGAGACACCTTCATGAATGTAAATACAGAGGATTTACCTCAAGATGCAAACCACTGGTAAAACTCAAGAACAGAAAGGACAAATTAGATTTTGAAAAGATTAGACTAGAAAACATCTAAAAAAAAAGCCTGCCTGGTTCTGGAAAAAGATTATTTGGACAGATGAAACCAAGATGAACTTGGACCAGAATGATGAGTGGAGAAGAGTATGGAGAAGGAAAGAAAGGGCTCATGATCCAAAGCATATCATATCATCTGTCAAACATGGTGGAGGCAGTGTTTTGGCATGGGCATGTATGGCTGCCAGTGGAACGGGCTCACTGGTGTTTATTGATGATGTGACTGCTGATAGAAATAGCAAGATGAATTCTGAAGTGTATAGAGCTATACTTTCTGTTCAGATGAAGTCAAATGCTGCAAAACTGATAGGACGCCACTTCACAGTACAGATAGATAATGACACAAAACATACAGCGAAAGCAACCCAAGAACTTCTTAAGGCAAAGAAATGGAATCTTCTTAAATGGCCGAGTCAGTCACCCGACCTCAACCCACTTGAGCACGGACAAACGAGCAGCAGCTGAAGGCAGCTGCAGTAAAGGCCTGGCAAAGCATCTCAAGGGAGGAAACTCTGGCAGTCACTGACTGCAAAATATTTGGATCCAAGTATTAAAAATAATCCTTTATATTTTTTGTTAGTTTGTCCAATTACTTTTGAGCCTGTGTAAATGGAGGGACTATGTAAAAAAAAAAAAATGGGTGTAATTCCTAACAGTTCCTAAACAGTTAATGCAATATTTTGTGTCCAGTGACTTATTGACCCGACTGTATGCAAGTGCATCTACATTTCACATTGATATTACTTACATTAAAATATGCATGGTATGTAATGGAAGTTAATAATTAGAATATTTATGGAACTGTGCTGTTTTCAAACATTCATGAATAATTGCTATTCAGGGCTACATATTCTAACGTTTTAGGAAAATCATTGGATCCTGGCAAGTGAAGTTAGAAGTTGAAGTTTTAATATGACCTTGCAATATTACAATCAAAGACAAAGCACACCGAACTTCTGTTAAAACATTTTTACTCTGACAATTTTCAAATTATTATTTTTTTTTTCAATGATGGTAATAAAAAAGAACTCATACTATACATAATCTTATAATTAACTGGAACTGTTTTGTTGCTGACAAGATCATCAGCTACAGTGTTAACCAGGTTATTGATGACAATTTGAAGGAGCTGAATTAATTAAAATGTGAATGAAATAATAAGAGATGCAATGTGAATTTAAGTTCTGTACCTGTGTATAGTTCCTTATGCTACAAAATATACATTGCCATTACATTGTACCAAATGCAAATATGTATTTAACCCATTTTTTTTAAACAAATACTAATATCAGTTTTATTTATCCTTGATTTTATGTACCACAATATTTTATATTTTATGATTTATTTAAAAAAAAATGCACTTTCTTCCCAGGGGAGACCAGACGCATTCTGAGTGTCAATCCAACATACGACTGGACGTGTTTTAGCTATGCGCTACTGAACGTGTCACCTATGCAGGTGGAATCATCTCCCCCTATGCCCTGCCCTGAGCCCTGCCACCAAATCCAGACCTGCAGCCAGTGTCTCAGCTCCCATGGTTCAGATGGGGGCTGGCAGCACTGTGTTTGGAGCATGGCTCTGGAGCAGGTGAGAGGCTACCCACATTTACCCATTTACCACTTACCAGACCAACCTCATCAGCCGCTTTCCCAGGTGGCTACAGTCAGGTCTAGGTGTCAATGTGTTCACTTTATAGAAATTTATAGATTTTATTTTATCAGTAGTACTAATTGTGCTTTTGAGGAGCAAATTTATATTTCTGAACAGAGTAGCATCATTCTTCACTAATACACCAGAGGTGCCAACATCTACGGTTTAGTATTATTTACAGCTACAACAATTGAAAGCTATGCTTCTCTGCTTCCTTAACTAAAGCAGCTGTCAGACCAAATGTGAATAAATTTGCCTGGTGGAAAAGCCAGGCAGAATGTGGAAGATGCACATTTACTTCTGGTAGTGGTTATTTTCGCTTTGGACAGACTTTATTTAGGTGAACCTCTTTCTTGTGAGCCAGAAAAGAAAATAAGACTGGACTGTGGTGTCTTTGATTGCTAAAAATAAATGCATACTTTTGCATCACTGTTTTTTAATGTATCATTGGCACATTGAGAAAAATTGCTAGCTAGCTAATGTTACTCGTACAGTTGAGGCCAAAAGTTTACATACACCTTGGCTGAAGACATTCAATCTCAATTTTTCACAACTCCACACATTTCATGTTACCATACATTTCCTGTGTTAAGTCAGTTAGGGTATCTGCTTAGTTTCTATAAAAAGGTAATTTCAAAATAATAGCTAAGAGACAGATTTTCAGCGGGTCAAAAGTTTACATACACTGTTTTAGTATTTGGTGGCATTGGCTTTTAATTGCTTGAACTTAATTAAAAAGCTTGGAGTAGCCTTCCTTAAGCTTCTCGTGAAATTTTTGTCTATTCCTCTTGACAGAACTGGTATAACTTGGTCCGGTTTGTGGGCTTCCTTGCTTAGTTACGCTTTTCAGTTCAGTTTACAAATTTTCTATGGGACTCTGGTCAGGACGTTGTGATGACCACTCCAATACTTTCACTTTGTTGTCTTTGTCATTTTGTTACAAACCTGGAGGTATGCTTAGGATCACTGTCTAGCTGGAAGACCCAGTTGTGACCAAGTTTTAACTTTCCGGCTGATGTCTTGAGGTGTTGCGTCAGTATTTCTAGATAATCTTCCTTCCTCATGATGCCATCTGTTTTCTGAAGTGCACCAGTTCCTTTTTCCCAGAAAAATAACACCCTACAACATAATGCTGCCACCCCCATGCTTCACAGTTGGGATGGAGTTCTTTGGATTAAAAGCCTTGCCCTTTTTCCTCCACACATAGCGCTGATAAACTGAACTGTTTGGCCATAATTTTGTTTCATCTGACCAGAGAACACTCCTCCAAAAGGCGGTGGATCACCTGCAGACTTCAGTCTGGATTTTTTGGCATGCCGTGGCAATGAAGGACTTAATGATAGATGTAAATATTAAAGTTTGTTGTTGTTGTCTTGGGGGTCAGGTGAACCTTTTGGAACAAAGTTTGTTCATCCCTGCGAGTTATTTTGTGTTTCGTTCCTGAATGATGCAGTGTGGTCCCAAGATTTTTATATTTGCATACAAATACAAAATATAAAATATATTTGCCCTGATGCTTGTGGTACTTTCACTGTCTCTAAAGATAGATCCATTTACAAATACGGGTGTAATCTCAATTAATGCCTGATTATGGCAGTTGGCCAATCAGAAGCTTTTAAAAGTCATTACATCAATTTCTGGAATCTGACAGACTGTTTAAAGAGTCAGTCAACTTGGTGTATGTAAGCTTTTGACCCACTGGAATTTTGATATAGTAAATTAAAGCTGAAATAAATCTATCTTTAATCAGGTGTTTGAAAGTGACCTCTGATGTGAACAAAGTAGTTGCCCTAATTGAAAAGCAATGTATTAAATAATGTGCCCTTGAAAAGCATAAGCTGCATAAAATTGAGCTTTTTTTGCAACCATTTTGCTTCCCTCACAACAACATCTGTTTCTGTGTCAGTGTATGAGTCCTTCGTTTGTTCCGTTGCGCTGTGAAGCTGGTCAGTGTGGTCGTCTGCTCTCTGGTGGAGACTCTTGCTCTCCCCGGTGCTCTCAGCTTACCCAGTGCTCCCAGTGCATTGCCCGGCCACAGTGCGGCTGGTGTGCCACCCGCGGGGCTAACGGTGCAGGAAACTGCCTGCAGGGAGGGCTGGATGGTATGTATTCTCCACTTATACCCCAGCTATAATACTCATGTCATTTCGCACTTTATGATGGCACTGTGTAAACCCTGAACAAATTTTGTAAAATGTTACATTTTGTCTTTAAATTAGCCTCAAAGTGCTAAATAAAACAAAGATTCAAATTATATACACATATTTTATGCACATTTCAGTGTTTTACATACAGTAATTGTTTTCTGAAATATGTGCCTCTAGAAGAAGACAGTGTAGTAGTCACCTACCTAGTTTTTCACTGTGTAGTCAACAAGGCTTCTGCTGGACCTCTTTTGTAGGTGTTAGCGAATCTCTCTGTCCCCACTGGAACAGCAGCTGGTCCTTCCTGCACTGTCCGGAAGAGGATGAGTGTGCCAACGGGCACCATCGTTGCAATGTTACCCAGGACTGCCATGACTTACCTGATGGCTACCACTGCACCTGCAGAAAGGGCTACATACTCAGCGGGTGAACTCAAAGGCTTAGGCCATTGCATTTATGTGCTTGTGTGTTGGTGATATACAGGCTTTTTTGCTTTTTAAATTAGTACACTGAATACATTTTTCATGGTCACATGGGGACAGTAATTTCTTCAACTCAAAACTAATGTTAACAGTGAACAGTGCAGAAGTATGTGAGACATATTATCACACATGCGATATGGTTTAGTGAGAGAAAAGCTGTTTTCAGTGGTAACGCAGCTGGCACAATTGTAGAAAGACTGAGTTATCAAATTCATGTTTATACATACAGTACTGTGCAAAGGTCTTAGGCACATGCAAAGAAATGCTGTAGAGCAAAGATGCTTTCAGAAATAATGAAATTAAATATTTCTACATTTTAAAAATGCTGTAAAGAGCAGTAAACAGTAATCAATGAAACAAAGTCAGTTTTTGACCCTTTCATTAAAAAAAAAAAAACATCTCAGGTAGAGTGTGTGCAGTTTTATAAGGAAATGAGCTGGAAGTGTTACTGAGCATCTTGC
>CM074995.1:7356848-7379346 GCA_037576825.1 Pangasius krempfi | reverse complement strand
TTACTGCCCCTGTGGCTCAGTGGTAGAACTTTCAACCCTCACACCAGAGACCCAAGTTCAAGACCAGTTCCTGACAGTGAAGCATAAGTATAGTTAATGAACTGCTGTTGATTGTAGTAAATATGATTGATCCACTCTGCATTCTTATTAGGTGTTATCCATATCAGTATAGATTCAAATCCTGACTTCACCTCATCTCTTGCTTAATACTCATTAGGTATCCCTCTAGTCTATGTAAACCTTGGGATCTCTCTTATAGGCTCTCTTAACCCTGTGATTGTCCTTTTTAGTTTTTTCAAGAAGCTGATCATACTCCCAGTCAACTACCATGATTTTCTGAATCATTTGTACCCTAGTCCAAATCTCTTTCCAGCCTTTAGGTAGAATCATTCTCAGGTGCATCCCTGCAAAAACCTAAAAATGATCTGCCACTGCTTGCGTTTGATCAGTAAAAGGAAATATCAGTGGCGATGGTAGATTTGGTTTGTGCATGGTTGTGATTGAATTTGTTATTACTGTCGTATTAGTAGTTACTGTAGCTGTTGCATGAATTATGTTCCACTTAATATATTTAGTGTGTTTAAAATATATTTTAGTGTGTCTAGATGCCATATTACAACACAGTTAACCTGGAATTTGCCCATATCATGTTCCCATATGACTTTTTAAAGCATTCATTTTCCAATGAATGGTTCTCTTAAGGCTAAACTTAATTAGGCTTGCGCACTACGAGCCTAATTAAGTTTACCCTTAAGAGTACCATTCACCCTTTCCACCATTCCTTGTGACTGAGGGTGATAAACACATCCCAAGCACTGTTTAATTCTTGATTGCTGCAACACTGCCTTCACTGTCCTCTGAACAAACGCTGAACCATTGTCTGAACTTATCTGAGATGGTATACCAAATCTGGGGATCACTTCTCTTGTCAGAAATTTAATCACTGTCCCTGCAGCCTGATCCTTTGACAGTACTGCTTCTACCCATCTGCTAAATCTGTCTATTATCACCAACAGGTACCTTTTTCCTCCTATGCTTTGCACCATGTCCACATAATCTATTACCAGATGCTTGAATGGTCTTTCTGGTACTGGTATGTGCCCTATTGGTGCCTATATGCTCCTTTCCTAACATTGTTTTGTGCACAAACTTCACACTCGGACAAAAAATTGTCCACCATTGCCTGTAAATACAGAGAGCAATAGGCCTGTTGTTTTATTATTATCTTATTATTGTCTTATTACCTCCCCCCTTGCATTAGGGTAATGTCAAAAGGAATATGTAGGCTAAACATGTAGTCTGAGTAAAAAAAAAACTCTCTTGTTCCAACAACTCCACTATCTTGTGATGTGTATAAATGATCAGTTTGGTGTAATCTGGAACAGCTAAGGCTGGTGCAGCCTGAAGCTCCTTTTTTAATGATTCAAAGGCTAACAGTACTTCACTGTTCCATATTAATGGTGAATGCAGGTTTTGATGTCCTTCTTGCCTCATGATTGCCCTCAAAGGAGCAGTCTTAATTGCGTAGTCCTCTATCCAGTCAGAGCTAAAACCCGTCATACCTAAGAAGGTAATAATTTGTCCTACTTTCTGTGGTAGTGGCGCTTTACTAATACCCGCTAGTTGGGCTGGTTCGATGGCTTTCGTCTTGTGTGCATATAACCTTCCCAAGTACTCAACCTGTGGCTGACAATATTGGGGTTTTTTTTGTTGCAGTTTTAGAAGCCTTGTGGCCCCCTAGGGCTATTTTAGTGAGTACTTTGATAGAATCTCGGTGGCGTTGCTCCAAGGAGGTGGAGCAAGATTATCTATGTATTGCAACAATGTGCTATCTATCATAAGATCTTCCAAATCAGCCTTGAGAATCTGACATGTGGTGAATGTTTTTAGCCTTCTGGTCGCCTAGGGTACATGTATTGTTTAGCAGCATACATAAAGGCAAATAAATGCCTACTTTCCTCAGCCATGGCAACACTAAAAAAGGCAGAACTAAAAAGGTCAATTACAGTAAAGCATTTGACATCAGGAGAGACATCAGTTAGCAATTTGTGAGGGTTGGGAACTTCTGCTGCCCAATCTTCTACCACCTCATTAACTGCACGTAAATCATGCACCAGCCATCAGTTTGATTTATCAGCTTTGACAACAGGTAATATTGGAGTGTTGCAGTAGCTAACTGACTTAGTTAGAACTCCAGCCTGGACCAACCATTCAATGGTTTTCTAATACCTGTCTCAGCCTCAGGACGCAATGGGTATACCTGTTTTTGTGGTAATTGAACTCCTGATCAAGTCTGAATCGTAATCGGGCTTCCATTTGTTCTTATGTTCTTCCATTTCCGTTAGTAGCTCAGCAGTCTGGGATTCTGATACAGGTGTCTCCGTCACGTGCGTCTCTGTTTTCGCATTGATCTCCACTTCCTGCGGGATTTCATGAGAGTGGTGCACGGAATCTTAATGTATAACTATAATCAGTTGAGAGAAAGACTAGAGGATGTTTGGTAACATCCCATTTACCTTGTTCTGCTTTTGCCATCATTGGACCTAAGTCTTTTGACTCCCAGTCTTTTCCCTCATAAAGAGTTACATGTGTGACAGAGTTGGGAATTTGAAACCATTTATCAATAAAATCATTACAATCATCTATTTGCCTGGCAGCTCCCTGCTCCAATATGATTATGTACCTAGATACCAAGGAAACTTTTTGTCCTTTTTTACCATTCAACCACCTCCCTTCAATAGTTGAATTGTGCAATGATACTCAGATTTTGGCATTTACGCACCGGGGATCTGTGCCTCATTAAACTTTCTGCATTCATCATTACGTACATGTCCTAACCAATACACATTTGCCTTTGGCTCAGAAAGCAACATTTGAGTCTTTACTCCTTTTCTGTGTACATAAACTCCCTCTGGGGAACACCAGATTTAGAGTCCCATTTTACACAAAGCATCCCTTCCCAAGAAATTAATAGGTGCCTGTTCTGACACTAAAATGGGCAATGTCACCTTTTTGCTTTTAGTTTGCAGACAAACTGGAGCCGTCATTGGAATTAACCACATTTGTCCCGAGAATCCTACTGTCTTTTCAAATCTTCCAGACATGGGCAGGTGAGAGGACCAGGATTCGGTCCATCCCTTCCTCTTTGCCCTCTTAATGGTGGCCTTCTCTGCCAGTTTATGTTATTTGTATTCTGATAGACATTGATAATCGGTGCAGTAGGCTGTTGTGGAGCTGCGGGAGCAGCTGGTGCATTTGGCTGAACAGCAGGTGGGGGAGGTAGAGGTGCATTTAGTGGAGCTATTACTCTTGATGGTGCTTCCCCTGCTTTGGCTTTGTCTTTGACTTTGTCTCTCACTGGAGCTTGAGTCTTTTTTCTATTTTTGTTTGTCAGGTCTTCAAGCTGTAGCTGTGCCAGTGTTCTCTGCAGCTCTCTTTCTTGATTCTTGAGCTTTTGATTGATCTTCAGCATCATGAGTCGCATGGTCACAAAATACCTTATGTGTCTTGGAGTTTAGACCAACCATATCTTCTAGTTTGGCCTTTACATGAGGCAGCATAGCATCCACTATTGTATCTCTAAACCATGATGCCATCACAGGATCTGCTTCAAGATTCCTTTCCAGCTCTTGTTTCCACCTTTTTAATTGTCTTTGCACATAGGTAGTAGGGATTCTGTTTCCCCTAGGTGCTCTCCTTTCAGAGACCTGGGGTCTATGTGGGACAGATATTCTGCCCTTAATGTAGAAGTGGACGATGTCGGTCAAATTGAGTTCCATCCATTGCTAGAGTATTCACTGCCTCTTGTAGGTTAGCCGCTGTGAAGGTCTCATTCATTCTTGATCCTCCTAATTCATAAGCAAGGATGCTTTGTCTCCAATTGCCAGCAGTTTGCCCAATGTTTCTTCTTCAAACACCTTATCTTCAAACACCTTATCTTCAAACACCTTATTCAGCCCATCGAGATCCTGTGTAGCCCAGCGTACATACTGCCCTCTTGTGCCCTTAACTATGATAACTATGATATTGAAGGTGACTGTCCTATCTTTGTGGCATGTGTAGGCCGTTCCTCAGTCTAAGCTGTTTGTCTCCCTCATCTCCTGACTATGCACCCAGATAATCACCCCCAATATATAGATTTCCCGTGACTCGCTTGTATTCTCCCTTCCTGAGGTGTTTTAAGCCTGTTGAATGTCTTCTCATAGTTTCTTTTTCTTTTTGTACCATTTTATTTTTGTGTCTTTGAAGCGCATGTCTGTTTGTAAAAGTTCCTCAGGTCTCTTGATAGACGCTCCTCTTCTCCCATTCCTGGCTCTAGATATTCTTCTTTATACCACCAAAATCCTGTGTCTCTTGGGGAAATTGTTCTCATATTTAAGCATAAGAAGCATAACCATCTAAAACCTGTTCCTTTTGTTTCTTCTTGCATGGTGTTTTGCTTTCAATTGATCTTTGGTCCTCCCTGGTAGAGCAAACAGAGGATGCTCTCTTCCTCTTCCAGGTCTATTTTTCCGTCAACTTGTACTGTTCCGTTGATTATTGGAAGTTGGCTTTTAGAAGGTGCATATGGAGACAGTTTGTCAAAAATCTCTTTCATCTTTTCTTCAGTCTTTTCGTTGTCCTTCATCAGCATTTTCCTTGCCTACCTCATGCTTTTCCATGCATTGTCTCCTTCTGCCCTGAACAATGCTAATACTTCTCAATCTTTTCCCCTTTTTTCCTTTCTCCCTTTGCTTTTGACTTTGACCTTGTAGTTCTTTATTAATGTCCTCATGTCCTCACACAGAGACACATCAAATGTTCCTCCTTCTGGCTATTTTGTTTTCATATTTTTAGTTCTCTTTTCTCACGTCTTTGAACATTTTTCTATAAGCTCTTTACATAAGGGATGTCTAGATTTCAGCAGCTCTACAGGTGTGGATGTCATGATTGGTGCCTGTACTTTACTCTTTTCTACTGCCCCCCTTCTTGGAGACGGTTCACGATTACAGTCTGGAATAAAAGTCACTAAGATTTGTCTTAAAGTCAGACGCTCTACAGTCTTTGATTCACGCGGTCCAGATGTTCTTTTTGCTGAAAGCCAAGTAACCTTTCTTAAGAATACAGAGACTTCAAATTGAGGATTATTTAACTGTTTTGCAGTAACTCCTTTACCTTTTTTAAATCCCTGTTGTTCTCCCCAATGTAAGTAAAAATTATTATAGGCAATGGTATTATTACCCAGTGTAACTGATTTGACTCTGCTAGCTCCTCAAGTGTGTCACCTAGGATGGATGCCTTCCAATTATTAACATTTCCAGTTATTAACATGTTCTTAGTCTTTCACCTTATTACTTTTCCTCTCTTAATTCTGTGTGGTTGGTTCTATAAATGGAATGATAACTCATACAAAATTAAATAAAATAAATAAATTAAATAAAATTCATTTTTAATTTATTGATTTTCCTTTTTCATTTTTGTATATATATATATATATTTGTGTATATATATATATATATATATATATATTTGTGTATATATATATATATATATATATATATATATATATATATATATATATATATATAATATGCTTATAAATAAATTCTCTCTCTCTGTTTCTCAGTGTATCTGGGCAGTGTGAGCCGGTATGCGTGCAGGGCTGCGTTAATGGCACGTGTGTGTCACCGGGAGTGTGCAAGTGTCACTTCGGCTTCGTGGGTGAGAACTGCTCGTCTCAGTGCCGTTGTAACAAGCACAGCAACTGTAAGGGCGTCACTCAACTGGATACGTGTCTGGAGTGCCAGAACCACACTAAGGTATTGGAAGTCTTCTCATCTATTGCCAGTTTTTTTTTAAATTGGTTCCCAGATATAATATTTGCAAACAACCTTTTTTCATGAGAAACACGAGATGGTTTCCCATTAATGTTAATGTTATTCATTAATTTATTCAATACTTTCTGTCTTCCACTTAGGGTCAGCACTGTGAGAAGTGTAAGCCGTTGTATGTAGGCTCTGCAGTAGGTGGCGGAGTGTGTCGTCCATGTCGGGAGTTCTGTAGAGGAAACAGTGATGTATGTTTGTCCAAAGATGAACATAAATTGGCACTGGATTACCCAAAAGACCATCCACTAGATCCTGAGGGTGTAAGTCTGCTGTCTTTTTTTTTTCCCCCTTTTTTTTTTTAATCTCCAGCTCTTCTTAATATGGCTGTAACTCTGTTATATGTGTCTTTCAGATCATCCACTGGGTAACGGAGGGCCCTGCTGAGGATAATGCTGTGTGTGTGAACTGTCAGAACAACAGTTTTGGGGACAAGTGTGATAGCTGCCTTAGCGGCTACTTTCTGCTGCAGGGCAAGTGTGAAAAGTGAGTGAGCTGGAGTGACAAATGCTAAAACACATGAATGACAACAAAGACCAAACAAATTTGCAACAATCTACAATAACCTAATACCTTGAGAAGAATACCGTGTGCCAAAAATAAAATTAAAACGTGAAAATTAAACACCATTTACATTCCATGTAACATTGTAGTCAGAAATAAAAATCAAAACATTATTTTGTCATTTCATTTTCCTCATCATGTCAGTATTTTGTGGCCATAATTAAAATTCACGGGAAAAGAAATTCATTTTGTCGCCAAACTGCAAAATGAGTGCTAAACGGAAAAATGCAATGTGTACTTTGTCTTTTCTTTTTCGTAATGTTAGGCTACATGCCTGACAAAATGCAAATTAAAAAATAAAATGGATAAATAAACTCTAAATCAATTGCAAAGTGCAAGTATGCTATTCTGTTTTCAGCATGGATGTGCTTTTAATAGCAAAATGAAAAGGGTAATGCAAATGATCACTGGCACCAACTGCTGGTTATTTGCTTTTCATTTGGCATCATCTTTACACACAAATATGGGAAAATAATGGCAAATGGGAGATTTTAATTTTCATATTTGAATTTTAATTTAATTTATGGCACAAAATACAGAAAATACAGAAAGCAAACCTCAGGCCTTGGAAGTGGTTTTGTTGCAGGGCAAATTTGTGTGTGTGTGTCTTTAGGTGTCAGTGTAATGGCCATGCAGACACTTGTAATGAGCATGATGGAACAGGCTGCCCCTGCCAGAACAACACAGAAACATCATCCTGTCTTAGCAGCTCACAGAATGATCGCAAGGAGTGTTACAGACAACAGGTATTATTAGTTATATTGGTTTGTTTTACACTGTTAATAATGTTTACATTTAATTTGAATGAAAACTTAAAGAGAAAAATCATACAGTGGTATAAACCTGCACTTCTCTCCATGACTGTGAACATATAATCACAGTCTAATGTGTAGGTTTGTTACCTTTTTTTTTTAAATCCTACATGATTTGGAGTAATTTCTCACACATTCAGAATGTACTGTAATTATGTTGGTAACCTGATAGAACCCATGGTAGCACTTAACATACAGAGGACAAAGTGTAGTTGAATTGAAAGAAATTCAAACCATTTTCTCTTCAATGCTCTTGTTTTCCTAGTGTGCCAAGTGCAAAGACGCCTTCAATGGCACACCAATCAATGGCCGTCAATGCTACCGGCAGTTCAATGTGGACAACGAGTGCTGCTTTGACCCGACATCACAGGTCAACTGCTTCCACGAGCCTAATATCCGCAATCTGCCTATGGGACGCACAGTGTTTTTTGCGGCTCAGCCCAAGTTCACTAATGTGGACATCCGCGTCACTATCGACGTTACTTTTGGCGAGGTGGAGGTGTATGTGTCTAATTCCCATGACACTTTCATTGTGGATGTTGACCGCCAGACGGGTGTACACACCATTAAAATCGCAGACGATGTAGCCTCCGTGCCCATGACTCGAGGGGACAAAGAGGTCCCTTTAGCGCTGTCACCGTTAAAAGTGAATGCAAATTCGTCTTCCTCTGCCATCCTTGGTCTGCACAGTAAACCACACAGCGCCGAAAGGGAAGTGCGTGAAGAGCGAGCAGAGGGCCTCATCACATACATCACAGTGTGGAAGCCACAGACGGTGCTGATCGTGCGCGGTGTGCGCGATCGTGTCGTCATCACCTTCCCACATGAAGTGCACTCGCTCAAATCCAGCCGCTTCTTCATTGCGCTGCGTGGTGTTGGTACAGATAGCCATGGCGGAGAGTCGCAAGGCCTGCTGTTCCTGCGCCAAGACCAGGCACACATAGACCTGTTTGTTTTCTTCTCCGTCTTCTTTTCCTGCTTCTTCCTCTTCCTGTCTGTGTGCGTGCTGCTCTGGAAGGTCAAACAGTTTCTGGACTTCAGGCGTGAACAGCGGCGTCACATTCAAGAGATGACCAAGATGGCATCACGCCCCTTTGCCAAGCTCACCGTCTACTTGGAGCCTGATGAGCCGCAGCTCATCTATTTGCCCTCAGCTGGAGGAGGAAGCGCTGTCTCACTGGCACATGTTAGGACAGGCAAAATAGGTGGCATGGTCAGTCGAGGAAGACCTGGAGCTCCGTCCTACAAGCATGATCCTGGTGTGACTCGCCACCATCACCACCACCCTGCCCTTGGAGTAGGCAACAGTGGGCAGCACCTTTCCTTGCACTACCTGAATACACATCAGTATGTTCCCAGCTCTGCCACCAATCCAACCTCACACCACCACCACCACCATCCAGCTTCGCATGGCAGCTACCAGCAGTTCTGCCGCTCTGACCCCTTCCTGTCACAGCTCTTGGGCTTCTCCTACTCCTCCTTCAAGGTGGGACCCATCACCCTAGAGCCCACTGATGATGGCATGGCGGGAGTTGCCACTGTCCTTTTTCAGCTGCCTGGTGGTATCCTGGCACCTAACCGAGCTTGTCTGGGCTCTGCCCTGGTCACCCTGAGACAGAACCTGCAGGAGTACTGTGGGCACGGTGGAGCAGGCACACATCCGGGGGTTGGTGTTGGCCGAAAGGGCATCCTGGGCCACCAACATCTTACCACAATGGCCATGTGAGGAGCAGGAAGAAGGGTGGAAGAGAGAGCGATGGGCAGTGGGGGATGGTTAAATTAATACCATGTATAAGAGAAGAGCGAAACAGAGCGGACAATTTCTGAAATCACAGAAGTGAATGTTCTCGAAAGGGCCAAGCTACTTGAAGAGTGTGTGTGGGTGTTTTATAAGGGTTGTATTTATTGAAACAGTGGAACAGATTTTGTGGAATAGATGTGATTATTCTTGTACATATACACACACATAAGTATTAAGCATCTTTCACTGATTTATCTTCTGCCCTTTGTGGAAAGCTTTCTGTGTGCTTGGCAGCAGCATTTAAGAAATGCACAAGTCTTGTTGCTGTTTGTCCTATATACACCACTGAAGTTGAAGTGGCACACACTGTCACACTGAGGAAGACTTTGGATTGAATTTTACTGTATATTATTGCCCATTGAGAATGATGGCCTGCTTACAGAAGCAAAACATGCTTTAAAACACTAAGGACAATCTGAACTGCTATTTACAAGATCATTGCAACTGGTTCAACTGAATTTAAAAAAAATTGATCGTCTACTAAAATGGGGCAGTTGTGGCTGAAAATATTTGTAATATGCTCATCCAACAGACAATGTACGTAAACCATGCTAAAACGAACAGAAACAATGGTTTGAGGCTATAGCTCTGAATGGTGAACCATGTGATTAGTTTTACACATATTTATCCTGGCAACAATTGCATTTTAGTGTTTCTGAAGTTTTCCCCCTCACAGTATTTAAATGGTTTGTTCCTGTAGTCATTTTTTGCTTAGTATCTTTAGCAGATTTTGACTTTTAATTGCAACTGGATTTATGTTGACTGGTGTGCTGTAATGTTAATTCATGGCCTACAAATGAAGGAATCACCTGCTACCTGGTCACTGTTACAGTGGGCAATGTTAGAGTGTACAGTAATGGACATGCTTTAATATTTAATGCTATTTAAGAATTGGGAGATACAGTCGTGCATTTTAATCCAGCTACATTTTTTTTTTGACTGAACAGTATTTATTTCTAATGGTTTAAAAGTTGTCAGAAAAGGGCTTCTTGGTGGAAAGTACTGAATTGTATAAAAATTGTATTCTTCATTGTAATGCAGTGAACGATGCAATGAAAATGTCGAGTGGAAAAAAAAATTGTATATTTTAGTACGATTTTAGTAAATAAGGTAACAGGGAAGAACAAGACCATAACAAGCCTTTGTCAGTATTTCCTTTGTTTGAAGTTTGTGTTCATTTTTTCTACAAGGTCATAAGTGTCTAAAGGTTTATCAAGTAGGTCAGGGCAGCATGGTAGCACAGAAGGGTAGTGTTCCCTCCTCACACTTCCATGGTCCTGGGTTCAAACCTGAGCTCAGGTTACTGTCTGTGTGGAGTTTTGCATGTTCTGCCCATGTCTACATGGATTCTCTCTCACGCTGTCCAAAAACATTGGTGATACTAAATTCGCCCCAGCTGTGAATTAATTTGTTTTTGTGAGATGTCCTGCGATGGACTGGCATTCTATCCAGGGTTTGTCCCTGACGTTTATCCAGTGTTTCTGGCATATGCTCCGGATTCATGGTGACCCTGACTGGGATAAAGCGGTTACTGTAAATGAGTCATTGAATGTTGAATGATGAAAAGTGTTTTGCACGTTGTAAAAAATGCCACAAGAGAACCTCAAGCAGCAACAGCCTGGGTTGGCAGTCCAATTCCAATGTCAAGATACAACTGTCCTGGATTTATTGTGGTGCTGTTATAAAACAGAACAAAGTATTTAGAAGGAGTTGACGACCAAAACGTCTACAAATGTCTGAAGTATGTGGATGCTATGTATTCTGTTCAGTCCTGCACATATGCTTTTATATTACGTGATTCATGCTCAATCATTCTGTGTATATACCAGTATGACCCTATTAAACGTCAGCTAATAGTGGTTAATACTGTAATGTTGTGTTTGATTTCTTTTTCATTTTCAGAATCTTTGCATGAATTTGCATGTTCATGTGGTATTCGGGAATCATCAAACAGTTGGGACAGAAACTTGAATAATTTACATAAAATTATTATTTACATGTTACATATATAATTTACATGTTGATAATTTATCACTACTTCTCAGTCAGAACGTGGTTTTTTTTGTTGTTTTTTTCTTCTTCCAGACAGCAGAACCCAAAGCAAACAAGCCTTGGGCATGTCTATACTTTAGGGATTGCAGTCAGTTGTTATAATTATAAGCACAGTTACAAGGAATTATGAATATGGGCTTCATAGAAACCAAAACATTTGCACATGGGAGTACTTCTGTTGACGAGCACTGAGAGTTGACGAGAGAGAGTTTGTGCTCTCAAAGCCAAGGCCAACACATGACTGTAAAGTTCTGCATTACAGATTGTTAATAATTTTACTTGGGGCAACAACTGTACTAATTATGACATCCATGTAATCATGTTCATACACTCACTGAGCACTTTATTAGGAACACTATACTAATACTGGGCAGGGTCTCCCTTTGCTCTCAAATCGGCCTCAGTTCTTCGTGGTATGGATTCCACAAGATGTTGCAAACTTTCCTTTGAGATTCTGTTTCATGTTGAAATGACTGCATCACACAATTCCTGCAGATTTTTCAGGTGCACTTTCATGCTGCGAATCTCCTGTTCTACCACATCCCAAAGGTGTGCCAAGAAAACATTCCCCACACCATTACGCCACCTCCACCAGCCTGGACTGTTGCCGCAAGGCAGGTTGCGTCCATTGATTCATGCTGTCAGCACCAAATTCTGCCCCTACTCTGAAATCCAGATTCATCAGACTAAGCTACATTTTTCCAGTCTTCACCTGTCCAGTTTTGGTGAGCCTGTGCCCACTGCAGCCTCAGCTTCTGCTGTTGTGGCCCATCTAACCTCAAGGATCGATGTGTTGTGCATTCTGAGATGCTTTTCTGCTCACCACAATTGTACAGAGTGGTTATCTGGGTTGCTGTAGCCTTTCTGTCAGCTCATTCTCCATTGACCTCTCTCATCAACAAGGTATTTCTGTCCCCAGAACTGCCACTCTCTGGATGTTTTTTCTTTATTGCACCATACTGAGTAAACTCTAGAGACTGTTGTGTGTGTGAAAATCCCAGATGATCAGCAGTTAGAGAAATACTGAAATCTGCCTGTCTGGCACCATCAACCATGCCACAGTTAAAGTCACAGAGATCACATTTTTCCCCATGCTGCTGGTTGATGTGAACATTACCTGAGGCTTCTGGCCCGTATCTGTATGATTTTATGCATTGCACTGCTGCCACACAATTGACTGATTAGATAACTGCATGAATGAATAGGTGTACAGGTGTTCCTAACAAAGTGCTAGGTGAGTGTATACCCTGATGACATCCTGCTTTGGCCGATTTCCAAGTCTGCAACCAGAGCTATCATAGCTGCATTCCCACAATGCAATGTGTTCATTTCATTTTCAAAATAAAAGCTTGAAAGCAGTGGCAAAGAATGTAACAAAGGCCACAAGCATACATGTCAAGGCTCTGGCTATAATACATTGTATGTTTTCTTCAAAAATTTTGCATTTAACCAAAAAAGGTTCATTAGATAAGCCGGTAATTTTTGGCAACCAGTGAACACGAGTTGATAAACAGCTTATTAGTGTGCTTGTTAGCTGTCAGTTAATGAATGTTAATATATTTCCTCAAACACGATGTTGCCAAATAAAGGCTAAAGCGGTTTTATCTGCTGTCTTGTTGCAGCACATTTTGGGTCCCAGTGACAGAAAATACTGCACAAAAATAAAACAGTCTAAAGTCTGAGGGAACTGCTTCCACAAGGGAATCTGATAGCCAGTCACAGGATTTCATAGTCCTCCAAATGATCATTCTTGCATATGCACACCAGGCTGATTACTAGTACAATGAATTGTATAGTATATGGTATATCGCTGCTGAAAAATAGTCTCACCAGCTACCAAAACACAGGCAGAACTGGTCAAACTGGTAAATGGGAACCGTTTCTGAATTAATGCTACTAGTGCAGCGTCACAGACAAGTTGTGTGTGTTTTTTTCTTTCTAATAATATGAATAGTAAGACAATTAGAAAAGCTCAAATGTTTATTGATCAGTTTAATCAACTAATAAGGATGCTGGAAAATAATTTTGCAACCAGTGTTCTAATGATTTGTCATACCTTATCAAAATGCCCTACCCTAGCATGCATTTATATATCTTTGTGAAATAATAGTGCAAGTATTTTGTGCTATTTTGTCTACTTTATTATTGTGACTTTATTAGAAAATGAAACTATAGATAGCATCTTATTATCAGAACATCAGAACATGTCTCATTCAGACACTAGAGCTTTAGTGAGGTCAGGAAGCGTTGTAGAGCGATGAGGCCTGGAGTGCAGTCAGCGTTCCAGTTCATCCTGAAGGTGTTCAGTGCGGAGGGACATTGTCATGCCGGAACATGTTTGGGTTCCTTAGTTCCAGTGAAGGAAAATCTTAATGCTACAGCATACAAAGACATCCTGGCTGGTCCATTGCCAAGGAAAGGAATTAAGTTTTTAACTTGTATTTGAAAACAGTTAGGGTAGGAGCAGTTCTAATGTGTAGAGCTAGGCTATTCCAAAGCTAGGGGCTGGCTACAGTGAAAGCATGATCACCTCTAAGCTTCAATCTAGATCTGAGAACCATTAGTAGCGCTTGATCACATGACCTGATGGTCAGGTTTCCACAAAGTTTTGTCCATCAGCCATAACATTAAAACCACTGACAGGGGAAGTGAATAACATTGATCATCCTGTTACAATGGCACCTGTCAAGGGGTGGGATATATTAGGCAGCAAGTGAACAGTCAATTCTTGAAGCTGATGTGTTGGAAGCAGGAAAAATGGGCAAGTGTAAGGATCTGAGGAACTTTGACTGGGTCTGAGCATCTCCAAAACGGCAGGTCTTGTGGGGTGTTCCTGGTGAACAGTGTGATGCTCTGAGCAATGTTCTGCTGGGAAACGTTGGATCCTGGCCTTCATGTGGATGTTACTTTGACAGGTACCACCTACCTAAACATAGCTGCAGACCAAGTACACTGCTTCATGGCAACGGTATTCCCTAATGGCAGTGGCCTCTTTCAGCAGGATAATGCGCCCTGCCACACTGCAAAAATTTTTTCAAAAATGGTTTGAGGAACATGACAAAGTGTTCAAGGTGTTGACTTGGCCTCCAAATTCCCCAGCTCTCAATCTCATCGAACATCTGTAGGATGTGCTGGACAAACAAGTCCGATCCATGGAGTCTCCACCTCACAACTTACAGGACTTAAAGGATCTGCTGCAAACATCTTGTTACAAGACACCACAGCACACCTTCAGAGGTCTTGTGGAGTCCATGCCTCAATGGGCCAGAGCTGTTTTGGTGGCACAAGAGGGACCTACACAATATCAGGTAGGTGGTTTTAATGTTATGGCTGATCTGTGTAGCATATATGACATGAATAGTGATATACGACATATATATGACATGAATATATGAACATGTTTGTGCACATAAACCCTTGAAAGGACATCTCAGTATGTAGGACAATTTGTCAGAACCTCAGTGAAGATGGTCTACCAGTATAGTTTGACCAGCTCAACCTGTGTTTTGTTCCAAGGTGGATTTTTCAGCAGTGCAGTATGTCACTAAACAAGCCTTGTAACTCTTTGATATTTAGTCTTTGACAGTATTATGGGGTTTCATAACCCCACTACCAGGCTGCTTTATGTGTTTATTCATGAGAAGTATGCGTTCAGTGAAACTTGAAGCAAACAACGACGTGCTACCGTTATTTTGAAAAGCCGGCCAGCGTCGGCCATGTTTACACAGCCTGCTTGATTCCTTCTTCACCGCAAGCTGCTTCTGTGGTTTTTACCTTGTACACCTTGTTTTTGTCAAAACCAGCCGGTTTGTTAGCTATAATATAAGCTGTGTGCGAAACACTGAAACAAATGACTGTTTAAATGTAATGGAATAGATGTTCTCGTGTACTTATGTTAACGTTGTGCTAATAGCTAACTGAATGACAGGCTTCTTTTTTATGTGTGCAAACAAATCGCTCGTTCTTGCTGGCAGCTGGTTAGTCGTTCCTGCATGTTTTTCATGATTAGCTGTGAACAGGCTAACTCTTCTCATGATTACACATGATGGGAGAGTTAATGTGAAGAAGTTAGGTATTGAGGAATGAAATAATTAACGTTACAGGCCTTTTTCCCCCCCACTTAGCATCATAATGCTAAAGGCTATTTCGAGATAGGGGCACTTCCAGCGCTGCTGTATAGTGTGTCATAAGTAATGCATTAGCTTTGCGATTTAAGTGCAGCGATGAAGTAATCAGTGTTGTTGTTGTTGTTGTTGTTGTTGTTGTTGTTTTTCTGATACACGGAAATGTAAGAGTGTGTTGCTGGTGCATTGTGACGTCATGGTGAAAATCAGCTCACAGTGTGCAAGCTCATCCTGCACCACGGCCAAGGCTGCACCAGACACACACATCAAAACTGAGCCCTGTCCTATACAAGGGGCTTTAAATAACCTGGAACCAAACCCAGACAAACAGCTACTTTATTCATGTCATGGAGCCAAAGACTTTGTTTCTGATAACACCTCTTCAGAGCTTCTCCAGATTAAACAAGAGCCAGGCCTCTCTGAAACAGAGAACAGAAATGGACAGCCTCAATCCACAGACTCCACAGGATCTGTGAAGACAGAGCCGGAGTGTGTTCCAGTAAATGTGAGTTTTGGTGTAAAAACTGAGCCTGAGATCCATGATGTGGTGAATGGTGAGGTATATTTCCCCTTGAAGGAGGAGGAAGAGGATGTGACGAAGATCAAGCTAGAGACAGCAGAAGAAGAGAGTGATCTCAGACCGGATGAAGAAGCAGGTAATTTAAATACAACTTTCATAGGTCACAGGGACAAAATACACATTTTACCAGAAATGATTAATCACTTAAGTTGTTTTTAATTTCAGTGAGACATTATGTAAGGAAAGAAACACAATGGGGCATGCTGTTAGAGAAAAACAATCCATCACAGGGTATAATTTGGCCTGAAGTGCTACTTTTACCACCCTGAAGTTGGTTATTTTCCTATAACAGCATATCCTGCAGTGGTCTATACCTCTTATACTACACCAGTTTGAAAAGTATGATTGTTTAATATATTTAGTGATACGTTGTGCTTTTTATCCATTTATAGTAGCATTTAATGTTGCGGAACATCCGTGAGACAAGTTTGTTCCTGTTATCGCTTAAGTTATAAACAGTCGTTTTCTCTTCGTGCCTCTTTTTCGCTTGAAGTTAATAACAAACAAACAAAAAAAACGCAGGTTGTTATGTTACTGAGAGACCGCACAGTGTAAACTCCTCAGTCCTGAAGGAAAACTACTGACCGTTACAAAGCGCCGACACTGGAGACTCCTTCAATAAGGAATACCTTTATGCTCGTTTTATTTAATGTATACAAAATTTATATTCAACACGAAAAATGTCTGTAAAAAAATGTAACATTTTACACTTTTGACAGTTCATTATGTTTATGGTTAAAAAATGATGATGATTTTTTTTTTTGTGATTTTGTAAATATAATTTTATCACAACGTCGATATTATATTGTCATATCGCCCAGCCCTAGATCTATGTCTTTTCAGTTCGGTGATATGACTCTTAAAAGCTATTTTGCTGAAAATAAAATACTGATCAATGGTTATTTTACACCCTGTTTTCCACATTTCCAGAGTATTAGAAAAAGTAGTAAACTAATTCAATTGTATAGGTATTACCTGAATAGTGGAAAAGATTAAATATTTAAAGATTATACTGTCTGCTGGAAATGCTTTGTCTTGTCTGCTTCTACACCAAGGGCGGCATCTGGTCTTACTCTCAAAGGACCGGTGTGATTGTGGGTTTGTATTCCAGACAAAGCAGCCAAGACTTCGGCTTGAAAGGGTTATTTCAAGCACTGTAGCATGTAAAACTGTCATCTGAACATCTGAATAAAAATGCTAAATAAATTAATAAATAGCTTGGTAATAAAAGCAATTGGTTACATTATTAGTGACTGTTTAACCTCTTAATAAAATAAATATTAATCAATAAAATAGGAAAATAATTAAAAACCAAGTGGTGAAATATTTGCTGATTTTTGTACCCTGACTGTAAAAGTGCAGACGAAGATGATTCCTTGTTATGTAGGCTACCACAGCAAGATTATTACACTTCGAGTGTGTGGGTGAAATACACAGCCCACTGACGAGAACACTAATAACATTTAATAACTAACGAGGCACATATCCTCTCCTGGTTTACAAAATGTTCTGTAACGTGTTCTGTGGGTGGAAAGTTAGAAATAAAAAGCTACAATAAATAGTCAGAATATTATTACCCGCATTTGAGTAATGAGGCTGAGGGGAGTTTTTTTTTAACCAAAAGTGTTCCTGGCTGCAAAACATTTGAGAACCCCTGTTCTAAAACACTGGTTTTGGCTTAGCTTAGCGATTCAGAAACTTACAAAGAATTTCAAAAATCATGCCAGCGCTGTTATGATAAAGTGTGCATCTTGCTCAGTGATGAAATTAACTAAAGAAAAGAGGATAAAATATGACTAGCTAAAACATCTTTTCGTGTATACTCGCTTATAAATAGTACAATTTCCTGTAAAAATAGATGTTGACACTGTTAAAAATAAACTTTTTATTGACAAATATAGACTAAACATGGTTTTATTTACTTATGGTCTGATTTTAGGTAAATGTTTATTTACCTGTTGTCCATTTACCTATTGTCTATTCTTTTTGTTTTGACATTATCAAGAGTTAGCATTAAGCTAGCAGTTCTGTCAATGCGATGTTAAACAAATCCTAAAATATCTTTTTTTTTTTTTTTGTATTTCATTTCTGTCCATCTCCAGGCCGAGAGTCTTTCTTTTCCTGCCCTTACTGCGCCGTGTCCTTCACTGACGCTTCTTACCTTGAGAAGCACCTCAAATGGACCCATCGGAGTAATTACCTCGTTTGGCTAAAAACACAAAAAGCACCACAATGCATCAAAATATCCTCCCAGATGCTCAGCTGCTCTTCTTGCAACCACCACTTCTTCACCCAGGAGCAGCTGAAGTTGCATATGCGACGTGCCCACCTTCCCACACCCGCACCAACCCGGAAACGCTACACGTGTCCACAGTGCGACCGCAGCTTTGACTACATCGGCAATCTGCAGAACCACTGTCGTCGGTGCCACAATTTGACCACTGTGTGTACTGACGGAGAGCTGAGCTGTGCTTCATGTGGAGAAAACTTTGCAGGAATGTGGGGCCTCGGACCACATCAGTGCAACAAGCTAGACGAAGATCGCAAACCAAAAATAGATGGAAACGAGCCGCTTTGTACAGACCGCGGTTATCTGTGTCAGCACTGCGGAAAGAACTGCGCTACGCTGCAGTGTTTAACCATACACACTCGCACACACACGGGCGAGAAGCCGTATATCTGCCCTGACTGTGGGAATAGCTTCAAAGAGGTGGGCAGCTTGCGCAAGCACATGGTCATCCACACTGGCGTCAAGCCGTACTCGTGCCCCGAGTGTGAGAAGAGCTTTGCTCGAATGAGCCACCTGAGCACGCACCTGCGCACACACACAGGCGAGAGGCCGTACCCATGTCCTGAGTGCGGTATGAGGTTCAGTCACAGGTCAACACTGCGTCTACATCGACGCGTTCACTCTGGAGAAAAGCCATTCTCTTGTGTGGATTGCCAGAAAACTTTTGCAACACTGAGCAACCTGAAAGTGCATCTCCTGACACACAACCAGGAGAGGATCCACAAGTGTACCGAGTGCAGGAAGACGTTTTCCAGGCCCGACGTGCTGAAGAAGCACCTCCGAATTCACAACGGCGAGAGGCCCTATGTGTGCACTGTCTGCAGCAAGAGATTCAATCGCATCCAGCACCTCACCAACCACCAGCGCACACACACAGGCGAGAGGCCGTACCGCTGCGAAGAGTGCGGTGCAAGCTTCGCGCAGTCGGGCGATTTGACCAAACACGTGCGTGGGCACACGGGGGAAAAGCCCTACGCGTGTCCTGAGTGCAGTCGGTGCTACAGTAATTCTGGGGACCTGGGCAAGCACAGGCGCACACACAGCGGCCAGAGGCCTTACAGGTGTCAGCAGTGTGACAAGGCATTCCTCATGCCACAGCATCTGAAAACACATATTCTTACACACACTGGAGAGAGGCCTCATATCTGCCCAAAGTGTCAGCGCACCTTTATACGGGCGCACCACCTCACCCAGCACCTTAATACACATCACATTTAGTGTCCTATATTCTAAATAACTCATTTAAGGAGTTTGATTACGTTTTTCAAAGAGTACTGGCTATTTGTACATGGTTCTGAGTAGGCTCGGCTTTTGAAATAGCTTCCCCAAAGTACATAGTAATAAATGGCATTTATATGTCATCATTTCTGCGTCACTGACCCGCATCATTCATAGCTTCCATAAAGCCCACTGTTCAAATTAAGCTTTTATTTTCCTCTAGCTAGTTCCCGTCTCATTTAATCAAATAATGTGAATGCAGAATGTAGTTGGTGTGATTTTATAGGCAAATTATCCATAGGTTTTATGTTGATGGCATACTATGTGCTGTCAAAATGATCAGCTTCCTGACCTAAAGGTCGTGTGCAAATGTCTCTTTAGGTAATTACAAGTAAGAGCTTTGGAAAGAAGTGACCTTTTTATCACGGCAGAGGAACAAATGATTTTAGGTTGGATCATACTAGCTTACTACCTAATGTTCGCAGTGCTCTTGGCTTATGTAGCTTTGCAAGTACAGCTTTGGAAGTGGTAAATAGGACCATCTGATGAGCATGTGAATTATTATTTTGAAATTATTCCACACGGTTATTAATAAGAATAAAAAAAAAGACGAAAATGAAAATGCACCAGATGCCAACATTTGCAGCACAAAAGCAAGACCAAAATGTGTATATGCTAAGGAATTTAAGGTCTAATAACTCAAAATGGATAACGTAACTGTACATAAAGAACAAAACAGACACACCACGCCCTTTCGCGTTACGTGAGTTCCGTGAACAAGCTAGCATTAGTTGTGTTTGTATAACCTCTAATGAGACTTGCCACTTCAAAAACCGTTAATAAAATATTTCTCTTCAAATACTTAATCCACCCTCAGAAACCCTCAACATGTGATTTCCATGATGTCCAATTGGCCTGTGTCTGGTGGGTGTTAACCGAGTTATCACGGTGATAAGGTAAAAAAGTTCATTTACTGATTACGTGTTAATTTTATCTAGCATAGATGTTTAGCATAAGGCGCTGCAGTGTATGCTGTTATGGTAGACAGATATTCCGAGGTTTTTTTTTTTTTTTTTAATATACAAGAAAGTATCCAATGGTCTTAAGTAGGCTAGGTTATTTGAACATAAAAGAGTGCAAAGATGGCTGACAGTAACGTTCAGAGCAGTATCACTGAGTGTAGTCATTAAAAACGTGCGTGAGGTGCCGTGAATTGTGCGCTCACAAAGGTATCTATGAGCGTGGGACAGTGAAGCGAGCGTTCAGAGAAACTGAGCACTTCGGTTCTGCGAGCACTGAGTACTGAGTCACGTGCGCTTCCTCTCCCCTCACTCACCAGCTAACACTGTTTGCAAGTCAAGTTGATTATTAAAATTTGAAACTAGCAGTCACTTGCAGTGTTTATTTTATTAGTATTCTGAAAATTTCTGTTTAAATAAATAGTTTGATTATCTTACATAAGTTAAAATAAAGCTCAATTGAAAATATGCGTTGTTTTTGTGTGGTTTTTTTTTTTTTTTTTTTTTTTACCACCACAAAGAGTGTGTCTCTGCTGTAACTCAGCACAGCTGTGTCGTATAGCTGCATTTCATTCTGGTACTTTCACTCTCCCTTATCCCTTATACTTAAGACTGTTGAAATGTTTTTCTCCAATAAAACTACATTGTAATTGCGCTAGAATAACAAAATACAGCACCAGCCATCATCATGTAGTATATATTCCATATGTGATTTGCAGTTTTGTCTTACAGACACACTGCATTAAAGAGTTTCCCTGTGCCTTCTAACATTCGCTGCAAATTTACCAGAAGTTTCTTGTCATATGCACCATGTTTCATTGAATATGATAGTCTAATTTCATCAAACGTTGTTAGCCTAGTATGTGTTTTTCTAGCAGCCTCGAGCACAGTGCATATAATTGCTAATTAATTGAGAATCCATATTGCTGATTATAAGTAAAAGCAGTCCATCAAAAGGCTAAATTAATTTTAGCATGCATCTGTAAGGCAATTGCAACACAGCAGCTTCTATTAAATCAAAAATACAGACACAATAGGTTTTACTTATGAAACAATACATTTGTTTGTAAATCTTTTTTATTGGCATTTCCTCTGACATGACTGTCTTCAATAAAACCTTTAAATGTCTCTTCTTAACCAAATTTACACAGAATTATTGTTTCCCACTGAAGAGTCACGTCACGTCGAGTCTACAAATATAGACTTATTGCAGAATGCTGCGTATTAGACATGAAATGATCCATTTAACTAGTATAAACATATTCTTTTAACTGTGAGATTGATTCTGAGATCTGTTACCGTTCTCTGTAGATATGCCACATCAGCGTAGAGAATGGCTTATGACTGCATTTTCTGAATTTAAATGTCAATCAAAATTAGGTTAGAACAGGAAAGGGTTTTCAAACGGATGACACACTGCAATGAAAAAGTCTAATGCTGCTGTTGTTTTGTAGCTGCGTATCAGGGCAAAAGCGCTTCTTCATATCGGGTCTCATATATCATTAATGAGATTCAATATCTCAGAGCCGAGTATGCTTTCTTGTGACTTGTGGAAAAGTTTTTTGAAGTCAAAAGCAGTTACTTTATCTAAACAACCCCCACAAGTTTTTTTTAAAAACTTTTCCACAGTGAAATAAAGAAAGTGAGTCTTGCTTTTTCACTTGCTTTCTTAGTAATGTATTAGATTCTGAACATCTGAACCTGAACTCCTGGAATACGAAGTGCTGGTAACAGATTTCCGGTGCAAAGATGTCCGTTTATTTTGGGCTTTTCTTCTGAATGAGACTGAAGCTACATTTCTGCGTTGTTTATATAATATGTAATTAGCAAGGCAATACGACTTGCAGTTCTGTCCTACAGACACGCTGTCTTAAAAGAGTTCCTCGGTGTCTTGTAACAAAATTCAAAAGGAAAAAAAAACGACATCAGGCAAGTCACCCTCCGTTACTCCCGGTTGTTAGGAGAGTCAGTGAGGGTGTATCAGTGAAAGCGATATTGGAATTCCCAACCATGAGAGGCTCGGAAATCATTGGTCTGAGGGCCTTCTAAAGCCATGTTAAGTATCTAAGTAACTCATTGCAGGTTGAAGCTGATTGCAAACACATGCCCAATAAACATCCTGACTTTTTTTTTTTAACGCAAAACATTTAAGCACTATACAGAATAGTTAGCCA
>CM074995.1:7343352-7356748 GCA_037576825.1 Pangasius krempfi | reverse complement strand
AAACACATGCCCAATAAACATCCTGACTTTTTTTTTTTAACGCAAAACATTTAAGCACTATACAGAATAGTTAGCCATGCCATCAGGTAAGTTTATTTTGCAAGTACTTTTAAAAAAAAAAAAAAAAAAAAAAAAAAAAATGCAGTCATTGGTCATGTAGTCATCACTGCTGCAAATCCCTTAAAAATAGAGTTAATGTACATTTGGCCAAATTAAATACACAGTCCCCTTTTACTGATTTACTGAATCTACTACTACTACTACTACTGCTAATTTTACTGAATTGAATTTTACTACTGGATTTGAGGTACCACTTGGTGTCTTAAAAAGTTTCCTTTAAATATCAGTTTAGATAACTTTATTTCAACTTTCAGTTGATTCAGTTCAGGACTTCTGTTTATGCTGGTTTAAATGAAAACCCTGCATTTGTATTGCTTTGCTCATGCTTACATTTGTTTTCTAATTAAAATAGTGACGGAAATAAGATGACTGCTTTATCTCAATTTATCTTATAAATCATAACAAATGACTGATTTAGCTTAATCTGTGTTATCTTTATAGATTTTGAATTTCTCACTGTTTTATAACACCACTCATACTTGCACCGAGGTGTACTTACAGGCATTAGGATTAAACCGACACTTAGAGACGACAGATGGATCACTCGGTTGGTCAAGGCCTGCAGAACAGGTCTGCTTCAGTCAATGTTGGGGGAATTGCTCTATTATTTTTATGTCTACAATTACTAGGACAGCAGTGTAACTGGTGCAGCAACACAGATAACAAAGATGTATTTAGGGCTAAATAATATTGAGTGTACCTCTGTTTAAAGCTGGAATCAATACTTCTTTAAGCATGTCCATTTTTCATTTAGCAAGTGGGTCTGTCTGTTAGAGGAGGGGCATGGAGATGAATGGATGCAGTGAGTCATTCTTGCTGTTGCCATAGCAATAAAGCCATAGAGGACAAACTTTAGAATTAAAAGGAATAGTTTGGCCAAAAATTACATTTACACAAATTTCCCTCCTCGGAAGCCATGTTTGGTAGCTGAAGTTTACTTCTTTATTTTTGTGTTGGAGCGACGATGTTGATAGCAAGCGAGGGACGTTTATGGATACCAGGTTAGCACTGTGCAAACTTTGTACGTAAACAGTTCCATAAAATAGCAGAATAAATCCACAGACGGTGTTGATTCATTTTCTATAACAGCACTGTCGTTTTCTGACAGTGGTTCCCCCCTGCAAGGTTTAGAGTAATGTGCTCATTTGAATATTTTATAATTTCTGTAGCACAAGGGACAGGTATGGTGGATGCTTCACATAAATATGTTTTTTAAAAGCTGTATTTTTTTTTAGACAATTCTTTAAAATTGTGAATAGACATTTATTTAGCTTTTTTGTGGAATGAGTTTCCAGGGACAGTGCTTTGCAACAGTCAAAGGCAAAGCTCTAGCTTTAATTTTCTGACTTCTGTTTGTTCATGAGAAAAAAAAAAAGAGGCTGGTGAGAGAATTGCTGTGGTATAAGAGGAATAAAACACTTCCGGACATGCTATTGGAAAATGATCAGCTTCGGGGTGGTCCCACTGCATCACACCACCCCATTGCTGATTATCTTCCTATAACATCACACCCTGAAGTGTTTTATTCCTCTAATACCACAGCAATTTACCAATAATTTCAATTTATTCCTTCCGTTAAAAAAATAAAAAAAATTATCATCTGAGTCACTGTGGCTTCATCTGTATTTATAGATAACCGTGTCATAACCTTGCTTCCATGCTTTCTGAGATTATTTAACAATTTGTGTGATGTTTTATGCGTTGTGAAACCAGGAGGTATATGATACCTTTACTGCTTAGCAACATTAGTCTCATAGCTTCAGTGCAAAGTTTAAGAAGCAAACTTCAGACACAAAACAGATCTTGGCTGCAGATGACAGCTGCATTTGGGGGTTAAGTGTGTATTTTATGTTCTGCTGAGATACTCATGATGGAAAGGATGACTACAGGAAACAATAAAGAAGCTACCCTGATAAGTGAAGGGCATGTTAATACATAAAGGCGCTACTTTTGAAAATGGCTCTTTATGAAATGGCCATCAAATATGTTACAGTGGCCGAGCTAATGTCATACTAATGCTGATGTTGCAGCAGTTCCTCTTTTGAGGCACCAGGGGGAAACAGATAGCTGTCAATAGGTGCTTTGGGAATTCTAGTGTAGAACCATGTGTGTGTGCATAATGCCTCTCATTATTCCCTTTCTCTAAGTATTAGCCTCAGTGTCATTCTCTCAATCTTGGACTTGTGTATCAGCTTTAGTTTCAATATATAATTCAATATATACAGTTTACCAGAGAGGGCAGAACCCATGAACTGGAGTAGGGATAATACTGGTATCTAATAGAGACTAAAACTCTTTTTTAATTTTTTTTTTTTTTTTTTTTAAGAGGACACATACCTCAGTTAGTTGATTATCAATACCTGAATACAGTGAACATAATATAGAAATTATGGCCTCTGGATAACACCACTCTGATATAATTAAGTGCCACTGTGTAAAGAAATAATGTAGATTTTTGGGAAAAACAACATGACTACAGTTGTAAATAACACTATATTAAGAGACCCTCAAACATGCAAGTGTCAGTAGAGTAATCATATAATACCCTAATAATATTTAAAGAGGAACTGTGGGAAAAGAAGGGAAGTAAGGGAACGTCATATGATCCTGTGTGAAACATATGTGCTGTTGAAATGTGTGACAATTTAGTAGACTACTGTTTCAATAGATCAAATAGGTGTAATTTTAAGTGTAAATGGAAATTACAGCTATACTTGGCTTCTTTCCCATAATTCATGTGATTTTTCTAGTTTTTCATCATGACATCTTAAATGGTATCAGGCTTTATGTGACAATTTATTTCTGTAAAAAAAAATCAACCCACAACCTAAAGCGGTGATATTTCCACACTTAAATTCTATTGCCATTTTCTAAACCATTTTCTGAACTGCCACCCATACACCTTTGTCTACTGTCTAAAAATTAAATTACACTCATGTTGGATCCAGTAACTGTCCACTTGTAGTTTTTTTCTACCTTGGGTTTTCTCCCAATGTTATTTGAGCAGCTCAATTTGGACCATATTTACTGTCTATATGTTTGTCAATTTAATGGAGGAACACATTGTTGGCTTTGGTGTTTTGGTGTCATGGTGTCGTCACACTGCAGTGGTTTTGCTGCTCACTGGCCCTGGAGGTCAGTGTGTGGGAAGAGCTGGCGGCTCTCGGGGTCTTTACAGGGCTTTGGGGCGTCTTCACCCGTGTCCCTTTGGGCTCAGCCAAGCCTGGATCCACTTCTCTCATTCATGAAGGGGTCAGAACGTGGGTCAAATCTCCGCTTTTCTGCTCTCCGTAATAAACCACACCGTGTGTGTGAGGGAGGGTTTGTGTGGGCGTAGATGAAACTGTGTATTTTTAGACGGACGTGTTTTTGGGCTTGTCGTAGTGTTGTCTTGGCATGTATGGCTTTCCAAAATGCCTTAAACCACAGACGGGCACACAGAAATGTGGTGTGTTTTGTTGAGTAGAGCTTCAGGGATGCTGCTTAGTGCTGTTAGTGAATGGGGTTGGTGCTGTCAAAGTAAAAATGAGGAGCTTCTCATATTCCATTAGCTTCACTGCATTGGCAATCGTTGTCAGCTCGCTTTCATCAACAGTATAACACTTTGCACTCAGCCCTGCTGCTGGAATGCCTCTGCTCTCACTTTCCTCTGTAACCACTGACCAGCTGCAGCCAGTGCTTTTACACTGGTGACAGTCCCCACATCTCTTCTCTCTTCTTTTTCCTCTCCTCTCTTTCCTTTCTCTGCTGGCCCATGGCCTAACCTTTGGCTTTGAATGTCTGTTTAGTGTTGGGATAGAGATATCAAGGGAGAGCGAGACTGACACTCAGCGCTCCCCTGCTCAGTAAATATGAACTGCACCCAAACGGACAGCCTCATTTATCACAGGAGGAAGAGAGCCAGAGGGAGGGAGTGAGGGAATGAGTAACTGTGAAGAACAACATGGCTTTAGGATGCTGGAAAGGCAGTAAGCTGGGTAAGAACATTAGTGTCCAGGTTAAGGTCCAAGACAATAGCAGGACTATAGAAAAGAGCAGGTTCAGTTCAACTGGTATTATGAGGAAGGTTCACTTAATCTCGAGTTAAATTGTGGTGGATGTAGATCAAAACTCGTAATCTGCTCTTGATTGTGCTCCTGTAGCCGATAAGGCTAATCCTCACTACTGAGCGCAGCCGCTAAGACCACACGTAACTGAGCTCTAAAAGGATGAAGTCATTAAAGCCAGCATTCAGTCTGGCTCCACCCGGCTACAGGGGTGCTGAATACATTGATTCTTTACAAATAAATAAATATCATCTTTTTTTTTTTTTTAAATATCACACTTGTTTTAGTGTAAGCTGTGCAAAAGACAACGTCTGGAATATTTTACATGTCAGAAAATAGTTCACAGAATGAAATCATTAAAGTATGGCTGAAATAGTTGAAAAAGTTAGTTAAAGGATAATGGCTGTTGGGATTAAAGACTTATTTGGATGCTGAGCATGAAGGATCATTTATAAAAAAAAAAAAACTTTTAACAGAGATTTAAGGATTTAATGAAAAAGATTGAACACAGGTCCTGAGCACTTACTGACTTGCAGAGTTTTGAGTACACCCTCCACCATCACACCAGGTCCAGCTTGTCAACTAATCAGCTAATTATAAGTTTGGTCATGTATGTTGGTTCAGGAATACTCAGAACTGTTTTTTGCTGGTTCTCTAGCTTCCTCACACCTCCCCAGAATTTGCCGGTTGGTGGATTGGCTACTCTAAATTGCCCCTAGGTGTGAATGTGTGTGCATTGTGTGCAATTAATATGAGTCTATTAAAATGCCCCATGGTTAAGATATTGTGTTGATCATTATTGCCTTAAAATGTGAAAAATCACATTTTAGATTCTTTATGTCTTTTTGTTTGAAGGAGGTTCCACACTATATAGGAACTTCTTGGCAGAGCAACTGAAATGTTTGGGTAACTCAAAATCCATCCAGCCCATCCTAGGGGGATTTGGGACACCCTGGACAAGTTGCCAGTCCATCGCAGGGCACAATTGCACACACACTCACACAGGCATTCACACACTATGGACAATTTAGAGATGCCAGTCAGCCTAAAACGCATGTCTTTGGACTGTGGAGGAAACCGGAGTACCCGGAAGAAACCCCCGGTAACTCAAATAATAATCAAATTGTAACTTTTGTGTCACGTGTATTCACATTTGTATGTATTTTGAAATGTCATTGGAGGACAGGTGATATTTGTGTTGAAAGTTTGTAAAAAAGGCTGCAGTTGGTAAAAGTCCATTTCAGATACTGTCAGTTTACACATGGCTAGTTGGATACCACTGTATGGGTTTAAAATTTATTTGTCACAAGGTCACTCCTTTTTACACATAAACTGTATTCAATTCATAATCATTTACACTGAGAATAATTTCTCAGTCAGGGACCAATGAAAAAGCAGTAAAGTAATGTAGGCTACCGGTGTTGGCAGAAAAGTATACAGCAATGCCAAAGAAACCATACCATAATCAAATAGACTCTTCCATATCACGCCTCCACATCAGTTAGTTGATGATCAATGCAGAAATACGCTAGACATCTTGTGAAATTTGGTCTATGGAGCTAGGAAAATTGCCATAATGTGAAGAAAAACAAATTACTGTTGAAAGGTGCATCGAAGCATATAGAATTAGAAGCATATATTTCAGAAATATGTGAAAGTGTATGTAGTGGGACTATGGGGTTTGGTTTTAGGGTTTTCCTGTCACGTGAGGGGCGTAAGGTTCAGAAAACAAAGTGGAATCAAGGACCAGGAAAATAATTTCAGCTGGGTGATGACATTACAGAGTAGTAATGTTGTTTTCCACAGTATTCTTAAAGTGAAATTAAGATTTCTTTCTTAACTTTAGGGGCTCTTTAACAAGACTTTGTTAATCCATAGGAAGTGCAGCATATTACAGACAATTGTAAATCTCAGTCAAATCCCACTAATTACATTCAGTATTAAAAAGGTTTATAATTATGGATTCTTGTAGCTTACAGGCCCTTATGGACTAATAGCCTATAATTAACACTAATAACTACAACATCAGTGCTAATTGTCTGTCAATAGGCACTAAATACAGTCTCTTTAATCCTCAGTCTTGCCCATGTGACCTCAGCATTCCCTGAGGACCAATCGGCAGATTTATGATACATGGATTAGCATCCTCTGAGGTGTTCCCAGAGCATAAATAGGGCACTTTATAGACTTCAGCCCTGCAAAGTGCTGTTTCCTTGTGCTTTCAGTGCTCTTTCTTCTGGTGTTAATTATGCCACTGGAAAGATATTTGATATCCTAAGACCTTTTTTTTTTAAACACATGTTCTTTTATCTCTATGCAGAACTGAGAACAGTTATATGACAGAGAAATGATTTCTTAATGTTCATGAAAAGTCCCATTTTATTTGCAAAAGGGTATTTAGGGTAGAAAGCATATTTAGTTCTTGAGAGTCAATTTATGTGGCCTCTGTGTCTGCCCTGGACAGTCATATTACAATAAGAGCTCAGATACTTGAAGCAGGTCTATAAATTAAATAAAAGCAACCATGGTGCCCCAATGAAAGCAATTGTATACTCATAAAATCATCTCTGCTGGGTCTTCCATATCTATTTCCCTGTCTGCCATTTGATTGCTCTTCTTTTCTTCCTTAACCACTTTCCTGTTCTCTCATAGTCTCTCTGCCTTATTAGCTTTTCCTATACTATTTTTCCATTTGCAAATGAAGCCCATTTCCACAGTGTCCATATCTGACCTAGGCCTCTCTCTGTTTCTCTCTGTCTCTCTCTCCTTCTGTATTTCCCAATTTCAGAAAGAGACAACTGAGAGGGAAGATGATGTGTGACAGTTGCCATATTTCGATCTTCTGTCAGTAAGATTAATATTGACACAATGAGTATTTTACCAGGGGCTATTTGACTGTGTGTGATGTGTATTTATTTCATTACTTGGGGTTGGGGCAGTTTTTCTTAAGAATCAGATGGTAACTGATGTGTAGCCTGAAATTGATAGAGTGTATTGTGGCCTGGGACAATATAGTCAATATAGTCACACCAAGAGATGTATCTACCATCGCCTTTTTTTGAATGAAAGAAATGACCCTCAATTTACTTTATTTCAGTTTTCACATAATAAAAGAAACCAAAGATGGAAGATATCAAAAATGATTTTTTTAAAATAGTGTAGATAACAACAAACATTCACATTAAATTTAATTCAATCTAAACACAAAAAAGTCTATTATTCCACTTTACTACTATGTTCTATTAAAGCAGGCATGTCCAACTCCAGTATGGGAGGGCTAAACGTACATTTTAAGGGCCCTAAGTAGGTAGGGGGGCCAAGGGGACCCCAACAATGAGTTTACACAAGGATGGTGAGGAGTGGTAGTGCATTATTTAGGTACTCAGACAGACGCCCCTGCTGCTAATTAACTAGTGTGTTGAATCAGATGTCTTTGAGCACATAACTGCAACATATGCAAATCTCACTATATATGACTTTCACACATGAAGCAAAAGCACCCCACAATAGGGCCATGCCAAGACCTTCAGAGATGCAAACACCTAGTAATGAAGTATATGCATTTAATTGTATTTAAAATATACTAACCTTTGTCTAAGTATGTTCTAAATATACTAACAAATGTATCAACTTAAATAGAATATATTATTCTCAAATGCTAGCTTCAAGTAATCATACTTTAAATAAAATTATTACAGTATATTTTTAATAAATACATTATTGTGGAATATACTTCTAGTTAAAATTTAGTTAAATGTTTTGTTTCATTCATGTTTTAAGTAAATTACTTGCAAAGTGAATTACTATATATAACAATTACTATAGTAATGTATTTAAGCATACTTTTAAAAAATTCACTGTTATGTATTGTAAGTGAATTTGTAAATAGTATTTTATATTAAAATGATATGAAACTCACTGGATAAGGAAAAGCCATGCTGACTGTATGTGCACACTGAATGTGAATTTGCCATTCCAATACTTCATGCCCATTCATTTACATTATAGAGTTGCTAAAAATGAGCAAGGGATTGTGGGATGGCAAGTGGAAAGCACCTGATTCATGGTGCAGCTAAACAGTTGAGCTGGTTTTACTTTTTGCATATTAGATCAGTCGAGACTCAGGAGCCAAGGTGCTGTTGTCTGACTGCAAATAACAGCCTGCGTGGATAGTTCCATCTACCTGAGGTTCCTCCTAAAATCAAGGATAAAAAAATTCATATACTGGGTTAAATGTAGCCAAATTTAGGTTATTCCTGTAATCCAGTGGTGGGTCAGTATATAACAGAACACATATTGGGTTAATTTGTCCACAGACTGTCTGGTTATGTGTAGAACCCAATGTGCTATTTTTCTTTAATTAAAACTGGTTCATTATGACCCAGGCAATTTTTTTAAACCCATATTTCTGGGTCGTTTGGCCTATTCATGACTATTTATGGTCCAGATAGGTTATTATTTCTTTAATAAATTACTTTTTATTTAGAAAATTTAACTGTTCTGGAATTATATTTAGTTCTTTAATTTAATTTAAAAAAGAACTTTCTCAAAAAATTTAAATTTGTTTACTACAAAGCCTGTGTTAAATAACCCTAACCTTAATCCCCCCCCCCCCATGTAAGGGTATACTTACATACAGCTTAATTTTATTTATATAATTTAACAAAACAGCTAGACGATGCATGTTAACATATAAACACTGGACATGAGACGAGAATACACGCTGAATGGGATGCCAGTCGATTGCAGGGCACCATGAACACACATTCACACCTACGGACAATTTGAGTCACCAGTTCACCTACTGATATGTTTTTGGGAGGTGGGAGGAAACCAAAGGACCTGGAGGAAACATGCGGACAATGGAAAAACGGGAAGCTTCGCATAGACTGTAGCCCAAGCACAGGATCGAACTGGGGACCGTGGAGCTGAAAAGCATCAATGGTACCTGCTATGACACCAAATTAATAATTAAATACTTATAAGCATACTGCAATGCTTCAGATAAATACATATTTAATCATCACCTAAATGTCATGAAATTAGATAAACCAGTGAAAATGACAAAATACTGTACATAAACTACTAAAAAGAACAAGGCATCATATATCTCTTAGTAAAGTGTCTTGGTGACAGGACCTGCTATTCTGTCATGAAAATTTCTTCACCGATGAGAGGATTCCTGCAGTTTTAACTGATGATGATGATGATAGGAAAATCCCCACTATTTAATTTCTGTGTGACCGACACCTGAAGCATGAGACTGACATGACATTCGTCCCAGAGATGTGAACTGGAGCGACACCACCAGGGTCAGGACGATGCTGTACTAAGGTGGTAGGTGATGTTGCAGACCTTCTGACGTTCAGACGTTTACGGTCCACTTTGACTTAGATGAATCCTTTTCAAAATGCCTATTCAAAAACATTGTCTTCAAAGGAGCAGGAGTGTCCCTTGCCCCTATGGCAGAACCTGGCCACAGTGGGCAAGCATTACATTACCCATTACCTTTCCAAATAAAGTATTTGTCTGTGCATACTCCCACTCCCTTAATATTTCATAAACAATCCGTAAGCCAATTGTACGGTCTACACCTGCTTAGCACAACCCAACACTAGCATAGCAAAGGAGAAAACGACCGTGCCTAGTAAGCAACAATTCATTCATACACAAATAATGGCATTTGCACCCACTGCACTGTTTGTGACCTTACTGTAGTTAGCATAAAAAGGCAACTGCCATCAATGAATTTCTGCAGAAACTAGCCTATCTCAAAGAACACAGCATTACTAAACTATCTAGCTACCTAATTTAATTAGACAAATCCTTCTGGATATATTCCATTTTCCCCAGACCTCCCAGATCTATACAAAATTGGAAAAAGCATGGAGTACCACAACATTAGTACAAAATAATGCAATATTTCATGAGGAAAAAGTCTCAGTTGAATATAAAGTTGTAATGCATTAGGTATGATAGAAAAACAAATTGTAATCATGAAGTAAATTTATTTGGCTTTCATTGTCTACTTCTAAAAGGTGGGAGGAAGGAGCTAAAGTGGTTAAATGGAGCAATTAACTGTTAGATAGTGCCATTATCCATGCTCCCGCAGTTCAGATGAAGCCACTCAGTGCTGTCAGCAACTGGCCCCACCTGTGTTGGGGGCCCCCTTTGCACTGTGGTAATTCTGACCCTGCCTTGTCCTTTAGTTACAGGTATGTAGACCGCTTAGTCCTGACTTGAGGATATATATATCCATGACCCTGTCGCCGGTACACTGATTGTCCTTCCTTGGACCACTTTTGGTAGGTACTAACCACTGCATACCTGGAACATCCCACAAGACCTGCTGTTTTGGAGATGCTCTGACCCAGTCGTCTAGCCATCACAATCTGGCCCTTGTCAAAGTCGCTCAGATCCTTACGCTTGCTCATTTTTCCTGCTTCCAACACATCAACTTTGAGAACTGACTGTTCACTTGCACCCTTACTTGCACCCTTTGACAGGTGCCATTGTAAGGAGATAATCAATGTTATTCATTTCACCTGTCAATAGTTTTAATTTTAATCTCTGATCAGTGTGTGTGTGTGTATATATACATATTACTACAGTAGAACAGTACCCACTCAGGCTTGTAAAGTTAGGCCAGTTAAAGTAGCTTTTTATGAGCTTTACATGGTCTAACAGAGCAAGCAAAAGACACACTTTCATGAAGGTGTCTATTTTTTTCTTCAAATGCTGAACGTTTCAAGGTGGGAAATGATTACCACTTACAAGGCACAACGACCTCGGCATAAATACAAGTTACATTATATTCAGGTTATCCCACCTCACAGCTAGTTTATTTGGGATAGGATCAAGTGGTTACTGAATCAGTACAGGTACATGAAAGCATAGCATTTGGATGGATCGCATACTGCACAGCCCTGACGAAAAAGGCCTATCAAAAACATCAAGGGGCAAAGGGGCAAATCTGCACGTCTTCTACAGCACCCTGGTCCTGAAGTAGTGTTGCCCCTGCTCTAACGCACATACTTCAACTCAGGAAGGGCTGCTAATTAGCTGAATCACGTGTTAGAGCAGGGAAACCACGGAAATGTGCAGGACAGGAAGTACTCCAGGAATACAAGTATCCTACAGCATCCCATTCATTTAAACCTTTAACATTCCTCACTTTAGTAGTTTCCTGTTGAAAATTAGTGGCCTAGTGCCTTGTAGAGACTACAAGGTAGAGAATGCATTAGACATAAACACACAAGACGAAAACAGCAAGAAAACAAAAGTCCGAGGGGGGAAACAGTTATCTCTGGAGACTTTTATTGTCTTTCCACTTTGGATCACGTGACTGCCGCACGCGCGCAGGGGCCGACAGATAAATTCACACAGAGGGCGCGCGAGCTAGAGAGAGAGAGAGAGAGAGAGATGAGAAAATAAATTACTCTGGAAAGATATGACGGTGGGCTACACGCGGCTTTAAATCTAAAAGGGAATTCGCGACACACTCGACCAATTTGTCACTGCGCTTTTTACGTTTGTAGCCAGTTTCTTTCTTCTTTTTTTTTTTTCTCTCCAGCTACTTTTCTTTAGCAAGCCGCTACTTCTCTTGACGCACGCGCGCTCATATCCACGTGAAGACAATTTCCGGTGAAACGTTACGCAAACGTTTAAAAGGAATACCGTCTCCACCCAATTAGAAACGCATAGTCATGATGTCTTCTTTGCGCATGTCTGTAAATGACCCATGAACCTGTCCACCAGTTCAATTAGTCTTCCTTCACACAGTGTATGTGAGGAGCTGTGACTCCTCTCAGACTCTAACACCATAACAAACCAAAAGAAGGAGGGAACCTGGGTGCAGTGAAGGAAGAGAAAATGAAGGGGGGGGGTAGTAAACCAGAGTGGAAGATGGGTGGAAACGACGAGGGTGGGGGCATGGGAACGAATGGAAAAGAGAAAAAGAAAGAAATGCAGTCTTAAAGCATACCCCCCCCCTCTCTTTTATTTAATTTAGACGCCAGGCGAAAATCGATCCTGCCATTCGATACGCAATCCGAATCAAGGCGAATTAAGCGGGCGGAAATTAACTCTGAAAATATTTTTGATGGAGTGGCTTGTAGTCTCTCGGCCAAATGGACTGCAAAGTGGAACAAATGACAGGGGCCTAGTGGTGGAGACAGCGGCGCTCCATCTTCCATTAGGGCGTAATGGGATAGGTCCAGCCCCCTAGCTCGACTCGGCTGCATTAATCAAAACAGCCGCTATATGAAGATTTATGGTTCTCCGCGTCGCCGCTTCACTTCAGCGCCGCGGAAGCCTGAGCCAGGTCTCGCGCGTGCGTGTGTGTGTGTGTGTGTGTGTGAGAGAGAGAGAGAGAGCTGCTTTTTTCTTACAGGCCTACTACCTCTGTCTAACCAGAATGCTTCTTGAGCGTTAGTGTTTATACCCACCGTGGCATATGTCACACTCTTTGTCTTGTCAGATGGACTTTGGCTTAAATCACATCTTAAATATATGATAACTTTAATATGCAAGGAATCTGCAAGCAAGTGATCTTTATTTGGATTCTACTTCTTTACTAACACATAGGACTGCACAAAGGTTCATCCATCCATCCATCCATTTTCTATCCTACACAGGGTCACAGGGGAGCCTGGAGCCTATCCCAGAGAACAAGGTGGACAGGGTGCCAGCCCATCACGGGGCACAATCACACAATTCTCACACTACTGACAATTTAGAAGTGCTAATCAGCTTACAATGCATGTCTTTGGACTGGAGGAGGAAACCGGAGGACCCGGAGGAAACCCCCGAAGCACGGGGAGAACATGCAATCTCTGTGTACGCAGGGCCGAGGTGGAATTTGAACCCCCAACAATGTGCGAGGCAAATGTGCTAACCACTAAGCCACTGTGCATTTATATTAAATTCAGTTTTATTTGTATAGCATTTTTAATAATGGACAATGTCACAATGCAGCTTTACAGAAATACATAAATTCCAAGTATTAATTTAACATTTAGAAATTTATCCCCAATGAGCAAGTCAGAGGTGATGGTGGCAAGGAAAAACTACCCGAGACTGCGACATTTGTCTCAGTTATGCCCCTATATATGTATATGTATGTATGTATGTATGTGTGTGTATATATGTGTGTATATATGTGTGTGTGTATATATATATATATATATATATATATATATATATATATATATATATATATATATATATAT
>CM074995.1:7339261-7342057 GCA_037576825.1 Pangasius krempfi | reverse complement strand
GTCATTCACTCCCCCCACCTACAATCCCTGCTGGACCTGAGACTCAAACCCACAACCTTCAGGTTCACCTTTGGGTTGCAAGGCCGACTCTCTAACCATTAGGCCACGACTGCCCTCTATATACTTATATAAATATACCTATTTAGGTAACAGCAATCCTTATGGTATCCATGTTAATCTGAGTATATCTTCTAGAAATAGGACCCCAAGTTCTGTTGGCTATTTTTGAAGCTGCTTTTTTTTGTGAAAAATGTTATAAATACCTAGTTTTAGTTTTAATGCTTTACATCCTGGCTGATGGACATCCTTCATATTTGTTTTGCCTGTTCACATCTTTTGCTTAAGAATGCATACAGAAGTACAAAATACAAATATAGTATTACAAAAGACAATAAAATATTTAATAGCAGTCAGCCATTAACATGCCGTATATGTTAACGTGAAGGGGAAAAAATATGTATGAGACTGTGAAAAAGTGTAATCCTTAAGACGCTTGTTAAATGTTAAATAGTACTTATGAGAAAGCTCATGTATGTGTGCAAACATATTCACTGAGTATGAAGATTAGGCAGGTCCAGATCCTACTGGCGTACTGTAATAAGTGGTTCTTTTTTTTTCCCCAAAAAGTGGGCCTTTCATTACCAGAACAGGGTATTTTAAACAAATTATCTTAAAAGTCAGTTGATGCACCATGGTAACCTAACATTAGTCTGATCAATAGAGGTGCTTGCTATTACTGCTAAAAAAGTTTAAACTACCTAGAGATACATAGAGAAGACAGTACTTTATTGATCCCCAAGGGGAAATTTGGTAATGACCAGATATACATGGCCAGAACAGAACTACAACAAGCAAATGTTAACTATTTAGATAAATAGCTAATTAATAACCAGTTAGCACTGGTTTATTTGGAGTAACTTCAGTTGGGTAGCTGGCAATCTATCAAGCAATGCAAAACTATCAGGCAAATTAGAGTTTCGGAAGCAGCTGTTGTGTACTTTTTGAAATACAAGCTGGACATTCTGCATTGAGTCAGTGCACTAGCATCTGTCAGGAAGTAATGCCAACATAGAAACTAAACCAGCTGATTCGTATCTGCATACTTTGAAACTATCCCCTAGAGTTCTCTTTCTTTGTAGCATGTATTGTACACTGAGCAGGTCATGCCAGCCTGCTGGCCTCTTGCATGAATGACAGCAGATATTGGCTGGATGTTTTGCATGAGTATACAAATATATAGTAACTAAAAGTTCCACACTGAAGTTGATTATTTTCCAATGATAGCATGTTCCTAAGTGTTTTATTCTTCTTACACAACAGCAATTTGCTAATGATTACAATTTTTAATTTATTAGTGAATGACACATTGCATTTTTAACTGTTTATAGTTACATTTATTAATGTGTAACATCTACAAGACAGGCTATTTCATGTTATCACTTAATAGCTGCTATAAACAGTCATTCCCTTGCCAGCCTCTTTCTTTTCTCTCACTTGAAATTAATAAGACAAAAAACACAGCTGGACATGTTACTGAGAATCTGGAAAGTGCAAAGTCCTCTTTCCTGAAGACCTTCACACAGTGGAAAACATACTGACTGCTATAAAGTGTCTCAGACTCTTTCCATAAATGTTAAATAAATGTCTCCTTACAAAAAAACTTCACCATATCAACAATTATACATTTTCTTTGTTAAATAACAATACGTTTTAATCATTTTATTATTATCCTTAGATGTTGTGGAGCATCCAGCATACAACTGTCTGAATGAGTCACTATAGAAACAATGGCATATTAAAATGGGTGCTTTAATATAATCCTGTGATTTGAAATACCGCCAGCACTATTGTCAGAGCTGCTGTTATAAAACATTCATTTCTGACCAATCAGATTTGAGAATTTAACAGTACTGTCGTATAAAGTGTCTTATCTGCTTTATATAGTCCTATATAGTATGTACATTTGTCATATGAATAAAATATTAATATAAACATATAAATGCATTCGTGAATACTTGCTAATTTCATTCTCTGGTAAAGAGCAGATTGTTCAGGAAAGAGACCAGTCGAGGCTGGTACCAAAGACGGAAGACTTGCTACAATCACTTATACAAAATAGGTTTACTGCAATTCACCACCTATCTTTCCTACTATCACTGCCTAGACACGCAAAGTGCAGACATTTATAAATACCAAAAACATGGCATTTTGAACCGATAGAACCTGAAAAATCTTTCTGTGATCTGGGCCACTACAGGGTTGCTTCATTTATTTCTATGAATGCACTGAAAAATGTATTTCTAATAAGTCTAATCTAACCTTTCGGAATGTCTAATCAGTGCCTCCTTGATATCTCTGCTACTGTAGCGTAATTCACTTTGCCTGATTTTCAAGCTCCCGCTTGCCTTCCTGTTCTGTCCTCCAGCATATATCTCTCTTTCCACCTTTCCATGATCTGCTGCCACCTTTAGTTCACTCACCCACTGGTGCCAAACACACGTGGAGACACCTCTACATATCTATTTATTTCACCCTTCCCTCTGCCCTTATTCTTTTCCCTTTTCTTTGTTTTGCTTCCTCTTCATGTGCACAGAGGGGAAGCTAGCTGCCAGTTTTAGTCTGCCAAAGGGTTTATTTAAATTATCAACACTTTAAACCCCCCCGTCTCTCTCTCTCTCTCTCTCGCACCTTCATTTCTATCCCATGCCTATCTTTTCTCTCACTCTCTCACTCCAAAACTCACTCTCTCAGAGCCCCAAGGGTTAATGTTGGTGGAGGATTGGGAAAAAACTTTAG
>CM074995.1:7271761-7334261 GCA_037576825.1 Pangasius krempfi | reverse complement strand
TATATTTGGTTTAGTGTAATCTTATAATAGGAAAACTTAAGAAATATTAATAATCTTATAAATATTAAATTTGACTATGTTCAAGATATATTATGGAACATATTTTCACTTGCAAAGATTTTTTTGCAGTGTAGAACAAATGCACGTATTAGAATGAGGTATTAAAAAAAACAGCATTCTTTTGCTTTCAATTAAAGAGGCAATCTGCCAAGAAGTAGCATGGGTGAGAGGGAGGTGTGAGAATTATCATATGATCTGATACAGAGACAAGTCAACAACTTTTCGAACAAGATGTGCAAAAGACAAGCAATATAAAAATGAACAAGCTTGTTTTTTTTTTGTTTTTTTTTTGTAGTACTAAAGAGCCTTCTGGGGTGATGGTTTGTTCTCTTTACTGCTCATAATCCTGTTCCAAACACCACAGTTATCTCTGATTTGGCGCCTTAAAAAAAGATATTGCCAGCAATACATTCAAATTCAATAATTCAGTTGATTACTAAGGAACATTTAGGTTGAATTTTGTGGTTAAGGTTTTACAGTGGAGAATGAGGTTGTAAACGGTGAATATTCAAAGAAAGGGAGGAAAAACAAATGCATTTGTGCACATGGAAACATTGGAAAGAAAGACCAAACGATGGAGAATGGCTATGGGGAGCAAGAAAAGGAAAACAATACAGCAGCATGTAAACTGATACAGTTAGTAAGATGATGAAGTGACTGAGAGGAGGTGAAGAGGAAAGGATAAATAAAATGTAATTAGATTACAAAGAGAAAAGAGGCCCAGATGGAAGGAAACAATTACAGGGGACAGGACCAATAGAATGGGGGTGAGAGAAATAGAGAAATGAGAGAGTGGAGTGAGGATGGCACAGGCATTAAATACATACTAACACTCCCACTGTATGGAGACTGGGTGTATATTTGTCCTTTGAGCCCAATAATCAGATATATAGTATACGCCACTCCGTCCATTTGTATGTTTAATGTGGATTTTCTTGTGACAACAGACTGTGAGTACTGATTTTAGAATCAGTTATCCCTTGATAGCAATGGGCAAAAACAATTAGTAATAAAGTTATATATAGAATATGTACAATCACTGTCCACTTTTTTAGATAAACTGGTACACCTGCACATTCATGCAATTATCTAATCAACCAATCATATGGCAAAGGGTACGGTAACTCAAATAACTACACTCTACAACCGTGGTGGGAAGAAAAGCATCTCAGAAAGTGGTTCTTGAAGTGGTTGGTATACAAAAGCAGAAGATCACATTGGCTTCCACTCCTGTCAGCCAAGTACAGAAATCTGAGGCTACAGTGGGCAGCTTCTCACTGAAACTGGACAGTTCAACACTGTATAAACAGCTTGTCTGGCATCAACAGTCAGAAATCAGCAGTCAGAAAGAGTGCGATTGCCACATTTTCCTGAGACACCTCCACGCCAGCAGAGGGCCCCCTCCCCTGATGACTAACATCCCCTTTGTCACCATTCCCACTTCCTGTTTACAGACTATATAAACCTGGTTCAAACTTATAAGTATTGCAATGTCTGGTCAACTCTTGAGGCTGTGTAATTTCTGAGTGTTGTTTTTTTTTTAGTGTTTGCTATTTCTGTGTTTTTGACCCTTGCTGTGTTTTTGACCCTTGCTGTGTTTTTGACCCTTGCTGTGTTTTTGACCCTTGCTGTGTTTTTTTTTTTTTTTTTTCTTCACTATTCTGGATTTGTCCTTGTTTGCAGGGTTGTGAGTATTCCTGTGTTTGACCATTGCTTGTTTGGCCATGATTTCAGATTGTGTTTTGGACTTGACATTAAAATGTGCCATTAAAACTCACAAATTAATTCTCACCATACTCATGAGCCCTGGTCATTACACTGATTTGCTTGATTGTTGCACTTGCATGTTTAATAAACTAGGTGATAGTAACATTTCACAGTGCAAATATGAACTTTTCTCAATTAAAATTTTTGCTTATTGTCACAAATGAATATAAGTTTAGAAATAGAGAAGAGGTCAAAGTCAACTCCATTCCCAGCCAGAGATAATACAATAGGGCTGTTATTCCAAAAGCACCGACTAAAAACAAACTAAGATCATATAGTCATGGGGAAAAAGAAAGTACACCCTCCTTCAATTCTATGTTTTTATTTATCAGGGCCTAAATATCATACAGTCATGGGACTATATGATATTTAGGGACTATCATGGGACTATCATACAGTCTTCTTCTTCTTCTTTTGAAAAAGATCATACAGTCATGGGGAAAAAGAAAGTACACCCTCCTTCAGTTCAATGTTTTTATTTATCAGGGCCTGTATGTAGTTTTGCCTTGTATGACTAATAGTCCTATGCTATCAAATTCAGTATTAATTTTAACTGAACGCTTAAACAGAAAACTGCTTTCTTCTTTATCACTAACCTCCATCAGCCCTGCTCCTTCAGCTTCTTTCTCTCCCTCTCCATGCCGGTATTTAGTAAAACATAAATTTTTTTAAAACTTAGATGTACAGGAACTCAATGCTTAATGAGAGATCAATCAGTTCAATTTTTTGTTTGAACTGACAAACACTTCTCACTTGACTGGCCTTTGGCAGAGCTGCTGCCTCTTCTAAAGACATTTCACATCCATCTACAGGTTGAAGAATTGAGGGATATAAAAGTGTGTTCTGAGCAACACTTTGGACATTTTCAGTGACATTAACTTATTGTAAACCACAATTCATGGTTGTTGATTGTATATATGGACATTATATATATTTTTGCTCAAATAGTTGGTTAAATTTTAAGATTAAAACCCGCTTTCTTTGCCTCATGTACAGGTTGCTATAGCCTTAGTCACTGGGGAGGCCTGTATGGTTGTGGTTGCATTAGACATGCTGGTAAGGTTGAAGGATGGGTGAGATAATCCATGGAATATAAACTACTTGGACACAAGCCATGGCCTGACCACCCCCGGCTGGGTCGCCTGCATGAGGGTGTCTGATGTTGAAAGACCTGAAATACCTGATGAACCCAGATTACATCACTGATGATTATGCCCAGGTGAATCACAAGATGCATTTTAAAATGCTAACAATGAGGTCAAAAAGAAGGTAAAACTCATTAGATAGCTATATTGACCATAATTTCTAACAAATTCATGTTTTCCTAGGCATCTTCACCCTGTACTTACTCTTTCGCTCTGGCTGGACATTGAATGAGGTCTAATGTTTATCTTGATGCATTTTTAGGCACTATCCTGTCACAACTTCAGCAGTTGGCAATTGACAGACTCGAGCAATAACACATCCAAGGTATATTGTGAATTTGGAGAGGTAATTGCAAAGTTTAGTAATGAAGATTATGTATGAATAACTATTGATTATTTCAGTAGTGGGGGTCTGCTAAGGCTGCCTAAAAATGCCTTAGCAACAGCTCTGGCAAACAATATGATATGAATTGATAATGAATCAGTTCCAAGATAAACATTGCTTAATCTCCTACACCCCCCTAACCCCACCCCCACTTGTATCTCTTTCTTGTCATTGAATTCTGTCCCCTTTTTCTCTATCTGAGCATTGACTGCTGGGCTGGGAGTCATTTGAGCTAACTGTCAATACTTACCTGGTTTAGGCACCGTTAGAGCTGTGGTCATCCAGACACCGAAAGTGTTGGCTGGAGATGTGACGGATAAATGAGAAGAGAGGGCGAGTGAAATACACAGAGAGAACCAATGTCTAAATATAAATGCAAGTACTTTTACATTACTGTTTTTGTGTGCATGTTCAATAGATCAAAATACATTGTACATTCCTTCTTGCCTCTGTAAACCTATGGTAGAATAAACAGTAGTTTAAGATCATCGGTCTGAGAGCATCATTTATAAGATTGCCTGAAATTTAAAATGTCCTGGAAATCATTACTGCGTGCGTGACTTCATAGCTGTACTGTATTGACATTGAAACGTGTTGTTAGCACCCTGTAAAGAATGTGTCTCTATCTGCCCCTATTTTACAGTCCATTCCACCTCCTCCACGCTCCACCTCTCATTCTCACTCTTCGCCTTTCCTTTTTACTCTTTTCATTTCCTCTAATCTCTCACTCCCGATTCTTTCTACTTCCCTGTCACTTTGATTTCCCTATCCACAGGCATGTGCTGCCTGTGCTTTTGCATGTGGGTGTGTAAGATACACACATTTATATTCGTTATGCTCTCTCTCGTATAAAAACAGAGGGAGAGAGAGATACTGTAGATGGGGTTGATCATCTCAACAGTGGACCTGAATTCAGATGCACAAAGTAGTGTGAATAAGGTACTCGTGTATATATCAGGAAAACATCTGAAAACAGGTACATGTGTATAACAGAAACTATGAGCCAGCTGTATATGGTTATGCTGTGTCATGTTACTGTCTGGAACAAGGCTGGAGGAGGGTATGTAGGTGTGTGTTGCCACTGAGAGCATGAGAGTGAGAGGGGCAAAGCCTCAGAAAAAAACTGTGTGTGTGTGTGTGTGTGTGTGTATATGGGGAGAGAAAGAGAGAGAGAGAGAGAGTTGGGGGTGAGGTGAAAGGGCCCCCTCTTGTAGACAGTTTGACTGATGACATGCATTAAACAGTTAATCTGTCTGATTGAATGTTTGCTTCCTCCAAATTGAAACATTAAACAACAAGGCGAGAAGAGCGAGGGGGTGCAGAAGCAGAGGAGGAGAGAGGGATATGGCTTCATCTACTCCCCAAATCATGCAAAGCATTGGACTGGAATATATAATGTTGTCCTGCAAGCCCGGAAAGGGGGAGCAAAGGCAAGAGTGAGATTGGAACGGACAGAATGTGTGTTTTGTGTGCAGGGGGATGAATGAGAGAGACAGAAAACTGGTGGAAAGGAATGAGAGAGGAAAATGGAGAGGAAGATCATGAAAGATGAGAGGAGGTAGAACAAAAGAAAGAAAGAAAGAAAGAACCAAAGTCACTGAATGAGTATGAAAATGGTGTACATCATATGTATACTATGGCCTTCATGGTCACCAGATCACAAACCAATTGAAAAGATCTATGGGAGCTTGACAACACCTATGGGAGATTTTGGAAATATTAGACAGCTTTGTCCACCACCACCACCACCACCAGAACTCCAATTGAGGGAATATCTTTTGGAAGAATGGCGTTCATTCCTCTAGTACAGTTCCAGAGACTTTAATGGCTTATGGTGGCCAGAAACCCAAACACATCGTCACCTGTTAGTAGTTAAGTCATACTATGAAACTGCAAGTGGCTGATTTGATTACAAAGTGGAAGGAAATGTTGACTAATGTCTGAGGAAATTTACTTAGATAGCTACAGCTTATTCAAAATAAATAAGAGTTATCTCTGTGTGACTAGGATATTTTGTATAACACCAATTAGTTAGCAGTGGCCATGAGGTTTTGAACTTGAGTGTAATCATTTAGAAACATGAAATATACCAAAATCTGCTAATTAAAATATATATTAATTAGCAATGGAACTCAACCACTAGCAAAACTATATATATATAGATAGATAGATAGATAGATAGATAGATAGATAGATAGATAGTTTTGCTAGTTGTTGAGCTCAATTGGGAAACTACAGGTATTTTGAAAACTATGTTCACTGAGCTACATCGTTCACCAAACTCATTCACAGGTTTGGTCCACATAGAGTGCTGTTATGCTTAGTGTGTAAAGATTTTTTTTAATTAACAGAATTAATAATATAATTGTCGTAAAAGCAGTTGTAAATAAATAAATTACATTACATTGTGTTTACTATTGCTTACACATTTTATTGCCTATTGGCATTTGTTTCAACACTCTGTTGGCTTTTTCCAAAAACAGCCATGCAAAAATCTAATTGTTTTACTACAGTTCACACTCAACAAAAACTCCTGCAAAAACACATGATGCAAAACATTCGCACACATTGCCCACCACTAAGCACAAAATAAATGGTAAGGTATTATATGTAATACATATGCATAGATAATATAATACAGGGTGTCCCATTAGTTCAGGATCATAAGGGTTAAGGTATATTTTTGTATTTTTACAGATCATGATGTATCTGAGCAAGGAAGAATGAATCCAATAATATTACTCATAAGAATTTGTTCATTGAGAAAAAATAGTGGACATGTTGAGCAATTTCTGTAAATAAAAGCTTTTGTATTGCCATTTTTTTTTTTACATTTCTCATAAGAATGATTTTAGGCTTTTTTTAGACAAAATTAAATTTTTATTTAGATTATTTGAATTGAGTATTTTATAGATCATTGTAATTTTTTTTAAAACAGACAGGTAACATATTAAAGGAAAATGCAACATAAAATGTGTTGGCCACCATAAGCTACTAGAACAGCTTCAGTGTGCCCTGGAATAGGTTCAAAATGTCTCTGGAACTGTACTGGAGGAATGAATACCATTCTTCTAAAACATATTCCCTCAACTGGTGATTGATGATGGTGGTTTAGACCACTGTCTACCACGTCACTCCAAAATCTCGACTGAGTTCTGTTGAATCTGAAAACCATAGCATATGATTTACATAATTTTCATATTCATCAAACCATTACTTCTGTAATGATAGTAGATATAGTAAACTTTTAGTGTAGTACACAAAGTTTCCAGAGAAATAGGATGTTTTGGCAAAAAGTCCTTCATTAGCTGTGGGGTGTGGGGTGTGTCTCCCTTGGTCCTCTGAGTTTTTCACATCTTCCCCCATCTAATGACCTGTAGGCCTGTGAATCTGTGCTGCTAGAGTGGTCAGAGTGGTTCTCCCTCACCCTCCATTTCCCCTTGTATTTCCGCTGAATGTTTGGTCCACAGGGACCTGCTGCTCACTGTTGAGACTGTTACTTTGGCTGGATTACTAATGCACAACACTGGGGCTGCATTGGGGTCTCCCTCTGCACACCTTCTCCCCTGCTGTGCCAGACCAACCTTCACCATCTCCATTCAGACTTTTCCACATGCCCTGCCATCTATCTGACAAGCAGACCTGTGGCTGAGTGCCAATAGTGTGTTGAGGCATGTTCATAACTAGTTTACTGTGTTAGTGTGATTGCTAACACAACTCACCATGGCTGGAGTCAGGTTAACTCCATTAACCCCTGATTCTCTCTGCTGTGCCATTCTCTCTCTCTCGCTCTCTCTCTCTCTCTGCAGTTCCCTCCCCAGCTCCCACATCCCCTAGCAGATTTACACCCTGGTTCAGCATCAAATCTGACCCAATTGCAACAACCTAAACAGTTTGCGAGTCATAAACTTCTATGTCCAAAGACCACGGATAAGCAAAGTACAAAGCTGAGAAAACTATCTGTCTTCTTCTAGGTGTATGGACAACCTGAAATTGTTGGCTGAAATTGCTCATTCTGGCTCTTTTGTGCTGGAGTCCCTTAAGGATTCTCCTCATGAGTGTATGCAATATTCCAAACTGAAATGGGGGTGTAGCTAGTGATCATGTCAGCAAAAAGAGCAGAAGAACTACATGCTTTGGTAATAAGCTTTTCTTTCTTGAATTGGTGGCCAGATGAACTTGTGGTGACCTAATGGTTAAATGCAGGGTTACTGCCCAAGGGCATATTACCTACCTATAAACCTGCTTGAACATTCTCTGTTGTGCACAGTGCACTGCTACTACCTGGTAGTCAACAAGTATGTCTGCAGATTGTACAAGATCAATGTCAAACAGCTTTCCAGTGAGTCCAAAGCTGAGTCAGTTCCTCATGACATTGTGGCAAACATTTTCAGGTGATTCTCTAAATTACGAAAACATGGTTCTTTATAGCACCTTAAAGATTCCATAGGGAACCCACTGTATATGATTCTTTATAGAATATTTTTTAAATGGTTCTCTCTTTTCTTTCTAGAATTCTTGAACATGGTATCTACAATCAGTTGTCTCTCTGTCTTACCCAGAACGACCTCCTTCAGTCCCTTGTCATTTTGAGACTGGACTACTGTAACTTGTTCCTGGCAGGTCTGGTGTTGTGTATCATCTGATCCCTGCAACTAAATGCAGCTGCACATCTTGCTTTCAACCTCTCCATATTCTCCCATACCACCCCATTGCTATGCTCCTTCCACTAGCTTCCTGTAGCTGCCCACATCAGGTTTAAAACACTGCTTGCCTACAAAGCCAAAAACAGACCAGAGCCCACCTGCCTTAAGTCACATCCTGCTCTGTACCACCCTCTTTCTGAGCCTCTAGCATGTCTTGACTGGACCCACCATCTCTCAGTGTACAATGAAGATGTGCATCAAGACTCTTCTCTGTCACCCAGGTGATGGAATGAACTCCCCCCGGCTGGGTGAAGAACTGATTCACTGGCTGTCTTTTAAATGAAGAGTAAAGACCTCTTCACCAAGCCCTTGAATGAGCACTTTGTTAGTCTTTTTTTTTTTTTTTTTTATCCTTATTTGTGTTTTCTTTTCATACTGCACAAAACTCCCCAACAGGGTTTTAGCCTGTGGTACTCTTAGTCCCTGACCTAGTGAACTAGCATGAGGATATGTTTTTGATAGAAACTACAAAGCACTTTTGTAAGTCACTCTGGATAAGGGCATGTGCTAAATGCTGTAAATGTAAACTTAGAAAAATCTGTAATATGTGAACTCTTCACAGTGAGTGCTATATTGCTTAGTTTAGAATACTAAGTATCTATTGCACATCATTGTAGTTTATGCTACATATAGCCATTGCCAAAAGCCAATAGCCTGGAGAAAAGTCCAGTAAGGAAATGTTAGATCAGTGATTTTTTTCACAGTTGTTTATTTTTAATCTTATAGCTTATTTTATTAAGAATATTTCATGCAAAATTCCCACGCTTTAAAGATTCTGCCTAGCAGGGGTGAAATATGGACAAACATCAGCCTGAGATTTTGCTTTAAAATGGCCTTCTACATCTTTCCAAAATAACATAAATGAAACTACTATTACGACATAAGGCAACACTATTGCAGAGTTTCGTCTCTGTTGAGCTCTGCAAATTCATGATTGGCCTGTTTTATGTATTACCTGAGTTCATATAAACAGTCAAATAAACAATATGCTTAATGTGAAACAAATTTTTCAGCTCATTTTTATACACTTCAATAATGTCTTTATTAAAGCACTGACTTAATTGAGTAGTAAGCTATTTTTCTGTTGCCTAATGAATGTAAAGCAGGGATCAGATATTATCAGGTAGCACCAGTGCTCTGATATAGAAAACTAGAAGTACTAGCACAGACACAAATTCAGAAACACCCACCAAATTTTTTGGGGCACCAATATATAGCAGGTGGTGGAGGTGGAGTCAAGTGCTGTACTCTACAAATGTAGACAAGCTACCTAATATTAAGTTTGGTTGCATTAAGGTTCTTCACTGTAATATCTAAGGACCATTTTTTAAGCGCACATGATGTGTCTTTAATGAAATTGGTTATCACTTGCTTGGGTGAATCTCCAAAAGAAAGAGGTTAGGCATTCAACTGGTTGTGTCAAGTGAATGGTCAAGCTTTAGGTTTTGCTAAGGCACACTTAATTCTCTTTAGCCTGCAGCACGTTGCTATTCTCAGCTCACACTGATTTCCAGAATGTTCCAATGGCTGGCTATCAGCATTTGCCCATGCAGCGAAGGTGTTCATTTTTTTATTGTTAGGGGGCTAAGCAGCCAAGCTTTTTTTGCACTTTTCAATGCAACTGCTGCAACAATGTAGCAAAGGTGCTTTTTCTTTTTAGGGGACTGAGCAGCCATGTTCTTAATGGATAGTTGCTATAGAGCTTCACACATCATCATTAGCATTATGCTACAGTTAGAGCAAGGCTCTGAAAGTGCCTGTCAAAGATGCTCAAGACGTAAAAAATTTGGTAATGGCTGTCACCTAATTTATCGGGGCTTGTATGTGTCATAGATGGGGGTTGTTTAGGAGGACTATGGCCTGAGGAAGGAAGCTGTGCAGGCATCAGCTGGTTGTTGGTTTCTGGTGTGAACAGAAATGCCGGAATAGAGGGTGGTTGGTGTGTGAGGCTTCAGCTATGATATTCCCCACCCTCGATCTCAAGGTATATGAATACAGGTCTGTGAGGAGGAGAGTTAATAGCCAGTGGTTTTCACTGCACGTTTGAATGTAACTGCACAATGAGATATACTTGAATTGTGAAGTTACACAGATGAACTAGATGGAGATGGAAGACATGACGATAGATAGATTAAAGTGCCTATGTAGACAATGATCAGAAACTTCTGCTGCAGCTTCAGTTTCTTTAGCGGTTGTAGAAAAATTACACAGCAGGGCCTTCTAAATGATTGTGTTGATAATTCTGTTGTGCTGATTTGTCTCTGGCATTTCGGTTGCTTTTAGAAGGTTCTCTAAATGCAGCATGTAATAAAGCCAATGAAATTGAATAATCAATAATAGAAAACAGCTAATTTGAAAAGTATGGAACTTCAGTTTATTCGAGTATGATTACTATTGTTTACTTTTTGTGGCAAAATTAGAAATAAAGGTAAATTAGTATTAAACAAACCAATAATAATCATGTTGATCTGCAGATTACATTTTCCATGTAACACTTGTAAAAATATACTTAAATGACACAGGGTGTGTAGGCCAGAGAGGTTCCTTATAGGCAAAGTAGACTTACTAAGAGCAGAAAATACACAAAACTCTTACTTTATATATTGGCTAACTGCTTCTGTATAGCTAAATTACATTACATCAATTTAAATGAACCAAGGCAGTAATTTTCCTTTGAATAAATTATTTTAAAGGCTTTTGCTTGGTTTGTTTTTTTCACATTTATTACTTGATTGTGATTTCTTTGGGGTATGTACATCTTGTAGCTGTTTTAAAATTAGCAGGCTTTACTAAGATCTTGGTATTTGCATAACTTAATCAAGTAGCAGTGCAAATATAGGAATTGTATAAGGGTTAAGCATACTACTTACAGTTTGTCCCAGTTGCCATGTGCCCAAATGCTCAAAAGCGATCTGTTCAATACACTAACCAGATATGAAGTTGCAAGACTGGACACACACACTCCACTTGCTTTAACTAAGTTTGCAAATTCAGGTTCACTCATTTTGCCAAACACTGCACACAGTTCATAGTGCGTAAGCACAGTAGTCATTGTGAGCCCACCATTTCTCCTAACACAAGAATCATGTGGCAAAACTCAAAGTGATAATGAACTGCAGGAGTCTTCACCTAAACAAACACAATCAGTCAATTTTTTCACTCAATTCTCCAATGTAGAAGGTCACAAAAGTGCTCAGTAGAGAAAAAAATGGGAGCAACAAATAACTCATAAGGTAAGAGATAGGGAAAGCAATAGAGGAAGAAGAAGACAACATCTTTCAAACAAAATAAGACCAAACTGGTCGATAATGTAATCAGCCATGGAATGATTATGAGCAAACAGGACAAAGAGAGAAACCCAATCTGTACCAAGAATTATCACCTTCAGGACTGAGTGGGTAAAAATATAACACTTGCAGGACATTTATCACTCATAGCAACAAGATAACTGAATATTTATACATTTATGAGCACAGGCATTACTTGTGCAGAGTTCAGAGTAGGCCACTGTCTAAGAAGGCACAGGATGTCAAATAGGCAAATTCTTTCACCTTCAGTAACCCCTTTATCCGAGTCAGGGTTGCGGTGGATCCAGAGCATACACTGGGCACTGGGAAAGAATACACCTTGAACCGCCAGTCGGGTGGGGGAATATGCACACATACAGTCACACACTCAGTCACACCTAGGGGCAATTTTAGCATAATTAATCCATGGACATGCATGTTTTTGGGAGGAGGGGGAAATATTTGACAGATATAAGCAAATATGTCATATATTTTTATATAATTTTCCTCAGTTGCTTATACACAATTTATAAAACCATGTGTCTACTTTCAAATGTGCTAACACATTTATCAAGATCCTACAAACATTTTACAAATCTTCATATATTTTTTGTGAATGAAATAAAATTCTAGCCAACCAACACTCCCTTCACAATTAAATACTAACATTAAAATGGCAAAATAATTTAAATGAATGAATGAATAAATAAATACGAAACTTTGCCTTTAAACAGTCAACACTCTCCTTGAAATAATATTATGAAATATATCATGAAATATAATGAAATATTCACATCAGAATACCGCAAATGTGTGAAATTCGAAAACACACCTTGTTTTTCAAGACACTGGTCAATTGAGAACACACCCATCACATCAACTAGGGAAAATAGCAAGAAAATGGAATGAATGTTTTATTTACTGTAATTGTTTTGTGTTTGCTAGTGAAAAAAAAGGAAAAATTGTGAGTGCAAACATATGCCATATGATATGAATGAATTAGTTAATTATCAGTGGATTATTTTTTTCATTTTCTCTAGTAATCAGTTTTATGTTTGATGGCTGATAACAGCTAGAGAGTAGCAATGTGGGTGCTGCAGATGTAGAGTAATTAATTTTTATAAATTCATACACTATATGCTTGTTGAACATCCTATTCCAAAACCATGGGCATTAATATGGAGCTGGTCCTCCCTTGGTTGCTATAATAGCCTCCAATTTTCTGGGAAGGTTTTCCACAAGATTTTGGAATGTGACTGTGGGGACAATTCAGCCACAAAGGCATGAGTGAGATTGGGCACTGATGTTGGGTGATAACGCCTGGCACGCAGTCAGTGTTCCAATTCATCCCAAAAGTGTTCAGTGGGGTTGAGGCTGTGTGCAGGCCACTTGTGTTCTTCCACTCCAATCTTGGCAAACCATATAAAGCATACAAATCATATACTTATAAAGCTTGCTTTGTACACAGGGGTGTTGTCATACTGGAACAAGTTTTGGCCTCCACTGTAGTTCCAGTGAAGGGAAATTTTAATGCTACCGCATACAAAGACATTCAAGACAACTGCGTGCTTCCAATTTTGTGGCAACAGTTTGGGGAAGAACCACATATGAGTGATGGCCAGGTGTCCACATACCTTTGGCCATGTAGTGTAGCTTGTTATAAACTGTTGAACTTTGCCAACCTCTTGTATTTCAGGGCAGGATGGGGAGTTATTTGTTCTGCCAGCACCCAGTGGAGTTGGATGATGTTCAGTGGTCATGCTTTTAACCAGAACAGTGTCAGAAACAACTTACACAGCCTTGTACCAATTGCAGTATAATGTTGATGGCAATGTGTGAAGCTTGCATGTGAATACTGCCATTATACATTCTCAGATGCTGAGTGGTCACTGCATGGAGTCATGGCTGCTGAATCTTCTAGGAAAAAACCCAGATAGCAGAGGTCTGGATCCTGGATTTACCTGAGAGTGGTGAGACTATGTGCATGTTAAATGTAATAAAATGTTTTATTATGTTTGTGTCAATTAAGGAATCTGCCTTTAATTTGTATTTAATATATTAAACACCTCAACTCTCTGTCTCTAGGCAAATGTTAGCTATCTACGATAACAAACTAGGCTTTAGCTAGAATGCTAAAATGACCCAATATGGTGTTGGCTAGCTTTCCTTTGCTAATGAACAGAGCTTTATTTAAACTTATTCACTCACACTCATTCACTCTCATTAGCCACTTTATCAGAGTGGCAGTGGATCTGGAGTCCTGGGAACACTGAGTGTAAGGTAGGAATACACACTGAATGAGAAAAAAAACATAGACAATAACCCAAGCTCAGGATCAAACTGGAGCAGTGAAGCTGTGAGGTTATAATGCTACCCTCTGCACCACTGTGCCACCCCTTAATCCTATTCCTGTTTATATAAATAAAATAAAATAAAAATAATTAACATAATATTCCTGCTAACCAATGCTGACAGCTAAATAGTAAAGATGAGATACAATTATGACTATTGCTTCATGAATATTGATAAATATGGTTTTATCCTTAAATCCTCTCAGGTGAGCTCATGTTAGCTAGGTTAGCAATAAGTCTGCAGTGATGTGACTGGAAAGTGTGGCTAAGGCTAAGCGCACAAACTTGTAAGGGTAGCTTGGAAAATATTAAGTAATTACAATAGATCAATAGATCCATTACACACATGTGGAGAAGCAGAACAATCTCCCATTTAATGATGTATGGTAATTTATTGATAACGAAGAGCTCATAAAGACAGTATTATTACAAGAGCAGAACTTGGTGTGTGTCTTTTCTGTCTTAGCGTTGCCACCTTTCCCTGCTCGGAACAGTGCGAGACCCTCTGAAGCAAAGATTCTGTACGATTATAACAGATATTAAAATTGTACCACAGGTGTCACCCATACGTTCTCACAATCTTGCAAACAGAAGCAACATGGAGGAACTCTGTGTAGAGCTAAGTGTTCACAACTGCACAGATTTAAGTTTTTGAAAAACTAATATTAAAAAATGCTTCCGGTTTTGTTTTATTTTTAAGATATTTCACAAACATCTTCAGCAAGAGTGAGCGAGTCCCTTTTTTTCAAATGGAAATGGAGACATGATGTATGTGTATATGCATGTGTAGATTAAATATTTTAGTACTTTAATGGTGAGCTGGTAAAGTGTTTGATTTGGGTACTGTGTATAGAATCACACATGCACACATCAGTAATTGATAACTCATGGACTTCTCAAAGCTTTTTTTTTTTTAGCATCTAAATATTCTTGTAAATTGTAAATTTACCTTTAAATTCTGTTTTAAAAACAAAAAGCAAAAACTAGCTCAGAACTGATGCAGAGGATGATGTAAAGTAGACCTGGCCTGCACTTGGACTGGAGCAGCATTGAAAAAAAAATGAGGAGATGGGACAGTATTGCTTAGAATCTAGAATACAGGTCCATACATGCTTTAGCCTGACATTTGTGACATACCATTTTGTCACATGCAGTCACAAATATCTGAGCTGTTTTCTTAACTGGTTTGTAGGTAATCCATAAAACTCATCGAAGACTTTAAATGAGCACTCTGTATTGTATAGCTTGAAGTGGGATTTGTCTTTCAATAATCCATTGGCTTATACTGATTGCTGAGCAGTTTCTCCCATTATTTGCCTCTGTAATCATTATGATATTTAGCATTTTGTTTGTAGTACAATATAGTTTTTGTTACTTAGCTCTGATATCCAAACTGATACTGACAGCAATAATATTTGGAAGTAGAGTATACCATTTTTACTTTAAAGAAAACTTTACTTTAGAAATATATAGTTTTGAATGGAAAATATATGAAAAATAATGATATCTTCATCTGATGTGTTTAATGCCAAAAAAGATGTTGACATTTTAGCCCTCATAGCATGCTATTGTGCTAACAGTATGAAGAGAGAAGAAAAATACACCGAAACAGGCTGAAACGTACTTGTTAGTAATTCACCAAGTCAAACAACAATAACAAGATCAAATAATGTTCATCACATCCATTCATCGTGAACATCAAAACTACAGAAAATATAATGAATGGTTGCATGGTAAGCCAAAATCACACAAGCAGGTGTATAAAGAATGGTAAAAGCAATGGGATTTATAGCACTGAGAGAAAAGATGGGTATTTGGTTGTATTTTAATGGTAAATGGTTTGAGATAGATGAGAAATCACAGAGGCTTTGTGGGAATGAATATCAAAGTTTGGGTGCAGTTGCACTGAAAGACACTGCAGTTTGGACAACGATTTTGCAGAGACCAGTAAGAAGATCACTACAATACTTGTTGGGGGATTATTAAAACATAGACTAGAGGTCTTTTTTTGTTTTTTAACCCAGGAAAGTTCTCAAAATTTGAGTCATTCCAAATTCCTACCCCTAGCTAGTTCTCACCTATCACATGACAGCTACCAACCAGGGAGTGCGAAGGCTAACACATGCTCCAAGACACATAAAGCCAGCCACCATAAATATACACTTTAGAAAGTGCTAACTGCTCTCTTCTACATGCATATGTTCACAGACACCCATGATTGACTATTGTCGCTCTGATTGACAGAGAAGATACTAATGCTGTCCTACCATCCAGAAGCAGGGCCTATCATGCTTGCTTGGACTCCTGGCCATGAATGACCGTGGCATAATCGGCATTCAGAATCGTCATCTCCCAATGATAGCGTGAACACTATTCTGTTGACCTCCATGGACTAGAGTTTGAATATTCTTAAAATCACTATGGGCTAGAGTCATGCAATGTTACCAAGTTGAAAGCATGCAGTCCTAGTGAGAATTTTTGTGTGAATTTAAAAGTGAGGCACAAGCCAAAATGGTGCCTAGGTTTCAAACAGTTTGAAAGGTGTAATGATAACCCTATCAATGTTTTACCTATACTAAGGAAATAAGCTAATTACGATGGTCCACATGCAGGGAAACAGGCGAGAGCTAATGCCAACGCAGTGGAAATCTGAAGAGGAAACTTACAGAAGAGGAGGAAGAAATAGAGCATTTGTAGCAGATAGAAGGAGAGAAACCTGTTCCAGCATGACAGTGTCCTTGAGCTCAAAACGCACTCAGTAAAGACATGGTTTGCCAAACTTGGTGTGGAAGAACTTGAGTGGCCTACACAGAATCCTGGCCTCAACACCACTGAACACTTTTGGGATGAACTGGAACACCGACTCCACATTAATGCCCATGGTTTTGAAATGGGATGCTCAACAAGCACATATGGGTGTGAGGGTATTTTTGGCCATATTGTGCATGTCAGTGTTACAAACTACCACAAGTCTATTTATTACAGAGAATGGTAAATATCACAGCTGTACATTTTCCTTTATCTTTTGGAACAGATAGAATGCTTCTATGAGGAAGGGATCTAAATCTCTGATGCTCATACTGGGGAGCCTTTCAACTCACTCAGTGCTGATTGACTTAGTATGACATAGTTTGACGTAGTATATTTAGTATACAGTTGTAATTACAGTTGAGTAATGACTCATAGTCACACTATACAGTGTCACCCAGAAGAGGGTGGATTCCTTTTTGGGTCTGATTTCTCTCAAGGTTTTTTTCCTCATTTTGTCTCAGGGAGGTTTTCCTTGCCTCTGTTGCCCCTGGCTTGCTCATTAGGACTCTAAATCTATGTGCAGATTTCTGTAAAGCTGCTTTATAACAAGGTCCTTTGTTAAAAGCACTATATAAGTAAAATTGTATTGTATTGTGTTGTATTGAATTGAATTGAATTGAATTGAATTCGATTCAAAATTGAAGAACCTGATGGTCGTATTCACAAGGTTCCTTGTAGTTTGCCTATTCTCACGAATGTTTCAGTAGAAAATAAAGGATAAATAATAACAGACAGGACAAAGTTAAAAACAAAAAAACATTAGAAGGTTCTTATGGACACAGTATTTTACATAGTCTTACAAAGAGACTGAATAGACTTGTCTTAGATTTTTATGCAATATTGTGAAACTATTGTTCAGACATATAATAGTGATGTAAGGAATACAGTTAAAGTAGTCTAGGTCATACTTACATGACTGGAAGTATGCCACTTCAGGCAATGTGCAGATTAAGTGTTGATGTAAACCTCGGTAAAGTCAGGTACATTCTATAAAGTGCATGGTACAACATTTTATACATTCAGTGTGTCAGTGTGTGTAAGGGGAAGATTGAGGTGGAAGTGGTAGAGGGTGGTTGTTGTTTATGAGTCTGACAGCCTGGGGGCACATGCTGTCATGGAGTCTGGATATTCTGGCTGTGATGCCCTAATGCTCATAGAGGAGCAAGTAAAGGCCATTTGCACAGTTTTTCACAATTGCCTACACTATTGCACAGATTTCTTAATGACTCAAGTTGCCTTTAGTCTAAGCCATTGGGTCAAACATTTAAATACATTTTACTGTCATTACAAATACCTTAAACACAAGACCACTGACCTTACCAGGAAAAACACTATTCCTCTCTGTGGAAGAGGAAATTAAGTAAAAATATTATGCAAATGTAAAGACACAGAGATAGACCGACATCTCTTAGAAAATAAAATGCTTCTAGGCATTACAATCTTTCATGGCCAAAAAGACACATTCTTTTATTGTATGACATTTCTATACCTGACAGCCAAGACACATTCAAAAAAGAATTATTGGACATGAAGAATAATAAGTAAACAGCTCTGTATTGCAATAAAGTGGGGAAGATGAGGGTGTACAAGTGGGTACAAGTAGTTGTCTTTTGTAAATAAATTGTCTTTTGCTTTTGAGAAGTGAAGTGTGGCCCATTTGAGAAGGTATGGTGACCCATACTTGGAATTTGTGCTCTGCATTTAACCCATCCAAGTGCGCACACACACAGTAGTGAACACACACCTGGAGCAGCAAGCAGCCTTTTTTTGCTGCGGTGCCTGGGGAGCAGTTGGGGGTTCAGTGCCTTGCTCAAGGGACTCACCTCAGTCGTAGTATTGAGGGTGGAAGGGAGCGCTGGTCATTCACTCCCCCCACCTACAATCCCTGCCGGCCCGAGACTCGAACCCGTGACCTTCAGGTTCACCTTCGGGTTGCAAGGCCAACTCTCTAACCAGCTAACCACGGCTGCCCCCCCAAGCCACTGGAGCAAAACTACAAATTCATTTCATAAACTGTTTTTAAAAACACAATGCTCCATCTCTAGGCACAAATTTCATGATAAACTCTCATTTTGGATGTTCAGAACACTGAGACACAAAAATGCATACGTTTGGAAAAAGAACATGAATGCTAGAGAATCCAAGTTTGGAGTTCATTTAGCAGAATGGCAGAAGAACAAAAAGTAAAAAACACAGTGAACCCCAAAAGATACATGGAGGTAGTCATCAGCATTCTGCATCCCAGGTATCCCCCGGATGAGTGTAGTTATGCATAAAAACGTTAACAAAGCAAACCAAAATACAAGACCAAAGAGAGACAACACTGAACAAACAGCTTAGAATTGCACACAAAACATGGCCAGACTGAAAGTTTAGATAAAAAGAATAAGGATAAAATGAGAGATAAAATAAAATGAGAACAGTTATGGGGAGATTATGCAGGTTCCAGGTTGCTGTGGTGAACCAGTAGTGGTCATAAGAAAATCTCCTGGAGAAATCTCCTGATTTTGATATTTCACCTGCCCACTGGGCTAAGGATGGTACCCAGATGACACTCACACCAATGATTAGTTCTTCAAAATGCCTCCCAAAAGTGTGAATTATGTGCCATGACATAAAAATGACGTAAAAACGTCATTTGGATGTTTTTAGTGTTATTGGAGGCTTTAGTGCACCAGTCTATGATCACCAAATTGGTATTTGTATTATAGATTAAATGATATGAAGAATGATTGTGGAACTGCAAAAAAAGTGAGGAGAACTCTGGGAACATTGGTGGCTTCTGCTTTGTGCTAGATAGCCAATCATTAAACCCTTTTGAATATGAGTTACTGAATAGTAAGGAGAAATTAGTGGAGAAAAGCAGAGATGTGGATATATGAACTTAACTATGAAGAAGGTGAAGGTCCAGGCATAGTCTTGCTCCCAAACTTCAGTTATTTCATAACTCCATGTGTTGCCATGAGATGGTGGGAAATCCATGATAAAGCTAGTAGTGCTTCTGTACTGCTGGAAACTGTCTAGGAGACTTTGATTGGTCACATACAGGACATGCACAGACACCCTTTTGCAGTATATGTAAGTGGATGAATGCTGGGATATCAGTCTTGTCTTTCAAGACATTCTAACAATCTGATGTGACGATGCAGGAGAGAGAACTGGTTTTTGACTCGTAATTTTACTGTGGCCTAAGAACGGATGCTGAGCACTAAGAAAGGATGAGCTTGCTCCTTGTAACCAGTATTGACATTCAAATACATTCAAAGGAAAAACTCCCTGAGACGAAATGAAGAAGAAACTTTGAGAGGAACCAGACTCAAAAGGGAACCCTTCCTCTTCTGGGTGACACGGTGTAGTGTGATAATTAGTCGTTACTCATCCATGCTATAAAATTGTATGCCACAAAGTCAAGCAGAGCTAAGTGTGTTGAAAGGATCTTCACTATGTATACTTCAGAGTATTTTTATTTATTTTTTATTAGTGTTTTTAACTTTAAATCTATAGTATCAAAAAGAAGTTATCCACTGAATAATGAATGAGGCTTGAGTGTAAATTGTTTTCTGTAAATGCAATTTTTATATCTACAGCCATCTTTAGGGTATCTGTATGGTACCATCCACAGCAGTGTCATGGCAATCTACAGGCTATCCATGTGGGGCCATCCTCAGCAGTGAGTTATTCGTAGGTGAAGGAAGCTCCAAGCAGAAGTAGAGCATAAGGATGGGTCAGGCAGGAGGGTGGATAGAGTCAGGATCATCGGCATCTCATCAGGCAGCAAGATTAATGTGTAGCTCAACAGAGAGAGAGAGAGAGAGAGAGAGAGAGAGAGAGAGAACACAGATTACCAGGTATGCTTTTGTCCTGAAGTGGTTTAAGAGGAAGTACATTGTGTGCAAGCAGGGACTCTGGCAAGACTAGCTAAGGCAGCATAACTAAAAGGGACAGCCAAAAGGTAACACAGGCAGGAAGGCACCCTGGGATGTTAAACGGCCAGCCACTCCACCATCAAGAAACCTGAGTGAATGTGTGTGTGGTGAGGGCTGGGGGGTTGGGGCCTACAGCATCCAAACATCCAAGTTTAACAGAACTCTCTAAGCCCATGAGCCCTCCAGACCTGCCGGTTTACTTAAGAAAAGTCTTGACTAAACAAATCGGTTTTCAGCCTAGTCTTAAAGATTGAGACTGTGTCTGAGTCCCAAACACTAATTCGAAGGCTTTTCCATAACTTCATTATTCTAGGTACTAATAAAGAGCATACAGCTTTTGATGGAAGTCATTTGGTGTTTTATAGGTCATTACTAGTATTTTAAAATCAATGCAATATTAAAATACAATAGTACTCCCAGTAAATGCAAGGGTTTCATGATGCAAAACTCTATCTTCTTCGCAAATTTTCTGTATGTCTACTCTAGGAATGTGGATAAAGTGCTGGTGCTATCACTGCCCTACAGATGAGTGCTCACCTGGGCAACTGCCATTTCTGAGCACTCGAAGCTACAACAAAAGTTCCAGAAGGAATTTCCCTGAAAGATGAGCACATAGATGACAGGCATGTAAAACTCTGTTTTGAGAAGAAGGAGCCCTGAAAATAAGGTGGGTTATGATTGTACTGTGGATGTCAAAAGGACATTTTGAGAGCCTGCACTCAGCGACCCAAAGACACACAATGTGACCAGATTTGCTAACCTGTTACTCCCACGGTTGAAAATAAGAAAGGTACAATTTCTGTATGTCTCTCTTGGTGCTCACAGTCCAAATACTTTCCAGTGCTCATAAACTGCTGGAAAATTGCAGTGCAGCAGGAAACTTTATGGATGAGGAAATGAACTGAAATTCCTCTTGCCTTTTTACAAAAGTTGTAAAAAAAAAAAAGAGTGTGCATGCCCTGGATGGATCACCACTGGAAAAAGTAAAAGTAACCATGTGTATCATTCCACTCCAGACATGCACTGGAATCTTGCACATAGAAACAATCTTGTTCATGGTCACAAAATCTTCACAGAATCCCATTGTTCTGGATTTGCTCTGGCTCACCACACACAACCCAATGATCTGGTGAGCAAGTACACTATATGGCCAAAAGTATATGACCATCCAATTTTTGATTTAGTCCCCACTTTGCTGTTATAATAATCTCCACTTTTCTGGGAAGGCTTTCCACTAGATTTTGCCACATGGCTGTGGGGATTTGACCATTCAGCCACAAGAATATTGTTGAGATCAGGCACTGATGCCAGGCCAGGAGGCCTGGAGCACAGTCAGCATGCCAGTTCATCCACTCCAATCTTGGAAAACCAGGTCTTTATGGACCTTACTTTGTGCACAGGGCTGTGATGCCACGGCAGGAAAGACATCTTATACTATTATCTGCTTCCAACTTTGTGGCTACTATTTTGGTGAAGTCCCTTTATGGGTGTGATGGTCAGGTGTCCACAAACCTTTGGCCATAGAGTGTAGTATCTTGGAGCCCCTAGTACACCTCTCTCACTCTCTCTCTCTTTTCACACTACCCAGATAGAAAACTCAGAAATCCAAAATAAAATAGAAATTCCTGAACGTTACCTCTACTTTGTAGAAGTGTTCATCGCAGTAAAAGCCTCTAAACTGCCCCGTCATCAACCCTGAGACTGTGCAATTGACCTCTTGGCTGACTCATCCCCTCCTAGAAGCAGAGCATACCCTCAGTCTGTTCCAAAGACAAAAGCTATGGAGCAGTATATCAAAGAGGCACCCAAGCTGAGTTACATCCATCCTTCGACATCCCCAGCAAGTTACAGACCTTCATCCATGCATTGATTACAGGGGTCTTAAAGGCATTACAGTCAAGTATTTCCCATTTCCCAATCATACCTTCAGCCCTGGAACAGGTAAGAGGAGCAAACATTTTTACCAAACTTTATTTGCATAGTGCATACAACCTCATTTGTATTTGAGAAGGTCATGAATGGAATGGAGAAGACTGCATTCATAATGACCTCTGGCCACTATGAATGCTTGGTCATGTCATATGAGCTAGTTAATGTGCCCTCTGTCTTCCACACATTCGTAAACTTAATGCTCAGAGAATTCTTGAATCAGTTCTTAATTGTCTACATTGATGACATTTTGATATTTTCACCCTCAGAGAAAGAGCTTGTGGAAAATCACCTATTCATCAAATTGGAATAGTGCGAGACCCGTAATCCCTCAGTCAAGTTCTTGGGCTATATCCTAGAAAAGTTCTTGGGCTATATCCTAGAGTGGAGATGAACAAACCCAAGGTGGATGCAGTAACATCATGGCCACTGCTTTGCACTGCCAAAAACCTGCAGAGATTCCTGGGATTTACAGATTTCTACAAGAGATTTTTCCAAGGTATCAGCTCAGTGGCCACTCCCCTGACCTCTATTATGAAAGGATAATTCAGTATTCTGATACTGCTCTATATTGAGGGTGAGGATAGATTACTCACCATACAGCGCATGGGCTGCTATGAATAAACATTCAGTTTAGTGAAGGTAGACAGTGAATTCCATGTGAGCAAGTGACACTCCACTTAGTGCCACCCAGGAGGTAGCCATAGCACATGTCAAATTGCTTTTCACGGAAGCTGGCACCTCCTGACCTCTATTCAAGTATGCTTGTGCAATCACTTCCCTTATTTACTAGGCTAACCTGTCTTTAGACTGTGTAGGCCATTTATAGTGCCCCAAATTCACATTTGTAGAACTGCAAGTATAGAGAGAATGTCAAAATATGCTGTGTAGTGGCTCGGTGTTATAGAGTATGTAAAAAAAAAAAAAGTTTAGTAAATGAGTGAGAGCAGATTTGTGATAGTCATCGAGTGTTGGAATGTATTTAATTTTTCATGCTAAAACAGTATGCTTGTGCAGTCAAGAACCCCTGGAAGTAACTGATATGGCCAGCTTTGCATACAGCAAAAATATCAGTGCAGGACAATGCTGTGTCTGCATGTCTGTGTCAGCAAGAGCAGTCTGTTAGCGATTACACAGAGAGGGATATTATAGTAGGATTGCAGTACATAAACCCCTCATTACAAAGATGAATTCAAATTTAAGTGTTCAGTGGTGCTATAGGCACTGGTGTACAATGTACAATGGAGTCATCCTTCACCATATTGAACTCTGTCCTGTAACTCTGTGATGCTGTGGAGGGTGTTTTTTTGCTATGGTTTGGGTCTCTCATAGAAGGAAGTGTCATTTTTATCATAATAGAACATTTCTATCCTGATGGGAGAGGTCTCTTCCAGGATGTCAAGGGGTGGCCGAATGGTTTGATGAATATGAAAATGAAGAAAGTCATATGCCATGGAGTCCCAGTGTATTATGTCTTTATTCAGAACATGATGGAAATGGTACTATCACTCATTGCTGTAGTTAGTGAATAATACACAGGCCATATTTCAAGTTATCTTCCATCCATGACTAGCTGCTGCAGGTTGTTGTTGTTGGGTTTTTTTCTGCCTGCAATCTGGGACTTGGATGTTTTGCATATCTTAGTGTAACTCAATTAATATTTTGCATGCCAAATAGATAAGCTGGAGTTTTTTTTTTTTTTTTAAATAAACAGTATTTGTATAGGCAGCACGGTGGTGCAGTGGGTAGCATTGTTGCCTCACAGCTCCAGGGTCTGGGGTTTGATCCTGTGTGGAGTTTTGCATGTTATCCCTGTGTTTGCATGGGTTTCCTCCAGGTTCTCCAGTTTAATGCCACTGTCTAAATACACTATATGGCGAAATATATGTGTCTAGAATGTCTTTGTATGCTGTAGCATTAACATTTCCTTTCACTGGAACTAAGGGGCCTAGCCCAAGCCTGTTCCAGCATGACAACCCCCCGTGCACAAAGTGAGGTTCATCAAGACATGATTTGCCAAGGATGGTGTGGAAGAACTCAAATGGCGTGCACAGAGCCCTGACTTCATCCCCATTGAACACTTGTGATGAACTGGAATACAGACTGCACCCCAGACCTCCTCACCCAACATCAGCTTGACCTCACTAATGCTGTTGTGGCTGAATGGGCAAATCACCACAGCCATGTTCCAAAATCTAGTGAAAAGCCTTCCCAGAAGATTGGAGGTTGTTATAAGAACAAAGTTTGGACTAAATCTAGAATGGGATGCCCAACAATCACATGGGTGTGATTGATCAGGTGTCCACATATTTGTGGCCATATAGTGTACATGCAGGTAGGCAGATTGGCTGTGCTAAATTGTTCCTAGAAGTGAATATGTGTGTTTGTGTGTACACGTGGTGCCCTGCATTGGACTGGTGTCCCATCCAGGGTGAACTCTCCTGCCTTGTGCCCAGTGTTACCGGGCTGGGCTGTGGATCCACTGCAACCCTGATCATGATAAAGTGCTTACTGAAAGTGAGTGGGTCAGTGTTGTATAGTCTATTAAGTATGCATGTGGGCTGTGTTTATTAACAATGTCAATTAACAGGTGAAATTGTGTATAAGTAGAAATAAAATCTAACTATATTAAATGCATATGAAATACTAGACTACTTTCACTGAATAAATGTGTTTGTGTGATTCAAGGAATTATTCTGATTCCTATATACATTCTTTCTTAATTACAAGATATACACTCACCAATCAAAAACATTTGGTGCCTTTTCTATTTTTTTCATTCTTTTTTTATTATGTCTTGTGTTTGTATGTTTTATGTTTTCTTTTGACATCTTTCTTAATGTTCCTGGTTGGAACAGAGCTCCAGACCTAATTTTGAGGTGCGGGTTTCCTAGGTCTCCCCCATACGTTGTTGTTGGACTGAGTGTATTGATGGCAGGGAGTTTGATGTTGTTTTGGGGGAAAAAATAGAGAAAAAATGTTCTTTCCCATGCTGATGTTTGATGTAATAATAATAATAGTAATAATAACAATGAAGTTTTAATTTATACAGTGTCTTTCTCATAGCCAAGGTTGCTTTACACTGACAATAGAAACAGATGATAACACAAATAATGATAAACAAAATATTATCAAACAAACAGTTTGAAGAGCTCTCTAAAAGTTTGGAAAAACTGTCTAATTTCATTGGCATAGCTGCTCGCTGTCCCACCGAAAGCCTACGCTGTTACAGCCCACAGCACACACAGCTGCAGCACCACTGGGCACCACCGCTCTGAACGCCGTGCCAAGGTGCCGCAGAGTTGCACACAAAGTAAGCACAGACACATTGCTGATTAGAGGTCCAAGCAGCCCTGGTTATGCTTGGAACAACACCAAACTCCCAATCGGCAACCAACAGACAAATTCGACTATGTAAACATGTAAATGTACATGTAGACATTAACAGAAGGTCTTTACCCGTGTCTACAGGGACAGGTGATCCCAATAAAGTGGTTGGTGAGTGTACATACAGTACAAAAACATTTTGGGGCCTTGATATTTAGAAAAAACTGCATGCTTTTAATCAATGTTCCTTCTATTTTTTGTCTTGTTGAGCGAAACCTACTTCTGTTGGGCAGACCCTTCTGCCATTTGAGCAGAAATGGATGACTGTCAAAGGTGTTGAATGTTGAACATTTAAAAGGGCCTGCTAAGCCCACAGTTAATGTATCTAGCTAGTGTTATTTGAGATTAGGAATGAATTTGGGTGGTAGCAGGACTATCTCTGCTTTGACATGCATTCCTGTTTGGGTTTTCCAAAAAATAAAAAAAAAACTCAATGCTGTTATGAGAGTCAGGTGTACCTGTGGCTGGTCCAGACTTCACTGCTATCATATGATTTTATTTTTCCTGCACAGGAGCATCATCAGAAGTGTGCAACCTCACAAACCCGCATGCATCTTAAACGGAACAGTGGTTGTAATACTGCTTCATTTTAAAATCATCATTTTACAAAGTTACAATCTATTTACTAATCATGATTAAGGAGTTTATTGCTGGGTTTGGAAGGGTCTGACAATTTAGTTAGATTTGGACTAGATTTGAATAGCAGTTGGCCTAATTTCATAACACAGACCTGGCATCCTTGACAGTGATGCATATGATCATAATTCTTATAAGCGTACTGTTCGCTTCCAAGCACTCTTCTAGAGTGGAGGAATGAAAACTCTCACCAAGCTTGATTCTGCTGTGCTAGAAGATTCACCCTGTGGATTGGCTAGAGAAAGCGTAAATTTTGATGTAGATGAAAGCCAAAAAATAACTAGAGATGGGTGAACAATTCTTATTTGACAGTTTTGGAGGGGTGAGCCTAGTTTTTCCCAGATTATGTCATTTTTTTCCCAAGTGTGTGCATGATTTTGCAAATGTGATATTTTGTAATGAGATAGCTCTGAGAATCACGCGTCGGCAGTTGAGAAATGCTGCCGTGTATGCTGTTACTCAGAGGTCTATCTATTGCTGACCTTTAGGTTTTTCACTTAGACAGCACTACTACTGACATGTACTCACTGTTAATGCAGTGTCCACTAAAGGAACTTTTTTTTCTTGGAATATTTTATGATTTTTTTTGTAATGATTAAATGAAGAATTTTCAGTGTAATTATAAAAAATGCAGTTTAATTCTATAAATATATTGCACTAAACTGCTATGCATTCTTGTTTTGATATGTGCACTTCCCCGTTGCTGTGTTGTCTCAAATTATAGACCCTTTTCCCTTTCCCATGTTCCACCCTTTGTAAATTGTGGCTAGATAATTGCACAAAAACATGATGACTGATGACCAGATGAGCCCAGATGAAGCTATAGACGCTCTCACATCAAATGGTACAAAAAAGCAAAGCAATCAAAACATAAATAGACAGATTACAGGACTGATGAATTGATAGATCTTTGAGAGAAGGTCAAACTTCTTTGCTCACACTCTCAAACCATTGTGAAAAGAAGAGAAATTGATTACCACTCACAAAAGGGCTGAAATGACCAAGAAATTATTTTTCTGGGCAACGAACATTGTGCGAGTGAAAGAGTGCAAAAGTGTGAGGGGGGAAAATGAACCACCAAACCTCTCTTTGTGCAAAGTGTCTCAAAAGTACCCACTATCATCTTCAGGTGTTTCTGGTGTTCCAGTAAAATGGCTACTCTACTAAAACAGAAAAGATCAAAGTAGAGAGTTTTGCACGCTTGACCAACACTCTCATTTCCTGTTTGTCCCTGAGCACTGTGCATAACCTGTACATTCTCCCCGAGGAAATACCTATTGCTGCTGTGATGTCATCATTTCACCTTTCAAGATAATTTCAAGTACGGATTTAATACACTGGGTGTCCGTGGATAAAGCCGCAATGTGGCACCATTGTGGTTTTCTATTTAATGACATCTCGTTCCTCTGATAATGAACATCTCAAAGCTACATTTCTCCTTCTCTCTCACATACATGTATTAGAAATAAAGATGTCTTGAAAAAAAAATGAAGGCTTCTCTAATCACGTGATGTCTGTGTGCAGCAGGCTCTTTAAATGAACCGCCACTAATGCCCCGGTGATGAATAGACAGACAAAACAGCCATCCACAACGAGCAGAACAAATAGGCCTCAGACGCAAATGGAGATGGGCGCGATCGTCACTTGCTCAGGGCCGGATATGTAGATAGAGTTTGAGATGATCGCACCACAGAGACAGAGACGAATTGAGGCGAACAAACGAGTAAACACATTGTGTCTGATTGGGAGTGCACCGAAGCCTGCGCAAATCATAATTAATCACTTACTTATTAAGCGTTAATTACACTTTGCAAATATATCCTCACTATGCAGGCCCGGTGATTGAAGTTGTTGGGGGTAGATGAGACAGTATTAATCTATTCTTACTTATTAATTTTACTAATTAAAACAACAAGACGCAGATATAAGTGGTTTTGGTGAAAGTGTTCCTGGGATAGGCTCCAGGTCCACTGTAGCCCAGACCCAGATAAAGCAGTTACTGAAGAATGAATGAATGAATGAATGAAGGAGGGCTTTTAAAAAGCAATAGCGTTGGGGTACAGCCGGTAAATCATCTGAACTGTTGGGGGATGGGGTTGTCTGTTTCTGTGAGATTCATCTTAACCAGATAACACCCCAAGTCATTATAATTAGACACATCCTTTAAAAAAAGATCTCAGTTGCTGAAGCTTAATCATCTATCTTACTAATACAACTACCACAATTGCTGCCATGGTATTTTTTATGCTTTAGATCATTTGTATTAGGTAGAATTTCTAGCCGCCTAACTTTTTTGTGTGTGTGTGTGTGTGAATCTTGATCTAAATACAGCCAAAACGAAGAAGAACGTTTTAGATTGTATTACTAATTGCCTCAAGGGTATAATCGTTTTGTACCTACGGTTTACCCAGTTGTCTTCATTCTCAGGTTGCCTAGACCCTACCAGAAACATGTTATTAGGTTCCCCATTTATTTCTCTCTCCTCTTTGAAAATGGCCCACCTGAGCGGGCTGATCGAGGGCGGGGCTCTGTAAAGACGCTAATGCCCAGTAATACGGGCCAGATATTATAATCTAAGCGCTGTCACAACGCGTTAGCTCACTCAGACTGACGTTTCAATGCGAGCACGCACAGGTGACGCGACGGGCCAGGAATCGTCAAAAACAGACAAGTCTATTATATCATTCTCTCTCTCTCTCTCTCTCTCTCTCTCTCTCTCTCACACACACACACACACACGAGAGCGCGCGCACACACAATTTGGGTGTCTATCAGAGGCTAACGATCCGTGCGCGCTCCTGTGGTCATGGTGCCGCGCGCTCCTCGTTGGTGATTTATGCGCAGGTGTAATTGAGTGTTAATAAAAGTGTGTCCGGAGCGCGTGTAATTGTGTGCTCTAGCCTTTCTGTGCGCAAGGGCGAGCATAATCGTGTGTAATCGATGATGTGAGTGTTTGTGCGTCTCAGAGAAGGGTGGATTTTCACAGAGACGCATTCAGTCTTTGCTATGCGCAGTAGATTGTCTAAGACGCAAAAGAGATAGTGAGCAATAGAAATGAACAACCATTTAAAAAAAAAAAAAAATCACCTGGGCATCATTGTGAGGTTAATACAATGAAGCTAAAATGTTAATGAAAACATGTTTGAGCTTTAAAAAGTTTCTTTGCTCAGTTGCTCAGTGCTAGGATATGAATACACAATACTATTTGTAAGGTACATCACAGAAAATGACAGCATGTATTTTAGTTGTTGTTGGTAGTGGTGTGTGTGTGTGTGTGTGTGTGTGTGTGTGTTAGACATGGTATATATGCAGGCACTTGGTAGATAGGCCCTGTTTAATTGATGCAGGCTGAGAATCGATCCCCCCGCCTGGCCTAATGAAGGCCTGATTGGTTTGTGAGAGCTGGCTGGTTCTGCTCAACTGCCCAACTACTCAACTAATCCACAGTGCAGCGCATTAACAAACACACACACACACACACACACACACACACACACACACACACACACACTCAATTTACCATCTCTCTTTCACTTGCACTCTAACATTCCCTACTCATGAGCACTAGCTCTCCTTTGTCGGTTTTATCTCTTTGTCCAACACCTCTGTACCTACTTCTCATACATCCTATTCAGCCATCTCCTTTTAGTCTCTTAGTATATCTAATAACATTAAACTTTGTCCTGACTTGATCAATGGTACCTCCAAGTGGCCTATTTTGGAGGCTCTATCACTGCACAAATGTACAGTGTCATCAAGGATATTTGATGGAAGCCGAGACATGAAATAAAAGTAAAGATTTTCAAGGTCAATATGTAGATTCTTGGATATATGTGATAAAGGGAAAGTCTATTATAAAACCATAACTCAGTAACTTACCTTACAGGGTGAAGATCTCGAATGTTGTTTATATTGTGCATGGATTGTTGTATTACATTGTTGTTCTCCCCTCTTAATGTAACAATTTATTTTCTACCATATTGCTATTTGTCAGGTAAACATCTGCTCTCATTAATCTCATTCTGTGTTGAAACTGTTAAATGATGTGATAGGCTTTCCACAAAAAAAGTGGCTTTTATGTTGTTTCTAGGGATATTAGAATTATATCTTGGGACATTTCTAGTCTAGTTGCACTTGCAAAAAGCTATGGCCTAAAGTTAAAAGTTAAAAGATGGCTACTGCCTCTATGCAAACATCATAGAGGGCCTTAAATCTAAAAGTAAGGCATTTTTAATACAACAACTTCTTTATGAGCTTTCAGTAATATTATCTGAAAGTAAAATGCAAAGATTATGGCCAAAAGTATGTGGACACCTGGCCATCACGCCCATATGTGCTTTTTGAACACCCCATTCCATGTGTGGTCTCCACTTTGCTGTTATAATTTTGCTGGACAACATATCTGGGCCCCTTAGTTTCAGTGAAAATTTAATGCTACAGTATACAGAGACATCCTTTACAATTATGTGCTTCCAGCTTTGTGGCAACAGTTTGGTGTAGGCCCGCATATGGTCAGGTTTCCACATGCTTTTGGCCATATAGTGTATGTAAATGAGTTTTGTTCAATATGATTATTACCACTTTAGCATTTGAGAAGGTTTTTACTGAAATTTTTGTAGCAAATATTTCTTTTACTTCTTTGACTCACTTTCAGTAACATGCTAGCAGCTATAGTACTTTTTTCATTCAGTCATTAATTCATCTTCAACAGCCACATTATCCTGGTCAAGGTCATGGTAGAGTCTCAGCCTACCTATTTAAAATAATTTAATCCCAAAGCTCTACTCTCTCGACTCTAAAATGCTATCTTTAAAGCATGGGGTTTGTGGAATAATTCTGTATGGGTTGAAGTACATTAATTAAAAGAGCATTGCACAACTAGGAACATTACAGCTAACTCATTCAAAATGTAAATATGGCTAATTATGAAAAATTACTTAAATCCAAAAGCATTGAGAAAATGTTCAACAACTGAAAATTGCATAGGAATTCATAAGAAAGCCCACTCATATTGTGATTAAGTTAAGGTTAACAGACAGTCATTGCTTCTAATGGTTGATTTTACTTATTATAATTCCTACGAATTTTGGGTTGCTTTTAGTTATTAATCTTTAACAACAAAGCTAAAAAAAAAGTGCTTGGAATCAGCTGGTCATTGTTATGTTGAACAAAAGTGCGCATAGGAATTAAACACGTCTGTCTTGGTTGATATAAAACAATTGTATGCAGTTAGCTAAACAGTAAAATAACATTTCTCAGTTCTTAATTTCTAGATATGCAGGATAGGTTCTACCTAAAGTCTTACATAATCTAAATAAGAAGATACAAACAAAAGCTAGAGAACATTTAGCCAGTTGGCTTTTGGGTAATTCATTCCCACTAATAAACACTACTTTGAGAACCCTGTCAGTGTAGTTTAAAGGTCACGTTAAAACCTGATCTTCTTGTATTTTGTAGTGATTGTTTTTAAATTGTCACATATATATTGGAAATTGTCACTCCCTGACTAATCCCCCAATGGCGTATGTGGCATCCGTCAGCCATTAATAGCTTATGTGTAGCTGTAACTGAATGGCAGCCTACAAGAGTGACATGCCACCCATGTAACTGTTCTAGTCGACATATTGGCCAAGCAGTGCACTAGCCACCTCTGCTGTTATCTGTCACTCTGTCACTCAGTGCTTGGGCAGTAGTTCTTTGGATTTAGGCCCCACATCTGTTTGCCCTTTTAGCTCATGACTGTTAAGATCAGCTCTGTTCAGTAAAACCTGACTACAGACTAGAACATTCAGAAAAGTAAAACAGATAAACATGATAAACATGAAACTTGATTAACCACCCACCTCCACCCAAAGTGATTGATTTTAGAGAATTGATATGCTTAGTTTTCAAGCCAGAGGTGACAGTGTGAAGGAAAACTCTCTGAGACAACATGAGGAAGAACTCTTGAGAGGAACTAGACTCTAAAGATTCTAAACTCATTAGACTGACACCAGATAGTGTGATTATAAATCATTTCTCTTCTATAAATATATACAATAAAGTCAAACAGTACTAAGTGATGTAAAAGGACGTTCAATATGAGCATAATGTGAATAAAAGTCCTGGAATAAGCACAGGAAAGTATTGATGATTATAGCAGTACTTCCTCTGTATAAGTCAACAGTATCCAGGCAAGATTAGCCACTCAAGCAAGGGTGAGCGTTGGGCATACACCGTTTTTGGGAAGGGAAAATCATCATAAAGTTTCCATATGGGACTATCCATCACTAAATAAAGATGAATCAGGCAGGTCCAGAAGGTGAGAAGAGCCACAAAAATAAAAGTGTGTCAGAACCTGGCACCAGCAACACATCACGTACCAGGAGTACACTAACAGCTCAACAGAAAGAGAGAACTTTATTACGTATGCTCTGATCATAAAGTGGTTTAAAAGGGTGTATATTGTGATCAGAATGCTATGACAGCAGCTAAAGGGAGAATCAGAAGGTTATACGGGCATGGGAGTACCCTGGGACGACCTTTACCTAAGAGGAAATCAATCTAGTACTGTGGGCCGAGTCCATGCGCTACTTTATCAACCATCGATAGTATTTTATAATCACTATGCAAATATACTGGGATATAATCAAACATTGTGGTTCTGCTGCATTCTAGACTAAGTGGAGCCTATTTATGCATCTACTGAAGAATCCAAGAATTACATTAGTCCAATCTAGTGGTAACAAAAGCATGAACTAGTTTTCTGCATCATGTATCAACATCATATTTCTTACCTTAGCAATGTTTCTGGCATAAAAAGGCTGTCTTACTAATATTATCTATGAGAGTTTCAAATGAGGGACTGAAGTCAATAATCACACCAAGGTCACTGCTGCACATAATGTAACTGAAAGGTCATCAAGAGTTACTTCGTAATCAGAAAACTTATTTCTAGCTGATGTGGCCCTAGCAGAAGTACTTCTGTCTTGTTATAATAAAGTAGGAGGAACTTACTCAGCGTCCAGTGTCTGATGTCCTTTACGCATTTCTCTTTATTTATTAACCTGGTGTCTGTCATCTGGCTTTTCAGAAACGTTCAGCTGTGTGTCAGCAGCATAGCAATGGAAGCTAAGACCATGTTTATGAATAATCATACCCAGACATATCATATCTAGGGGAAATAACAGTGGTCATAAAAACAGTAGCCTTGTTGAATTCGTAGTCAGGTGTTGTCAAGAAACCAAAAAGGTCTGACCAAAAAGGTCAGAACAAGAAGATGCTATGTAGCATATTTGTAATGATGGCCTTCATGAGTAAAGAAATGTGTGGGCCTTTAAACTGGTGGCTCAACTCATGTTCTGGTTACCTGATGCAGAGTTCTCCACTAACTACCTTCGGCACACACACACACACACACGCGCGCGCACACAGTTAAGTGGTGTGTGTTTACAGCTTGTTCATTTCCACTCTGCAACTCTTGGCTAAGGCAAGGGAGTAAGGGCAAGAGAGGGAGAGAAAAAGAGGGCAATCGGAAGAGAGAGGGGGGCAGTGTTTTTGTCCAGGAAAGAAATAGCCCTCTAGGTTGTAATTGGAGGCAGAGAAAGAGAGAAAGTGGGAGGGAGCGACAGCAGAAATTGCTTGGCCGTGGCTGTGTGGGATGATAGTGTTTTTGACAGGTAAATAAGCCTGTGATTGTCGACAGTTACACTGCACCTTTCTGACCCCGACACACACTGGCCTCCTCCATCTATATTTCACTCTGACACACGTGCTGACTCTCTCTATCTTTCTTTCTTTCTTTCTTTCTTTCTTTAATTCTTTCTTTCTTTAATTCTGGCCTTCTCTATCCGTTCTTTCTCCCATCACTTAATTCCTCCCATTCCTCTGAATCCTCAGATCCTTCTGAATGCTGAATGCATCACAGTATGTATACAAGTGTATGATCACATGCTATCATGCTGATGCAAGACACATTACCATTATAGTATCAAGACAAACAGACACAGAGACAGACAGACAGACAGACAGATAGATAGATAGATAGATAGATAGATAGATGGCACACTCTAGGCGTATCTCTCCTTCTTCCTTCCTCTTTTCCCTTCCTTCTATCTTCCTATCCTCTTTTATCAAGTCAACAACCGTCTCTCCCCCTCCCCTCCTTTTCCCCACTTGCCTCCTTCCCTCCCTCTCTCTGCCTCTCTCACTTCAATCTCAAGTGTTTTCAATTTTATTCTAGAGTGGAATTAACTACCCCCGATGTCAAATTGCCGACGAAATCGATAATAATATCTTTACAAAAGAGGATATTCCAGTCTCTCGCGTCGGCTTTTGAAAAATGGAAAATTTAGCCGAGATTGATTCATTAGTTGACACGTTATAGGACGGTATAAGTATTGATCGCGGCCTGTCATGTCCCATCTCGGCTAATCGAAGCTGAGGCGCTCTGTCGATGGGCGCATTTTTCATAATTCCAACGCCGGGGAGAGAGACTAGCCGATGGAGGCGACTGCAAGGCACTGAGAGAAAAGGAGAGAGTGTATGAGGGGAAGAAAGATAGACGGGGGAGAGATGACTGGGGGGAAACAGGCAGGGGGCAAAGAGTGGAAGACCAAGAAATAGAGTGAAAAGAGGTATGGGGTAAAAGGGAGACAGGGGAGGGTGGAATGGAGGGGACTTTTCGTGTCCAGAAAAGTCTCCAGTGTCGAATGGAGGGCGGTTAGTGGGGAAAGGTAGGCTATGTTTATAGTGCAGGTATGGCCAGTGGGGCGTAAATAATTAATGCATTATCTAATTAAATACAAATGATGAATAAACGAGATGGATGGGGAGAAGAGCATAGGAAAGGGACCTGGCTGGGAGACTGGGGGGGGGGGGGGGAGTAAGGGCAGCAGGGCAGGAGGGAAGAAGAATGGGGTTTAATAGCGTGCGTTGAGGGCAGGAGGCTGTGAAAATGGGGAGATCGGATGAGGAGAGTGAGTGAACGGTGGGGTGGATGGGGGGCGGTAAATAGAAATCGAATGGCTCTGGTGCAAGAAGGAAAGAAGCTCTGAGGGTTAAAAAAAAATCAAGTGAAGAGGCAATGACGGTGATGGAGAAACTTTTGATAGTTGTGATGTTCGCTTGAAAAGTTATCTTTTGGCTTAAGTGTAAGGCCTTCAATCTCCTTCAACATGTCATGCTCGCACATCACCTCGGACCTATTACCTAACACAGGCTACTCATCAGAGACTCGCTTCTCAGGTTACAGGGTTTATCAGTTACAGCAAGATCCATTCAGTGGCAAGATGTGTACAAATGTCTATATAGCCTATATGCCGATGCGTTTTTATCCTAACTCAGCATTAGAAGCAACGCAGCAGCAGTCCATCAGATGAATGGATGGCATAAAACAAGGCTATATAGTGATGGACACAACACTGACTTTAAAATGAGCATAAACAAATCTTAAAATAAGCAAGTCTATATAGGCTATTCATTTTATGTAATTATGCCATTTCATTACTCAGTTATGATCTGTAGACAAACCCTGGTCTGGATTCTATCCTGGATGTGGATTGGACTCATTTCAGACATGCGCATATGCCAAAATAATGTAGATTGCACTCTAATTAAGACATGCACTTATTATAAAGAAGCTCAGTCCATAGTGGTGGTATAGACAGGTAGACAAATTTCTAAAAAAAAATTTACAGGTAGTTGGTACAGGTAGCTGATTTCAGATATAGTAGGCCTGCATGTACAGTCTGCATGTACAGTATGTAAACTTTGGTCATTCTGATCATCTGTATACAGATCCCCTGTCTGGGGACAAAACACAGGGCCACAGATGGACATCAGAGTTTTATTCTTCTAATGCATCACAATTACATCTGAATAAATCAGGCGAAGAATCAAGTGGAGCTGATGAGTACATGAATTAGGAAGGAATTAGATGGATTCAGATTACATGTGAACAGCGGAGAGAGGGATGAAAAGAAGAAGGGAACGTGGATGTGTATGTGAGATGGAGAAATACAGGGAGGGGGGAGCCGGGGTATCAGTACTTGGCAGTCTCTGAGTATCTCAGGTTCTCTCCGGCCTGGAAAAGCGGTCGATATTTAATTGTTATTGCTAGCATGGAACGCACGGAAGCGGTGCCTGTACGAAAATTTCTCATTTATTTGGTATTCTTGTGTTCTCTCCTTCTCTCTGCTCCCCCTCTCCGGTTTAGAAGAGCACTAGAAATGTTGGTTGGGGGTATTTAGGCACTTTGAGGTGGAAAGAAAGAGGGGGTAGGTGATAGGGACAGCAGGGGAACAAAATAAAAAAAAAATACAAGTTTTCATCGTGTCCCCCTTAAGCACGTCCCCAACAGCCCTCCCTCACCCCAACCTGTACATCCCCCCACCTGTCCAAAATGAAAAATCCGTCATTTTCCATCAAACGTCCAACCAAATATTATCTACACTCCATTTCTAGAGATCGAACCTTATTTAGTTCGAAGGGATTCGCCATCTGTTTTCAAATTTCATTCCTCCGCGAACTTTATTTTCTCTGACTTTGGACAAAATTATAACCCGATCGATCCGCAATCTGCCCACCGTCTACATATATTTTCCGCGGCGGATTCCCTTTTTTTTGCTGTCAGTCGCTGGTCAATTTGTTTCTGCCTCTGGCACGAGATCAGCGCACTTGGTAGCTTCGTACAAGAGACTGAAAGTTGGGCGCCAGCAGTTTGATGCAGAGGGGGTCGTACCCCACACCGACTGCTACTCCACTTTCTCCTTCCTTCAACTCCCCCTTTCACACTTTTTTTTTCCCCTCTCCTCGGCTCTCACTGACATGTTTCCTATTCTCCTCCTCCGCTCCGCTTGCTCTGTGCGCTCTTGCGCGTGACTCGCCACGTGCGCGCTCAGTGCGTCCCGAGATTAACACGCCGCGGTCAGACTTCGCAAACCTGTGGGGTAGGCGACCTGTCATTTTACTCTCAAAGTTATGCTTTTAAAGGTCACGCTCTCATTGCTTTTGGTAAAGATTTGGTTTAGCCTGCATTTGTAGCTTTTGCCATCTGCAAGATAGCGCCAAGTGTTTATATTCTTTATGCGTTGCATGAGATATACTGACAACGGATTCCAGTTCAAGGTTGTGCGTCAGATGATTTTCTGTGGTTTCTAGTTGGTTTTGGGGGCTGAAGACCTCGGGACCCCGGAAATCCGAGTGCAAAAAGACAGAGCCAATGTGAGGACGCAGCGTCAGGTGAGTGTTTCCCTCTACTACTTCCCACGGGACCCCGAAAATCTAACAGTTGGCGCGCGCTGGATCATATAGTGTAGTCTATAGTGTAGTGTACGGCTGTTTTCCTGCTTTCTTGCGCAATGCATTTGGCTTGATAGTGCATTTTGTTGACACATTTCAAGGATGTATCTAGTTTTTCAAACTGGGCAGCTTTACAAATTTACTTTGCCTCGGGATGAAGCTGAAAACACTGTGCCATTCTGCAACTGGACGGCGCGCAAAGGGCGCGCGGGAGTGAAGTAAACGGAGCTGGAAATGTTGGGTGATAGATGGTGCACTTGTCCTTGTTTTGCTTCTAGCTAATTGTCGTGGCAGATAGATAGTCTGCCCGTAGGTCTCTGGCATCAAATACAGTATGAGTGCATGCACTTGAAATTTTGAGAGTGATAGTCTTTGCTTGTCTAGTCTGAAGTTCTGGTTGGACGCAAAGAACAAAATGTTTGCAAGTGCATTTAAATACGTTGAGCTGGACAGCCACTTTATTCAAACATTCATATCTACCCATCAGAAAGCATCCCGTAGGCTAGGCATGGTCTCATATAGGAATCAAAGATGCTGGTCCTGTAGTTCAGTTACATCAGTGTTCCTATTTTTTTTTTTTTAGTTAATCATCAAAATGAAACTTTGTAAGAAAATAATCAGCTACTAGTTAGCGTACTTTACTGAATATTGCTAATGTACACATATACAATGTATACATATAATGTAATTCTACATTATAGTATTTACAGGATGTGATACAAGTTGCCTGCATTATAGTTTAGCCTGTCACTTAATTGAACTTGGACACCTAAAGGTGCCTTTTTTTCTTCTAGGCACATAAGGCTTATTATTATTATTATAAAAGCCCTGCCCCATTGAGACCCAAACACACAGACATCATGCCTGATTATCCCATCCACATCCACTGCCAAAGTGATGTGGCACTCCAGAGTCAATCAGTAATTAATTCATTATTCTCTTATGGTTGTTTGTTTGTTTTTTTGTTTTTTGTTTTTTTGGACTTTCTAAAGTTCCAAGTAAAAGGAACTAATACTGGAAAGTACACAGTAGCCTTAGTCAGTAGTGTATGTAATGATTAAGAGGCTTCCTCAGAATCTGGCTCATTGCTTTAAATGGACGGAGTGTGTCCTGCACTTTGGGACTCATAAACTAAGCCTTGCTGTCTGAGGCTCACGCACTAAGCACTGCTCAGCACCTAGTCTGTGGAAAGATTCATATTGTCAAGCTTGAAACAAGATTGCATTTATGTTAGAACTTTCAAAAGTTTTCAATGCCACTGCAAGTGAGGATAAGAAGTATTAAGCTCGCTGAATATAGATATATGGATGGTACCGAAAATGATAATCTAATGCCATCTTAGTGGATTAAATATGTTCTAGATTTGGATGAATATGAATGAAACCAATATGTTGGATTCTAGTTGCTACGTCCATATGCTATGCTCTTGTGGCAACCTCTATTAACCCTGCATTTCGCAACTGAACTGAAGTTAATTTAGCCACATTAAACCACACTCTGCTCCCTAAAGTGCAGAAGTATGCTTAATTACCCACAATTAAATGCCTGCGCTAACGTGAAAATTACTCTGATATGGAATAAAGTGACATGGCCGAGTGGAAAGCAGATTCATATGAAGTAAGTTCTTAGGTCAATGATGTTGGTTAACATGGATGACGGATTACTTTGTCAGCGCCAAAACATGTAGGTTAAAGTCTATGACCCTTTTGAAAGCATAGAATGCCTTGACAATCTTCCCTAAATTCCCAAGGCTGTATTGTTTTAGCAGATATATCATTTGGAAATAAAGATATGAAAGCAAATATGTTTTGTTCTGGTATGTTTGGTTGACACCTTTCTAGAAAAAAAATGAAATAGTCAGCCGCTGCTGAACGCTATACTGAATATAGACGCTTTAGGTGTTGTCTCTGCAGTCAGTGAACCTTTTGTGCAGATGTGTAGCTTTAGTTTGACTGTCAACACAAGAACAACACAAGTAGACTGTATATCAGACATAGTTCTGCAGGACGCTGATCATGTGAAATAAAATTCCTCGTTTTGCTGTGCGACTGTGTAAATAGAATCACCCAATTCCTTGCCTCTTGCGTGAAATCAGTGATTTCAACAGTCCTCCATAATGAAAATAGGTTTTCCTGGAATTTAACCTTTGATGAATGTTTATGGTATCTGAATAGGCAATATCTTCAATGCAAAACCAGATATATTTTAGGTTATCAACAGAAGTCATCAGTCTCCTGGACCACTGAAAAATATATATATTTTTGGAATATTATTTTGTCCTAGAATGAAAACTATAGCTCTGTATAGCACAGTGCGCTGTAAAACATGCTATTTAATTTCACTCAATCTATACACGCGACAATTTTAATCGTAATGACAAGCATACTTTATGCTGCATCTCTGGAGTAAGAGTCTAACTTGGACGAGACTAGTCAGTTAGAGATAATTGTAAACAGTGGTAGTAATAACACCAGGCCCAACAGTGATAACAATTAGATTTGATTTCATTTGAGGATGCCTCCACAGCTGCTACCCCTGCCCCCTTTAGTGCCCCTAACCCCTCTTAGAGACCACACTACCCCCCACCCCAAGGGGCCCGTCTCCCCCTCAGATTAAAGTGGGTGTGTTAATTCGGTGGTGTAGCGATCGAAGAGCTCTGGCAACAATGGGAAATGGGCTATTGATCAGACCTGCTCAGATTAAGACCGGGGAGTGGAGCTCTTTCTCGCTCCCTTTGCCTCTCCTTTCCTCTCCATTTCCCACTTCTCTCTTTGGTCCCTTGCCCTCTCATTGCTCGTTCTTCCTGTCTCTGTGTCCTTCTATCTATCTATCTATCCATCTCTTTCTCCGTTCTTCTTTAGCCGAACTTCAGTTTCTGTTTATCTCTTCCTCGTTCTTTCAGGTTTGTATGCTCCATCTGGTTCAGTGCTCCTTTTTTGTTTTGCTCTTTTTCCACCTGCGTGTGTTGCCTTCTTTGCCCATAGAATTATCGTTATAAAATAGCATGTCTCATTTTATAGTTTTGCAAGTTTAAGGAGACAATATGAATTTGGAACCGGCTATATAGGAAATACATCTCATGTTAAGTTGATGAGGCTGTGACATTATGGAAAATAACCTGCAGCAATATTGTTTAATAAGAAACCATTAAAAAAAAAAAAATCCCTGTCCACTTATTAATTACTTAAATCTATAATGGTGGAGGAGTATAACCTTCTGCCTCCCATGTACTGGAGGTATCAGCAATGGTTACAGTTGTCACTAATGAAGAAGACCAATTACAATTACTAAGTCCGCTTACTTATGTCTACATTGTCCAGAAGTGATATTGGACAGATAACAGACCTTGAGAGTTGCTTGCCTCTTTTGGGCATGAAATTTAAAGAGACATTCTTTACATTTCTCTTTGTTTTTGCTTGCCATAACCTGCTTCCTCTATAAGGCAGGACATATTTGAACAGATTGGACAGGCTGCCAAATTGAAAACGTTGACCATGCTCTTTTACCATCGAATATATATACCAGCAGTATTTGTATTTCTGCCACGTGAGTGTCTCTGTTCCTGGCAGTAGTAATTTTGAGTATTTCCATTCTTTCTGGAAATCATTCTCCTGTCTTATAGCAGCTTGCTCCTCTTAACACCTCCAAACACAAGTGAATTCCACAGGTTTAGCTAATGGATTATTAAGTAGCTGATTGCGGATCAATTAACTACTTAAAGTTTGTTAGGCAGAGTCAATGTCTGTGAGGGCTTTCCGAGGTGGTGGGGTTCTCATCTCTGAGAGTTAAAACCTTGCATGAGGCAAAACCCCAGTACTGAATGAACATATACATTTAGCTGCACTCAGAAGAACATAATAAAAGTATATTGTCCCAAAAGCAGCTTTACAAAATGAGCAAACCAGTGGGAGTTCGCTGTATAGTGTGTTCTGTCGAGGTTTTGATCCAAATCCAGTTTTTGACCTGCAGCATTCTACTTGCTTTACTGTGTGATGTGGTGCAAGGTTGCGGCATTCGTTTTTAAAATTATTATTATTAATGGAAGTTGTGCCATGTAATTCAGTGATCCATTGAGTTATTTTAGGACTGAATTTTAAATTATTCTCAGAAACAGGTTCTTAAATATTTGTGGGTTTGGGGGCTGAGATTGTGGAGTAGATGCACTGCCCGGGTTAAAAAAATATTAATCGCCCGCCTGGAATACCTTTAAAACAGGCTTATAGATTCCCATGGGTCTTTGTCTTGCACATCTGTACCTGAAGACTTTTTGATAAGAAGTCCACTGTACTTACTGCAAAAGAAAATCCTAAGATTAATTTTATAGATCTGGGTTATTAGAGGTGAGTTATAGAGTTATAAAACTAAACAAAGGCACTGGAAATGGGTGAAGAAGAGAAGGAGAGAGTGGTTATAATGAGAAAAACTGTGTTCTGTTGTGAGGAAAACAATACGAGAGAGAGGGAGGGTAGACACGCCCACACACACACACACACACACACACACACACACACATATATATATATATATATATATATGTATATATATATATATATATATGTATATATATATATATGTGTGTGTGTGTGTGTGTGTACACACACACAGAAATTGCTTAATTTCTAAAGAAGCACTTTATGTTGTCAGGACAGTTTTTTTCTACATAGTTAGGACACTTTGGTCCTGACAATACACACACACACACACCCACGAAGTAACCTCATATTCGAGACGGAGGAGCGGAAACGGGTCGAATCCTACTTCAAATTCTCTTTCCTCTCGGCTTGTCGACCGGGGAAAACAAACCGACCTGCGGCTCAGCGAATAGGGATTCACTAATTAACTGCTTACACACACACACACACACACACAGAGCGTCGGGGGTGGTGTTGTGGGCTTCACACCTCCCCTACGCCCTTCTTCTCACTCTCTCACACACTCCATGGGCCACGAGCTGCTTCCCGGCTTCTAGCGCCCCGGAACCACGGGCAAAGCTTCACACACCGTTCACACTGTGACCGACTGGAGAGAAAGAAACTGCTGATCAGGAGCAGTGGAGGTATGTCAGAGAATACACCCCGCTGGTGTTTGGACAGCTCCACAGACTGGAGTTTTGTCGGAAGTTGTGTCGGAGGCAGTTGTATTTAGAATCGTATGATGTTTTGTACATAGAAGATGATTATATTATTATTATTATTATTATTATTATTATTATTATTATTATTATTGATGATGTTGTTGTTGTTGTTGTTGATGATGATGATGATGATGCTGTTATTGTTGTTGTTGTTGATGCAGCAATTATTATTATTATTATTATTATTATTATTATTATTATTATTATTGCTGTTGTTGTTGCAAGTTGCACCGGATCTGTGGAGTTTAGAGAATCCTGTGAACTCCTTCACAGAAAAAAATAATAATTATAGCAGCACTGATTTTTTTTATTTATTTTTTTTTTATTTTTTTTTTTTAACTTGGACCCAATGGACATTAGCTCAGTTTGAACCCGGATTGGCCATTAAGTGGCTTGGTTTGTTAAGGATGTACTCTGAGCCCTCACCTCCAGACCACACTATCAAACAGTCAATTAGGCAGTCACCCATACGGTAACGAGAGCCCGGTAATGATCTGCACACGCGCACCCGCTCCAGCTCTCTTTATCTACTCATCTGCCTGTGTCATTTTTCTCAGGTTTCTCAGAAGACAGTAATCCAGCCATGAAAGTAATATCTACTGGAGGTTATAATTTTATCCAAAATCCTTCCAGTCTACTGTAAGAATGTCACTTCTGATATTATTATTTTGATATTCTTTTTTTTTATTATTATTATATTGTTATTAGTATGAATAAAAAGAGCAGTTAGTGACTGAGAAATAAATACATAAAAATAGCAATTTTTTTTTCATTTCAGTTTTTTTCCAGTTTTATTTAATTCAGTTGAATACCGAACCGTGTCTCAAAGCCCAACATGACCCTGTCCTGTGTGTGTAATTCTCACATTACATTTCTAACACTAAATAACGAACCATTTTTTTTAAACATGTTGTTGCATAAAGGCGCCAGACAATCTGTGAAATTCAGCCCTCTTTGGTCCACTTTGCAAATATATTCATTTACGCACTTTACCTTAGATATTATTTTTGCCGTTACATTTTGACAATAAGTGTTTATTCATTAAAAGGGCATGTAACTGTGATGACATCACATCCTGCCCTTCCAAAAGTTCTGCAGGTTTGGTTATTCGGCTCTTTCTACAGACTTTGAGAATGAACTGGGTGGGATCTACAGCGACTGTAATTATAGGGCTCTAGTTTCCACGCTCAGGTTTTAAAATTAAAAAAAAAAAAATGCAGAAATAATAAAAAAGAATAAATACATCAAATAGCTTTATAGACTAAACAGGCTGGAGTACTTGTTGATGCCTATACCATGACAGTGGCAATTACCACCTGTTTTAACCAGCCTGTTTTTTTGTTTTTTTTTACCATTTCTGTATTTAATTTCCTATATTTCCTAACTCCTATATTTAATGATCATCTGCACTATATATATATTTTTTACTGCTGAAGAAATGAATTTGAAATAAACATCTTGCTCTGAATTGATGGCGCAAAATGTATAGGAAAAAAAAGGTAGTTCCTGAAGTTTTCTTTTTATTTCTTTTCCCCCGAGCATTAATGAGTCTATGATGATGATTATTCTAGACTATGAAGAGTGTGATTGCGGAAGCGGTACTTGTGTAATAACTGACTATAGGAGGAAATCTGTTCAGAAGCCTGGCGTGCTCGTCTTTATGTGCCGGTTTTCACATATCGTAGGACTCTTAATGACTGCAGGTTCCCTTGTCTAGGGTTGTGGAGGTTGTACAGAATAGCACTTAATTCCATTACACACCTACTTCCATGACACTGCGGCTCCCGGCGTCTCTTTCTGTCAATATTTGGCGGAAATGTTTCCGACATTAAATGGCACTTGGGAAAATCTTTACTGTCCACGTCACTCAACCCTTTTCATCATAACACCTCACTCCTCCACCAACCTCCCAAACTTCCAAACGGCCCGGAATACTAAAGCTGCAATAATAATAATAATAATAATAATAATAATAATAATAATAATAATAATCATTATAATCATCAGCAGCAGCATCATCATCATCAGCATCAGCATAAAGTATTGAATGAAGGCGAAATGCTTTGGGTAATCTATTAAATTCCAAGAAATAATTAACAAAAAAAAAATTAATAACTAGAATAATTGAAATTATTTTTAGACATTATTTTAACTAGCAATACAAACATTTTTGTGACCAAGTATCCAGTAGGCTGTTAGTCTACTGAAGCTAGCATAGTGAAAATAACATTAGATAATAATGTGCAATAATTTAAATCGCAGTTACCCGGGATTATGGCATATGGGAAATCTTGGAAGTAATTTCCGGTTTTGTTTACTGAGCACTTTTCAGTTCTCTGGTTTGTCTTTAGCACCACTGCTGGGTGTGTTCTACTCTTCTGCATGCACTTTAGACGAGTAGTCTGGGTTAAATCTGTGCGATGTTTAATTAACACGCCGAAAGACCATACACTTTCAGGGATGCGTTTCTTGAGAAGTTTGGGATCTTAAGAGACTCGATTAACTTCATCTTAAAAAAAAGTTCTGTAATTAATCAACGTTTCCCGAAACCCTTTTAACGGAAGTAGTGCGTAAACTCTTCTGCGTAAATTAGCGCATAGCCTGACTGATCGGTTATTTACTAAAAACATCTTTGTTTCTATCGTGCGTGTAGTTCTACCTTTAAAAAGGCAGAGGCCGCTAATTTGGGTAAAATAAAAAATAAATAAATAAATAAATAAAAATAAATCACACTGATCCATTTACCAAACCCGAGGTTTTTATTATTATTATTATTATTATTATTATTATTATTATTATTATTATTATTATTAGCTATTAGGCCAGCTTCTAGTCCATTGACCACATTATAACTTTACCAATTGAGCTCGCATGTTAATAATTCGAATAAAATTATAGTGTAATACAGATGATGATGATGAGGAGGAGGAGGAGGAGGAAGAGGAGGAGGAGGAGGAGGAATGTGCACCAAGTTAGTACAGCCGCCTGTCCTAATGCTGTGTTGCGATCTGAGAATGTAAAGAATTGGGAGTTGGAAGTGGTTGACTCCTGCTTTATAGTGGATTTCCTCCCCATATCTATTTGCTACTACCAGTTGCTCACCCACAATCCACAGCTGAGGAACATTTCTCCTCAGGACTAACAGCATGGTGAAGAGCGCAGTGTGCATACTGACAGTCTGATATTGAGACTTAGTCATGTGGACAACTCAGAAAGCCTTAGGAGAAGATTAGAGAGGGGAAAACTAACACTCCTGTCTAGAAGTGTAGAAGGCCAGGAGGAAAAGGAGATAGAAACGGATGAGCAGAAAAGGAGCGAGAGAAGGGATACTGTAGGATACACCAGAGAGTGGAAAGAGACATATCATGAGAGTTATGACAGAAGCTCTCCTGTAATGGTTGGTCCTTTTATGTTTTATAATTTTTTGTTATTTTTTTTTTTTTAATGATAAACACTATATCATTAATATCATTAAGTGCCTATTCTAAGAAAAAAGTAAAGCAAGACTAACTTAAGAGCTTCACACGAACAAAAGGTGTAACATATATAAGTCTGTCCATCCTAAAAGAGCGTACAGTTTTTCATTTTTGGTGATATTCATTTTCCTCATAGCTCCCTGTCTCTGTTGAAGCTTTATGACTGAAATGAACTCTTTTTCTATTAGCACATAGTTGGTATTCTTTCGTGTGTATATCTGTATGTCATTTCTTTTTTTTCTCTCTCTCTCTCTCTCTGCCTGACATCCTGCCATGAGATTTAGAAAGCAAAATAACTTGGTTTATTAAACGTAATTTCTGTTGATTACGATTACATCCATCGTATGCCATGTCCAATACTGTTACTGTTTCTACTGTTTTTGTTCCATCTGGACAATTTACCTCCGAAGTGCGAGCTCACGAATTATTTCGTAATCCACTGCATTTAGTTGGCGAAAAACAGCCCTACCTAGCACATTATATACCTTATATATATACACCTTATATATGACTAATTAAATTGTATATTTAAAAAAGAAAAAAAGGAAAATTATATATATATATATATATATATATATATATATATATATATATATATATATATATATATATATAGTTTAAATTGGATTTACGAAAAAATTACAAAATATATATACAAAATGATACCAAGTGCAAGTAAATAATGCGAATAAACTTAAAATATATATAAAATATATTTGTGTCAGCTCAAACGGTATATATTAACAGAATGACTGTGGAAGCGCATCAACTCAGGGTGCGTAAATATATTACTTACGATCTGTTACACTGCATATACATTTGCTCATCTCTTTAAAAACTAAATGACCGAGTTATGAGTTATTATGGAAGAATTCACGGCTTCACTTCCCATTCTGGGATGTGGACTTGTTGCATCGTTATGCGGTGATTGTGGAGGGGAGATGTGGGTTTGAGAGCCAGGACTGTGCAGGACTTGGAGCTTGCCAAGTCTTTTCTGGAGCTAGGTCGTATTTCTCTCCCGCGAGCATCCGGAGCATAAGATGAAGGGAAGACCATGGGTGTTTATGTGTTTGTTTGTATTTCCGTTGCAGCCTACGCTTCGTGTGCGCGCGACGGAACTTCCTTTGCAATTCCGCCGAGTCGACTGACGCGCAGCAAAGTCTCAGGCCGGTTCAGGACGCGCTCGCGCTCCGGGCTTCGGCCCGCTGTTTCCTTCACGGGGAGTTACGGTAAGAGCCTCTGACTCTTCACTCTACACATGCATCATTCTGTCATTCTAACAAGTCTTATCACGGAAGGATTAGGGCTGGGGTTAGAATTTGTTCAGTTCTGTTCAAGGCTTGCATCAAAAATGATTCAGGTTATTTGATACATACGTACATGCATACATACACACACACACACACACACATATATATATATATTTGTGCATTCATATCAATTCGGAAATCTTGTCATTAGTCTGTAAAATATCTGTGGCTTGTACGGTGCTTTAACTTACAATTAAATTACAATTAAAGCTGGTTGCACACAATATAAAATCATATTAATATTCAGGGATCTCTTTAACTGTAAAATAAAATCCATGGACCCCCCTCAGTACAGATGGATTTACTATTCAAATATCAGGCTCAGTAGGTAAATCTGTACAATATGCTGGGACCATTTGCTGGAACCATTACATTCCCCTCCTCCCCCCCCCCCCCCACTCTTTCCACACACAGAACAACTGACCAAAAAAAAAAAAAAAAGATTATACGTGTTTCAAGTTGCCATTATTTATTGGTCTGCATGTTATTTTGTTATTGAGGTCTGGATTACACCAATTAAATACAGCTCATATCTAAAAGAACTCGGTAATAAATGTAATAACTCTTATAATGGCAGGCTGTGGTTTACGCCATTTTAATAAAATGTAAACTTCCAGAACCATGCATGTTTAAACGTTTGGTGTTTGAAAGGCAGCAGTACATTTAATTAAGGGAATTGAACTCCGGAGAGCGTTTGCATTACGTGGTATTGCATCTTCTTTCTTTCTTTCTTTCTTTTCTGTTTTTAACATTTGAAGCAGTTACATTCACGGACATATTCAGCAAACAAACACAGACCTATTCAAAATGTGGGCCGTTCAAATGTGGGTTAGTTCGGTGTTCAATGCTCGAGAAATTTATTATGAATGATTAATGATTATTGATATTCACACTACTACTCTCTCATTCAGGCCCGTAACCAGGATCAACATTTTAGTGAGGTCCACACTGCGGAAAATGTGACCCATTTCATTGTTAATATTCCACAATGCCAGACGTGTACTACACCGGTTGCTAATTTCTAATTGCCATATCTTACACTTCCATTCTTCCAGAAACTACTTTGACTTATGTTAGGCTATTTAATGCTGTTAATAGCTATTTAATAATGCTATGAAATAGTTGTAATAGTTATAAATAGTATTTTCGGCCTGCAGTTAGCTCTCTTTCTCTTTCCCTGTGTGTGGTCTTGTCCTGCTTTTCTTGCTTGCTTCTTATGACTAATTATGAAAAAGCACACATTAAAAATGGCACCTGGCAAGCTGAAAGTCATTTCAGATGTTCTCGCATGACCTGAGGGTATATCACAGCTATGGCAGATACTAACCTATTATATGTTTGTTGCATAGCTCTGAGCTCTGAAGAAGTTAAAGTCTGCAGTACAGTGTTTCTTGAGAGTTAAACATTAAGTCTATGGTCCAACCTAAAGCGTTTTCCTCAGCTGCTCTGAGGTCAGTTGAGGACCAGTCGTCACTGCTGATTGGGTAGTTTTGGAAAGTAGACTACAATCTGCTACCACATTAGTAGGATGTTGCTAATTCCATATTGAATTTGACAGCTGAATATGGGCTCTGTGAGAAGTAAAAAAGTCATACACATACACTGTGGATTAGCAGCGCTGCAGTAATTATGGACTAAACAAACCTTTGGTCATCCTTAGACATCAACAAAACATTTACTCGCCCTGTCACGTTCTCTTTTCTCATTTCCTTTCTCACTTTCTTTGCCCTCTGTTTTTCACAGTTAATAACTATAACACTGTATACAGTTAGCATGCACACACACACACACACACACACACACACACACACACCTATCTCCTGATCTAGCTTGTTGGCCATGAGGAGAGTAGCTGGGAGACAGCAAGTAAGGAAAGGTCAGTTGATCGATGGGGACCAATTTGACAAATCCCTGTGACTCTTAGGAGGAGGAGTAGCAGAGAAATGTTATATGGAGATTAGGAGATGCAGGGAAAATAGAGATTTGGAGAAAACAGAGAAAGTGAAATGACAGATTAAGGCAAGAACTTCTGGAAGACTTTATATACAGACTTTAGAGCTTTTTGTATTACAATATACTTAGCAATAATTCAGTATTCTACCTTTTGGTTATCCGTATAATTATTATTCTGAGCATATAAATATACTGGCAGTAGAGGTGACATTATAATGACTTTATACATTTGTAAAGTGTTTGGTTGATGAAATTATAATCGTCATCCAATTTTGAAAGATTTGCACTACTGTAGTTGGCTTCTCTCTTTTAGCCTCATGGACCATGCAGTTGTCATTTGACTTCCCATATAGACTCATATATACTTACTTTGTAATTTTCAAATGGTAATCATCTTACATTTTATTTAATTTAAAAAAAAATAAATAAATTTAATGAGGCACTGAAGAGTTTCAGAGTTTTAAATATTTGTTTTAATAGGCTCTATGTAGAATGCTACAATTTCTTTGTATGTAATTTTTTTTTATTATTAAAGTTAGATTAGACAATTATAGGGAATATGAAAATGTAATATCGGATAAGTTAGACATTTGCCACTGACATGGGTATCTGTGTGTATGGGTGGGTGTGTGTGTCTTCAGGCAATCTCATTGACACACAAAGAAACACAAAAGCCATGAAAACAGATGAAGGCTCTTGTCCTCTCTGTTGCTCTAAGTATAAACTCAATGCAATTCGATTGAGATTAGTTGCACTGGCATGACAGGAAGCACTTAGGAAGCAAAGACAGAATCTGGCTGACTATGTGCTAATAGAACACTCCACGAGTGACCATGCATCACGACTGCAGCATTTATCCACTCACACACACACACACACACACACACACACACACACACACACACACACACACACACACACACACACATAGGGATGACTTTGTGCTCATACATTAGTATGAGAGAGCTTTAGGTATAAAAAATGTCAATGAATAGAAACTTCAGTAAAACAGAGATTGTGATACTGAGGTGTGTTCTATGAAAGAAAATAGAAGAAATGTTAAAAGGCAAAGATGGAGATAAAAATGAAAGACAGATGGAGTCCATTTGTAAAGACAAGTCTCATGGCTTTGCTATAACATACAGTGTATTTACAAGAGCAGAGATTAAGTCATCATGTCCATGTCAGTCAACAGGTCAGCTGTTAATCCGATTTACGAGCAATTAAGGTGTGTGTATGTGTGTGTGTGTGTGTGTGTGTGTAGTAGGAGTAATAAGTAATACACCTTAATACAGAGATGTCAGATGGCAGAGATGTGTTTGTATTTAGCACACAAGCAAGCAAGCAATTAAGTTTATCACCTAATTCCTATTAGTTTAACACCCTTACTGTTTGAATTTGATGTCTTAGAAGATAAAAAGCAATTTCTATGTGATGGTGACTATCCAGGACCTAGGTCTGATGTTCCTACTTAATCGTCATCCTCCAAATTGACATACTTATGTGATTTTTGTGTATCTTCAGTAGAGTTAGACCCAAGTAATAAATAAATTTTCAGAACAATTCAGTTGTATTTTTTTCTTTAATTAGTTTAATTCTTTTAAAGTGCCAAAATATCACTAATATAGTATACCATAATAATTACATATGAACTAATTATGTACAGCATTACCGCTATGTTGTACTGCCATATACTGTACACACACACACACACACGCACGCACACGCAAATACACACACACACACACACACACACGTATTTCTAGATGCGACAAGTCATCTTAATTTTCTAATAATCTGCACATTATTTTTAGAGTTATACACGCCTGATTGCTATAGATGTATATCTATAATATAACATTCTTATAATTTTTGGGAATTGAAGATTATTTTTATTTCAGTTCATCATCTATGCTGTATTTTAATAGCTTTTTTTGTCAATGGTATTCTGTATCTTTTTCTTTTAAACCCTTCTCTGTTTTATGGATTTTTGGATTGATCTCTTTGGACTGTATAAATAAGGGAAAATGAAATGAAACACAAAAGTGAAAAAAAGGCACATGAATACAGTCTAAGCTTGTTTTTTTGTTTTGCCCCGAATGATAAGGTTTCTCCTTATTCCACACTCCTTCACCATTGTGCTTGTTTTTGGTCAGTGATGCTCTAGATCCATATCTCAGGCCACCGGGCAACACAAGGCCCCAGCGAGTGTGTAATGCTTCTGATTGTACTGGGAGATTGTGGTTGTGATAGCTATACTGATTGACTTGTACACAACAGAACATAAATCAAACACAAACACAAACAGAGAGAGAAAGAGAGAGAGAGAGAGAGAGAGAGAGGTGTAGCTACACATTAACCTTATTATACACACATACACGCTGTGTTTTGTCTTTTGGATATGGTTATGGATATGGTCAGTGGAGAATTCTATAATTTGATTTAATTATAACACTTAATAAAAGTATTGCAGAATTCCTCTAGTTCGATTACAATGGCACATTTCTTTAACGGCACACAATTATTTTTTTTTTTTTTTTTTAAACATTCATTTGCTTTGTTTAATAGCTTTTTTCAGAGTATAGTCCTGTCATGCTCTCAGTGGTATGTATTTACCATGTGGTCCTCCTCAATCCTAAATGTCACAAACCCTAAAAGAATACATAAGTGGCACCTCAGATTGAGTGGAGTGTTGCTGATTGGTGACCAAGATGAAGCACTATTGACTGGCAACTCCTGCCGAAGGATAACCGTGCAGTCCTGAGGCCAAACCCACTGTGGCATTTAATACACTACCATAGCAGTTGCTCCACTTACTGTGTGCGTGTAAGAGTGGACACCCGCACACTACCTCTCAAGTACACACACACACACACACACACACACACACACTCTCGAGCTGTATCCTAGATCAATATAAAATGACTCTTGAGTGGAAAAGAACATCAGGAATCAAAAAGGAAGCAGAGACATCAGGGGAGAAAATGTTAGACCGGTAGGGGGAGAGAGAGGAGCTAGCAAAACATCAGCAACACACAAATTATACGTAAAAAAGAATGGAGGCAGAAAGGGATGCAGAAAGGGGGGTTACAGAGACCAAAGAGGGACAGAAAGAGAGAGAGACACCTCAAAGGCATTTTATAAGTAGGATATAATTTGTAAAAAAAAAAAAAAAAAAAAAAAGGTGGGGGGGTTGCACTACACTAAAGAAGATCTACACAGGGGAGACATAAGAGACAAATAAGAAAAAGGCAAAGACAATCTAAAAGGAACAAGGGGGACTGAAAACAGTAGAAGGGTGGGGGGCAAAATTTCCATCAGGTTTTCAATTGGGGAGGATCAATAGTGTATTAGAGCTCACCTTGACCCCTCAGCTCCCCCTTCTTCTGGTCCTGCCTCACAGGCCAAACCACTCGCACGACACGGCAGGGGGCTGCATAAGGGAGCGACTGCATTACTGATTCCCTCTCTGTGACCAAAGTGGCAGAAAATGGCAGAATAAAAATTGTGAAAGTGAAAAGTGAGACAGAGAGGAGACAGGAACACATCGTGTACGTGCACTGCTGTAACACAATGTACAGTTCTATTCATCTGGGTGTGCCTTTATCGACAGAAAATCATAGTTAAGTAAAGTTTAAACAGAAGATGAAGGACATTTACATGTGTCTTATGGCTCTGTAGAACAGTTCATTGGACGTGAGAGAAAAGGGTTTCTGTGCTGCATGCAGTGTTCAAAGTGAGATGCAGTGAGATACAGAAGCCTCGCTGATAATTAGCTATCAATCATTTGTAACCTTCTTCTCTTCTAAATGAATTAAGTTTCATTTTAAAATTAATATGAGCATTTTACATAACATGGATACACAGAACGCAAAAAAAAAGGCAATCGGGAAAACTTTAGAGTGATAAAGGACAATAGGACAGAGACAGGAGATGATTGGAAAATTGGAAAAAATTTGTATGGTTCAGGAAATTGGTATTCAAACAAAGAAACAAGAAAGAAGGAAGCTCATAAAGAAGTGGAAGAGAGGGGCCTAACCCTCAATTTTATGCCATTCCTCATGTCACCTCAGTATATAATAGTCAGTGATGTCTGATATAATTTTGGACACATTAAAAGATCCTGTTCAATAACTTGGACGATTATTTCTCGATTCTATTCCTGAGATAACGTTGGCGAGAGAGAGAGAGAGAGAGAGAGAGAGAGGGAGTGCCTGACACCAGAACGTGGCATGCAAGCAATGTCCCTTGCTGAGGGGAGAAAAGAAGAAAAGGGAGGAAAAAAAGGAATCGATCGCCAGGGACAGTGGTGCGCGTCGGAGGATCGTATCTTGTCAAAATAATATATTACCCTCATCCCCGGCTGATCGATGCGGTGGATTAGGAACGGAGGGCTCTCTCTCTCTCTCTCTCTCTCTCTCTCTCTCTCTTGCTTTCTCTACTGGTGCCTAGTGCAGTTTAATATTTACCTCCGTCAAGGAACAGCCGCGCTCTACTAATTGATTCCGACACCGGGGGCTCGTTTTTCCGACACTGCGGGAAGAAGAGTGTACAGTGTGCGAGAGGGAAAAAAATGGTAAAAGTGAGAGCAAAAGGAGAAAATACAGCGCTAACGGGGTATCCATCAGAGCTTGACCAAAAATGCACAGATGTAAGTTGTACTAAAGACTGGACAAGAAGTTAATGCCAAGACATAGATAGATACAAGACAAAGATATAAGATATAACAATTTAGAAAATAACTGGATAACAATGAGGGCAAAGTTTAGGCTCTAAACTGTGCATTTCCTTGTCGCTGGGGTCGCTTTTGTATCTTTAGTGCATTACATGGTAACGTGAATGCAGTTTACCTTTAAATATGATTTAAGGTACATTATTGGATCTTAAGGAGCACTCTTGAAGCCTTTAAAGCAATACTTGTACCTTTTCACCTAATAAATGATATACTATATTGAAAAACGTTTGTGGACACCTGACTATCACACCCATATGGTTCCTGCCCAAAGTGTTGCCTCACAGTTGTAGAATGTATTTGAAACTAAGGGGGCCAAACCTGTTCCAGCATGACAATGCCCCTGTGCATGGAGTGAGCTCCATGAAGACATGGTTTGCCAAGGTTGGAATGAAAGAACTCATGTGGCCTGCACAGAGCCCTGACTTTAACCCCACAGAACACACTTCAGATGAACTGGAATGCTGAATACATGCCAGGCCACCTCGCCTGACATCACTAAGGCTCTTTGGCTGAATGGGCAAATCCCCACAGCCATGTTCCAAAATGTAGAAAGCCTTCCCAGAAGAATGAAGGTTATTGTAACAGCAAAGCAGGGACTAAATCTGGAATGGGATGTTCAAAAAAGCACATATGGGTCTGAAGGTCAGATGTCTCCAAACATTTGTCCATATAGTGTACATAAGGTATAAAAGATGTACCCTTGAGGGTACCACCCCAGTGACAAGTAAAGGTACAATTTAGTACCCTTTTTTCAGCAATAAGTAAAGAATGAGAACTGAATGTAGGAAGTGGTATGCATACCGTGAATACACTCTTAGGGAAAAATTGTTTAAATTCATGACCTGTCTTTGGTCGTCCTTCTGGAGGAACCCCTAAAGGTTCTATGTAGAACCTTTGTTTCAGGAATGGTTCATGTAAAATCCCTTTAGGAAGATTTAGGAACTAGCCCAAGAAGCCTTGAAGATTTCTTCTTTCTAAGAGTGTACACCTTCAGAAATCAATGTACCTTTTCCTTGTCGCTGGTGTGGTACCATTAAGGGTACATCTTTTGTATTTCTTTACCTGGGAGAGTGCATGTGGTGTACTGTTAATTAGCTTTTAAAGAGTAAAGCTTTAAAGGTGCACCAGTGGTCCCTAAGGTCCAATTATGTATCATCAATAAATAAATGAATTTTTTTTTTAAAGTAAAAGATATATACTGAAGGTGCAAAAGATGTCCCGTTGCTGTTACCACCCCAGTGGCAAGGAGAGATCAGTTTGGTACCTTTATTTTTGAGAGTCTAGAGAAAGATGGAAGGCAAGGGTTGACGATCCAGAAGAGAGAATGAGGGTGCATTAAGGCAAGTGACATAAAGATAACCAGCAAAAGACAAGAAACATGGCAAGGGAACAGATGACAACAATAAAAAAGAAAAAGGAGAGCTAAACAGCAGGGACGAAAAAGGAGGTGACAGTGACATAGAGGCGGGAGAGACAGAACACACAAGAAAGGAGGGAGAGGGAGTGAGCCAAAGAAGGACCATATTTTCTGTTGAAGGAAAGTGGCTGTCACCTTGTTCCGCCAGTAAAGAGTGTAGCTATAAAATACAAAACACTGGCAGGCTACAGTGGATGACGTATGTGTATATCTAGGCTTTGTCAATATTTCCTTCTTTCTCTGTCTCTCTCTGTCTCTCTCTGTCTCTCTCTCTCTCTGTCTCTCTGTCTCTCTCACACACACTCATACACAAAAGTTTCAGTGGATGTGGAAGCTCTTACTGCAAAAACACAGCAGACAAAACCATTTTACAAAATAGAGGAAATATTAATCTGAAGAGTTGTCATCTGATTAGTTGCAAACAATGCAAAGACCTACATCATAGTTATCAAATTGATGTATTTCACACCTATTCTCTATGTAAATGGACTGCTAAACCCTCCTGGGCCCCCCATCTGGTCACGGCCTGGGACTGCTTCCTTGGTTGTTCGCCCATGACACTGGGCTGCATATGACTTGATCTGAACCAAACAAGCCACAAATTATCCTCAGTAACCACATAAGAAAGTGTTAGATTATTATTTTTCATTTAAATTATGTACTTTGTCTTATGGGAGCTGACATTTAACTGAGGATCAATAGATAGATAGATACATGGAAAAATGGAGAAATCTGCAACTGCAGGTTTTTTTTTTTACACTAGTATTCTGCTGCCATCTTTCTGCCCTGTGCTGTCTACCTCCCTCAGGGCCTTCCTTCGGTGTGTGCCTCTTTTGTATAATCTTAATATTTAATCAATCTTTATTATCAATCTCTCTCTAGTCACTGACTCAATCATTCATCAAAGCATGCAAATGTCTATGTCTTATCTAAAGAATTGACGTAAAATCGTTGCTGTTTGGTTGGACAAATGGACTTGATAAACTTTTGAACAAAAGAAAAATGCCTAGACAAAGAGATAATAATAATAATAATATTAATAATAATAATAATAATAATAATAATAATAATAATTAAAAGCTTAGTACATGAAGATTTCTTCCAGAATCCTTATGCCTAGTTTTGTCTGCAAGCCTTCAAGATGAAACCCATCACATCTAATTCATAAAATCAAATCTGAAAAGGAAATATTTTTTTTTATTCAATGTTTTGGTCTGTAAAATATTCCTTTTGCCCAAACAATTGCATTAAAATGATCTTTCGGTTGTACCCAGCTCATACAATGTATCATTCAATTCCTTGTATTTACAATTCTAGTGTTACAGTGCTGTAAGGCAATTGACCAGCAAAACCTGCTGATAGGTCTAACCTATCTGAAGAGATATAGCCATTTGTTCCAAGAAGTGCCATTGCGTTGGCAAGCAAGAGTTTCTCTCAATTATAGCCTTCTAAAAATGTTTCAAGCAGGTTTTCGTTGGTTTGCTTTAGGCTTTCTGCAATGTACGATGCAGTTGATAAGCCACATGCAGTTTTTTGATTTCCATGACTTTATGATTTCCATCACCTTGGCTAAGTCTCTGGCAGTTTATGCGGTGAGATGTGTTCCTCTGCTTGATTCAGTTGACAAAGCGAAACCCTCCATACCCATTACGTGTGCCATGCCATATGCTGCCCTTCATTATGGGTGTAATACAATAAATCCCATAATGATGAAGCCACTTGAGGAGGCCCTTGTCCAATTAGGTTCCTCTTGGGCAGACAGACTTTTCTTTTGCTCCGTCAGTGATTTTGTTGGCGAGAGGCACAGTGGAATAGCGGGTAGTGTTGCCACCTCACAGCTCCAGGGCCCATGGTTCAGTCCTAAGCCCAGGTTTCTGTCTGTGCAGAGTTTCACATGTTCTCCCCTTGTCCAAGTGGGTTTCTTCCGAGTTCTCCAATTTCCTCCTAGCTCTCCAAAAGCATAAGTGGATTGGCTGTGTTAAATTGCCCCTAAATTTGACTGAGTGTGTGAAAGTGCATGTGTGGTGCCTGGGATGGACTGTCTGATCCAGGGTGTGTACCCGCTCAGTGTTCCTGTGATCAACTCCGGATTCACTACAACCCTGACCAGGATAAAGTAGATACTATCATTCCATATGTCTTTGTTCAGCACTTTTATGGTCAAACGGTTTGGTGTGTGTTGTGGCAGAGATGGGCATAGGACTGGTATGCCATCTATTGAGCTGGGGGAGTGGGAGGTAGTGTATGAATGTATGATTCCACACTGACCTCCATGACAAATGGTGGAGAAAAAAAAATGTTGAGAGCACCATTAGGAAAACAAAATCAGCATTTGACATCTGGCTGCAATCTCAGCTGTTTGCATTTACATTTACTCAATTGGCAGAATCTTTTATACAAAGCAACTTGCAATAGAGCAGAGGAGGGTTAAGGACTTTGCTCAAGGGTCCAACAGTGATAGCTTGGTATCAGAATTCAAACTCATTATCTCCCAATCAGTAGGCCAGAACCCTAACTACTGAGCCACCCCGTCCTTGTTTGCTTTGACAGGGCACTTGCAGTGATAATCCACTGCACACAAACAGCAAAGCCAGTCTGATAGACTTTACTATGAGTAACTCCATCTACAATGGCAGATACTACATTAGAGATTACAGTAGCCTAACACTATACACAATAGACAATTCACCATCATAGGCTATTGTCCTTAAGAGAACCAATCTGGGTCCCTTGCTATTAGATCCTTGACTGCATATTAGATACACGACTATTACCACCCTGCAGCAAAGGCATTATGGGTGTGTATGGCGTGTACATGATTATCATTTCAAATCCAATTATATAAATGTTTTACAGCCCAGTGAGTTGTGACTAGATGTCTTGCATTAGCATCATAGTTTTTCCACGGCACACATACAACACCAGGCACAATTTCCCTTGTCACTACTTGCCACCACGTCAAGCACAAAGGCAACTCACTACAGGAGTTCTTGAAGGTAGGAATGGTACCGAGCACAGTCTTAAGGCTTTCCAAAAATGATAATGCCTCACTGTATAACACAAGGCTATCTACACCCAGTCAGCAGACCATACAAAGGTATATCATTTTCACACAGTTTTTACTGACGTTTCAGCAGAAACCAGTTACACCCAAAAATGATCTCAGAGACAGAATTTGGATTTCTTCCACATTGCATTGGTCAGATACTTTCCCGACTTCTGACATGATGGAACGTTGGTTTCCACAAATGTTAGTCTTTGTTTGCAGTAGACCAGAAAAACCTGGTCTAAAATATGTTTTTTTAAATAAAAAAAAATCTATCGAAGGTGTGGGAGAAGAGACCCTTGTGGCAATTTATTTACTTGTTCTATGTGTGGCAAATATAAAAGCAAACTTGTGTCTGGGAGTCTGGGAGTAAAGTATAAATACACTATATGTAATCAAAAATTTTACTGAGTGGACAAGCGGTTCTTGGCCTTTTGTATATGTGACGTGCCTTTTGAATATCCTACATTATTTTCCACCAAAGGTACTACTGGATTTTGGATTCAAGCAGAATCATTAATCTGTTATTCTTCTCATTCAGACTTGCATGATGGCATAATAAGACATCGGGCTTTGTGCTCTTTTAACAGGCCTTGTAGATGAATTTAAAAAGATCAAAAGTAGCTAGTGGGCAAAGGTTTAAATGCTTGTCAGCATTCACAATAGCTTTTTCAGGTCGTTGGACACAACCAAAATAGGGCTATCATGCTTGTGTCATTATCAAGTATCTCACTAGTTCTTAGTGTTTAGCATCCTGCGGTTTTCCTATTGGTCTTGGACTGTCCGTCTGGTTTGTTGATGACTTCATTCTGTTTCTGCCAATCTGTGTGTTGATGTACCAAGTCTGATTCTTGAAATGAACTCTAGAAATACGCTTCAAGTATGCACGTCACTAACACACCTACACACATGTGCACGGGTTTACGTGTTACACATCACTAACACACTTGTGCATTACACCTCTCGAGTGGTTTATGAAATTAACAGTTGTAGATGCGGTGGTAATGCTGGAATGCACTGTAATACTTTGCAGATAATGGTTTTTAGAATTAGTGTGACCTTATGAATAGCATATATTTAGATATTTTCACAAACTTACTTAAGCTTAAATAGACATACATTACTTACTTTCATAACTACATACCTAATAATTAATAGCAGTTAGAATTGTTTGGTTGTTTTTGAGATTAGATTCATTTGACCTACATTTCGCCTGCATAATTTCATTTCATTTGAGAAATCTGTAAAAAAAAAAAAAAAAAAAAAAAAGGACTTTTGAAGCTGCTTCAGAATCAATGATGATACATATTCAATATATATAATGATGTTGGTGATACTACTAAATATTACACTACTACAGGGTTTAGCACTGTACCATGTGTAACACACCTCATTCAACACAGCAGCTATGTACTGAGATGTAGCCCAGTTCCACATGCTTGCCTTAAAGTCGAACTCTTTGGACTCTGTAATGTCCTATAATGCAAATGCAAACTAAAGCATAAGACCATGACTTTAGTGCAATTGGGAGTGGCAGATATATATTTTTTGCCTTTTTTTTTTTTTTGATAATCTGTGTAGTGAGTAACCTGGTAAAGGGCACAATTTTAAAAAGACGTAGGGATAAAATGAATACATACTAATTGTGTGTAATAACTAATGAACTGTCTGATTTTCACATAGTAGCCACACTTGTGTTGCTTCTTCCTATTTTAATGGGTAAAATAATTTATTGTGTTTAGATAGCAGCTATATGAAATAGTATTTTCATACTGAAATGGGGTTAGAGTACATAAATAAATCTGACTTTTAGGAAAAGGGAAAGGATTGCATGAAGTTGCACTCCTGATGGTTAGTAAATATAGTTTAATATGAAAAGACTTTCATTCATTTTTTTAAAAAAATAATCGAATGCACTTCTTCTGTAGGCTAGATCCTGTTGCCATCACAAATGTCACATGTATGTCATAAATTTGAAGCCCTTCTGAAGTCACACTGAAAAATGTCTTGATTGTTTTTGAGCAAACAGGCAAAGTCATTCTGGAATTTTCCCAAACACAACTGAGCGCGCAAATAACGTGGCTTTCATCTATCAGTGCGGCTCGATGATGTATTTGTATTTTTTTGGTTCACTCCGCCTTGTGTTTTCCTTTCTCCAAATCTCTATTCGCGTGTGCACCCGTTCTCCATCTATCCATCCATCCATCCCTCTCACCCATTTTTCTCTTCAAGTGTGTCTGTCTGTATTTTCCCATCTATAGTCTTTATTTAGCGCTGGCGGTGGGAGCTCAGGGAGCGGTAACAGAAGTGTCAGGTGTCATTATTCGTCTAATTCCGTAATCCGTCATCGCGCACTCCCGGCGCACGCGGCGTGTTATGGCGCGGACAAGGCGCGTGCAGTTAGGCGCCTGGCTAGAGATTCGATTTGACACGCGCAGAGGTGGGCTCGTGCTGGAGGGGTTCAGGGGTGTACAAGAGTGGAAATGAGGTCTTGAGTTGGCTGGAGACAAAGAGGGCATCGCGATAAGAGTGCATAGAGAGAGGGGCCGATTTGAGCACTTTTTCACATTTGAGATACACACTAGGACTATAGTTGACTATCATATGTGAGTTTATAGTGCCTCTAGCTACAAATCTACAAATACACTGCACCAGGTTTGCAGAAGTGAGGCCTTAATCCTATTTCATATGCAAGATGCAAACTGCTCTTAGTTACTGTATGTATATGACTAGACTAGATTCATTAACAAATGATAGTTATTTTTGGCACATGCTTGTACACAGCCCTAAGAGTCCTTCTCAACCGTGCATTCTTCATTCTGCACTTCCAAATAGGCAAAAAAGAAATAAACCTAACATAGAGTTAAGTGTAAACTAACAATGGGCTCACATGTTGGGTACTGGACTCTGTCTGAATAGTTAGTTTCAGGTGGATATGTAGTTAGTGAGCGTTATTTCCTCTTGTTCCCTCACAATGTCAGTGGCAATTTGTATGGGAACTCTCAAGTCTCAGTTCCAAAAGAGATTACCACGCTCAGGCTAAACGAGATCTTAAATCCAATTACCGCTGCAAAACCACACCATACCACAATTGCACATCTTTAGGGATGAAGAGTTGGAGTTATAGGTCGTGGCTCTTCTTTGTCATTCTTTCACACCATGGAAGCACGCGCACAGTCGCTAGTCACGTGTAAACACTCTGAATGACGTCAAGGTCACATTAGTTGTTTTTTCTGTTTTTCCTCCGATTTTTTTTTTATGTGTAAATTTGAAGCAGACTGTTACATCAAATGAATATAGCCTAGACAAACATCATGGCTTGTTCATTACCATCACTGTAAAAACGACAGAGGCTATTTATCTGATTATGAACCAACTTTTAACCGAATGCTTGTGTGATAGTTTGGTTTGGATTGTGTCTTAACTGATGTCATTTAAGATGTATTTTACCCAAAAATCAAAGCTCAAAGATCTCTATTTTAAAAAGGAAAACCAAATATATTATTATCACTACTTCGAGCTTAACAGACTTACTACAAATGCTATAATAATAATAATAATAATAATAATAATAATAATAATAATAATAATAATAGTAATATAATAATTACATATATTATCAAAGTTATTGTCAACTACTTCTAGTCCCACAGGCATGTTTCAAATACATATACATATAACACAACAACAACAACAACAACAATAATAATAATAATAATAATAATTATTATTATTATTATTATTATTATTATTATTATT
>CM074995.1:7270596-7271661 GCA_037576825.1 Pangasius krempfi | reverse complement strand
GAGAGAGAGAGAGAGAGAGAGAGAGAGAGTGTGTGTGTGTGTGTGTGTGTGTGTGTGTGTGTGTGTGTGTGTGTGAGTATCATACGCTTGAATAGATAGGGAGAGGAAGGCTTAAGGATGAACTGAGGAAATTCATTTAGATGATATGTCGCATTCACTGAAGGCCTGATTGGCAAAAATTAGTCACAGAACAAGACGAGAGTTAAAAGTGTAAAAGAAAGTTGAAAAGTTAATTCAAGTTTATCTGTGTTCTGTGAGCGAAACATTTGAACCTGGACACTTAAAACCTGTTAGGCTTAGATGTGTAAATTAGCTACAAACTGAACTGAATTTGAGCAACTGCATATTATTATATCGTGATAATTCCTCAGGGTATAGTATCGAAAGGGTACTGGGAAAAGTAAGCCTTGGTTTGCCTGAAATCTAGTGTATGAGCTGCTGTCATTAAGAGTCCAGTTGTTACAAAATCAAGAGATTTTTTTTAAAAATATGGGACCCTGATGATATCCTACGGTGTATATCCAATAAAGTCCCCTGTGTTAAAATAACTACAAGACAAAGTACAAAAGCTAGACGACTCGTCGCCGTTTCACCGCTTTCACAGTTTGTCTCTGTTTCATTGGCTTGAATTGCTGCAATAACATTGTGGGCCATGTAAGCATACTGGTTCCATTCATTCATTCATTCATTCATTCATTCATTATCCATGTATTTGCCTAATCCGGCCATATCCTCCTCTCCTTTCTTCATCTCCCTTCCTTCACCTATTATTCTCCCATCTAATTAAAAATCGATAGTGTAAGGCCGGCGGGTATTGCTGTGTATTTGTGAATGTTGAGAACAGGTCTCCAGACAAAGAGGTCAGAAAGAAAAGCAAAAAAAGACCCCTCTCTCTCTCTCTCTCTCTTTTACTAACTAAAGTTAAAGAAAATACCACTAGCATTTGAAGAGAAGTTTAATACAACATTGTAGCAGATGTAGAAGAATTCATGCACCACCAAGTAAAGTAACATATTACATATATGATTTTTGATATTTAAATTTGCAGCCTCATCAGAAGACCAC
>CM074995.1:7235596-7265596 GCA_037576825.1 Pangasius krempfi | reverse complement strand
AGAGTCTGGTAACTTTATTTCTGAGAGCGTAGCTCCGTAGGATCCAAACCAATACTATGATTCTCAGTCAGACAAAAGTTAAACTTTAAAATTAAAATTAGAACTGACATGAACCTACTCTAAACCCTAGTTTAGGGTAAGAGGCTACTTTCTTTACACGGACACTCTAGCAGCATGCACTGCATCTTATGACAGATAAAACAGATGGTTTAGGGCTCGACATTTATTCTGAGACTTTTTGAACTCTTTTAAAAGTCTCTTATTCCCCCACGGTTTCAAATGGTTAAAATGGTTGCAAATAATAAATGCTAAATAAACAGTTTTTGCAACTGTTAGGCTTAATATGCATTTTTTGCAGTTGTAAGTTCACTTTTTAAAAAAATTCGTGTTACAGAAGGGTACATCTTTACACAAGTACCTGTTGTAAATACATATATAAATATATGCATTTACAACAGTGAATGCATATATTGTAAATATATATTGGAGTAAAAAAAAAAAAAAAATATATATATATATATATATATATATATATATAGAGAGAGAGAGAGAGAGAGAGAGAGAGAGATAGGTAGATAGATAGATAGATAGATAGATAGATAGATAGATAGATAGATAGATAGATAGATTTTTTTAAAGGGCAAATTCCATTACCACGTCAAGCTATATCGTTGCTACTGACCTGAATTAGGATTTAGAGATGCTATTTTGCTTATGGTAGAGCGCAAATGACAATGATTACATAAATGATGAAAACTGTGTATAATTCATTCACCTTGTGGTCACATATATATCACATATAACATGCTGTGCTCTTTAAAGAGCTTTCGAAAAACGTTTTGAGAACACATGATAAAAAAAAAAAATCGGATAACTTTCATGACATAGTACACCATAGTACAATTTCCTTCTTAATAGGCTAATAAAATAAATGTAATATCCCGAGCAATTGAACTCAAACTGAAAGTCGCGGAGGCTAGAGTTAGAGTTGCGGACAGGGTTTGCATTTGTCTTACGACTTTCGTTTTATAAAACTGAACAAAATCCAGCCACATCAGCCTCGCCCGAACGGATCCTTCATGAGATCAGGTTGATACTCTAATGATGATGTACTGTGATTTCTGGCCAACTCCACTTGTGTTTTCACATTTTGTCTGACATGTCCTCAGCTTCTATCTCCACAAACCCTCACTCCCTCCTACTCCTTCTCTTCTTCACTTCTAACAAACACCACACCAGCCAGTCTCTCTGTTCTTCGACCCTGGGGCTGTGCAGAGGAGTGTCAGAGCAGACAAGAGAGGGAAAGAGATACATAAAAAGTGAGAGGGAGCAGAAGGAAGGAAGAGTGGAAAAGCGAGACAGAGAAAGAGACAGAGAGAGAGAGAGAGAGAGAGAGAGAAAGATGCTTCATTTTGATGGATTGCAGACAGAGAGAGTGCACAGAAACAGTTCAGTCCAGAACGTAGAGATTGGACAGATATTGAGAATGTGCTTCATGTATTGGGCATCTTTAAAAAAAAAAAAAAAAAAAAAAAAAAAAAAACTTGACCCATTGCATTCCTCTTGTTATTATCTTTTCAGTCAAAAGTATGTGCTCCTGCCATGTCACCACGCTGCTGGGTACAAAGTGTCAGCTATGTGTCACCATTTTCCCCTATCTTTTCCTTTCTTTCCAGCTTTTCTCCTTTTTGTCCTTTGTTATTTGTATTATTGTAGTATTGCATGTAAATGTTGTTCTTTCATTACAAATATTTGAATAAAAAAATTGTTATGCCAATTAGTTCGATGATTAGGTATGACTAAATATGGCTCTTGAGCTGTCCTTGTATTAACTTTTACCGCGTTGGGTCTGTTGCAGTGTACAGTGGCACTCGATGCTAGAATAAAAATAAATCTCTGCACCGGAGAGATGCTTTGTGTTCACTAATTAAATAATTTATTAAAAAATACATAGTTTATTATTCGAATACGTCCATTTAATCTTTATGTATTGTTCGGTAATTAGTAATAGCATTGATCAAAGCGAAACAATTGCAATATATATATTTTTTAAAAAACGTAATATTGTGTTTAAATATATATGGTATTTAAAATATAAATGTCTGGAGATTCTTCTAATGGCAAGCGTGTGGGCACAAGTAGGAATACACTTAACATTACAAGATTAACATTTTATTATACAAATAAAAAAAATGTTGTAAAATGTTTTACATTTCCAAAGAATTATTGTGAAAACACTCATTTTATTTGGTAGCTCTCAGGTCATTTTTGTCAGCAATCTTCAGAATCAAATGTGATTTTCTACAGTGCAGTAGAGAAATAAAGACAAACGCATATTGTATTGTATTATTGCTCTTTTAAAGAGCACTGACACTTGTGATCCAAGTAGTACACAAGGGTTCGTGTTATTATATGTTGCCAGATAATGTAAACCAAGTGTTTACTTTTGTGTTTGTACATTACATATATCTATAATCTACACAAATTACTAAATTACAATTGACATAAAACCTTAATGTTTACTTCCACCATTTGGTAGGGTTTTAAAAAAAATTGGTTTTATTTATTTAATTAATCTTTTGTCATTGGGAACATTTTGCCAGGGTATTGCTGTCCAAGCATGAGAGCAAACCGATACTACTGTTTTGATCATTTATTTTAGACTTGCTTACATTCTCGCAACTTTCTCCACTTTTTTTTAGATGTTAAAATGGTTTAAAATCATAAAGAAGAGTGTGCTGACTAAATAAAATGTTGTTATAGCAACTTCAAAACTAGACTAGTTACAACATGGTATACAACTTGTGTAAAAATCGTTCATCTTGGTCTATATGACGTACTGTGTCATTAAATAGCTTTGATAACTCAAAATAAAAAATGTGTATCAATTCTAATTGATTAATAATAAATATTTTATAGTTTAATAATTGCTCCTTATTGGTAAACTATAGCCTATACATGACTGTAGATAGAATTTATACTGTTTTATTACATGTTGTATAATATGTAATTGTACTGCGCATTTCCATGCAATGTACTAGTGTGTTTGTTGTTGTACATCACTGTGTATCTCCATATCTAGAAGTGTGTAAGGAGATGTATTCCCAGGGCTGATAGTTATAATGTTTCTGGGGGTGATGGGAGGAACTTGAAAGCCCTGTGCTGCCCAAATCAAAACTAACAAGGAAATGATGGGGGCTCCTTTATCTCTTCACCTGCCTGGGGGAAAAAGAGGGGGTAAGAGAGGGAGATTGGGCAAAAGTAGTGGGGGGTGGACTGGCTTCCTCTTTGATTTGTAAAAAATGCATTACCTCCGAAATCAAACGGAAAATTACTGAGTGGGAGTGAGAGAGGAAGAGAGAGAGAGAGAGAGAGAGAGAGAGAGTGTTAAGTAGTGTGTTAAGTCTGTGGCCGAGGTAGTAGAAGTGTAAAAATGTCTAATTCATGTCTATAAAAGTCTATAAACATGCTTTAAGTTAAAGTACAGCTTCATTTTGTACTCAAATTGAAGCCCAAAACTATCAAACTCTCAAACGTGCCATTTTTGAGAAAGTACAAGAATGCATCAAAAATAGGACAAACACTCTGGCTCAAATCAAACACTGATTTTGGTTATCAGTGGTATATTAGGCCAGATAGCGCTTTCCTCTGAATGTGTTAAGCTGCCCTGTGATGCAGCATGAGCAGCAGTTTGAAAATATGCACTTGATTGGCTTCATGCATCCAGGAGGAAGCATGTGTTATCCTTCACCCTCCTCTTATTATAAGCTGTCTTATTATAAGGGAGAGCTGGCTCGTAGGTGAGAATTAGCAGATGACCAACTTTGGGAGATTATTATTTTTTTTGATTATTGAGTTCCCAATTGGTTTTAAAATACCAATATGAACAGTGAGTGAGCCATAGTTCCTTGCACCCTTCTTTAAACATATTTTGAAAGTGTTTTGTTGCTTCCCAAAATGACGATAAGTGCCAGTGCCTGTAAAGAAAGATGACCAAACAGTACTTTCAGTAAATAAAGAAAAACTATTGAACAGTTCTGGAAGTCCAGGATGTAGGCATAGATGTGTAAGTTTACCATATCAAGGGAATCTATTCACACCAGAATAAACTCACATGGTTCACGATGTAAACTAGAAGCCTGAAGAACAGAAGGCCAAGGTTCTTCATTAGGAAGTGCAAAAAGAGCATGTAGAATTCTGGGATAAGATAACGAGACAAGAGATGAATATAAAACCGTACCACAGTTAAGGTGTTCATCCTAAACAACTATCCTAATCAACCTGTCTGCCAATCAAACTGTCTTACTTTTAACTTTTAATCATCATAATGATGATGCGATCTAACCACGGTGATCATTTGAAGTTGTGTCTCGCGATGATTGGACTTTTCAGAGGTTGGCTCAAGACCTAAGGAACAGGTTAGAATAAGAACAAGAGGAGAAATAGCATTTTTATGTATAGATGTATGGATAAGTAGACAGTATAGATTTAACTGATTTAGGAAAGGGCTGTTAATAAGGATAATATAAACCTGGGTCAGGTTTTTCTCTAGTGATTTCAAGACATGGGACCCTAAGGATTTTAATAATAATTTTTACAATTCATCTCAATGAATCATTCTTAGATTATTCTCAGCAAATGGTAATAACAAATTGTAGTTTTAAGAACATTTCCAAGTAATGATGAACACGTTCTATACAGTATATATGTAGCTGTTTATTTCTTAGAACATCATGCACTCACCTCGGTTTGTGTAAATTGAGCGTAATATAGTTTGTGTGTCAAGAAGAAACTGAAAAATATATTTTCATTCCTTCATTCATCTTAATTAATTGCGTTATCATGGTCAAGATTGCAGTGGATCTGTCCACGCACTCAGTCACACCTGTGGGAATTTACAGTAATCAGTCCGAATTTGGAAAGTTTTTGGAAGGTGTGAGGAAACTAGAGAAGCTGGAGGAAGCCCACATGAACATGGAGAGAACATATGGAACTCCATATGGTTAGTAACCCAAGTCTGGATTGATTCGTGGTCCCTAGATAACGTATCGTAACGTAAGATAACAAAGTAATCAGCAAAGTGCAATATTAACAATTGGAATATTTATATTTCTTTTATATTAATAGCTTTATTCCATTTGTAATGCTTTGGAGTAAATTAATTAGTATTAATTGCCTGTCAGGAGAAGGAAAGAGTGTGTGTGTGTGTGTGTGTGTGTGTGTGTGTGTGTGTGTGTGTGTGTGTGTGTGTGTGTGTGTGTGTGTGTGTCTGTGCGCGCGTGTGTCAGAAGAAAAAAAAAAATAGATAGTGGAATGGAAGATGAATTCCAAAAAAGAACAGAGATCAGAGAGCAAGAAGAGATAGTAGAGAGAGAGCAAGTAACTGAGTAACTGGACAGTTCTAAGACTAAAGGCAAGAGAGACGGAGAGAGACAGAGACAGGGAGAGAGAGCAAGAGAGAGAGTGTGTGTGTGTGTGTGTGTGTGTATGTGTGTGTGCACATGCATTGAGTGCGTGAAAGAGAGAAGTGCCTGGAGTTAGCAATAATAATTTATACAAACACACCTTAATAATTCACGTTCCATTTCAATGCTGGAGGGAAGATCCAAAATTCACAGAGCATAATTAAATAGAGTAGAAGAGACGAGGGAAGAGAGAGGGAGAGAGGACTGAGGCAGTGAGGGAGAGACCAGCATTAAAGGTACCGTGTACTGATGTGTTTTTCTTCCACCCCAGCAGTGTAAAACAACCTTTATAATATTGTGACATCCAGAGTAAGAATTTCCCCAGTTATAGAGTTATTGTTGCTCTGAGAATTCTTCTGATCCCTATACGACAGTATGCCTTTAATATTTTTAAAAAATATTCCACCTTGAAAATACATGTGTTAAACAACCATCTGGAATAATATCTGATATTCCTGTCGATTAAACGTGATTTATAATAAGGATTGTAATTCATTTACTCGCCTTTAATAGCAGTTTAATTACGTCAAAATTTGCACTATTATTCCTTTTTTAAAATTCTTTATAACTATTCTAAAGTGTCTTTTTTATGGCTTGCATATATAGACTAAAAGCACCTCTAAAAATATGCATAGCTGATCGGTTGAACAGCCTAACAGGTTGGTCCCATTTCATAGCTGTGGATATATGAGAGGATCTTTGGACTACATCTCTTTGTAATGTAATGCGCAGTGATCTGACAATTGTCTGTTGGGGGTTAGCCTTCAGCAAGAATATTTAAAGATATCTATCAAATGAATATGCTCGGAGTGTCTCAAAGGCCACAGGAATGACATTTCATGATTCTGAACAATGCGTCCTGAGCCTCGAGTACGGCAGCTGTGAAAAGCATGTTGTGTAAAATGACACTGTCAATGTCACTGCTGAAATTATAGATGCTGCAGTACAGGACGATTTTGTATTACGGGATTTGGCTTATGCTACTTATCATGAGTTTAGTTATTACATAGTAAACGTGTGTGTGTGTGTGTGTGTGTGTATAGGTGCAGTGCAAGCATGGACTGTAACTGTGTTAGTGACCTGCTCCTCACTCCACCTGTCCCAGCCCTCTGGACACCAGGTGAGCAAAAAAATACCCTATGATCTCACTTCTCTAACTTTAAAGTTATCGATGGCCAAAATGTTTATTATAGCATTATTAAAAAAATTTAATTGTAGTAACTGTAGTGTTGGAATCAGCTGTTTCATTGCTTAATATGCGTATTATGCTTACTACTGAACGACTGAATGAAAAACTACAACCCCTATATGCATATGTGCGTTTAGACAGCTCTGCCCTTTAGCAAGCATTAAAGAAAACCAACAGGTCTCATCCATGTCCTCTACCTTTCCTTCCCTTGCTTTCCTCAGGCTTTGCCTTTCCTGACTGGGCCTATAAGCCAGAGTCTAGCCCTGGCTCCAGGCAGATCCAGCTGTGGCATTTCATCCTGGAGCTGCTCCAGAAGGAGGAATACCATGGGGTGATTGCCTGGCAGGGAGACTATGGCGAATTTGTGATCAAAGACCCGGATGAAGTGGCAAGACTTTGGGGGATTCGCAAGTGCAAGCCTCACATGAACTACGACAAGCTTAGCCGTGCACTAAGGTGGGCTTTCGTAGTGTGTAAGTTTAATGTGTGTGTATATAGAGAGTTTTGTCTAGAAACTTTGAGTGCTTCACATAACTTTTACTACATACACTGACTGGACACTTTAATAGGAACACTTGTACTATATTGAGTATATCAGCAACTCCTGGAATTGTACACAAAATGGTACACAAAAACAAACAACATCCAGTGAGTCCGGATTTCATGGGCAGAAACGTCTTGTTGATAAGAGGGATCAGAGGAAAATGGCCAGACTACTTTGAGCTCACAGAAAGTCTACATTAACTCAAATAACCACACTTTATAACCTTGGTGAGCAGAAAAGCATGTCAGAACACACAAAAGGCCGAACCTTTAGGCTACAACAGCAGAAGACAACGTCAGGAATCTGAGGCTACAATAAGCACAGTGGACAACGTGAACAGTTGAAAAATGGAATAAGAGCAGTTGATGTTTTTTCAACTTTCCAGTTTCAGTGAGCCTGTAAATATTATGCGCCCCCTGTAGTGAAGTGTTACCAAAATCTTTCTTTTGGGTCATATTTGAGCAAATGAGCAAGAAAATGCCGCCTCTGACAAACAAAAGTTTGTTGACTGTTGTCTCCATTGCTAATAGGATATCAGAATTGAAAAAGGAAAAAAGTATATCTTTACATAAAAGCTGCATTTGGAATTGTAGCAAGGCAGTAAGGACGGAGACGAGCGTTTTTTCTCAGACATTATTAGTGGTAACAAAGGGAACCTTTGTTCTTTGCTGTCAAGTCAATTTTTAAATTCACTGACTGGTTCACTGAAATTTTGCACATTACCTATGATCATTTCTAACAGAACAACTAGGTTTTTAATCAGTATGACACCCTTGCTTGCTAGAGAAAAAACATATTATAAAAAATTATAAAATAATCTCTCATGAACTGTGTCTAGTTCCAGCATCACGGTTCAGTCATTCTCAAGTTTATTAATAGCTTTATAAAAAACATACATCCTTCCATAGATATTTAGCATCTGGTTTATCTTTTTATATTGTCAAATGGTATTTTACTTTATTAAAGGTTCTTAATGTAAGGTCCTTACATAAAGACAAGCAAAGAAAGAACTGGATGGATAGATAACTGCTTCCGTAGTTATTTCCCCAGGACAGCGGACTGCATATGACTTGACCTGTATCAAGCAAGCAACAAATTATCCTCAGTAACAACAAAAGAAAGTTTCAATTTAAATTCAGTACTTTGTCTCATGGGAGTTAACCATTAACTAAGGATAGATCCTCAATTAGTTTCCTTTTTCATTCACCAAGAAACAGATTTGCTCACTAGCAGCTATTACTTCTTAGCAGTAAGGTATGGAAAATGGAATTATTATTTTTAACCCATAAATATGTATAGCAATGTTCCTTTTTTTGGGGACGTTACAGTTCAATCTCAGCAGAATTGGATACGTCTGGAGAAATAACAGCTATTGCTAAGCTGCTCATAGTAAAATGTGATAAAAATGACAAAAAAATACCCAAATTAAGGTCATGTTTGGTGATAAAAGATGAAGAGTTAAAACTTCCACTGTATTAGTGGAACACAAATCAAGGGCCCAAATGGCAGTCATCAGTCTGCTTACAACATCACGTGATAACTTTATATACCATGTAACACTGTACAACGGTGTAAGGGTTTAATTCGCAAATCAACGGCAAATCGCTATAATATTTTATAATCACATTATTGAGAAGATTGCGCTCCTTAATTTTAACTTAACCTAGGTGTCCAACAATTTTACACCTTTACACTGGAGTAAATATTTTGTCACTCCTTATGTATAGAAGAAAGAAAGCCTTTGCTTGGACATTTATTTAAAAATGTGCTACTTTCCAAAGAATGCATATATTTTAAATAGTTTTGGCAGAAGAATATGTTAGTAGGAATACGTAGTATGTCAGATTGAGCCTTATAGCGTGTTTATTGTTCGTTCTGTAAACCTTTAATACACAAAACCAAAATGCTGATGGGCTTGGAGCATTGAATGATGAAGTATTTTGCATATCAAGCCAACCCCAATCTTTTTCTTCTGCATATTTAAATTGTTTCCCAGATAATTCCATCTTTCAGCCATCTTTCTTCCTATTCTCTCCCCCTAACCCCCCACCCCCCACCCCTCCCTCTGCTCTGTCTTTAATAGACACTGTCATGGCTGCTAATGGTTATGAATTGGTGCAGGCCATAATTGGCCTCTTTGATTAGCCTATTCTAATTGCTCAATTAAGGGACAGTGCTCAATTGCCATGCAAGCAAAGCGTACAAATCACTGGTGTGGCAGGTTGCATTATGTGCACATGTGTAGTCTACTGAGCTGAATAGAAGGAACCCAACCATAAATTGCTTTGAAATTTGAGAAGGGATAAAGCAGGGCAAGGTAGCTGAAACCAAAGACGTGAACTTTTTTTTTTTTTTGTAATATACGGCATATGCAACTTGAATATACCTGCATATATTATTCTAAATATATATTATATGTTATGTGTATTACTCTCTTTAGCAGAAAGTCACATGTCACAGTATTTTAGACCTAAAGTTTGCACATGAGCATAGTGGAAAGAAAATCAGCATTGCTATAATGCTGATATCATGGACATTACGTCACTTGCTGTCACTCAGACTCTAGTTTCTCAAAAGGACTATAAGGTTTATATTTTCTAGAAACCATGTTTAAGATGGTTACTGTATGTTTAAAAATCTCCACTCATTGAAACAAACAGGATTCTAAAATCCCATGGTTCATCATTAAATCATACATTATATCATATATAATATTGGTCATGTATACCAAAAATTAACCCATTCCTCAGAGTAAAACTGAAAATGTATTTTCCTGCCTGGTCATTTTTTAGGTAAAGCTGTTATTTTTGAAACGTCAACAGTATGTTTAGCTCGTATAGAAAACATTTTGATTCTAGGCTTATTGGTTCACTTTTTCTTCTTCTTCTTCTTATTATTATTATTACTAGCATTTTTTCTGCTTTTTTTTCCCTTGCTATGTAATAAAGGTTTCAGTATTCTACATTCTACAATTTTTATGTTTTCGTTTATTTCACTAACCTCGCTAGCCCTCTTCTCCTTTTCTCTCCTCTCATTTTCCTGATAATTATCTTACTTAATTCCGTGCTCTGTTTACTCTCTGCCGTGCTCCAGGTACTACTACAACAAGCGCATTTTGCACAAAACTAAAGGAAAGCGGTTCACCTACAAATTTAACTTCAGCAAGGTGGTTCTAGTGAACTACCCGCTGTTAGACATGGCCAGCTCTCCTTTCCTGCTAGCGCAGAACCACTTCAACGGAGGGGCAGCTTCAGCAGACTGCAGCCCCATGACCCCGGAGGTATGTGAGAATTGGTGGATGACCTATACTTAAACCTGTACTTCCCTATGTACCTAAAATAAGTACTGTATATGTGAATTAATCAAGGTACAATTCTTATCCATGTGCTGTATTTGTACGTAGATGTATTTGCATGTTATAATGTCTATACAGTGTATACAGACATCTACATATAGTGCAGTATGGGGATTAAAGAGTGTTATAAAAAATAAATCCAAACTCTTATAGGGTCGCTTTATTGACTGATAATCATCAGTAATTAATCATAACCATATGATGAATCACTGAACATCCAAAAAAAACACCTAGGAACATCTTAGGAACTCAGCACACCACCTATAGACTTTGCAAACAGAATTGGCCAAATATAAGGTGTAAGTAATTGGGTCATAAAGAGCTTAGAGAGAGACATAGGTGAGTGGCTAGGCCGGTGATGCCAAACACTGATAGCAGGGGCAGTGACCAGAGATATATCAACCTATCAGAATATTACACAGCGAAACTGTTAGGTGATTTTAAAAATTTAACTTCAAACTGACTTTAATTATGTTTTTTCATGATTCATGAACTATATCTCATTATGAGGCTGTATGCAGTCATGTAATTTGCAGCTAACAATGTATACGAGTTTTTGAATAGGGACATTGTGTGAAAGTGATCTAGAAAATGGAGTCAGATAGAGCGAAGGAATAAAGGGAGGGGGAGCGCTGAAGTAAGGTGAAGGAGAAAGAAGAGAGAAAAGTCAAAGAGGGAGTTAAGGGGCCTTAAAACCAAAGAAGATATTATCCCTGCCATCTCATCCTCACCTTGGCTGGTGTATTCATTGATGGTATTGATTTAAAAAAAAAAAAAAGAAAAAAATATAAGAAATTAAAGAAGAAAGAGAATATTAGATCGATTCGCCAATGAATACGGGATAGTCGTGCCGAAGTGCGAAGTGACAGATCGTGACTTGATCACTGGATGGTGGTGTAAAAAAAAAAAAGTTTCTGCTGTGACTCCAACTAACAACTGCGAACTAAGAACTGTGGAAGAGTTAATGAAGAAAAGAACTCTGCTACATTTGATTTCTTCCTTTTCTTTTTTTCCTGGCTTTCCTTCACCTGTTCTCATGTGTCCTTTTTGTTCATTCCTCTTTACTTTTAACCTCTCAGGCCTTGCAGTCTTTATTCCCCCGGTTGCCTGATTCTGGCCGCGGAACTGCTCTGTTTGACCGTGCCACAGGAGCCCCAGAGGGCGATAAGCTCCGATTGGACACTTTTCCATTCCTTGGTTCAGGTGAGTGAGAAACACGCAAGAAGAAAATGATGAACAGTGGAGAGAAGAGTGGGACAGACTAGAATTTTTTAACACTACGAAGCCCGTATCATTGTGAACATACAAATACATAAACATACAAATCATTATGAATATACATATAATATTTTTTGTAATTAGTTAATGCATTTATGGCAGTTTTACAATCTATAATAACATTTTATAGAGTAATAATAATAATAATAATAATAATAATAATAATAATAATAATAATAATAATGATATGCTAAATTTAGCCTAGTTTCTCAAACACTAGGCTGCTTTGCAATTTAGGAGAAAAAGTACCAATATATCTTTATTTATGTACATATCCTGTTATTAAATATATCTACAATATAATTTATAAAAAATTAAGTTTAAATAATTTTACAATTTATAATCATGAGTAACCTAAAAAAACCAATCGCCCTAATTATAGTATTCAGTTATTACATTATAAATATTATTAATAGAATATAATTCTTATAAATATTAAGTTAATTATAGAGTTACAGTAATTATAGTACAGTTTTTCTAAAGAAAGTTTATAAAATGCCTACAAAGCACAGGCACCAAAGCATATTTACACAAGTCACATAAAATCATTATACGTGTAAGAGACACTTATGATCACAATTATAACGACTGTGTCAGATTTTGTTCTTCCAAAAAAAAAAAAAAAAAAAAAAAAAAGATTTTTTTTTTTATGTTTAAAGGTAAAATTACCAAAATCAAATCATAGCTGAGGAATCACAAAGGCTAAATTAAAATCAGCTTCTTCAAATCAAGTTCAAATTCCAGTGGTGGTCTGTCTGATCAGAGATCTTTTCCTTTCCCCAGTGTTCAGAGGTGAGTCGGTCTGTGTGTCCGATCTCCTCCTTCTCCCCACTTGCTCACAGTAGCTCTAATTTATACACATTTGATTAGATGAAACATGCTGGACATCATCTTTCTTAATTCATTATAGACTAAAATAATTGATTATAATTGATTAATATGAACAGCAATTTAATTACTTATTACTTATTTCTCAGTCTTATGTAAGCACAGGTATAAAACTTCATATGGGTGTAATAGAATTTTTATCTTTATCCTTTAAATATATGGCTTAGAAATGAACGGAAATGTGTGGAGGGATTTTGCCTTTCTCTTTAAGCTGACCTGTGTAAAGGAATTTCATTGGAGAAGTTGTAAGAAATGCTAAAACTTCAAACCCCACTTCTCATTTCAGCCTGTAACTTTTCATACAATATGGCTTGTGCGATTTTTTATGTTGTTCTGTGAGGTGTGGGAATCAGTTATTGAGGTACAAGAGCTAAAAATCTAAACTAAACGTGTGCTGGAAGAGGAGGCGCCGTCTTATGTTTCAGTCATTAAGCAGAATCATATCTTGATTCGAGGCATTCCAAGGCATTCGTTTGTCATGTTAATGTTAGATTAGATTTGCATTTTAGTAGACATATTTGAATTTCAAAGGATACGTTTCAGCATATCCTCTGTGAGAGGTCATAAAACAGTCAGTGTGTGTACACTCCTTTGTCTCTAGTCTATATGTGCTTTAAAGTATCAGTGCATCAGAATGTGTGTGTTGGTGTGGAGCACGTGTGTGTTTTTGTGTGTATGTGTACATACCTCTCCACCCCAACTTGCCCCCCCCCTTACTTTGTTTGTCCTCAGGTCCTATTCCTTCCTCCTCCCCTTTTTTACCCTGATCTCACTCCCATGTGTCCTCCCTGTCCTAATCCCTTCCCAGGCAGGAAGGTCCTAATTGAGGGTGCAGGCTTCAGTTTGTGGCCTGTGGGCGTCCATTACTGTGTTTTCATAAGCAAGCGAGGCCTGCCTGACTGATTCAATATTCATGTGTCTGCAAGCTACTCCTGGCCCAGAACACAGAGAGACTCTAGCGCTGTCAAATTAGGCCTGCATAGCAAATAACAGGAGAGAGAGAGAGAGAGAGAGAGAGAGAGAGAGAAGTCAGGAAGGGTGTGAGGATGCAGAAAGTGTAAAGGGAAAGAAGACATGAGGGTGTGAGGAAAATGTGGAGGAAGGAAAAAGAAGGTTTTGCCAGTGTGAAGTAATTTATCCAACAAGTGTTTTAATTAATGCAGCTGTGTAAATACTTTCCCAACCTTTCCACCTTTCCAGCTGATAGATTTTCTTAGAATTTTTTTTTTTATTCTTTCATTTAAAAAAAAAAACAAAAAACAATGTTTGTTAACCCTACTTAATCCCACTTCTCCTCATCTCCTTCTTCAACAGGAGCCCCCTGCTACTCCAAACCTCCATCCATGTTGGGTCCTTACCCCCGTAACCCTGCATTTGACTACTCTTGGGGCTTCAACCCATATCTCCCTGGGGCTTTATCCCTCAACAACTGCCCTAAACTGCCCCCAGGCTCCATCTACCCCTCACACTTCTATCCAAATCCACTTCAGTCTGGCCTGGCACAGCTCCCTCATCCGTTTTCCTCACTCCTGCCTCCTGGGGACACAGCAGGAACAGAACGGGCTCAAACCGGAGGAGCCAACGGCTCAGTGGGTGGACAGGCACCACGACTCTGCATCCCGTCATACCCAGGTAGTTTACTTCAAGGCCGGACTGAGCTGGGTATTTTGGGTCCTGGCATGGGTGAGAGGGAAAGAGGAGAGAACGCTAACATTACAGGGGTAGGTGGAGGTGGGATTGGGGTGGGATTAGGTTTAGGCTTGGGACAACTGGGGTTAGGGAGTGGAGGAGGCGTCCAGAGTCCATCAGATCGGCGCGCAGGAATGAAACAAGACCCAGGGTCGGATTCTGAGTTGGAAATCACAGACCTGAGTGACTGCAGCTCGGACAACGAAAACGAGCCAGACTTCCATGCCAGCCAAGGGAAGGAGAATAGGATGGGAGGCCGACCTCACATTCCCGAAGCCAAGACTGCAGGTCTGGGCGGAACCTTACCTCAGCTCTCTTCTCTTCCTCCTTCTATATCCCCCCATCCTCTCAAAAGCCTGGTACCCCTGTCTCCTCCACCACCATCTCTTCCTACATCTCTTTCTCCTTCCCTTATCCTGGTTGAGCAGCACAGAGAAACAGAGACACTCAAACTTACTCATAGTTAAGATGCTTTGTTCAGATGCTGGTTATATTGAGCACTCTCTGCCTCTATCTCTTTGTCAATATACAGTATATTCTCACCTTTTCAGTTTATTCTTTATTTATATTTCATTTTATTCTGAATGATCATAACTCATTTTTAGTTTTTGTTCTTTTCCGTCGCACTTGGACAATTTATTTCAAATGAGAAAAGCCATTTAAGTTGAACAAAAACCTTTAATAAATATCCATTCCTTATTTATAAACACTACAACTAATTAACAGCATTACATCTAAATATTTCAGTTTATAAGTATTTAAATATATTTCTCTACTTGAAATTGAAAAAAAAAAAAATTGAAACCTGTCATGCACACCCAGAATCAGAACTACAGTTCATGTGCTAAATTACTAAGAACTGCCAAATAATTGCATTCTTTTTGCCCTGGTTTCAGATCACGGATATAAATTACCTTTGAGAGATCTAAAACAAAAATCGTCTCTCAAATGTCATTTTCTCCAAAAAAAAAAAAAAAAAAAAAAAAAAAAAGATTTTGTGTAAATTCATTGTATAGATAAATATTGGCTCATGAACTTATAAGATAATAACATTTATTATGAATAACATGTTCAATTTTCCATATATTTCTAATACCATTTCTAAAACCATTGTGGTTGAATATGAAATATGATCATTTTTGTTTCGTTCATTCTGTCGTTATTCTCCTCCTTTCATTTCACATACACATGTTCATACTGGATAATTTGACTGATGAAAACAGCGGTCTGATCTAGTAGGTGTATTGCATAAATTCTACATAAATTTTACTATAATTGTTAAGCATTATCTCTGCGGCACAATATTCAAGCAGCATAATGCAAAGCTAACTGCGACAGTCGAAACTGTTTAAAAACAATTTGAATAGCAATTTAGCCGTGTTGCAATAAAGCACTTAACTGCATTTGTTTGTGCTGTGCTTGACAGCTTGCAATGGAAACACTATCAAACACAGACATCTAGTGGTGAGATGTGATGCCTACAGATAAGGTGATTGTATATGAATGTAATTTTGCTAATTTGTCTTTTCAAGGAATGATATCTGCCCCCAAACACCCCCAAATATCTGTGTGATTTTACCTATTTGTTCCCTTGTACATTTGTCATGTTCATGCTGTGCTAAAATGTCTTATTTTAAATAGCTATACTACGTTCTTTGCGCTATAAAAAAAAAAGAAAATTGAGAGATTGAGTAAGAAAGTGCTTAAATTTGCATCTATATATTTTATTATTGTATATAAAACATTTAATTTGTATTATTATCATTATTATATGAGATCGATGTACTGGTGGGATTTAATTCCGTATTTAAATGATAGATGCTGGGACAACTGTAGTTGCGTAAGAACTATTTAAAAAAAAAAAAAAAAAAAAGCACTTGTTTCCTGTGGTTTATATGTGAACAGAGATGAGAAAATTATAAAACGCAAAATATCTCAACTCCCACTAGTTATACTCTTCAGTCGTTTTTTGCAGATATCTGAGAATGACGCTATAGAGAAAAGTTAGCCTTCCACCAGTACTTTTTAATAGTTTATATTCACCAAATGATAGTTTGCAGTAACGTTAGTAATATTGGGGTTTTGCACTTTTTTTGGGAGAAATATTTTGACTAATGTTTATTTGTACTGATAGTTGCAGATGAGAACTTGAAAATCAGTAATTAAATCAAACCTTTTGAGCGTCAGCGCTTTGAATGGCAGAGAAACGATTCGTTTAAGCAGACCATGCAATATGTAAAAAAGACTAGATCATAAAGTCACTGAGAAAAGTTTTCTCAGAAGACAAACTCTACACTATATCCGTAGTTTACACAAAAGTAAATTGCCTAGTCGCATTTCAGATCTTACGTCAGTGTATTATACGAAATGACCAGTGTACATAGACTTTCCTTTGTATATTTGTGTGTACACATCAAAAACAAACAAAAAAAAGAGACATTTTCTTTGCAGTAAGGTTTATTTGTTGTTTGTATATTGTAAAACTGAAAAAAAGAAAAGAATGGGAAGAAAACAGAGGTTAAAAAAAATATCTTTAAAAGCAATAAACATTATTCTGGAGGTGTGACTGAGATGTGATTGTGAGAGAGTCCAGATTTGTCTTATGTACAGTTTAATATTGTATGAAATCGGGGAGAAGAAATAATACAGTCCAAGATTACCACATGCCATTATTTTGTATTTCTTTCATTCTGCCACTTCTATATAGATGTGCTTAAAATATTATGACACCCTTCAAGCTGTTTGTTTGACGTGTATGATGGCCGCATACAGAAAAAGAGCTCTCTATCTTCTACACCTCACAGTGTCTCAGTGTTCAGAGAGACTGGTTTTATTGTGATGCCTCTAGTTACACAGTGTAAATGTCAGTTAGTCAATACGCATATGAGACCTTTCAATTATTGAGAACATTTTCACAACAGTCACCAGCTGTTCTTTGGTGAAACAGATTTCTGCGAACATTTCGCATGGTCACATGACTCAGACACTATGGCTATGAAATGTTTCAAAAGAAACTATGTTTTGATAAATGGCCATTCTTCAATAAACCAAATCACTGAGATTTGTAAAATAACAAAGTCACCAAGAGGACATTTAAGTATATGACGTGTGTGTACGTGTGTGTGTGTGTGTGTGTGTGTGTGTGTGTGTGAGAGAGAGAGAGAGAGAGAGAGAGAGAAAGAGAGAGAGAGAAATCTTTCATCCAACTTGCTGCTGCACAATTGCATGAAGCATATTATCACTGGAAATCAAATTAAACGTAGCTATAAACCAGACTTTACTGTTACACAAACCACGCCAAAGTAAATAATGCATTGTCAAAACTTTTTCCCACCCACACATGTCCTAGGTTATCACGTGGTGATGTCACTCATTTTTTTGTGTGTTCTCAGCTTAGACATGCTTGCATATTTTCAATTCGATTCAATTTTATTTGTATAGTACATTTAACAACAGACATTGACAACAGACGTTGTCACAAAGCAGCTTTACAGAAATCTTTACAGACTGGATTTATATTTATCTTTTCATCCATAATGATGCAGAACTGAAAGTGGCTATTAAAAACTCCTGGAGATGGCACGAGGAAGAAACCATTTTTTTTTTAAACCATTTTAAAGACAACACAAAAATGCGATCCCACCACAAACTGAAAAATTGTATTTATAGGTAATAAACAAGTGATCTAAGACAATGACCTAACGCTTTTTCTTTTCGTAAACACGACACAATAAAGTCATTTTGGTCTGCTCAAAAGTCAGATAGCTCACATGTACCTGTTTTTACATCTCATTGCAAGTCAGTTCCTATTTGGGAAGACATGAGGACATTGTTGTTGTTGTTTTTGCCATTTGCTAGTTTCAGCCCTCCTTGAGTATGGTCTACTGTGTGAGCTAAGACAGTCACTGTTGTACGACTTTACATGGTGAAGATTTCCAAAGGTTCTACCTTTCAAAGTAAGAGCTCTGAAGGTTCCCCTCTGTAGGGGTCGAAATAAATGGTCATTTGGACTGAAGCTGCCATTTTATTTGTCGCACAATCACTGACACTCATGTAAACAAGAACACCCATACAAATGGCTGCTGTGCGTGATCCCCCTGCCAAGTAGCCCTGTATAGGATTAATCACTTCAAAATAAACCACAGATTCAGCTCATGTTCATTTCGTGCAACATTCTGCTCATGACTATCACCATAATATACATATCTGGAGCATTGTTTAGGTAACAGGTAGCACACTACTGCCTACAACTGAAAAAATTTTCAAAACTTGTCAAAATTGGGTTGGAAACAGCCGCTGGGGCATTGGTGCACAATGACACCCAGGTAACAGCAGTGAGACTTCATGGAACAGTACACCTCTAGGTAATACCCATGAGGAAGAGACACTCCATAGCATAGGAATCACATTTATAAGTATTTCAGTCAGGATTTAGGCCTTATCACACTACTGAGACAGCGCTGATTAAAGTAGCAAATGACGTACTACTGGTCTCTGATCAGAGATCGCGATTCCTTTCTTGTTTTACTGGAATTCAGTGCTGCTTTTAATAACATAGATCATAATATTCTTCTAGACAGACTAGAAAATTTTGTTGGAGTTAAGGGAACAACTCATGTCATATATGCGACATGATGACCACTCTATTCATGCAGTTTGGTGTTCCACAAGGCTCTATTCTAGTCCTACTGTTTTTCACTAAATATCCGATCTCTGGCTACTTTTCATAAACATGGTATTAGCTTCCACTGCTATGCTGATGGAACTGCTACTCAGCTGTACGTTTCAGCAAAAACCAGATGACAGACCCATGCCTAATAAAGCTGAGCAACACTAGAGGCTGAGTAATTTCCTCTTAATTAATTATGACAAGACAGAAACTATTTTACTAGGGCCAGTAAGCTTTCTGATTAAGTAGTAGCTCTCAATTTCCTTTCCGTTGCATCATCCACAGCAGTGAAAGACCTTCTGTGATTATTGACTGCAGTCTGCCATTTGAAGCTCATATACAGTACTGTGCAGAAATCTTAGCCACATGTTAAGAAATGCCTTCTAAAATAATTACATTAAACATTTTCTACAAAAAAAAACAACTTACTATAAAGTTCAGTAAGAGTAACAAATGAAACAAAGTCAATATTTGATAATGACAGCTGTTTGCTTTTTAAAAATGCATCGGCCGTCACAGTAAACTTTATGCGGTTTTATAAGAAAATTGGCTGTTTTTTTGAACCATCTTGGATAAGCTGTCACAGTTCCTCTGAAGACTTTGACTGTCACACTTGCTTCTGTTTTTGCAGCAATATTTGGATGGGCTTCATTATGTTTTTTTGGTTTGTTTGGCTGAAAAGTGGTTCTTAACCTTAAATTTCTATAAGGTTATAATTTCATGATTTGTGATTTAAGCATATAATATTTCACTACTGCAGCATACCTTTGATCAGGTGAGGATTACCCTTTTTAGAAAGTCATGTTGTTACAGGTTGTGGTCAATTGTTGTTGAGGTTAAAGATGTTTTAAGTTCTTAAACAGTGGTCAGAACACTGATTCCTATGGGGAAGTCACTATTTTTTATGCAATAACTTATGGTATTTTTAGGGTGAAGATTCTTATGGATAGTGGTGAAGTTTTAGTGGCACCAAAAGTTTTAACTGTTCAAACACGGTCTGAACATTGACTCCTAGTAGGCATTTTATACATTACATTTACATTTTACAGCATTTAATAGATGCTCTTATCCAGAGTGACTTACAAAAGTGCTTTGTATTCTCAGAAAATATATTCTCTTGCTAGTTCATCATCATGCTAGGTTAGGGACTAAGAGTTGGAGGAGGTTAGTACAGCATGAAAGAAAACACACAAGACAATTAAAAAAAATAGACATGTTAAGCGATACACAACATATTATGACACTTTTAAGAGTGAAGACTTTGGACAAGACTGGAACCAAGATATGAATTTTAAAAGTTACATTCTTATAGATTGTGGTGAATTAGTGGCCCAATATCTTTGAAGTATATTGTTTGTAACCATATTTTTAACCAAACAGTGGACTGAATATTGAATATCGTAGTATTATGATACTTTAAAGAGTGAAAATGATTCAAACATGAAGTATTTTTACCCAGCTAAAATACATCTGTGCAAGTGGTATTCAATGCCCTATTGCAATACACCATGCAGGTTTTAAAAAGGGTGATGAGTGCCCTCTACAGGAGTAATATCATATCTGCAATCGTTTAAAGAACAAGTTCCCAGCCCTGGTCCTGGACTACCACCTGCCCTGCGACCTTTGAGTGCTTTGCCTGCTCCCAACACACCTGATACCATTAATCAGCTAATACCAGCCCCTTCTTGAGTTGAAGTGGATGTGATAGAGCAGGAAAACATTCAAATGTTGCAGTACTCCAGGGGTAAGGGGTACAGGGTTGAGAACCTGTGACTTAAAAGACAACAGTGTCATTAAGAGAGATGCTGTAAAACAAGAGTGGGTAGAAACTCTTAGGCTTGTGAGGGAGCCAAGATGGCTGAGAAAAGATTAGAAACCTTAGTGAGGGTGTGAATGTGTGTATGCGTACATGGCATTGTGCCCAGTGTTCCCAGGATAGGTTCCAGATCCATTTTCACCTTGGCCAGGAAAAAAAAAAAAAGCAGTTACTGAAGATGAATAAATGAATGAATGACTACAAAGACAAAATGATGTACTTCATCCCCAGACATAAGTGAAGCTGTCACTTGCTTCCTATTCCACCAGTTCACCATTTCATTCATGATTAATTTCAAACTGATCATTCTACACATTGGAATTTTTGCTGAGGGTGAAGTATTGCATGCTCAGCTGGGAAAATGGACAGATGCTGAGCCCTCAAGAGACACAGAAGACCAGTTAGTTCTGGACACACATGCTAAAGCTGAAGCTCTGTACTTCTTAAAGGTGCTTTGTTGCTGTGATGCATCATTGTTGTGGAAAATGCTTTTTTTTGGTTATTTATTTGATATAAACTGATATAATTTATTTTGTATAAACAGGATATTAATTTTTTATCCTCTCCTCCTCTCCCATCACATCTGCATGTATATTTAAAAGTCTTGTAATATTTAGTAATAAAAATGCACAATAATTCAACAGAAAAATTAATAAATACAACAACTCAATAATACAAATATAGTTTAAAAAATAGCTTAATTATACTTCAAAACCATGGACTTATTAATAAATTAGAGAAAGTGAGTGCTACAGATCTGCACTAGTTTTTGCACTAGTTCCAGAGAGCCAGTAATACCTAGCTGTGTGCTTATAATACTTTCTCCCTTATTTGGGAGTCACTTTGGATGAATAATTTTGAACTATAGCTTAGCGACACTGTTTTAGTAAACTCTGAGCTGGGGCTTGAGCAGCAGCTCCTGGTGAGAGCTCGTACAGATTTGTCTCTAGTAGAATACGGTATAGTCCTGGTCATGAGAAAGTCACAGAAGAAGTCCTCCTCTTTCGGTTGTATTCACCAGCAAAAGCAACTGTATCCACCTTTTAGAGAATACTACGTGACTTGTAGAGACAGGTCTCTATAGGTTTATAAAGCCCTTTATGAACAGATGCTTGAGTGATCAAGTGATCATGAAATCATGCAACTCTTTCGCCCTGCACGACTTGGTAAATGATAAAAAAAAAAGCAATACAGTGACAGCCAGTGAAAAGATAAAGTGCTGCTACAGTAGGGATGTAACCAAATTCAAATACATTATTCAGATTGAGCAGATAAGTCCTAAACGAATACAGATACTAATTGTAGGCAGACTATTCAGTTTTGTTGTGTAGGTGTATGCATAGGGACTCTGATCCCACAGGACAAAACAAAAAAAAAGTAAAACTACAATTCAAAAACTGCTCAAAAAGACTTGAAACTAGCCCAAAATGTAAATAAATTTTTCATCTTCGTCTTTGCCTGGGAAACAAGATAATACTGGTGCACACGCATTTCTAATTTGCAGTCTCTGCAGTATGCGGATTTATACGCTGAAGCTGGCAACCCTGCGTGCAGGACGAAAAACATGTTCATTAACATGATATGATTAATGGATGTACTAGTAATTTTTTTGGACTGCTCCTGTAGCCTGACCTAAACACTGCCTTACTAAGCTCGGAAACAAAATCAAAAATTTTTCTACCGTATATCTGGACAAACAAAAAAAAATATGCTTTAATTTATTGAGCTGCCACTTCATATCGCTCATCTCTCCTGGGGTCTCCAAAAATTTTTTTATTAATTAATTTTTAAAATATGAACTTGTACATTCATTGCATGTTTTTGCATCATTGCATTAGACACTGCATCCCAGTTTTAGAATATACCCAGTCAACAATTTGATCTCACAGTGATCCCAGGATACTCATGATGTGGTCCCAATGTGAGGTCACAGCGAGCCAAAAGTGTAACCGCACAGCGCACTCACTGTGTGCTCATACTGTGAGCTCACCATGTGAGACCACCGTCATATCACTGGGTTAAACTCATTCTCTTAGTTTAGTGTGAGTTCACTGTGATCTAAAAGTTCTCTAATATTTGTAAGTAATATCACAAACATCATGTAGAAGTTAATCGTTTATTTCATTCAGCGTATTTATACAATTCAGTTTCCTTGTTTATTTTGATTTCTTTTCAGTCTGGTGTTTGCATTTGACACAAAAATGTCAATTTGACGGACACATTCTGCTTCTACTGTTGTTTTGGTGACTCCTTTTCGATTCTTAACTTGTATTTCTTTTTCCCCTGGGAAATTCTTGACAGATCAGTTGTAAGTATCAAATTACATTCATAATCAGCCTTACAGTCATGTAGTGTGTTCCTGGCTTAACTAATTCTACATCTGAGCTGGCAAGATGGCTGGTTCACATGTACCTGGCTAACACGTGTGCCTGGCTAATTTGCTAACATGGGGCAAGGCCACAGTGCATATAGGCATTATAATATCAGCGATATTATTACGGTCGAAAGTCACAAATGTAAATCACAATAGTGACGTTCGATTCCGGAAAGAATCGTTCTTTAAGCCTGTTCGTAGGAAGTAACCAAACTGAATCGGACTTTACGTACGGGTTGATGATGCAGGACGCACAGCCGAAGTTTGCTGACGGTCGAACTGTTGAGTTGATAAATAACATTTTATTAAAAATGGTGGCCTCGTGGGCAGCGTGCCGACATACAGCGCCGTGCGCTACGGGCGTCTGGAGATTGAATCGCGGCTCGAGGACCTTTCCCCATTTAAAAAAAACCCCTGCAAAATCCTTTCTGTAGAGAAATGTAAATAAATTGTATTATAGTTTATTGTGCATGCAGGTTATATTTTAAGTTGTTACACGAAATCAAGGAGCTTATAAGGAGTTTATAAGATTTATCTCTCTATATACTTTAGACATGCAGAACATATCCACGTTTTTGCATCAATGTATGTAATGCGTGCTGTAGGTGCGAAACTTATTAATCTTTTCCAAGCTGTAGATGATCTTATCCCCGGTGAACAATATTTAAACTACTGCCTCACAACCTGCTCAAAATTTTGAATTCATAATGACCTCATATATTACTCACACTGTGAGGATCACAGCAGGAGGATCGTTCGACCTCACAATGACCTCACATATTACTCACACTGTGAGGATCACAATATGAGGATCGTTCGGCCTCACAATGACCTCACATATTACTCACACTGTGAGGATCACAGCAGGAGGATCGTGTGATGTCACTGTGATCATCGCATGATCTCGAGTGTTGACTGGGTATTCTCATAGAGTATACAGCAACCTTTTCTGATCTTTCTGGAATGTAACAAACCCAAAATTTGAGTTTATCCGATAAAATATTATTAAATGGCTATTGTTGTCAACTATAAATAACAGTTCATGGGAAAGCAGTTACTATGAAATATAGTAACTTGCTCACAGTGAGTATGTTGGTAGGAGAATGTTGGACATGGAGCTGCCAGGCAGGAGGCAAAGAGGAAGGCCAAAGAGGAGGTATATGGAGGTAATAAATGAGGATATGAAGCTAGTGGGTGCAAATTGAGGATGCAGAAGATAGGGATAGGTGGAGAGGGATGATTCGCTGTGGCGACCCCTGAAGGGAAAAGCCAAAAGAAGAAGAAGAAGAAGAAGAAGATAGTAACTTGCTCACACAGTGTAATGTCTTTCCCATGAACTGTTATTTAAAAAAAAACCTTTATATAAAATTATTTTTTAGGAGCATATAGTAACATATAATAAGTATTGTTACATACTTATGTATAACACATTATTCAACAGTTCTAGTCCACTAATCTGATTGGACAAGCGCTGTTCCAAGAGTGCTAATATTTAGTATAACAACACTGGGACATTTCACTGTTTGTATCACTCTGCTCCGCTCTTGCTGGAGCAACACTGCTTAAGTTAGCTACTCGCTCATTTAGCTTTGCAAAACTGGGCAGTTGAAGATTGTAAGAATATCAACTGTTTTTTTTTTTTTTCTACTGTACAGTTTTGGTGGGCCTATGTCCTCAGATTCCTGTTCTTGACTGACAGGAGTGGAACCCAGTATGCTCTTTGGCTGTTGAAGCCCATCCGCCTCAGGGTTCGGAGTTTTGTGCTTTCTGAGATGCTTTTCAGCTCACCATGGTTGCAGAAAGTGGTTATCTGAGTTACCATAGCCTTCCTGTCAGCTCGAACCATTCTCACTAATCTCCTCTGAGCTCGCTCATCAACAAGGCATTTCTGGCCACAGAACTTCTGCTCAGTGGCTGTTTTTTCTCTCACACTTATGTGCAAACACCAGAGACTGTTGTGTGTGAAACTCCTAGGAAATCAGCTGTTTCTGAAATACTCAAACCAGCCCATCTGGCAACAACAACCATACCACAGTCAAAGTCATTGAGATCACTTTTTTTTTTTTTTTTTTTTTGGCTCATTCTGATGTTTGAATGCAAATATTAACTGGCCTGGTTCTGTATGATTTTATGCATTGTGCAGCTGCAACATGACTTGGCTGACTGAATAATTACATAAATGAGATACAGGTGTTCCTATTAAAGTGGCCAGTGAAAAGATGCATGCATGATGGAGAATGGAGAAATGCTGCTAGTACGTTAATGTTGAGATGTCGTGTGCTGTTATGCATGTGTGCTCCCGCCAGGCTAACACGAGTGGAACGGAGCGCATTTATTGTAACACAGATAGGAACTCAATGATAGCAATGGAGATTTCAAGCTCGGGGTTTTCGGACTAAAAACAAACAGGAAGCGACGGAATGCAGAGAGATTAAGTTTGTAAAAACATAGTGCCAGTCTTTCAAATGGGGCAAAATACAACTGTAAACACATACTGCGTGTAACAGTTTAATAAATGACTGCGTATTTGGAATGACAAACTATCTCCGGGTTTTAACACATATGTAGCTAGCTAGCGTTAGGTTCCTTCCACTTCCGTGTACAGTGCATTTTCCTCCCATCGACCTACTCTTAACTTTTGAACAGGACATCTTAATTGGCGTCCGTTATTTTTTTCCCCCACCAGTTTTAAGGTAAGTTTTTTCTTAAAATCACTTTGATACAGAATGCTAATGTAGGCAGGTTATATTTTTCACTCTTTGTCTGTGTTACTGTATTTGTCGGAATGTTTTATTTACTCGGGTAAGTGGAGCGATTAGCCTGCGACTAGCGCGAGCAATGTTAGGCTACAATGTAGTTTCGAAAAGGAATGCATAGTTCAGTCTTTTCACTTCATACACACGGGTTTTCAGTGTAATAGTCATTACTGAGGTATAAAAACTGTTATAAAGTGAATATTTGGGCTTATGGTAAGATGGGGAGAGGCTGCAAGTCGGCGCAGTTGCAGAAGAAGATGAAAAATATCAACATGAGGAAAAAAAGCCCATTGAAGTCAGTTAGCAAAATACCATTGACCTCCATTAACTGCATACATACAAATCTTTGCTTTTTTTCTGTTCTGTGCTTAAACTATACTTTAAACGAATTTTCATGTGATTAATTAATATGAACCGGACACTAGTGTTCATTAAAAAAAGCAGCATACTTCTATTTTTTTTTTAATCTTTACTAACAAACATTTCACTTTTATTTCCCAAAACTCTGCACAAATATCACATCTGTACATTTTATATCCAGAATAACTCACAACTAGGCAATACCATGACCATGTCTTAAAAAGAAACTCATTTTATTCAAGCATCAGTGTTCGATTCCTTCTAACAACTTAAAAACACCAAGATGTGGTGACGTTGCACTGGATGTGGTACTTCATTGTAAAAGCATCGCCTGTTTTTTTAAAATCTTTTTTTTCCCCCCCTCTTTCGTCTATTGTACAGTTTTGTTAGGCCTGTGTTTTTTCAGATTCCTGTTCTTGGCTGACAGGAGTGGAATCCAATGTGCTCTTTGGCTGTTGTTCTGTGATTTGTGCTTTCTGAGATGCTTTTCTGCTCGGCATGGCTGCAGAAAGTGGTTATCTGAGTTACCATAGCCTTCCTGTCAACAAACGGCTCGAACCAGTCTCACCAATCTCCTCTGAGCGCTCTCATCAGCAAGGCATTTCTCGCCACGGAACTACTGCTCAGTGGCTGTTTTTTTTTTTTCCCCCTCACAATTCTGTGTAAACTCCAGAGATTGCTGTTTGTGTGAAAATCCCAGGAAATCAGCCATTTCAGCCAAAGTCACTGAGATCACGTTTTTGCTCGCCCTGATGTTCGAATGCAAATATTAACTGTAGCTCTTGTCCTGGATCTGTATGAGTTTATGCATTTTGCAGCTGCAGCATGACTTCTCTACTGAGCGAATAATTGCATAACTGAGATACAGTATTGGCAACTGGCCAATACCACGAACATATCTAAAAATAATCTCATTCTATTCAAGCGTCAGTGTTCGCTTCCTTCTAACAACAACTTTAAAACACCAAGAACTGGTGACGTTGCACTGGACGTGGTATTTCATATCAATCTGTAGAAGTAGCAGCAGCAGCAAAACTATTTCTATATCTGATAATATGGATGGTGATCATAAATGTATCTTTATTTATGGGGTTAAAGGAAAGAAAAGAAAAGCCACCATCTTTTGATGTGACCGCATGAGGATGGTGAAATGCTTTACCTGCTGTCTTACCTGTGTCCATGCTTCAGACACAAGCATTTCAACGATCAGGCCCATCTAAAATATTCTGGCCCAGTTTAGGGTTTCCTGTTACAATCCGTTTGGATGATATTAGTAATTAGCTCTTTGGGACATCCCTGCACACCCGCTGTGGCCTTTTTGTATCTGTAATCGAACTGCAATTATTTACTCCCAGTTCCATGCTGTCCACTTGCTTTTGAAATGGACTTTGCAGATATTTGTACAAGCAATGAAAGGCTTATTCACTGTTTGGTCCATATAGAGGACTGTTGTGTTGACAGTGAAAAAAGTGAATCCTGTGCTGGAAAATGTGACGTGTATAAGAGTTAAGTAGGGAATGTCGGCGAAACAGAGAACACCAGTCAGGTTCAGGCCAACAGTAGCAATATTAATGTATTTAATAGGGAAATTGGAAAGCATGGATTCAGTGCTCTGGAAAAGGCGTGGTGTTTTCGGTGTTAATACGTGTGATGCTCTTAGCTCTGCAGTCAGTATACGAGTTAAAATAGTTACAGAACATAATGAAAAGTTCGTCGAGATATTTGGGGGAGGCACGCCTTTAACACTACTTTGGCAGATAGGAGCTGCAACATGCGAACAGAAGATGCCGTCACTTCCTTTTTCCTGTATGATACCGACACTTTTTTTTTTTTTTCTTCTCTCTTTCTTTCTCCCTTCCCCCCAGCTTCCCTCTGTACCTCCCTCTGTTTCTCACTTACACACACATGCAGATATATATATGCACACACACACACATACTCAAGGGCAAGCATAGGCTTGTTGTCCCTAAAGCTAACAAGTCCTTGTTCTGTTAGGAATGTGTCGCTTTTCGTTATACCACACACAGTTTGACCTGTTTTTCTTGTTCTGTCCAATCAAATCGTCCAATGTTTTTTGCAAAATTTGTTTTTCTGAAGCTTTCAAATTCTATTTCTGTCAGGTCTTCCCACCTATCAGCCATATTCTGTAGATAAAATCTGTCGAGCTGGAAGTTTTGAAATGCTTTGTGTTAATAATCAGTGCAAGGGAGACCATGAATTCCTCAAGAGAGCCTGTTTTAATCACTGCTGCATAGCTGTTCATGTTCGAGCCAGAGGAGACAAGGAAGGGTGTAAATGATGACTGAGACAAAGAATAAATCATTAGAGAACTAGCAGCACATATTAAAATGGTCTTCCCCAAGTAAACTGAGCCAAATAACAAAAAAAGCAGGGTACAAAACCTAGCTGCAAGGATAATGACCAAAAAAAAAAAAAAGCTACTCACCAGTGGCACTTGGTTTTAGATGCTCTGGTTTTAGTGGATGTGCAAAAAAAAAAAAAAAAAAAAAAATCAGTTTCCTGAATTTTTCACTTAGTCCTTTGGTCTGTAGTGCTGGATGCACGCTTGTAATTACAGCTGACCGTCCAGTGAGAAGGTTCTTTAGCTAGCACTTTTGTATATTTAGTGTCCATAAGTGTACTGCACTTTACTTCTTGCAGCATCCTTTAATTTAATTAATATATATGATAGTTAAAGTGTTGTCCAAGGGTCAGTATGAGGGGAAATAGTTGAAGTATTGCTAGCTACCAGTCGGAAATGTGGTGTGCGTTCCCACTGATGTTATGTCACGTCTGCATAACGCGCATACCGTAGTGATAGTACACCAGTATAAATTTGTGAATTCGGCCAATGTGATGTCTGCTAACGGCAATACTACAATACAGAATACTTCCTAATACATAAAAATCGAAAGCCGTAATGCTTCTTTTAATGCTTGGGCCATGGAACCGTCATCTTTCTACAGACTGCAAAATGACTAGGGGGGGATAAAAATAGAATAAGCCTCCTTGCATATTTGGCTTTGAGGCAGAAACGTTTCAAATCCAGTGCACAAGGAGTCCATTAAACGTTTTTAGCTAGCCTACTGTATTGTTGCTATTTTGAAGCAAGCAGGATGACTCATGCTTATTAAGAGTTAAAGTGGCCGAGCAGCTTTGGGTTGGACAGAGCGCTGGATTTTCCTGTTACGCTCTCCCTCTTCAGAATTCTTCCACTGTACTCAAACGGGACATGATGTAATGCTTTTAAAACACTCCGCTCTCCACTATTTCCAGTCTGGCTAGAAGGAGTGTTGTCGCCCAGCTCTTGAGTGAACATTTCACTTTTTTTTTTTCCCCCCCTCTCTTCTCTCTCGCCAATGATCTTTATTTTGCCATGCTATCTACATACCCATATATAACATGCAAATATTGTGGCTCCTGGATCATGGTGCAGGGACATTGTACATGGGATTACAGAGGAAAAAGGCAAATGGAGCCATATACAATAAATTTTCAGAACATATACAGGTAACTACACATATACATATACAGGTATGTATGTGTATGTGTGTGTGTGTGTGTATATATGTATATGTGTATATATATATATATATATATATATATATATATATATA
>CM074995.1:7215435-7235496 GCA_037576825.1 Pangasius krempfi | reverse complement strand
CACACACACACACACACACACACACACACACACACACACACACACACACACACACACACACACACACACAGAATGCACTAACTACACTGAACAGTAGGAAGGGCATCAGTATTAACCAGATGGAACCATTGTGCAGAGCTCCACACACAAGCCGTGGGCATATTCACTGGAAAAACACTGCAACAACACATGGTAAGTGAACTGGGTGGAGGTGCAGGTCTGCGTGGCAGAAAGCAGGTATGTGTTCAGTAAAAGGGCTCTGTGTTTGAAGGCAGGGAAACTACTCCTGTTTGAAAGAGTGAAGAGAGAGAACTGCAGTCAGACTTATGTGCATGTGACTCTGAAAGGCTCTCAGTTGCCTCGTATCACAGTGACTCATTTGGCCCTCTACATAGACAGAATAAGAAAAGCACTGGGCATTCACTGACTTTTTAGGATTGCCTTTTCTGTTCATAAGTGGAGGTGGGGAAAGAAAAAAGAAAAAAAAATCCACTCCAACAACTGTTCGTAATCACCCTCAGAAATCCTCTCTGAGTTGTTTGGGAATATTTAGGGTTTAGTAGTTATTACCTCTGTTTCTGTGCACAAGAAGGACTAGTAAAATAAATAGTAGGTTGAATTAGTCACTGAGGGGAAACAGTTCATGTATTACCACCACTGATGTATTCATATTGAAAATGTAGGGGAGAGTTAGACACACTTCTTGGGGGGTTTATCCAAATCTCAAGATGTAATTTCTTCCAAACACTGCAGATACATAGCACATAGCAGGTTAAAACGAACTGAAATGCTGGATGGGGTTAACATAGTTACATAATTCTTATGATATTGAATGAGATTTGTGCAGTTTTATGACCGTGCTCAGAGTTGAAAGATAAGGGATTCCACTGGGAACGTTGGTTTGAAACATTTCTGTTAAAGGCAGCAGTCTGGGCTATGTTTATCTTCTTAAGACACTTAAGACACCTTATAACCAACCTGAAACAGGTAACTATAAATCTTACTAGAAATGTAATGTGAAGTAATGCGATTAAAGCAAGTGTATCGTATGCATGAGAAGAAAATGGCTGGAGTACTGCGTCATAGACACAGTTATAAACACACCCCAAAGGCTGCTCAGTCCACTACTATCTTTAGTGTTAGAAAGTCGAGCATGGGGGAACTCCGTTCTAAACGTTCAAAAAAAAGATCTTCTATCGAAAAATAATAATAACAATAATAGATTCTAGAAGAACAAAATATAAAAATAGATCTTTTGTTCTGATTTTCCAAGAAACAAAGAGAAACCTTTCAGTTTTTGTTGCGTTCTCTCTTCGCAAGCTAGCCAGATAAAGCTTGGATTTTTTCGATGGCTGCTAACATAGCTTTTGCAAGACGAGCTTACTATCTAGATTAGCTAACCCTGATAACGATGCTACTGAATGCTATGGAATGGAGTTAAGATGGTCCACAAAATTTAAATTCGGCAAATATATATATATATATATATATATATATATATATATATATATATATATATATATATTACATAGTCGATAAATAAATAAAATGGAACTCATTATTAGGGCTGGGTGACATGGATAAGATCTTATATCACAACGTGGAACATTTCCTATCTTTGAAGAGATATGTATCGCCTATATATAACATTTTCTCTAAAATTGATTAAAAAAAAAATTATCTATTCAGAATAACTGCATGCATTCATAACTGGCCTGTGGCATACCTTACAAAGTACTGTTTTCTGGTCAGTGTCTGATTGATTTGTTCTACCCAAACCACATCTAAACGACAGAAGTACCTCCCTTTTTAGGTACAAGTTCCTCATCTTTTAGCTGGGGTGTTGCCTGTTCTGTGTGACTTTTGTGACATTGATGATATAGACGATATAGGAATATATCTATCAATAGCCTTTTTATATATATATATATATATATATATATATATATATATATATATATATATATATATATATAGTCTTAAGATATGTCTCATTTTCACAGTAACATTTCAATTGGTTTTTAATAATAATGTCATGTTTATTTCAAATGTGCAACTGAAATTTGCCCAGCAAGAAAGGACATTTATTTGAAAGGAAAAGGAACTGGCACATGAAAGAGGAATACGCTTTTGCTTCATGTGAATTTTATCTAGGTGAATTTTGACCTGTTTGCACACTTTGTTCTTGTGAGCCTGTGGAAAAGAGGAGGGTGGGACTGTGGTCTCTTTGGTCAGGGGAAAAAATGGTGGAGCTGCTAGTCATGAGACTTACCTTGATATTTTCTTACTGTTGCTTGTTGCACATCTGGGGGAAAAATACACATGAACGAGCTAGCTTACCCATACATTCCAAAAACACATGCCATCATGACTGCCAGCAGGAAGCGTTGCCGCCTCACAGCTCCAGGGCCTGCTGTTTGAGCCAGAGCTTGGGTTACTGTCCGTGCAGAGTTTCTGCGCATGTTCTCCTTGCGTCTGTATGAGTTTTTCCTTGCGGTTCTCTGGTTTCCTCCCATCGCTCAGAAACATGTTGGTGGATGGATTGGCTGTGCTAAATTTCCCCAGGTGTGAGTTGAGTGTGTGAATGTGTGTGTGCATGGTGCCACTGGCATCCCATCCAGGGTGTTCCTAGGATATGCTCTGGATCCACTGTGACCCTGAACAAGCAGTTATTGAAAGTGAGTAAGTATGTATCCAGTCACTTCATGTATGCACCAAGCAGCCCCGGCGACCAACATGTGTTAGGAATTTTGTGATAAAATTCTGTTTTTCTCTCCATCTGCCGGGATTTTTTGTTGTTGTTGGCACTGTTGCCTCCTTTGTTTACTATACAGTCCCCTCCCAAGGTATTTGAACGACAAGGCCAGTTCTGTTGTTTTTGCTGTACGCTGAAGGCATCGAGATTTGAGGTCAAAAAATGAATGAGACAATAGATCAGAATTTCAGCTTTTGTTTCCTGATCAGTGCCTTGGGTATATTAAAGGACTGTTTAAAAAGGCTGCGTTGAGAACCTTGTTGTGAATATTTGCAAAGCATGTGGTATGTCTGGAGGCAGTTGACTGCATACAGGTCCCCTCCGATATTGACGGGGCAAGGACTCTTTTTTTTGCTATACGCCGAAAACATTTGAGCTTGAGATCAAAAGATGAATATGAGATGTTGGATCAGAATTTCAGCTTTCGTTTCCTGATATTTACATCTAAATGTATCAAACAGCTCAGAAAATGACATCTTTTGTTTGAACCTACCCATATTTTCAAGTGATTAAAAATATTGGAACAGGCGTTTCTTGTTGCCCAGGTGTGCCCTGTTAGATTGATTCTTTAAACAGTTAATAGTTCTGTATGTCTGCTCTTGGTTTGTGCCTGGGGTTTTGCCTGTAAAGACTGCATTAGTTTTTTAAAAAGGATAAACCAACATGAAGACCAGAGAGCTGTCTATGGGAGAAAAGCAAGCCATTCTGAAGCTGAGAAAGGAGGTAAAATTGATCAGAGCCATTGGGCATAGCCAGTACAACAATTTGGAAAGTCCTGAAAAAGAAAGAAACCACTGGTGTACTTACAACCAGACATCGAACAGCAAGAGGTGATGACAAACATTGTGAAAGCTGTGAAGGAAAAACCCAAAAATAACATCACCAACAATGTCCACAGGGCAGGGATGAAGGTATCACAGTCCACCATTTGAAGAAGACTTTGAGAGCAGAAATATAGACGTTGATTGAAATTCACAAAGAAATACAGAGATGAGCCACAAACGTTCTTGAACCAAGATTAACCTCTACCAAAGTGATAGAAAGCCCACACTGTGTAGAAAGAAAGGCTCTGCTCATGATCCAAAACGTACAAGCTCATCGGTCAAGCACGGTGGAGGTAGTATCATGGCTTGGGCTTCACTAATCTTTATTGATGATGTAACGCATGATGGTACCAGCAGAATTAATTCAGAAGTGTACAGAAACATTCTGTCTGCCAATTTACAGAGAAATTCGTCCAGTCTGTTTGGGAGGAACTTCATCATACAGCAAGCAATGACCCAAAACACACTGCCAGCACAACAAAGGACTTCATCTGGGGGGAAAAACGGAAAGTTTCAGACTGTCCAAGTCAATCACCAGACCTTCATCCAATTGAGTATGCCTTTCATTGAAGGGAGAACCTCACGAAAAAACAAACAACAACTGAAAGAAGCTGGCTGGAAAAGCATCACAAAAGAAAAAATTTGATGTCAGTGGGTCACTGGCTTGAACCAGTTATTGCAAACAATGGATATGTAACCAAATATTAAGTGTTGTTTACTTTAAGGCTATCTGTTCCAATATTTTTGCTCACCTAAAAATTGGGTGGTCTGCCACCAAAGGTGTGTAAGTTGTTTAACACGTCTAGATGTAAATATCACGTACCGTAACGGAATATAGATGTACTGTGATAGCTTGGGATTGCGATTGCTGTGGTGGCTTTGGGGCTGCCTTTGCTGCAAGCAGTTTTGTACTCAGGACTCCATCAGTGGACAGTGGATAGGATCAACAAACTGGACTTCGTGTGAGAACTGTGATGAATTTACTTGTTGCACAATTACACTATTTGTCCATGTAGTACACAGTTACAGAAGGGATTTATTGATAATTGCACTATCTGTTAGCACCCAGATGAGGATGTGTTCCCCTTTGAATCTGGTTCCTAACAAGGTTTTTGCTTCATATCGTCTCAGGGAGTCTTCCCTTGCCACCGTCGCCTCTGGCTTGCTCATTAGGGATAAATTCACGTATTTGCTATTTATTTTGGTTTAATTTAATTTGTGTTTACTTCTGTAAAGCTGTTTTGTGACTGTCCATTGTTAAAAGCAATACATTTACATTTACTGACTTGACAACATGCACATTTCTGCAGTTCTGGTAGGGGATTTGCTTTCAGTTAGGCTAACTGTGGGTGGGCCCACATGAGGAACTTTTATTCAAGGAGGAGAGAGCCATCTGATCTCCTGCCGCCCTGGTGTTTAATATGAGTGCCACACTGTTGTCTGAATGGACCTCACATGTCTCACACCGGGACTCCACGTAGCCCATGTGGTACCACACCAGACTGTTCTGACAGACCCAAGGGAACGACTGCTGCACTCAGCAGTCCTAATCTCCTCAAAATATCCTCAGATTTGCCACACTTTGAATGGCCTGCTCCATGATGGGGCCACACAGGAGCCAATTAGAGCTGCATCCTGATGTCTTTAGCCAGGTGGCTAAAGGAGGGTCTTGGTAGGAAAAAGAGCTTCCCCCTGCTGTAGTTTCCATTTTAGGTACTGAGAGAGAACCTGCACCATTTGATCAAAACAGACCAAAACTGTTACTCCAGTACTGTGGGCTGAGGCCATTCAGCAGTTTTAGGTCATTAGTAGTATTTTATAATGAATGCATAATTTTACTGGGTGCTGGAGCTGCAAAAACTAATATATTAGTAGTTGATTATTCTTCTGAATTAATCAGCTTAATGGTGGCTTAGAAATAAGAATGAATGACTGTAGCAAATATCATTTAGAATATTTATGGTTCTTTTCAATAATATAATTTAAAACAATTGTGAGGAGCAACTTTTAACATCTTATTACTTTTTCTCCTCTAATGATCTAAGGATTATTCACTTTCCCAACAATAGCCAATTACATGTTAATTAAAATAACAAGTAAGGACGCTGTGACAGCAGTGAGTTAGAAAAGCATGAACTAGTTATTCTGCGTCGTGTCATTACATTTTAAGTATTAGCTTAGCAATGTTTCTCAGATGCAGAAGCACTGCGGTATAGCAAGGGAGACCTAATGGGAGCTCAAGGCACATATTTAATGGCTTGCAGGTCACTAAACCATGATATATAGTGTTTCTGATTCTGGATAGGAAGTGGGGTCACGGTGTAAGCAAATGGTTTCATTGTATTTCATCTTGTAATGGAAAGACTTCCATTTTTCTTTATGAAATTTAGGGTGGAATTTATCAAACGGTATTTTTTCATTGTTCTTATTGTCTTTCCTGTGTAACCTTCTCTTTAAACTGATACATTAAATGGTTGGAAGGTTTATCTGACTAATCCAGAAGTTCCTCTCAAACTCTTAACCTTTTTGATTATTTATTTGTATTTTTTTAAAAATTAATTGGGCTCATTTGCTTAATATCTGCCCTGGGTCTATTTTAATGGTTTTAATGGATTCCTTATCTGATGTTTTTTTTCCTGTTCTCTGTTTTACACTGTATGGTCTTAGTATAGGTTCCTTCAGCTTTGCTCCTTCGTGTCCTCCATGCCCTGTGGTTGCGTAACCTTCCTAACATAGGTTATTGTAACTGGAAGTTGAAGATCAGACACTCGACCCTTAAGAGATATCAAAGCTTGCCCTTTCTTGAAATGTCCATTCATCTTAATAAAGAGTCCAGAATTGCACTTTGGCCCTAAGACTAGACTCTTCTTTGTGTTTGTCATGTCTTTTGTCTTCTCCGTCTGTTTCTACCATTTTGCACTCCGTTTTTGCAGACAGGTTGACAGGAAATGACTCTGATCGGAAATTACACCCACTTCCTTCCTCCCTCTCCCTCTCCCTCTCTCTGTGTCTTGTGCTCTCTCTCTCTCTCTATCGTAACACAGACGACTCTGGAGACAGGGCTATGAGACTGATTAAAGTGAGTGATAAATACTCAGTCATTACTGGCTCCAATCCAGTGCAGATAGACTTCAGTGCAAAGAACCGAGTCACTGTGTCAGGCAGCTGAAAAGAATGCGCCGAGACATTTAGTGTGCACAGACATTTAAATTCTCCCATGTGTAATATTTCTCTAGTGCCCATTTTTGTGTCAATTTTGACAGTTGTCTTTTTTTTCAACTACCGTTATGTATGCTCCCTTGAAGTATCCATTGAACATTGTCAGTTGAACAACTGAACAAGACCGTAATGTAGCACTGCTCTAAACAGTACATTATTCTAATAACGTAGCCACACGATGTCTAATGATTGTCCCAAGATGCAAGATGATGATGACGATGATGATGACGATGATGATGATGATGTTGTTGTTGTTGTTCCTCTTTTGGCATTTCCCGTTACGGGTCGCCACAGCGGCTCATCGGTCTGCGTATTTGATTTGGCACGGTTTTTATGGCGTTCTTGATGCAACCCTCCCCAATTTTATCGGGGCTTGGGGACTGAGAGCACGCTGTTGCACGCTGGGGTCGGTTCCCTGGCCGAGAATTGAACCCGGGCCGCAGCAGTGAGAGCGCTGTGGCCTAACCACTAGTATATAAATATAAGTATCCAGTCTACGTCAGTGGAAAGTGACCTGTTTACTTGAAAAAAGCAAGTTAACAACAACATGTTACAGGAGTGTATTTTATACATGATTTTAGTAGCTAGAAATCTACTTAAATGTTAACCTTTATACGTGGCCAACAAAGTAACTTACATGTTAACACTCTCCATTCGCTGTATCGCTTTTGCTGCACACTGAAATGGCAGATCCTGCACGCTTTTTTTTTTTTTTTTTTTTTTTAATGGTCATTCTACAATGGAAACACAAACTATTGCAGCAGGAACTTTAGGAACTAAAATTGCTCCAGAACTGTTTAATTCCTCAGAATTGGTAACTTCTGTGGAAACATGCCTGGTGACTGCTTTGGGCTCCTGTTGCTTTTTATCTGTATTTCCTCCAATGATCTATATCTGTTAGTTGGAAAATGTTTAAATCACACCGACGGTGCTTTCATGTTCCGCAGGAGCTTAAGTGACGGACGTCGGCCCCACCCACTTTAGCATGGACTGTGAAGACGCCCAAAATGGGGTAAGGAATTAAGATAAGCTTCTTGTGGTGGTTTAAACATTGTTGTTGGGTTAATCTGTAATTAAGTGGAGTAATTATGTTCTCTGTCCCAGTGGTTTTACATTTTAGTAAATAAAAAAGGGTGTTTTTCCTGGAAAAAAAAAACTACTACCAGAGCATGGGTGGATTTTTCGTGTCTTTTTTTTTCGTTGACTACATATATTGCTAGAATTTCCTGTTTCCTGGATAATGTAATTAGAGTACACTCTTCACTTGCAGTAAGCATTTTTGGTTTTGATTTAGCAGTGCTTTTAACTGATTTGCAACTCCAAGAGCTTTCTGCTAACTTGGGCAGTTTCATTTATGATATTGCATTTGCATACCATGATGCATTAATTTGAATTGTCCGAAATTTGGTTACAAAGAAAAAGAACATTAAAGCAAGGTGATCTTATCTTACCTCTCTCTTTTACTCTTAAAGGATGGGAGGATAAAGAAATGAAAAAGTAACCAAGATTATTTTGGTTCCTTTATCAAGTTTATCTTGATGGCATTCGGCAAGACATAAGTAACACGAACAGAAATATTCAAAAGCTTCTGTATTGCCTGCGTATTTTAACATCTGTTTCACCATACTGGCATACTGTATTTCCACATGCTTTTTACTCTGAACAGTGGGGAAAAAAATGCTTTCCTTTAGCCACATTGCCCCCAAAATGGCCAACTTCTCAAAGGCCCAAGATGCCAAACAAGACCTTGGTTTCAACTGTTGCTTCTGCTTGTGATTGAAACACCCTGGCAGTTTCTTTCCTGAGCAGTTTTGCTGCCCCAAATGGTACAATCCAATGTGCCATATCATTACACCCCTGGTATTTAATTGTGTCCCCAGCCAGGTCATCTGTGGGCCTACGGGTTCAGCTTCTTCCATAATGAATCACAAACTGATGACTGTGACTTCGTAGTCCAGGAGGCACCCCTGAATGCAAGAGGTCCTAGTATGTGCTTAAGTGGATGCTGTACCAAGAATGCTGATCAACCAAATCCAGAATATTTGTCAGATTACCAAAATACTGACTTGTCTTCAGGGACTGCTAGACAAAGGCAAGTTCCCATCTACACTGAAGGTGTACAGTATGTGGTAGGCATTGCAGCATGTCACAACACTGTGAATGGCATCTCTCTGGGGGCTCAGACTTATTCCGACCTTGCTGGAAGGGACGAGGCATGTCCAGCTGCCATGATTCCCCAACAGCATGGTATCCCCCCCACCTCCCCCGCTGCTGAAGTCCCTTTAGGCCCCTCTTTACGAGCATATGCAAGATTCCAAACTGATATGGTCGCTGTGAAAACTGCCTTTGTGTTAGAAAAAGGCAGGAAGAAAATTGAGGGCACTGCATGCTCTTGCTATGCGCTCGCCTTGCATGCGCTGGTGGCCAGATAACTTGGGGGTGACCATGTGGTTAAGGCTGGGATGTCTGCCCAGTTTGCCCACAGTTAAATATTAGGGGCGTAACGATATGGCATATTGGATTGTGCCATTCTGTACAATGCTCTTGAGTGGATACACGGATCACACAAACACTGTTGCACTATCATGCTTCAAATATTAGTCTTTTATAATGCTGAATGTCTTAATCAGTTGAAAACGGAACCCGGAGACACGTCGAAGGAGTGCTTAATTTTCCTTAATTCCCTATTAAACATGTAGCATTACTGACACAAAGTATTAGTGATTGTTAGTGTTTTAAAAACATGTTTCATACAGTGATATTGCAGTCAGTGTTTTGCAAATTTTGCAAAAAATTGATCTGAATATGGCACTTGTCCACTTGTTTTCAGTCAACTCAATCATTTGCTGGGTTAAAATTTGAATTTAGTGCATTAAAGAAGAATGTGAAGATGGCACATACTAATTCTAATAATACCCCAGTTATGCCAAAATTGTAAGTTATGTTAGTTATTACTGTAATGCATAATTACATTTATTTATGCTTCTGAATAAAATCTGATCAAAAAACCTGCAAGATAATAAAAAAAAAATGTAATGTCACTAAAAGTCACACAAAAAACTCACAAAAAAGCACTTAGGCAAATGCAAGTGTTGCTATCAGCCACTAGCATAAACTGTTCACAAATGTGTGCTATGGATCAAGTAGTGCTGGAAACACTGGTGAATTCCAACTGCTCTCTAGAATTTTAAACTTTCTCTGTTTCCAACACATCTGATCCAGCTCATGAATCAGGTTTATTGGAAGCAGGTTCAGCTTGAACCTGTGCAGGCTAGTTGGTGGAGGATGGTATTTACATAGATAGATAAATATCAATGACATTACTATGAATAAATGAGTAAAGACAAATCTGTATCTGTATCATTGAAATTTAGGATAAAATTTTTAGTACAATGTGAATTTTTTTTTTTTTTTTTTTTTTTTTTTTTTTTTTTTTTTTTTTTTTTTTTGTTAAACAAAAGGTAAAATAGATAAACATAGGATAGCTCTACTGGTGTTTATTTTTCCGTGACATAAAAAAAAAAATAAAAAAATAAATAAATAAAAACTCTTGTATGTAATTATATTTGTAATGAAATTTTGAAGTCCAGGTGTATGAACATGCAAATCTGGTGGTAATGACATAAGACGTTTTGACCGAATGCACAGTTTACATTTCTGCTTCTTGCTTAGAGATGCAGTAAGTCCTATCTCTTCTTCCAAATTGCACTTCATAGACTAGATGCGAGACACACAGCAACTCATGTTTTATCCTTGATTTATGATTTAAAGCTTTTGACACATACAGATGATTTAAAAATCAAGTTTGCAGATGCATTCTGCTTGACTGACTGCTAATCAAAAATAACAGGGATTAGCTTAAGGTGTTTATTGGAAAGAAGTCAATCAACTGGTTAAACTGGCCCTCGGATTACAAGGGTCACATGAACAAACGTGAACTTATAAGAAAGCGACTACACTGTACCTAAGTTATAAATGTCAGTTCGAACCTTCTCTCTCTCTCTCTCTCTCTCTCTCTCTGTTTAAGCGGGGGTTGTCAGGAGCGCACTGTTCTACTCTAGCCAGAAGTATAATAGGAGCAGAGGATGAGGACTTTGAGAATGATCTGGGCCAGGTGAGCCACTTATTCCTTCTCAGTACACTGTCATTTATATGTATATATGATTTAATTGCGGGGCATTATCAGTCATTCATTGTGAATACCCTGATGAGCAAAAGACCTTTTTGCTCATGTTACCAGACTATGATTCATTTTAATCTTGTTGCGTCTCTCCTCTTCTCCTGGTGTGTTTCAGGCAGTGGATGATCAGTGCAGTCATTTTAACAGTATCGAACTGCTGAAAAGCAAACCCACCCACCTGCTGGTCTTCCTCCATCACGTCATCCTGCAGTTTGACTGTGCTCCTCTGGTGAGAAGTTGAGAGGCTTCTGCGTGCCTGACGTGCTATATGCGATAACATCGTTGTGTCATGAGTAAACACCAATGACTAGTGGTCATCGATGGAAACTGGTTGCTCACCAACAAACCGCAGTTTGTCTGTTTGTGTCAACACGCGTGCATTCATGTACGCGTGTGTCTATGTTTATTAGGATTATGCATGCGCGCATGCCTGTGCCAGAGTACATTACTTTTTCAGTTATTGGCACTTTGCGACAATCCTTATCCTAGTCTCTCTCTCTCTCAAAAGATTTCCGCTTCCTTGCATTTACGAAGAAGTCATAATTTAGCAAACTTTATTGCTCGAACCATAACTTTCACTTCATATAAAAAGCTGTTGTTGCACTAAACACATAGGGTAAATCTTGAACTCCTTTGATTATGTGCTTGTTAGTATAATTTGTTCAATGTTTGCGTAATTAAGCAACATCTAGTCGCAGGAAACGAACCAGGAAATGAATTCTGCTTTCTGTGTTTAAAATGGCATTTAAGTGCAGTTAAAATATTTTTAAATTTTTTTATTTTTTATTTTTTTAAATATAAATTGTCGCTGCATGTGCTCCAGTTTCATGTGTTTTAACTGCGTATTTGGTTGCACACTCTGGTGGTTTATTTATTTGACTCTAATTCTGTTTCTATTTACCATGTAAATGTACTTTCAATTAATATTTTAGTTCATCGATTTATACATTTGATATTTACGTCTTATACAGTGTGTGAGAAAATGTTGTGCAATGTTTATTTAAAACGATTAGGTGCAGTAAGATTTTGTATTTTGTTTCTAAATTGGCCGAATAATTGAGACAAAATTTCAAAATCTGAACAAAACACTTGTCGTTTTATCCGTCACCGTGTAGCCCTGAGAATTCCAAAAGCTGCGTGAAATAGCATGGTACTATTAGCACGGCCTTAGACAAAGTGTGACGCACCAAGCACGTCCATTTAGTCTGACTGTTTAAAAGATGCGTCTTTTAAAATCTTCGACTTCTAAGAGTAAGGCTGCATGTCATTATATTGCCTATAGTGTGGTGATGCTTGAGAATTTATATTGAAGAGATTTGCCATGTTAAGGGTTAAAATGATTCTGATTCATCTTGTGAAGCACGAGCATCTCTCCCTTTATTTTGCATGCTGCAAAGTGACCCTCCTGAGGTACTGTTCCCTAACACAGCACATCCTAGCCACTCTCTGTTTTCCTGGTAGTGCACATGTACGTAAATCCTGCTTTGGGTGCCATGGGTACACCAAGAATGAATGTCTCTTGTATAATATTAGTTGTCTTCTTGCCCATTTCTTCACTTGGAATTTCCTCAAATCACACCTGCAGCTAGTGATAAACCATGTTCTAGTTATGCATGTATCTAGTTATACAATGTTTTATATGGTTATAGTTATAAATGTAAGACAGTAGTTATTATTCTCCTTGAAAGTCGCTTTTATGATGACTGAAGGAACATCTGCTTTTCTGGTTGAACTCTACAGGTCAATATTTTCCTCAATAAACACCCCCCCCCCCCATTTATTTATTTATTTTTTACAGTGCTTGATCTGAGGATTTGACTCCTCTTTAATAGCACTACTGTACTTATTTACTCCATAGTGTACGAATGAGGAAAAATTTTGGACAATATTAAATATTCTCAGGTTGTCCTACTAAAGTCGTCCTAAAAGCAACACAAAACGAGTTTGCAGAAAGTTTTGAACAACGGGCCTCGTTTATCAAAGTGGACGCGAATGAGTTTATTCAGCCGTTACGCAAGAAACTGATTGATGAAAATCCAGCGAGTTTGAAAAATGTTTGTATCCTGCCAGAGCTCCTGAGTTTGTGTCAATTTATGTATAAGGAGATTCATAACTTACTAAGGAGAATGTCTGATGTAAACTTCAGTAGCTAGGCTTGAAGAGTTTTATATGCAGATTTATACGCGGATGACGTTGACAAGTTTAGTAAACATATTTTTCAAATTGCGCACACACACGCACATTCAAGCAAAACAGGCAAAACTTGTTTCATGCTGATGGCTTGAAAGAAAGCTGTCCGAGTATGATGGAAATTAGTGTTACTAGTTTATTAGTGTTGCGCAATGAAAATATTTCCACACAACTTTTCCTGAGAGATTGATAAATGAAGCCCATTTTCAGTGAATTTCCAAACTTCAGTAAAGATCAGCTTTCACAATTTCACCTCTGGCAGAAATTGTCGCTGACTAAGAAGAATGTTGAATGCTCGAATTTGGCTTAAATTTAAAGACACCTGAATGATCCTATTCTATCCTGACACCTGATGAGCCGTTCCATGTAGAAGCAGACACGTTCGCTTGTGAAACGTGGCATAAATGTTAGCAATTGATGACTTAGCACTTTGATTATGAAGCTTGAGTATGTTTGGAATAAGTGTTACAGCTTTGTAACGTGGAACATCTGTCTATCCATCCAACCACAGTTGTGCTACCTGCATGCTGACCTCTTCAGGAGCTTCAGCGCCAAAGAGACCAAGAAACACTTTGTGGACTTCTATAACAATTTCTTGGACAAAGGAGCAGTGAGTGAAATGCATGCTGAAACCACAGTGGACCATGGTGGAAATGTCTGCCTGTTTTTCATTGAACGTGTTTTGTCTGTTGTTTCTCAACACAGAAACAACGCATTATCTTTTTCCCCTACACTTTCCAATCTGTCTCCAATTACTGCATACTAGTAATATCATCATAATATTCTTTTCACCATAACCTTAATTACTCCTTGCTCTGGGTATGTATCTTTTTCTTCCCCCCAGATTCTCAGAGTAGCAGTACCATATCATATATCATATGAGTTAGGTAAGCAGACTCACAAAATTATACTGTTGAAATTATACTAGATATTATTATTATTATTATTTTTTTTTTTTACTGTTATTGTCATAATTTATTTTTATATCTTTAGAGAAAACATTTAGCATGCAACTGTTATACCTGTATTCAGAAATTAATTAGAACAAAATACACAACTCAATTATTTTTGAAGTCTTTTTGAGTTAATGCCAGAGCTTAATATAATTATTTTTAACAAAATAAATGTTTAACACGTTTATTAAAACGATTAACACCCTAAACTTTTTTTCATCATGTTATTGGGATTGTGTATAATATTTCTGACGATATTTGTTCGTTATGCCTGAAGTGTTATTGTCCATGTGTTCCAGACCGCACTCGTCCCGACCTCATCAGTGAGGACCAGCAGAAGCGATTTGCTCAGGAAATACAGAATATGCAAACCATGGAGGTCCTGCGGCAGCTTGAGGACTTCAGGTCAGAGAAGGATCATCACACTAGTGTGTTCTACGATATAACGATCTTATGACGCGTAACTCGGCATGCTTCTGTTCTGCCAAAAATATTTAGTCTGCCTGCATAATTATTACGTTCATGTTGTCAAACACCGTCATGAATATGGACCACTGGCAACTACGTGATGCAGTGCAGAATTAGGCCACCTTCCTATTTACATGTTTTCACAGACAAAATGGCGAAAAAACAACAACATTGTTTTCTAGTGACAGTTTATAATTTAATCTTTTAATCCCATGAAACATATTACTAGGACCTCAGTTATCTGTATCTCCTTATAGGAATGCTGAGAAATAATTACGTGACTGTCTGTAAATACTTAGTTAATTTGAAGAATTACAGTACTTTCTTGTTTGTCCAACTGTATAACCTGTTAGGCAGAAGAGGATGATGGGAATGACCCCCAATGAACTGGAGCTGAATGAGGTGGAGAATCACTATCCAACAGACCGCGTTCCCAGAGAAATGAAGGAGAAAGCAGTGGCTGAGAGACTTCTAGACAAGCTGACTGAAACCAAGTGAGTTTGTACAATTGAAAATGTGAGAAATTGTAGTTGTTGATGATGACGTATGGCTTTTGGGAATATTAATGTATATTAATATATTATGTGCCATAATCTATCATGACAGTAGTGCATTTGAGCCATTGAGAGCCATGGCTAATTTTATGGATTTGGATTTACAAGAAGTAACTGTCTGGAGTGGACATATTTTAGCGGGCACAGGACTCCCACTGTATAGACAAGTGAGCCACTCCAGGCCAGAGACAGCAGAGCTTGAAATCTAACAACCCTGTGGGAATTATTTTGTACAGAACACATGCAGAAATGATGACGAGCTTGAAGTATTCACTGAATGATGCGCATGACACACAGAGTTTTGCGAAATCAAAGCATATGAATGCTTATAATACAAATCCTGTCACATGCATTGGTCTCTATGAGCTTTACTTGACACACTGAGGAATAATCACCACACATAATAAGCCTGGGCCCCACTATAGTATAATGTCCTTCTAGACGATCATATATGATGTTCTGATTTTTTTTTTTTTCTAAGGTGTGTGTGGTGCATAAAATCCTATTGTTAGCCAGAAGGCAGTTTTCAGAGGCACTTATTTCACTTCATCATCTTAGTAAAGAGGGGTCTTCAGGGAGTCCAGCACCAGGGGAAGATCCCACACTGGGCTGTTATGGATTTGTCGTGGACGTAGGCAACTCATCCCTTTCAGCAAGGTCGTCAAATTAATGGGTCACCAGAGAGATGCCATTTATACTGCTGTGCGACAATTGGGATTTTTCCATTTAAATTTCCATTAAATAGCCTTAAAAAAGGACAGAGATACGAGCATTTCCAACATTTCAGCTTTAAGTGTGCGAGGGTGTCTGCCAGTAGCGGTAGCTGTCAAGGGGTGGGATGTATTATGCAGGAAGTGCACAGTCAGTTCTCGAAGTTGATGTGTTGGAAGCAGGAAAAATGGGCAAGCGTAAGGATCTGAACGGCTTTGACAAGGGCCAAATTGTGATGGCTAGACGACTGGATCAGAGCATCTCCAAAAATGCAGATCTTGTGGGGTGTTCCCGGTATGCAGTTGTTAGTACTTGGCCCAAAAGTTTTCCAAGGAAGGACAACCGGCGACAGGGTCATTGGGAGTGAAGGCTAGTCCGTCTGGTCTGAATTCACAGAAGAGCTACTGTAGAACAAATTGCTGAAAAAATTTATGCTGGCTATGATAGAAAGGTGTCAGAACACACAATGCATCACAGTTTGCTGTGCATGGGGCGGCGTAGCCACAGACCAGTCAGAGTGCCCATGCTGACCCCTGTCCACCGCCAAAAGCGCCTACAATGGGCACGTGAGCATCAGAACTGGACCATTGGAGCAGTGGAAGAAGGTGGCCTGGTCTGATGGATCACATTTTCTTTTACATCATGTGGACATCTGGGTGCGTCGCTTACCTGCGGAAAAGATGGCACCGGGATGCACTATGGGAAGAAGGCAAGCCGTTGGAGCCAGTGTGATGCTCTGGGCAACGTTGTGCTGAGAAACCTTGGGTTTTGGCATTCATGTGAATGTTACTTTGACACTTGCCACCTACTTAAACATTGTGGCACCCCGTCACATGCGCCCTGCCACACTGCAAAAATTGTTCAGGAATGGTTTGAGGAACATCACAAAGAGTTCAAGGGGTTCAAGCTCAATCCGATCGAGCATCTGTGGGATGTGCCGTACAAACAAGTCTGATCCATGGAGGCCCCACCTCGCAACTTACAGGACTTAAAGGATCTGCTGCTATCATCTTGGTGCCAGATACCACAGCACACCTTCAGAGGTCTTGTGGAGTCCATGCCTTGATGGATCAGAGCTGTTTTGGCTGTTTTGGCAATATTAGGCAGGTGGTTTTAATGTTATGGCTGACAGCACAGTGGAATTCTTTTCTTTGCATGTCCCAGCGTATTAGGAAGTTGGGGTCAGAGTGCAGGGTCAGTCATGACACGGCACCCCTGAAGCAGAGAGGGTTAAGGGCCTTGCTCAAGCTGACCTTCTGATCAGTAACCCAGAGCCTTAACCCTTGAGCCGCCACTGCCCTGTCTGCCCTGTTTTCAAATCGGTTGTGTAATGTCCAAATGGCCAACATTTTCTCTGTTATTCTGCTGCTGCTCAAAGTCTGAATCTGCAGTTCCTGGAGCAGGAGAGCAGCAAAAAAAAAAACAACAAAAAAAAAAACGCAAAACAACCTATTTAGTCACTTTCTAATTATTGTTAACATTTTCTGTAAAGTGTTAGATTTGACACTTTATATTTGTATCCATATTTAATCTTCTTAGTTCAAATTTCTTTTCCTTATTTTCTCTTTTGGCCAAAAATCTAAAAGTGACAAATAACCATTAAATAACCATTTTTGGCTGAAATATTTTGGTGGCATCCCTAACAAATGTAGTTAACTGATGTTAAATATGTACTTGTCTGATGTTAGCTAAGTCAAACATACAGTGATAGATTTTATTTCACTCTAATGAACTGAAAACATTCTTCATTTCTCCAACATTTCTCCATTTCTTTTTTTTCTGACAGAAAGCTGATAGCATGTGAGATTGGGGAAAGGGGCAGGGCTTCAAGGCAGTAACATATCAGAGTTAATATCAGAGAGGTCAAAACAACTGCACAAATCATTCCAGATTAATATGTCTCATCTTTCATATCACTGGGCAGAAAAATACTGCTCTATTGTTTTTATGTTTCTATGAGCTCATAATGCCAGCTTTACTAATGGAGAAATAGAGTGGTAGGGAAGGATGGGGAACAAGGAGGAGAGGAAGAGGTAGAGAGCCGATGTAGCCAGCAGTGACACGTTGGCAGGAAGTTATTTCTTTCTGGCTCTCTGCCAGAGTGATGGAAAGGGTAAGCTAAGGATATCCAGACTGCAAGGCGAGGCTGTTAAAACAGACTGGAGTAGTTTACTGAGGAACAGTATCCCAAAACATCTCACAATAAACAGCTTCATCTAAAGGCAAATGCCGTTGTTAAGACAACCGTCACAGTTTGAGTCAAAATACTCAAATGGCCTCTCACAAACTCCACAGTATGTTAAAATAGTAATGGCATGTACTAATAAAGTACCATATAGTAGAAAAGAGTATCTGTCTGGGTTTGCAAGCAATATCCAGTCCCAATTTCATTCATTCAGCTTTATTGCACAGTGTTGGGGAATTAGCCAGCTAACATTAGTTTGCTAGCTAAAACACAAAGTGGAGATCAAAAAAAAAGAAACAAAAGAAAAAGGTCCGTGAAAAACACAACCACCAAAGGAGAAGTAGACTTGCAAGTAGGCTTGCTCTCACACAATATAAGTTTGAAGTGCAAAAGTGCAAAGAACAAACGTACAAGCAAATGGAAAAGTTTACGGTTATATAACAATGGTCGCAAACTCCACAAGGACAGAGATTAGATTAATTAGAAATAAATAAAATGCCTTACCTTTTAAGCAGAGGTAAATAAGATAACTTTTTCATTAGTTTAACAACACGTTTCAATTACAGATAGGACTTTCTCACTCCGACAAGCTTTCTAGACTTAATTGTCATTTTATTTCTTTTCTTTTTTTAAAAAATTTATTTATTTATTTATTTTTTTGCCTCCATTGGGGCGTGATGACATTCAATGTACCTGAGATGGCAAACGACATATACCTCTGAAAAGTCCTGACAAACCCGACCCAAACAGACTTATTATATATAACTATAACTTATTATTACAGGTTTGCCAGTGAATTTTTAGCACTTGAGGAGCGTCATGTTTGTCATGTTTTAAAAGTATACCCTGACTTGTTCCGTTTTCAAAATTTTAAAACATTTTCGTCAAGTACGCAACAGATTTAAATGGTGAGAAATACAGTTTTGTGTTCCAGCAGTATTAAAAACAAATTGTCACCTATTTCAATTGCAGCCCTGCGATTGTAGCAGATGAAGATAAATGGTGAGTTCTCTTGCTTTTGTATCATGATGATGTTACTTTGCTGTCACTATCGTAGATTTGTTGATTGTCAGATAATCAGATAAAACTTCTTAACTGAAAGACTGTTTTGCTTATTCATGCTATAGGAGCCAAAGTGGTGTTAAAAGTTAAACCTTCTCTTTTTGTGTTCATCTCTTACAAAGTGGCTGTAAATGAGCAATGACAGCTGATTTTATTGGTAGTTGATCATGAAGCATTTTAGCAACTCTTGTAGACCGTACACATAGTCCATAAATATTCAGCATTAGGAATGAACTTACCACACCTTATGAGAGTGTCATTCATTATGTGACATTTTCAAGCTACTAGAACACATCTAATAAGTTAATTAATTATATGTGTGTAGTAAAGACAAGCCAGGAATAAGAGGAAATGACAGGAATTAATTCCTGATTGTTCTGAAAGAACAGTACTACGCTTTCTATTGTCCAACACATTTGCTATTTCCTTACTAATCATTTAAAATTAAACAATTTTTTTTTTAATTTTAAACAAGTATTCTTCTCTTTATACTTCCACCATTAGTTCTGCCATCTTTGGAGCAGTGGCTTTCTTCATGAAGCATCTGGGAGTTAAGAGCAGAGCACCAGACAGCAAGAAGGGCAAAGGATTTTTCAGGAGGAAGGTACAAGGAGACTCAGTCACCACAAGCTTTCTAGCAGGGAAACCTCAGACTAGAGGAGTTGCATAAATAGGTTTTAAACTATTTTTGAGACATTGAACTTGACTAAACTGTAGTCATATACATCTTACTTCTGACGTCTGATCAGAAGTTCATAGTCTGCATATTGTAGTTGGAAGTGAACTTATTTAAAATTGAGTAAACTTTTATTTGTGTACCTTTCGATGTAAATGCTAATTGCTTCAACAATATGAACTGCATCAAATTATGTTCTACTTATTTATTTATTTATTTATTTATTAATTATATATATATATATATATATATATATATATATATATATATATATATATATATAT
>CM074995.1:7193129-7215335 GCA_037576825.1 Pangasius krempfi | reverse complement strand
GTGTGTGTGTGTGTGTGTGTGTGTGTGTGTGTGTGTGTGTGTGTGTGTGTGTGTGTGTGTGTGTGTGTGTGTATGACTTATACCAAGTCCTCAAGTCCACACACACACATATACACGCATCACAAAGTGCATTTGTGTTCTTTAGGTTCAAAGGAAAGAAGAAAAGTCCAAGGTCCTCAGTATCTTGAGGATCGGAGGCAGCAGTACGTATCCACCCGCTTCTACTTTGCATGGATTGGTATTTATTAGTTCTGCATAGATATGAGGATTTGGTGATCGTGCAAACTCTGTGAACTGCCGCAGCTGTAGGACGCAAAGACTTTACACTATGACTCATTTTAACTAAGCATTTGTTGTTTCTTTGACGTAAGTGTTGCATGATGTATTCTGTGTATTATGACCTCAGCCCTATATTAATATGAATACCTCAGCCCTATATATGAAATGAAACCCTACCCAGCACTAAACAGAAACGATTGAGCTGGTTGAGCTTCTTGCAAACCTCATGCAAAACCATGAAAACTGTCTAAATTGTGTTATCTGTTGATGATCAAGATATCGAAATATTAGCTCTTTTCTCTCCCCTTTAAATGTATTCAGTTTAGAGAGGCAGCAGCACCAGATCTGCTGTAAGATATGTTGCATATAGTACACAGACCATTATGATGGTTAAGGTGTTGCAGGACTTAAAGGAACATGTTTGTTGCAATGTTTTCCCCTTGCAGATGAGGTCAAAGTGAGATTGGACATTGAAGGTACACTGGTTTGATCACTTTGTGTAGTCACTCCTTTTCTTACCTGGTCCACACCTTTACTAATCAAAACTTGAAATCAATGCACGTTTGCATGTTTTAAATTAAACACAGTAATGGTGTTTGGTTTGTTCTGTGTATGTATACCCGTAACCGAAATGAAAGACATTACCTTGAGTATTTAGTCAGTATTTAAGACATAAATAATACATTTATAATACACGATAAACTTTATCTTGTATTAATATACTGTAACGTCACCTGGGAGGAGGACTAACACTATCTATGTATCTGATTTCATCTCATATTCCTTCCTCAATAAGCGTATTTACTTCCTAGCCTACTTAGCCTCTATTGTTCTTGTGATAAGCCCTTTCCTATTTTCCATTACACTAAAGCTAAGGTGTCTGCATGCTGAAAAAAGTGTTTGTTTGTTTTTTTATATATATATTATTGGTGAAATTACTGTATTTCCCCCTGTGGTTTAATTCGTTGGTAACTATTTCTGTTGTTTATATTTCTTTCTCAGGTGAAAAGGAGAGGAGCAACGAGCGGAGGAATGCTGGGAGCACCACAGGACATCGTGGCTCCAATGCGGATGGAAGTGCACTACCCACCCAGGGTCGCAAATCTGGCACAGAGAGCAGTGAGATGCAGCACAGCAGCATTATTGTTACCTCCAGCCCTGAAGTTTCCCAGCCTGAGACAGGTAGGAATTTTTTTTATATATATGAAAATAACGTACAAATGGGTGAGAAATTAAAGGGGGAAAAAAACCAGCAGCTCTGTTATGTTGTGGAAGGCATTTATCTGGATTGGTTTGGATCCACGTATTCCCTTAAGGCTGATTTTATACTTGCTGTTAACTGCGCGCACACCAGATGGCCGCCGCACCAGTCCTGTGGTCATTTGGCACATCGCTTGTGCACATTTTCAGAACGTGACACCTGTGTAGCACCATGTCATATTGTGTCTACAACCAAATAAACAAACTAATGTTGTGTCTCAAATCACATACCATGCCATACCTACTATACCATACTATATCCTAGACTGTTATTGAGTAATAATGCTAGCGGTTTTCTTATTAGAGTAAGTGTTTGAATTTTAAAAACCTCTTAATCCTATCACGAGGTCTGTTTTGAGTACTACTCTTCTTAGTAGATACTTTTAAATGTAAGGCCAGAGTTTTCGATTTGAGACTCAGCCCAAAGACAGCAATCATGCCGAAAGCATAGAGCTTTAAAGAGAAACAGGGCTTGGCAATGTGTTCTACATCACTGTGCATGAAATCTCTAAACAGTAGTTTGACCTGGAAACCAGATGTTTTGGCTCTGACGTGCCATCTAGTGGATGCCGTGTTTGGTTTTCTAGATACACATAAGGTACGCAAGCGAGAAAGTAAACAGTGCCGCTCATGTAGCAGCCACGAAGAGTGGGGTTCGTGTCTCCAATACAGTTCCAGAGTCTTGTAGAATCTGATCTTGAAGAGAATCTTGAAGCTGGTCTGATGGCTCATGGTGACCCAGAACCTTACTACGACACTTTGTTGGTTTTTCCTTCGTCACCTGTCTACATACCCATCTTTATATAACTAGCAATTTCCTGAAAGTTTTAACAATGGTCTAGGAGCCTGGAGGCTTTGAGATATTCATTTACCAGCATTTATGTTCTTGTTCGTTCCACAGGTCAGACCAGCAGATGTTCGGACCACCAGCCTGTATCAGATGTCGGAGACGTATCTCCTGCATGCTCCGGTGTTGGCATCTCTGTCTCGGAGCCTCCATCTTTAATCGACATCCCTTTAGAAGAGAGCCATGAAAAGGACAGGTAGTTTAGGAGTAACAATAACAATAAGCCTCTTAACACAGCCTGAAACGGAAGAGATTAGTTACCACTCAGTGTTTTAAGATATTGGACTGTGCTGTGACTGAGGGAGAGTGGTAAAACACCATCACCCCCTGAGTCCCTGCTGTGCGCTCTTCGTTGCTGCCGCTGCTGGCAATGCTGTCTATGCTCCATGTCGACAGAACCGCGCCAGTTTTGTCCCACTCTCCCTCATTACGCGCATATGCATAAACGTTCAGTTCACTTCCCCTTTGTGCTGTCCTTTTTCTATCCACCTTTATCTGTCTTTCCTGTCCTTCTCTTACCTGTCTTACTTGATATTGTTAGGTTTGTATTGAAAGCCTACCAAGAGCATTTGTCCATGCTGTTTTCTTTTATAGCAAGTGTCTTCTGTTTGTTCACAGAGCGAAAAGAATACACTGTGGCTTCAGGCTTTTTTTATTTATTTATTTTTTTTTTTTAATATACTTTGTGGTGAACAGCTTTGTCGAATATGCAGCAACTCAGACTGTATTTACTGAGAGCATCTTCAGCTGGTGAGCTCACACATCCAGATGTATTGTGCTATGTTTGTAAAGTCTTTGTCTGGTTTATTCTGTCGCCCTGTTTGTTTGCAGTTGCTATGTTGAAGCCTGTTTTGCTTTGCTGTCTTTTCAGTTTTTGTCTAGTGTTTTTTTTTTTCTTCTTTTTAAGTAGCTGAGTTTGTGCTGGCATTCTTGGTTCAGTTTTCACTGCGTTTGTGGTGGCCCTTTACAGTGGTCATGTGTGAGTTAGGTTTTGATAATGTATTGATTGGAGAACTGTTTTTGCTTGTCCTGTATTTTACAGACGGAAGACAAGGTGGGTCTTCATGACTGAGACATGGATATTCTGCCAGCTTCAGCCTGCTACTGTTTCCACACTCATTTTCATACCACGCACAGAAGAGCATATGTCATATACCACACCTATGTGGTGGTAGAATATAACTTAAACAGTGTTCCTGTAAAACTGTTTTAAAAGTATACCTTTAATTCTTCTTTGTTATAGTTTTCACATTGCAAAGGGCAAAATATGGCAAACTTAGCAACTTTTAAATCTGATATTGAAACCGTTTTTTGCATCAGATAAGACCTTGCTGAACCTCTTGGACGTGTAATATTTTTGGCCCTTAAGACTTCAGGTTGCACTGTAGTTACTGTAAGCAAACCTCTGACCTTGTGATTGTGCCGTTTTAGCTGTGTTCAGGTGGAATAGTGGGAGCTGTGTCTATGTGTGTACTCTGCACAATTTTACTAATATTTTCTAACTTGAAAGCCGTAGTTGCTTATATTACTTGACCTGTTGCTCATCCTACACAGAAGTAGCTGTATATTCAGTTGTATGTCATAGATGTGTAATAGGCTTGCTCAAAGGAGCTCCAGATTCTTGAGGTGGGAATGAGACTATGTGAGATTGCTGGCTGTTTGTCATTATTTATGATCTCTCTTCATATTTTCTCTTCCTTAATCTTTCTTTTTCACTGACGCATGTTTTCATTATCCTCCTGCCAATTTCAAAATCTACTTAAAAACCTACCTCTTTCTTTCCATATCTTGCTTTCCCCCCCCCCCCCCCATCACTCACCTCTCACGTTGCACCTGTTCTTGCCCTTTCCTCTATCGTCCTTTTCTTCCTAACCGGTGTGTATTCAGGAGTGTGCGCCGCAGTGAGAGTCTGTGCGTGGATCGCTGTCACACTCGCCGTGTTGGCTCCGCTCGGGCTAAACAGTCTCGTTCCCGTAGTGATGTGGACCTTCAGTCAACTTGCACTTCCCATCCCCCTTCACCTTTCCCCCAACCCTCCAGCTTGTAAGACTGCATGAAAACACAAATTTACATCAAAGCACAAACACTCAGATTTAATCAAAATTGCTACAAAATGTATACGCACACTCTTAGACATTAGCCTCAGGTGGCATCACGTATTATATCACCCGTAAATTAACATGCACGCACCGAAACATGCTAACACTACAGACACAAATACACACGCAAACATGTTCATAAACATCCCGTAAGCACTCCCTGGGAGGAAGATGCACAGCAGGGATTCAGTAACCGATGCTGTTGGTCATAAGAAACCAGATGACTTATCTATTTCACTCACCAGTTTCTTTGCCCTTTAACTAAATAATGCAGATTCAACAAATTGAGAGAACACAGAGATAGAAGTGAATAGTTGTGAACCATTTTCGTATTTGTCTCTAACATTGTGCTTTCACTGTCTCTAGTGTGGATGCGCCAGTGTTGCCAGCTGATGGCTCTTTTATAAGCAATACCTCTGGCCCCTTAACTCAGCAAGAGGAAATGGAGCCCCGGCTCCTGGAATTAGAGCAGGACCCACCCAACTGGAGAGAGCTTGCTCCCAGCGAGGTTCTGAGTAAACTCACTAAGAAAGAGACTAAGAGACAGGAAGTCATCAATGGTAAGTGGATGTACATTCCCACAAGGCCAGAAACCCATACAAATGGAATGTGGATAGGGATGAAGATAGAAACTAACCACGTGCTACATCCAACATTATTATGGAAGACTCCTACACTTACACTTACATACAAACATGTTCTGCTATGCATGGAATTGTTTTAGCATAAATCTCAGTGTTGTGTATGAACACAATCTAGGTTTATTCATTCATTCATTCATTCATTCATCCATCTTCAGTAACTGCTTTATCCTGGGTTTTGTTTTGGTTCCAGAGCCTGTTCCAGACCTGCCAACCTTAACACGTTCTAACACTGGCATAATCTACAAATTATCACTCAGAAATACTCAACAAATGAGGAGGGTTTTTTTTTGGGTTTAACAATAAAATCAGCAGACTAGCCAGTTGAATCTGGAACACAGTTGCCCAAGTGTTTTGAACTCTTTGATATTAACTGACACCCTGGAAGCTCAGCCCCTTCCCCAATCTCATTTTAGTAATCTCTCACCGCCACTCGATTTTCCTACTTAAAAGATCTTCTGACACCGCGTCCTTGCTTTCTCTCAAGGTAAATGGAGAATATTTAAGCCACTGAAAAAATTTCAGCCTGAAAATAGTCAAAAAGGCAGTTTTTGGCTGCAGCAATCAAACCTGTTTAGGCAGAAAGTGGAGTATGGTTGGGGTTTAACAGTAACCAGCAGACAAGAGCAGACAGTTCTCTTCCATTAGCGCGCGCGCACACACACACACACACACACACACGTGCACACACACATACGTTCACATTCACTCACACCTAGGGGCAGTTTGCACGCCTGCATGTTTTTAGACAGTGGGAGGAAACCCACACAGACATGGGGAGAACTGTGAAACTCCACCCAGACAGTAACCTGAGCCCAGGATCAAAGCAGGGACCCTGGAGCTGTAAGGCAGCAATGCCATCCACTCCTCCACCCTGACACCCATCTAGTTGTGTTTAGCACATCATTTCTACTGAAGTTCATAATTATGTTGCGCCTTGGGTTGCCTCTAATCCCATTATGACTTGTTTGTTTGTGAGTTTTGCACTTGCAATGAAATGGTTAAAATATCTATATATAAAACCCCACCTCTGATTTTCTGCCCTATTTTCCCTACAGAGCTGTTTGCAACAGAGCATGCCCACGTGCGCATGCTGAGTGTACTCCAGACAGTGTTTTCTCGTCCACTGGAAAGAGAGGCAATCATGGATTCTACCGATCTGGACACCATCTTCCCTAGTTTGGATGAGATTATAGAGATGCACTGTGAGTCCTCTCTTGGATGACCATGTATCACGTTTAGTATGAAGTACTAAGGCCATCTAAATGTATTGGAAAATGATTCTTTCAGATGCTTTCTATGAGAATCTGAAGAAGCTGCGCCAAGAAGATGAATATGTGGTTAAAAATATCAGCACTCCGCTGCTCAACAGAGTGAGTACCATCATTTGTCTCAACAAGATTTGGATATCTTTTGATTATTATATCATTTGGATAACAAGAGTCATGCAGGGGGTTTATGAAAAGCTTGCATACGACAATGCTTTCACACATTTCTCACAGTTTAATGGCTCAGAGGGTGAATGGTTCCAGAAGCTCACGGCTCGTTTCTGTAGTCGTCAGTCATGGACTCTGGTTCAGATCAAGAACAGACAGAAGAAAGATCCCCGCTTCAATGCCTTCATACTGGTACATACACAAATGCAAACACTTTATACACAGCTTTCCAGTCAGTGGTCGATGCACATGTGCGGTAAAATGTTGCAAGCTATTATTTAATATCAGAATCACTATATGATGTTTGTAAGCTGTTAAACAGAATTCCAGAAGATTCATCTGCTCATTGGATTTAATAGGAAGGAAATAGCAGCTGCATAATTCTCTTTTTTAAAATTGATTCATGGGTAAATTACTATTATTATACTAATTAAGCTGATTTATTGGACTAATATGTGCAGGCATTATATAGTGTCACTTGTGCCATAGTGTATGTGTATATATATATATATATATATATATATATATATATATAAATAAAAGACCTAAAATGCACAAATATTTTCTTTTCTGTGTTTTAGGAGGCCGAGAGTAAGCCACAGTGCAGAAGGTTACAGCTGAAGGACATAATCCCCATCGAGATGCAGAGACTAACAAAGTACCCACTACTGTTGGAAAACATTGCCAAGAGCACAGGTTTGTTTTGTTTTTTATGAACTGGTTCAAAATTTGTCTCCGGGTAAAAAAAAAAAAAAATTTATTAATAAAGAAAGCTGTGGTGAGCTACTTGCTGAAGGATGTAGAATATGTGTTGTAAAGGTTTTCGTGTGTGGGTTGTTCATTCATTCATTCATTCATTTAGTACCCACACAGTGTCAGGGTTAGGGTCAAAGTGAATCTGAAGCGTCAAATACACAATAAGCGTGAATTCAGGGCTGCATCCCAAAATACTTAAACAGTATTAACTATTTTTGGTTTGGGATGTGCCCCAAGTATTTATGATTCTGAGGTTATACACTATATGGCCAAACATTTGTGCACACCTGACCCACACACCCATATATGAGTCTTCCCCAATCTGTTGCCACAAAGTTAAAAGCACACAATTGTCTAAGATGTTTCTGTATGCTGTAACATTTACAATTTACCTTCACTGGAACGAAGGGACTCAAACATGTTCCAGCATGACGATATCCCTGTGCACAAAATGAACTCCGTGTAGAAAAGGTTTGCCAAGGTTGGTTTGGAAGAACTCCTGGGACTGTGCACCAGGCCATCATCAGGCCAACATCAATGCCTAACCTCACGGATGCTCTTGTGGCTGAACGGGCAAATCCCCACAGACACACAACAAAATCTAGTGGAAAGCCTTCCCGGAAGAGTGGAGGTTATTATAACAACAAAGAGGGACTGCATCTGGAATGGGATGTTCAAAAAGCACGTATGGGTGTGCTGGTCAGGTATCCACACACGTTAGGCCGTGTAGTGTATCTACCGTTATTGTCATCACCCCAGGTTCAAAGAAGTGTTATGAGAAGGCAAAAAAGCTTCATGGTTTTTATTGATCGAATAATTTGCGGTACAGAGAAGTACAGAGAAACACGCAACATGCACAGTCAGCAGCTATGTTGTTATCATGCTAGCTAAAACAGAGCAGACAGTTTAAATCAAAATTAGATGTTTTATCAAGGATACAGATACGTAAATGAACTCGCTTTTCTCCGATTTAACAGCGGTTAGCAATGGTTGCCATTTTATGACATGTATGCAACTGTTTTCTTCTCACAGAAGATGATACGGAGAAAGAAAATATCCAACAGGCTGCTGAGTGCTTTCGTAAGATCCTAAACCATGTCAACGAGGAGGTGAAGCACATGGAGAATCTTCTGGTAGGAACATCTTTAGAGAAATGTTTATTTTCCGAATTTAATAAAATGTTAATAAGACAATGATATGTTAAGGGCTTTGAAATGATAAAAGATGGGTGACTTCTGGCTGAACACGCTAGCTCTTAAACTGATGTGGTACTGAGCAGTTATCTCTTCCATACACCGCACACTGCTGTAATATTTTTACTGTGGCAATATTGTTACACACACACACACACACACACACACACACACACACACACACACACACTGGTACATCAGAGAACACTGCAAAAATCTTCCAGGATGCCAGTAAAAGGGGTATGTTTTTTTTTTTTTTGTTTTTTTTTTTTTTAAATGACATTTTTATTTATTTTTGTCTTAAGACTTGGTAATGACTTGACTTGAGAGTGTCCTTTAGCGGTCCATATTCACCATTCACAAAAGTATTCATTCAGAAATAACCCATATAATTTAATTTCCCCATAACTCTTATCCATAATCTCAACCCGGGCGTGTCAATCATATGGCCCATGGGCTCAGACGGGCCCAGTCAAGCTTCTCATCCGGCCCATCAAATAAATATAGAGTCCATGTTCTAAATGAAAATTGCCTTGTTCAAAAAAAAAAAAAAAAAAAAAAAAAAAAAAAGAGCTTGTCTCTGTTATTCCACTAGGGGGCAAAACAGAGCTATGACCACCAGGCCATCACTTCCACTCCTGAAAAATGTGTTAATGATATGATATATAATTTTTCATTAGCACGTCTAAAAAAACTGATGCTGTACCCATGCTTATTTCCAGAAGAAAAATTTTAGGAAAACTTGAAAACTATATGGTTGAACTGCAGTTGTTGATGAGTTTTGATATGTGTTCAATCTGTGTGCATTGAGAATCTAACTTTCTGATTAAATGAAAGCATATTTAACAGTTGCTGTTGATGTGTTATTAGTCTACTAAACTTTTTTTTTTTTTTTTTTTTTTTTTTTTTGTTTGGATCTGGCCCATTTGACATTGGACTAACACCCCTGTTCTAAGCATAACCCATAATATTAACCTCCTAATTTGCTGTTTTGCTATTTTGCCTATTTTCTCTTTTTTTTTTCTGTATGTCCCCCTAACCCTAATGCATAAGCTATAATGCCCTCTTACCTTCCCTTACAAGACTTTAAAAGACTACCAGCGCAGGCTGGACACTTCAGGGCTGAAGCCCAGCAACGAGCTCTACACAGAGTACAAGGTAAGACATTGTCTCATGACTCTGTGTACTTACTCAGCATCATCTAACAGTATCAATGTCGGGTCTTTAAGAGATTAGTCTCTCTTTCAGAGCTTTGACCTGACTACAAGGTGTATGATTTACGAGGGGCCACTTACATGGAGAGTGACTAAGGAAAAAGCTCTAGGTAACTCCTGTTGTATAAGTCTGTGTATCATTTGCGCCACACTTTTTCAAAGTATTATTTTGACAGATAATTAATTACCATTCTTAATGGGATTTTAGACTAGTAACACTGACGTGTGTGTGTGTGTGTGTGTGTGTGTATGCGTGTCCAGATGTACAGGGTGTGTTGCTGGGAGACCTGTTGGTCCTTCTGCAGAAACAAGATGATAAAATGCTGTTGAAATGCCAAAGTAAGAGTAACATTGCTGTCCAGGAGGGCAAACAAATGCTCAGCCCCATCATAAAGCTGGATTCGGCTTTCCTCCGGGAGGTGGCCACAGGTAACCGTGTGTGTGTATGCGTCCGTGCACGTCTCGCAGGTAGGAAGGTGAGACTGCAGCCAGAAAGTGACATTAATGCATTTTTTTTTTTTTTTTCCTTTTCCTTTTCCTTTTCCTTTTTCAGATCGTAAGGCCTTCTACGTCATCTTCACTTGGGAAAGTGGAGCACAGATCTATGAACTCGTGGCCCAGTCTGTTGCTGAACGGAAAATGTGAGTGTGTTAGGGGTTAAAAAGCAAAGCAGTAGGGTTTGCAGCGGAACAGAAGACATCAGAAGGATGAGCAGTCATTGAACAGTAATCCGTACCTTAGTTTGTGAATGGACACAACACTTTGTCTTGTAGATGGACAGATTCGATAAAGTCATCAGTAGAGGAGTTGAAAAAGAGTGGCGGTAATACGCTGGACAGGATGAGGCACGGCAGCGTGGCAAGTAACAGCGTCGCACTGGCGTACAGCCCCTCGTGAGTGTTTCCTGTGTTCTTTAAATGTCTGCCAGAATGCCGTTTTCACTTGTTATAATGGCATTTTCTATTAATTTAGCTTAATTTGGGTTTATGTGGTTAGTTCCAGAAAATACAAAAAAAACAAACACACACAATAATAGACAATGTAATGAGTCAAAAGTATAACCGAATACAAAAATGTAATACAATAACTTAGTTTCATTGATGTCTATTGGCTTTCATTTGAATTTATTTTATTGTCTGTTTGAGATTTAGGAAATAATGAAAAGTATGTTTTTAAGCCTGTAATACATTTTTATATTGAACTATATTATTGCTTTATTTAGCAATAAAATACAGGAAGATGAATTTGCACCTCCACTTGTGTCACTTATCAACTGACACTTCAGTCAGTGCACTTATTTGTGTATTGTTTACAGTCAGGTCCATAATTATTGGCACCACTGGAAAATTGGGGTTAAAAAAAAAAGGTTATGAAAAATATATAAGGGTAAAAGTTAGATTTCTCTCATATTTTCTGTGTGAGATTAGGCTGATTAACCAAAACTATATATTTTCATAAGCTATTTAACCCATATTTGCCAGGGGTGCAAATAATTCAAGAGCTAACTGTAAATAAACACAGTAAATATGTGTACCCCAGGATCTGAGGGAGATATCTATATAAATAAATAATCCCACTGCCTATAATGATACCAACCACAACTAAAAATCTTTCTAAAAGGCTTACAGGTTAAATTAGTTTTCATACACACACAAAGATGCATACACACACTGACTCATTTCTCTTCTTTAGACTGAACCCCCCTCTCAGCCCTACTGACAATGGACCAGACATACTGAAAAACACTGCTGGTAAGAATTCTTGCTCATTTGCCATTAAGGGCGTTTTCACATTTGGCCCAAATACACCCAGAACCTCTTTATTTGTGGGAGGGGTTCAAAATCGCACGGTTCTTCTTCTGTAGAGTAATTCCTTCCGAGCAATGGATTGATTGTGCAATTCTGTGCATCTCTTTTGTGCACACAGGTTTGCAAAATGGTAGGCACAGTGTTTTGTAGGTGCAGTTTTTTTTTTTTAAATTTTACTTTTGGTAACAACACAACAAAGAGCCATTATTGTATAAGACGATTTTTAGCCACGCAGTCTGGCATGAGACACGCGTTTTTCACAATGGTCTCGGCGCAAGCACTCGCACCACAAAGATTGAGCCCCAGACCACCATTTTCAAGACTGCTCCTGGGCTCAAAAACAGGTTTCGCACGCCACAAAATGTGCTGAACGGTCGGGGCAAATGGCCTTGGAAGAAAATGGAAGTGAGAACGTATTGCATTTCATTGATCTTATTGCACTGTTGTGACTGTGATACATCTTCTAATTAAAAAAGGTCAATATAAGGACAGCCTTATGGATGAAAAGTTCAGACACACTCAGCCCTCACTGATTGACTGCTTAGCTGCCAGTGGATTTGACCCACTGGGTTACAGCAATGCCCCTCCAGAGAGGTCAGCCATTTTGGCTTTGGATGAAGGTCAGTGGTCTTTCGATTTACTTGCGTGACAGATCTTACTTCGATATATGTAGGTAGTCAGTAGTTGCAAATGTAATGGTGGATGTACCATACTGACATGAGCAGCATTCGCACATCAATGTCCCAACAGTAATGTCCTTGAAGACACTGTTAGTCGGAAGTGCCTTTCTGTCTAAGAATGCCCAGCCTGATGGGGAGAGTGGAGCAGAGCCGGGGAAGCAGGAAAATGATGGAAGTCAGTCACAAGGTTAACCTTATATTACACGTAAACCCTGTTGGTTGATGATGCATGTTCCCCCCCCCATAGTTTCAACATAGTTGTGAACTCCAGCTGTGGTAAATGCTAATGTCATATTTTCTTTCATTAGTGGAAGAGCACAGTATGGAGTCGCAGGAGGACGGGCAGGATGAAAAGGCAAAAGGAGACGAGCAGAGAGCAGTAACTGCTCCTCTAGTGCTTTCACAGGAGCAGATGGAGGAGGTCAGCAGAAAACTGGAGAGTTTGGAAGAGCAAGTAAAGAGACTACAGGTTAGAACGGTTTGACTTAAAAGAAAAAAGAATTGGATAAAAATGCAGATTTGTGTAGGAGCACCGTATTCTGGTGTGAGTTATTACTCAAACATACACCAAAAGAGCAGTCTTCTCCCCCCCCCCAAAAAGTAAAAACGTAAAAGCATACGAGCCGGTTAACGTGGGAATCTGATATGACTGACGTATCTTTTTCCTAGAAAAGACAGAAACGTCTTCAAGTGTTCACGTTTTCCCAAGTGCCTGGTGGTTAGCGTAAAAAAAACCCCGTATATACACACACACACACACTCCAATTTCTACCTCAGAGAAGTGATTTGTGAAAGGGCTACATCAGCAATGTGCTATATTTCCATGTCATCACCATCGCATGGCGGATTGTGTGTGATTTGCTGAAATGTATTTACAGAATGTGGAGGAGGAGTATCACAGGCTACAAGAAACCCTTGCTAAGTTCACTATTCAAAGAGGCAACTACAACTGAGGATCACTCCAACCTGCTGGTCACCAGGTAATCCTCCCTCTGCTGTGACTTCACTATTGTATATTACACCTGACTTGCAGCGTATAATATCGTTCATATTCTCAGTGCGTGTTTACACGTGAAGATTTTCGCAGTCTGAATGCATGGTATGAAATCCAAGAAGTGGGGTTTAGTGCCAGCGTTATTTATTTCCTGTCTCAGCAAAACCTCATCTCAGTGCGATTCTTCACCTGACCGCAGTGAAGTTATGTAGCATTTCCGATTCATTCGACATTCAGGAGCAAAGCCGCTCTTCCTGTTGAAAATAACATACAATGCGCACATGATCCATCAGTGCGATGTCTTTACGCATCTTCTGATGTTATCGACATTAAAGGACATTTGTCCAATATTCCTGTTAGCACAATATCTGAAGAATGAGTGGTATTCGTGAATATTTGTAGTATGCACATGGAACTGTAATTGTAACCAGCAGACAAACTGATTCGATTTTGGAATTTATCCAAACAGGCTCACGGTCAACTGAAATTCGAGTTCTTCTTCAAAGCTTCCTTCGTGTTCGTCATACAGAGATGTTAGCTTTTTCACTTCATGTTCAGGAATTCAAGGCCCATTTTCTGGCTGGCTAATATTTTTGCCGTCGATTCATCCAAGCATGGTCAAGGCATATTTGAAAGGTATTTGAGACATACAAATTAGTAAGAAGAAGGGACTAGACTGGTCAGTGGTAGAGGTATCCGCAGTGCAGCCTTTCTTTTTTTTTTTAACTGCTGTTTTTGCATGCGTTCCACATCCTCTCTGAATTTCTGGCAAATATTAAAGGTGGAACTTTATCGAAGTCAGCTTGCATCTTGCGTCAGCTTCAGAATGTCAACCTCACTGTTATTTTAAAGAGGTTATACTCTGTAACATCTGTGTTCAAGACTGCATTCATGGAGCGGATTGTGACTCAAACACCCGCAGAAGGAACTGGCTAATTTAAACACTGAAAGCACACAGACTCAAAGGTTTACATGTTACATATTCTTCTATTTAACAGACCGTTAAAAAGATTACGCGTCTCATTCGATTGGATGGGATCCACGTTCGGATGGGCCTCGTTTAGTTTACTCTTTTCCGCCTGAGATGTACTCGCTAATGTTTTATTCTGATCGAGCCATCGGTCTGATTATTATAGGATAATTATAATTAGGCTGCATGTAAACGTAGCCAGTGTGATGGACAAGGCCAAGACGGGTAAATCACTGATGTTGGCATTTCCTGTTTTCTAAACAGTACATTCTTAAACGTCTCTCTTCTCTCTCTTTTTTTTTTCTTTTTTTTTTTCTCTCCTCTGCAGATTGTCTCTAGCCCCAACCTGATGATGTGGTGAAAGAGTCACTTACAGAAAGGAGAGAGAGAAAGACTGTGTGTGTGTGTGTGTGTGTGTGTGTGTGTGTGTGTGTGTGTGTGTGTGTGTGTGTGTGTGTGTGTGTTAATTTTAATTTTATGCAGAATTCCTGGTCAGGATAGAGAAAATGTACTTGTCTCTGTGCCGTTGCCATTTTGAAAGAACATGAAACAAAGACGAGGGTTGAAAGTTGGAGAGATGTGGTGAGGAAGGGGATTGATTTTGTGGATTAATCCCGAGTGGAACTGGGTTGGCATCTGCTGATATGTATATCTATATAAGTGGGATATGGAGTCTGGAAAATATTTGTGTGGATATGGAGTCCCTCACTCTAAGCCACAGGCGCTGTTTCTGTCACAGCGCAGCATTTACACAGCGTAAGCATCGTAGTTACCGTCTCGCGCTCACACGCGCTTCTGTCTTTAGCATGTTGGCGTGAGGCGAGTGCGTGTGCACGCGAGTCGACTCGACGGACTCGAATTCTCGACATCCAGCTCTTTAGAAGAACTTAGCTGTGTTTTAACGTCTATGCATAATTGTCAGAGCAGATTTTTTTTTTTTTAATAATTTATAAATGGTAGTCTCGCTCGCCTTCACATGGATTAGTTTCAGACCAAAGAGGACCTAAAGCAGCACGTTTAATCTAATGGTTAGATCTGATAAGAACTATTTAGCTTTTACTTATATAAGCATATGCAAGATTAGCATGGAGGACAAAATTAAAATGCACTTACATCCCTTTCTTATGTTCTATGCATATATATATATATATAAATAAATATATATATCTCATAAATACATTATGTAAGGAAGCAAACACAAAGCTGACACTGGAGACTCCTTCCGTAAAAGTTAAATAATGTCTCCTTATTGAAACCACCCTATCAACGATTATGTTTTCTTTGCTAAATATAAACATTTTTTACATTTTTTAATCCATTTATTATTAGGCTTAACGTACGTGAGCTCATATCGTAAAGGTCAGTCTAAAGTAGCTGATGTTATAAAAAAATGAGCCATCTGACCAATCAGAATTGAGAATTCAGCAGCGCTGTTGCATAAATACAATTATAATAGCTAATTGCGTATTAAGTGTAATAGTGCTTTTAGTCTGGTCTGTGTAAGGAATAACACACTTCAGACTGCTGTCATACATGGCGTAACGCTCAGCGGATTATTTTCATAGCAGTGTCTGAAGCGCGTTATTCCGCTTATGCCGCAGCAATTTGCGATTACGATTTTTAATTTATTAACGACATCACATTTTTAACTGTTTATAATTTAATGTTATAGAACATTTGTGAGAACAGTTAGTTCCTGCTGTTGATTGTTATAGTGGTTGTAAACAGTCATTCCCTCACTAGCTTGTCTTTTTTTTTTTTTTTTTTTTTTAAGTTAATTGGACAAAAAAATTTAACTTGTCAGGTTACCTAGAAACCAGAAAGCACAAACTCCGCTGTCAAAGAAATGTCTCCTAACCAAAAAAAAAAAAAAAAAAACCTTCAAGTGAATGATTATAGCTTCTTATATACATTTTATTTCTCTCTTTATTATTAGGATTATTCAGAAGGTTCACATGCAGTGCTGTATAATGCTAATCAACACCTTCTGACCAATCAGAATTGAGAATTCGACAGCGCTGTTGTATAAATATAAATAAAATAGAAAAAAAAAAAATCAAACAGTATATTAACAGTAATTTGAATCTTTGGCTGTATATTTTTAACCTGCAGTTTTGCCGTAAATGGACTTTGTAGACTTTAAGCTTGGAAGTGTTGACACACACACCGGGTGTGTGATTGGATGAGAGAAACATTCAGCAGAGGCCGTTTTCACTTACGTGTATGTATTTTTGTTGCTGTTGCTGTTGCTAGTGCTCCTTCAGAATTCACTTACCACAGTAATTATGCAACTACCAAATCCAACAGGAAAAATCTATCGTGCCTATCATTGTTCTATTGCCGTTGCACCAGGACCTCACAAAGAAGTACTGAACTGTACAATGCTGGAAGGATGGAAAACGGACTCTGCTGTGGCACATGACGGTGTACTCCGAGAGAGTCAATCAATCTTGCTTTCACTCTCACGCCATAGTGTATTTTTGTGATGTCTAACCAGCTAATGCACACTTTTTTTTTTTTTCTTTTTTTTTTTGAAGTGTACAATGCTATTTATAACGCAGGGTGGATTCTGCAAAGAATTTAGACTTGTATTTCTTTGTTCCGGCTCAGTGGCTGTGTAGAGAACCTAGTTGGCACTCTTCCTCTTTCTCACCATCAGTAGATGAAAGGCAAATGTGCTGAAGTTTCAGTTCCACGTCTAAAGGGTCTGGTGGCAGTTTATTACTGTCGTTCACATCGTGCACTGTTTTTAAATTCAACTTCTGACTCCTCATATATTGTGTTTCTTCTTCTATGCTGAACCAAATATTCTCTTACCTCCAGAGCTGTAAAATGTAATTTCATGACCTTTTTTTTTTTTTTTTTAAGTAAACTTCCTATTTTTTTTTGGCTTTGACTCCTCAGTGTAGTACTTTGTATATTTTAGGGGTAATGTCACTCTGTCATAGCTACCCCTGATTAAAGCAAGAACTATTCTGTGTATTTGTGCTTTTTATATATATATATATATATATCATGTTTTATCATGTAAGATACTTTGAAAGCATTGAGGTACATTTTATTACTACTGTAATTTTCCTGTTCTTTTTTTTTTCTTCTTTTTTTTAAATAAATGATTTCAACAATTGCTAAAATTTGCTACGACTGATGTAATTGTATGTGCAAAGAGAGAGTGTGAAAGGGTGAAGGCAGTAGAAAACATTTGGGGGAAGAGGAAGGATGAAGAGTGGGCAGGGGAAATAAGAATGGGTGGGAGTGAACAGAAAAATGCGATAATATCAAAGTGTCAACCGACATCAGGAGGCCATTTTATTGCACCTGTTTGCTCAACTTCATAGACGATGGAGGCAAGATTCTTCTTCTTGTTCTGTGTCTTTGCAGGTAAGCACCTCATATTACACAATTTGTGCTTTTTTTTTTAATTTTTAAATTTTTTTTTTAATTTTATTAGGGTCACATATTTTCTATGGCTTGTCACTGGAGTGGTACTCTGAAATGTACTTCGTTTGTAGCATTAATATTCATCTCTCACCTCGAAAATTAAATGTAGTGTGCATTTAAGTCATGCCATAACCATTGTCTTTAAGGTTCTAATTGTGGACTTTAAGGAGTTTCAAATGTTTAAAACACACACACACACACACACACACACACACAGACAGATTTGCATGTCTTCCCTTGCAAAAGAAAAAGGATGTAAAGAATGTCGTACATTCAGTATGTATTAAAGTATGTATAAAGAGCTGACGTTAAAAGTATGCGCTTTTCATATGAATTATTCTTTTAAAAGTGAACTTAGATACAGTTAATTTTTTTTTACAGGAGTTATTACACTATAGAGAAGGTATCGGATGTCATATAGCTAAAATCCTCTTATAAGTAAACCAGTCTGTATATGTGTATACTATAAGTGTTCCTTTATTACAGCTATACATTATGTGTTTGCATTAGCACTATTATCTGTTTATTAAATTCAAAATATACCCATTCTAAACCCTATACTCTGCTTTACGGTACAACATGACTGATTGCAAAAAGTATGTATTCTTATTATTTAAAAATAAAGCAATATTAAACATGCAGTATCCTAAATCCTAAACTGCTAAATGTTCTTGTGTTAATACACATAAAGTGTAGTTATGAGAATAAGTAGCCATATTCACTACAAAATAACACTAAGCGGCTATGCTGATGTTGAGATTGGTATCGTATAAAGGGAGAAAACCTCACATTTTCACAAACCGTAAGTGTATTAGTTATTTAATTTGGCCTTCATCTTATTTGCAACAGACACCTGTGACTGTTTGGCTTCAGTGGAGCTTATCTCCTGTTAAAGCCAGTTTTACTTGGTCTCCTATCTCTGTGTGTATGTGTAGAATATATTAGTCAGGACCAGAATTACTGGCATCTTTGGTAATGATGATCAAAAAAAGATGTCTTTGTGGTTAATTAGCTTGATCTCAGGGAAGGGAAGAGTGTGTGTCGTGTCAGCAGCTCAGTGCATACAGTTATGCAGATACAAGCCAAGAGCTTCAGTTAATGTTCACATAAACATCAGAATGGAGGGAAAATATGAACTCGGTGACTTCGACTTCGGTGTGGTTGTTGGTGCCAGACAGGCTGGTTTGAGTATTTCTGAAACTGCTGATCTCCTGGGATTTTCACACACCACAGTCTCCAAAACACAGAATGGTGCGAAAACCAACAACCTCCAGTAAAGCGGCAGTTCTGCAGATGTTGGTGAGAGGAGAATGGTGAGAGGAGAATGGCCAGAGCCAGGTTTGGGCTAACAGAAAAGGCTACAGTAAGTCAGATAATCACTCTGTCCGATTGTGGTGAGCAGAAAAGCATCTTAGAATGCACAACATGGCGAACCTTGAGGCAGATAGGCAACAACAACAGAAGACCACGTTGGTTTTCACTCCTGTCAGCTAGGATCAGGAATCTGAGGCAACAGTGGGCACAGGTTCACCTCAACTGGAGAGCTGATGATTGAAAAAAATATTGCCTGGTCTTTTACCGGTCTTCAGTTGTACTGCTGCTACATGATTGGCTGACTGGTTTATATATACAAAACCATGTCACAAAATATATATTTTAAAAATCACCAACAATTTGTGTAAAGTTAAAGTAAAATGAAGTTCTTGCTTTTTACATCTTTTTCATAAGCTGCCGCCGATGCTGCCAATCGTCCCAATCCTCCCAAAATAAAACTGTGGTCCGACCGTCCTAGCTTACGGCTCGCCAGCTCGCAGAAAGCCAATATCCAGTGCTGTTACATCTGCCAGTGTGATGTTCAACTTCAGTGGATGCAGACCGTTATGATTTCCAGCAACAAGAGTAAGATTCTGCTTGTGAATCAGTCAAATGAAGTGGAAATTGGCAAAGAAGAAAAGAAGGATAGGAAATGCTCAAGTCTGGTGCTTAAACGCATTGTGCTGAATGATACAGGCCTGTACCAATGCGTTCTAATACAATCAAACACCACCGTCTATACACCCGGCACCTATTTACAAGTATACGGTGAGTGGAAAATATTTGAAAGTCTTGTGTGTATATTTGTCTTCTCGTCCCAGAATTAATATTTGGCATATTTATAGTTGAATCAAAATAGACAGTCGGTGCTAGAACGTCAACGTTATTTTGCCTTATATAGTCAATGGTATAACATCATGAATAATATTGAGTTATGTTTCTCATCCTCTTTGACACATACACCCCCACAGAACGTGTGTGAGACCAATATTGGATAGAAATATATTAATGATTGGTTCGCTGTGAGATTGTTGTGAATCTTAATGCCCGGTTCTGCAGGTTTGAGAAGGAACTATGTATAACCTAACCTATGTTCTTCTTTAGAGCCCGTACAGATGATCCTGTACATCAGTGAGAGGAGTAAGAACAGCCTCATCACTGCTGAAGGTGTTCTCCTGCTGCTGTTTGTGCTGCTTCCTGGCATTATGCTCATCTGCAAGGTCCTTTACACATGGACTCATATATAGTTATCATGATACAAATTGGTAACATTTTACTATAAGGTTCACAAATAAGCAATTTTAACCCTTTCATGCATAAATTGTTTATACGCATATCCAAATTCTTTTATATTTTCTCTTTTTTACTTAAAAGTGCATGATGTATTTTGTACATGAATTTTGATTCAGTCTAAAAAAAAAAAAAAAGGATTTTCCATGAGTAAAAAAGGTTAAAACAGTATGCTTGAAATAATTAATAATAATAATAAGAAGAAGAAGAAGAAGAAGAAGAATCTTCCAATGTCCAAAACATTCAGGCTGAAGACATATTTTTTTCCCCTTTCTGTATGTTCAGAAAATATAATTTCTAAGCATACAGAATTTACAGTTAAGGAATGTTGAATGAAAGGAAAAACTAACCTTTCACCCCAAAACAACACTAATTTAATTAAAACACAGCAACAACAACTTTTTTTTTTTAAATTTAAGGTGATCAGTGGATCAGTCTGGCACAAAAACAGTTTTACTTTTTTTTGTAGAAAGTTAGCAAAGATTGAGAACAACAAATAAAGCTACAGACTGATCTTATATTTAAATCTTATACAGTTTATATTAAAGTAGAGTAATGCTCTCAAGTGATTTGGAGTTGATTGTCATCTTATATTTTCCTATAACTTAAAAAAAAGAGCTTTAAATTGACCATTAGTGTGGACACTAAGCATGGAAGGGTTTTAATATTTCACAAATTCATAACGACATGGGTGGAAAATACTGGCCTAATTCTTTGTTCTTTATTTCGGTGCTTGTACACTATTTTGGAAGACTCGTACTTTCCTCAATTATTGTTGATATCGAATACTTGTACTCTTACTCAAGTAAATTTACAAGTTCCAGTTTTTTAGTAAGGTGTTGTCGTTTGTTGGAGTTGCTGATTCATACAGGATGAGACGTTCCATTTGCCTCCCACCTAAAAAGAAATAATGGTCTTTAAAATTCCCCATCAAGCCTAAAAGAGTGTGGCATATTAACCTTAAGTCAACCGAAATTACCGAGATAAGTTTTAGCTTGTTAAATTAGCTAGCTAGTTAGGGTTTGTACATTAGCTTGTAAATCAGCTAGCTAGTTGATTTTTGTACATTAGATTATTAAATGACCGAACTTCTTAAATTTACTAGTATTGTTTTTGTTGCTAATGTGCCGTCATTTCCAAAAGAGTTATTAAACATTAGCTAACTCAGTCAAACCTCGAATTTGTCTTGCACATTAGCGCTCATTTCTGTCATCTTAAAAATCTTGGATATGATATTTAGTACTACTTCAGTGAATCATTGATCAAATACATATAAATAGAATTTCAACGGGCAAAACCTATTCTGAACGCAAAGTAGTGTCACACACACACACACACACACACAAAAAAAACCCCAGTATGTTTTAGAATTAAGTCTTACTTTATAAAATCAACTAAAACAATGAAATCAATCAGGACGTTTCATTTTTGTATTTAAATTTTTTTTATTATTATTATTTTAAATATTTCCCCTGGCCATGGGGATGCCATGTTCCGTATAACCCATGGCTTGGAGAGCTAGCTTATCATCAGGCATAATGAACTTGTGATCAGCTCTTTTTATCAGTCAGAAATATTTACTTTTTACTCTTGAATACCTGAGCATGTTTAAAATGTTTTAAACACTGACTTTCACACAAGTAGATCTTTGCCTCCATACTTCCACTGTCAGTGTGCTGCATTATTTCTGGATAATATATTGCTTATTTGTGTTACCAAAAATTTTGATTTTTCCTTTTTTTTTTTTTTTTTTAGATTTTTTTTTTTTTTTTTTTTTAGAATTTTTCTTCATGTGACCTTTGGATCCCATTAAAGTTTCATTTTCTGTGGTAAAATATCAGTATCAGTTATCAGTTCAGTGATGTTTCAGAGAAAGTCAGCTTCACATTTAAGTCTTTTAAGTCAGCTCTTTCTTTCTTTCTTTCTTTCTTTCTTTCTTTCGCACAGACAAAGGGCTTGAATGAGCTGGAGAAAAGAAAGGGCA
>CM074995.1:7174648-7187675 GCA_037576825.1 Pangasius krempfi | reverse complement strand
TGTAGTAACGCTTGGTGTGGTGTATGGTGTGTAGTAACGCTTGGTGTGGTGTATGGTGTGTAGTAACGCTTGGTGTGCTGTACGGTGTGTGTATATTAACGCTTGATGTGCTGTACGGTGTGTATATTAACGCTTGGTGTGCTGTACGGTGTGTGTATTAACGCTTGGTGTGCTGTACGGTGTGTGTATTAACGCTTGGTGTGCTGTACGGTGTGTATAGTAACGCTTGGTGTGCTGTACGGTGTGTGTATATTAACGCTTGGTGTGCTGTACGGTGTGTATATTAACGCTTGGTGTGCTGTATGGTGTGTGTGTGTGTGTGTGTGTGTGTGTGTGTGTGTGTGTGTGTGTGTATTAATGCTTGGTGTGCTGTATTAACAATGTATGGACCAGTTATTTAACGTGAACCGGATTAAGTGCTCAAAATGCCAGAAAGATGGTCATACACTTCACACCTCTGAGAGGTCCCGAAATAATGATCTAAATTAATGCACATACCCCGAGAGGCAGCGTTGTTTATCTCAGTTTGGTGTTTTTGTGTGTAAATAAGAACAGATGGCACAGACGTGTTTCCAGGACGCGTGCTGATTGCGTGTCCTTGACGTCACTTTGCTAAACAGGAAGATGACCGATTGGAAAAAGTGGTGTTTTTCTGTACTGAATATTGAACACTGGCTCCTTTCAGCCAGTGTGTGATTTAACCTGGTCAGTGTGTGTGTGTGTGTGTGTGTGTGTGTGTGTGTGTGTGTGTGTGTGTGTGTGTTTATCTGAATCTGAATTTCTTTAAACCACAGCATTCAGAGGGTGTTGATTAATTTTCTAGAACAGCAGCTGTGACTGAAGTGCAGTCAGTATTTCAGATCAGGTTTTTTTCACGGGGATTTGTATTGTCTGCGTGCTACATAGTCATAGTCTTTGACAAAGAAATGTTTCTAATCGTTGATATGGTGAAGACAGGAGTGCAAGGACACATTTCTTTAACTGTCACGGAAGGAGTCTCCAGTGTCAGCTCATGAGAAGCTGCATTTTTATGTCTTGTTACCTACAAAAGAGGCTGGTGAGGGAACACCTCTTTCTAACCGTTATAATGTAAGCGAAGAGGAACCTGTCTGCTTACTTTAAACGTAACTCTAAATGGTTAAAAAGCATGACGTGTCTTAGATTAAAAAAGAAACATACTAATTGTTGGCAAATTGCTGTGATATGAATAAAACACTTCAGGACATGCTGTTTTTGGAAAATGAATCGACTTCTGTGTTAATAATTGTAGCTCAGCTGTGGTTGATTATTTTCCTATAACAGCATGCCTGATATGTTTTATTTTTAAAGCAGAATGAAGAAGAGTTAACAGAAGAAAAAAACTATGCATTATCAGGCAATCAAGTTTAATATTGCAAAACATAAAAATAAAAAAAGAATATTTTTCGTCATGGCATAGGCAAAGGGCTATTTGGAAAGAAAATAATTCTTGGTTCTGCTTCTGTGGCTTTGTGTATTTTTACTAAAACATACCTACTGTGTGAAGGCTGTTTTTATCATTCTTTAGCTCGAAACTCTTTTTAGACTGGAGACTGGAGTTAATTTATTTAGCTTTGTGTAATAATGACAGGTCACATCAGCTTAATGTCATTAAGAACTTCGTTTTTTTGAAACTGGCTTCACGCTCCATGAGCTCTATGGGTACACCGAGGACTTAAATAAAATAGAAATAATAAACATGAATGCTAGGCGTCGGCGCTGTTATGCAAGTCTAACTGATAAAGCAGATGATGAATTTCAGGATTTGGTGTGTGTTATATTACGCTGATATTGCTGTCATGTGAAAATGCTGGATGTGAATATTTTAGAGACCATGAGGGTGTTATAAAAAAAAAATTTAAATGTGCATATAAACAGTCTACACACCCCTGTTAAAATGGCAGGTCTTTGTGATGTAAAAAAAAAATAATAATAAATGAAACCAAGATAAATCTGTGAAATTGCAACATGAATATTAAGTGAAAAAAATCAGGAAAAATAAAAAACTTACAATAACCTGGTTGCATAAGTGTGCACACCATTTTACATTTGGCTGTGTTCACAATGAACCAATCACATTCAAGCTCATGTTCCAAAGTAATTATCATACAGCGTCATCAGTGTTGTTATTCTGATTATCTTTATTATCCCAAATAAAGACCAGCTGTTTCTTTAGGATTACTTTCACATGTTCTTGGTTTCATCTGACTGCCGAAGCCATGGTCTGCAAAGAGCTTACAAAGCCTGTACAGCGTCCCACTGTCAAAAGGTATCGATCAGGAGAGGGGTCCAAAAAAAATTCCAAAACATTACATGTACCATGGAACACCGTGAAGGGCGTGAACAAGTAGAGAAAATGGAGCACCACAGTGACATCACCAAGAACAGGACGTCCCTCCAAAATGTATGAAAGGACAAGACAAAAACTTACCAGGGAGGCTGCCGCATTAAAGGAGCTGCAGGAAGATCTGACAAGTACTGATTACTCCTGTTGTTGTCACACACACGCCCTCTCGTATTCTTCACATGTCCAGGCTATGGTGTAGGGTGGCTAGATAGAAGCCCTTTCTCACAAAAAAACATCCAACCTCAACTAATCACCCCAAACTATGTGGCAAAATGTGTTACGATGAGACCAATTCCAAAAGCTATAATAAATCCATAATTCCAAAAGATATGTTTTGTGGAAAAATAAAATAAAATAAAAGCACATCACCAAAAGAACAACCATACCCACGGTGAAGCATGGTGGTGGCAGCATCATGCTTTAGGGCTGCTTTTCTTCAGCCAGAGCTGTGGCTTTTTCAAGGTGGAGGGAATCATGAATCGCAAACAAATACCAGTCGATTTTAGTGCAAACCCTTCAGGTGTCTGCCAGTAAGATGAAGATGGAAAGGAATTTCCCCTTTTAGCATGAAAATGACCCAGTCTTTTTGTAAGATAGAGTGAGAAAATATTGCTAAGTCAAGATGCGTCACACTGATAGACTCTTAGCCAAAAAGACCGAGCGGTTTAACATAATCAAAAGGTGCTTCGACATATATTAGTGTATTAACGGAAGGGTGTGGATACAGGAAACCAGGTTCTTGTAAGTTTTTCTTTCTCTATGTTTCTGATTGTTTTTCACATAATTTTTATATGTTATAATTTCACATTGAGGGTGGAAAAAGTTCTGACACGATTTATCTTGGTTTCATATATTTGTTTTATTTTTTTTTTAAACACATCACTAAAACCTGCCATTTTATGTGAATGTTGCCCCGTGATGGACTGGTGTCAAATCCAGGAATTGACTCCAGGGATTGACTCCAGAGCCACCACAAGCCTGAAAAGGATAAAGCAGTCACTGAAGAGGAAGGAATGAAAAGTAGAATGAATTAGGAATAACAACACTGCATTCCATTGCACTGTTTCCCTTGTTTTTTTTTTGGTTTTTTTTTGGTTTAACAAAGCAAGCCTGTATACAGCGCGTGCCTACTGTCTTTGTTTAGAAGACACTCGCAGTCATTATTGCTCTTTCACAGGCTACAGAACAGTGGAAAGAACACGCGTGGTAGATGGCATCATGTTGTTTTGGACTTGAAAAGGACGAAATATGAAATTATGGTCAAAGAAAAACTAATAGATCATGTTATTTTTTTTGTTTTTTTTGCAGATGAGTGGGATATTGTTTTCTCAAGGCGTCAGTAATAAAATATTTTCATAGCTCCTCTGTGATGAACCCACGGTTTTCCAGCTCCTTTCACCCAGATATTTGCGTCAGATGTCCCGGCAGGAACACGCGAATAATGTTTTAAACACTCCCAAAGGAATACTGACCAATCCTGCCCGCTCTCACAGTTACTGTTGTTTCTACCCACTCTTAATATTTTTCTTATGAGTTTGTTTTGTTTACCAAAATAAACCAATACTATTTTGTATGCTGGTATAGAAACGTGAATCATAACTACCACTTTAGACAGTCCTAATGCACACCTTTGTTCCAGATTACTAAACAGCAGGTCTTTCTCAAAGCTGTGCATTGCTATAGCTTACCTGTTACTAGAGAGGGCATACTATTTCAACCTAGGTTTTTTTTTGTTTGTTTGTTTGTTCGCTTGTTTCGACAAGGCTAGTGTGCCGTTTTGGACGGAGACTTTAAACAGCCAGCGCTCATTGAACATGAATGAATCGGCCGCTTTGTTGTTGCATTGTTGTTGGCATGGCATGGATGTTCAAATGGCTCCAAATTTAGGATCGGTTAAAAAAAAACAAAAAAACCCTGAAATATTGAGGGTACTCAAGCTGATGTCTGTGGTTTATTATCAGGTTGCAAGTTAGCGACTATATAGTTCAGGTATTAAGCCATAAATGCAGTATGTAGGCTCAAAACAGCCCTTTTTCTAACATATTAGTGGTTACTGTCATGCCAAGATGTTGTTTTGAGGTTTTCGGAGGCTTCACACATTTAGACATAGGACATTTCCTCTTTTTTGGGGCCAGCCTCAGTGCTTGTGGCTTAAGGCAATATCCTGCCTTGCGTATCCTGTAGCTACGGTTCTGACCAAAAAAAAACAAAAACGAGTTTGACACAGAAGTGTTTGCTCTGGTAGCTAATAGCGGACAGCCACCAGGATCGCAAAATAATTTTTACAGCGTCCTGTACTCATAAGAACAGCTTCCTAGTCCTTCACGTTTTTTCAAGGGATTTAATATAGACAAAAGCTGCTTTGCTGCTGAGCTTACTAATCACAGTTATGGATCGTTGCACACGAAACCACCATTTCCATCCACACAACAACCACACAGAACAACTGTGTAACACAATTTGCACATTTAGCCAATCTGTAAAGAAGTAAAATGAACATGTGCTACTTTGTCTAAAAGGCAGAAGCAATGACAGCTTAGCATTAGCCTGGGTAGCTGCGGTGTTAAAAATAAGTCTCGCATTAAACAATTTTATTGTGTACCACGTTGCAGCGTTGAAAAAACATCTCTGAATTTGTGTCCTATTTGGGTGGCAGCCATTTTGTAGTGTTGTTATTATAGTCCCCGGATGGTTCACTGTACAGGATGTCCAAAAGGTCAGGAACCAAAGGGAATGTATTGAGCAAATATGTCAATCCGAATACGATTGTAGAGGAGCTCAGTAAATAAACGTAGTAAATAATAAATACAAAATTAAGTATATGAGTGTAGTTAGTAGATGTGTGTGTGTGTGTGTGTGTGTGTGTGTGTGTATATATAGTTTTACTGTCATTGGTTCCTGACTTTTTGGGCATGCTGTATTATTTCCCATTGTGTACCATAGATCCAGTGTAGATCTGACGCACAATACGTCTTCACTAAAGTATCACAATGCATAGCCATTCTTTCAGCTTGAATCGTGCTTCTCAGTATGGAAAGCAGAGCGCTCAATCTTGTCCGTGAACATAAACAATGCCAGCAGGTACTTGCTAGTGGTGTATTTAATGCAAAAAAAAAAAAAAAGTACTATGCTTGACTTAGGTGCAGTTTGTAATTGAGCACTATAAATCAAACGGCTATAAATGAAACCAAAGCCATCTTGTAGGGTGAAGTTCATAACTGGAATAGCTAATAGACTGGAACATTGCTGTGGCTGTTCAGGGTTTGAGGATAGAGGTCATTTGGTCATCGTACGGGGTGTGCTGTATGATTATGCCGTGTTTTGAACGGGTAACAAGACAAGCATTTGGAATGCATGAGCACTTTGTGTGTGTGTGTGTGTGTGTGTGTGTGTGTTGGGGAGGAAGGCATAAATAGAAAAACACCAACTGAGGACAGAATAAGGACAATGAGGGAAAGGTTAGGGTGTGGATATCCTAAGGGAGGCAGAGAGAGAGAGAGAGACATGGTCTAGTCAACCTCCTATTTTCCCTTCCTTAGTCTCCTTTCACACAGTTTTTCTGGCAACTGTAAAACTCTGGCTTCCATCCAGCTGTGTGTGAGATATATGAACAGCTGTTTGTAGCTTTGCTCTGTTAAAACCCAAGTGTTAGAAGTACTGCATCTTTGTCATTTCTAGGTTTGCACAACAGAAGGACAAGCGTGACTTGCTCCAGTACGCTGGGTAGGACTGTTGGATTGTCGAACTTCAATGAATTTATTTATTTATTTATTTTTAATTGCATAGCTTTACTTGCATTTTGCCTCACATTTGATACTTTCCTATATATTTGCAGTCTTTAGATTTAGTGTTTGGTGTTTGACTGTGCTGTCCAAATGTTCCAGATTTTAGGGGTTTAAATTATATACAATTTAACTGCACATTATGTTGGTTAGGTTTGGATGCTAATGCCAGTTTAATGGAAAAAAAATCAACTGTCTGTGGATAATGTGACAAATGTTTTTGTTGTTGTTGTTGTTGTTGTTGTTGTATATATTATTGAATTCTCACATTATAACCAGTACATTCTCTAACTGCGATATGACACATTAACTAATAATTGATATGGATCATTTTATTTTGATCAAATTTAAAGCACATTAACTGTGTTTTGCTTTAAGTGTGTTTTGCATAGCTGCTGCTGACGTCCCAAGTGTCAAGCAAAGTTGACCATATGTAGGTTCTTGTTTATATACTTCTGGCAATATTCAATTTATACGATTAATCTCAATCTCCTTTTTAATAAGCGTGTGCTCTAACCACAGATTAGAAGTATCGGATAATTTTGTTAAATATTGCCCCAGATTTTGTGGAGCTGTGCACTTTGTGATCAACAAGTACATCTTGTCATAATGTCCAAATAGCTTATTAAATAAAGGATGTTCACTCTTTTACTATGTAGTACATAGGAATTATATTACTCTAAACATGTTCTAAAGATACTAATTATAAGGTTTAAATTACGCATATGCTGGATGGAAGTATGGTCTATCTGAACAGGATATAAATATCACTCGGAGCCTCCATTGTTCATTTTTGTTGTTGTCGGACCGCCAAGGGGATCGGGCTAGAAGACACATTTTCGGTCTGAGGGCTGATCCTATTGTTGAAGCTTAAATCTTTTAAGTCGGAGGTTCACGTCATAGCAAGAAATGAGCTTTCTGGTTAAACACTTTCACGTGCACGTGTACTTACACAAATGAATGCATGTTAATATCTCTAAACTTGCTGGGCCTCTATTTCACACACACACGCGCACACACAAACACACGCGAGCACACACACACACACACACAGGCTATATACACTGCATCGAGACATAAACACAACACTGAGTCATGAAATCATATGGATAGGTGTGTGTTTATGAAATGCATGTGAGACAAGGGTTGACTGTTTTCATATCAAATTCCCAGAAGAAAAAAAATCTCAATGTGTGGGTTTTGGGCCAAAAAGGCTTTTTTTTTTTTTTTTGAAGAGATAGCATGAAATTGATCATTTTATGAACAATAATGTGCCTGGAATTAAATTTGTGGCAACGTAGTAATGGGTACTTGCACATACAGTGAAATAATGAAATGTGTTATCTCCTCAACATGGACTCAGTGCAGCTCTGTGTTTGTTCAATGCTATCAGTGTAGGCGACTGCCTAAGTCGACTTAAAGGCGACTCTAGACCGCTGATGCTGCATCCAAATCATGGGAGAATCTTGCGTAACTGTAATGCCCATGGTAAAAACAGCAGCCGAAATGACACACACAATCTTTAGTATTTGTTTGTTCTGCGCTGAACACTGGACATTGCACCTTGATCCTCTAGAAGTCTGGAGATAATTTTTTTCAAATATTTTCCTATAAGTTTCAAGGGCAGAAAAATATCATATTCGAATATTTAAGACACCGGGTTCTACTTTTATTCTCCCAATTTTCTAACCTTTCCTTGCCCAACTACTCAGACGCACGGCTGCACCGTTACCATGACGACCAGTGTGTATACGCAAGTAAATGTGACTGCAGTCCGAACAGACAAAAATGGGTTATAAGTAAATTATAAGTGTGATCATTCAGTCTAAATACCAGATTACAAAAAATAAGTCAGATTTGCTCTGCTGTTTGAACGTAGCTCTGTCAGTTGCAATATCAGTCAGAATGGCTAGGCAGTAGGCAGTTCTTGGTCATATTCAGAGACAAAATGTACTGGAGTCTGTAGGAAAAAAAAGCTCGATGTCTGACTTTTCATAATGAAAACTGATTCATAACAGACTTGCAATTGTAAACCTGGTCACAGCGACACTAGCTGTCTGTGAGCTCATGATTATGGACGAGGGCAGATAGGGCTTTCCTCCGTGGGTGTTAGCAGCAGTTTGAAAAGACGCTTTTAGCTTTCTTCGTGTGCGTCTGAGGAAGCACATGTTAGCCTTCACCCTCCCCGGTTGGTAGCTGTTGTATGATAAGGGAGAGCTGGCTGGTGGGTGGGTGGGTGGGAGAAAATGGGGGGGGGGAAATCTCACCCTAAAAAAAATGGATCCCTGTTCAAGAAAGGAAGACAGTACAGGTACAAAAAACACAGTACAAGTCGAGTCAGGATTAATGGTTGTTTAAGTTCTTAAGGAAGAGGTATCTTTTCAGTCTGTGTAAAGACACATAGCAACTCGGCCCATTAGACAGCCGGGGAACTTCAGCCCACCATCTTGGTACCTGTCATACTTGTATCTTCAGGGATGGTGGCTTCAGTTTTAGTTCTTGGCTAGAAGGGGAACCTGGTCAATCAGGTAGGTGGGAGCTGGTCAGTTTTTGAATTTGTTTGCAAGCAGCTGTGTTTGAAATCTGAAGCAGGAAGCCAGTGGAGGAAATGCAGTAGTACCTGAGGAAGTGTTTTGTCATAACTTGGTCCAAAAGAGCACTGCTATCTCAATAACACAACAAAAAATATGACCCATGGCTCAAAATGTAAGGGTGCATCTAATGTAGGCTGATGTAATTGCTACCAATTTTTATTAAAATTTTTTTTATTTTTTTAAATTTAGAATCTCTCTCTCTCTCTCTCTCTCTCTCTCTTTTGCTCGCTCGCTTCCATCTTCTATCCGGCCAGTTTGTTCTGCGTTAACACAAGTAATCCTGTTAACAAGCTGCCATTCACAATTAGCGGTGTGGCAGATAAAAAAAAACTAGGAGAAGTGACAGCATTGACCTTTTTTTCTTTTCTTTTCATGTGGTATTTCCTGTCTTCATCATTGTTTTAATTAGTGCGTTGTTGTATGTTGTCTTGCTGCAGTTTTTTTTCCCTCTTCAGCTATGTATACAATATAGAGTCCCCTCCAAAAGTATTGGAACAGCAAGGCCAATTCTTTTGTTTTTGCCATCCACTAAAGACCTTTGGGTTTGAGATCAAAAGATGAATATGAGACGATAGATCGGAATTTCAACTTTCTAACAACCAGACATTGGAACAGGTGGGCCAAGGAAAACAACAGCAGTTGATGACAGAAACTCCCGAACAACAGTCACTGACATCCCCGGCAACCTCCACAGGGCAGGGATGAAGGTATCACAATCGACTGTTAGAAGAAGACTTTGAGAGCCGAAATAGAGAGTCCATACCACAAGAAGCAAACCACTCATCACCAGTAAAAATCAGAAGGCTAGATCGGAAGCCGCAAAAAAGAAAAAAACAGAGATAAGCCACAAAAGTTCTGGACCAAATATTAAGCTCTACCACAGTGATGGAAAGGCACACAAAGAAAGAAAGGATCTGCTCGTGATCCAAAACATATGAGCTCATTGGTCAAGCACAGGCATGGGAGAAACATGTAGAGACTAACCGCTTTTTTAACTGAATTTTTAGGTGTAAAAGAAAAAAAACAACAAAGTAATCCCTAGTAATCTCTTTTGAAAAGGGTTTTGTTTGGTATTTTAGCCTTCAGTCCCAAAGCCCATATCACGTGCTATCCTTGTAATAGGTTTTTATTACATATTGAGTTGACATTTCAAACACACACCAAAGGAAATTCTTTCTTGTGTTGCCTCTAATATGTCATACTAGTACAGATTTACAGTACACTCATGTGTTGCATCAGTTTTTAGCACGGGGCCACATGGGGTTTTAAATACTTGGGTGGGTGCCACATGCTATATTTTCTTTTGCATACATGGCATTGTAGGTGACAGAGAGCCCACATTTCCTTAATCATTCATCAACATGGGAAGGATTAGAGAATACACAAATGAAATGAGACAAAAGTGTGTTGATCTTCAGAAATTAGGCAATGGATATAGAAATAGCGACACACCTGAAAATGCACTGTTAGAGCAATAGATAAGATGTTCAAAACGACCGCAGCTGTAATGAACCTGACTGAAAGAACGCAAGTGTATTTTGCCCCCATGTACAGTGAGGAGGATGGTTAGAGGAGCAAAAATTTCTCCAAGAATCACAGGTGGAGATTTGCAGAAGATGCTAGCATTTTGGGGTCAATAAGCCTTAGACACCACCTCTGTGCTAACAGGCTAACCACAACCATGAGTGCCTGGAGTTCATGTGACACTACTGGCACCCAACTGGGTCTTGGTTGGATCTTCCAGCAGGACAATGATACATTTGGCCATATAGTGTATATTTTGTATGTTGACACCTGACCATCACACCCAGGCTTTGTGGCCTTCCCCAAACCAGTTCCAGCATGACGATGCCTCTGTGCACAAAGCAAGTCCAGGAAGACATCAAACCCATTTAACACCTTTGAGATGAACTGGAACGCAGACTGTGCCCCAGTCCTCCTCGCCAGTGACTGACCTCACTCATGCTTTGTGTCCGAATGGGGAAAATCCCCACAGCCACATTCCAAAATCTAGTGGAAAGCCTTCCCAGTAGAGTGAAGGTTATTGTAACAGCAAAGGGGGCCTAAATCTGGCATGGGAGGTTCAAAAAGCACAAATGAGTGTTATTGTCAGGTGTTTGGCCATGTACATCCAAATCCACACAAGTGGTTCAATTGCTGCAATCTCAAGCTTTTGACATGGCCATCCCAGTCTCCTGCTCTAAACCCAGTTGAAGACAAGTACCAACCATTGTGCTGCATGTGATTTTGAATAAATTTACTTCAGTTAATGGTTGGAATTCTCTCATAGTTTTCTTGGGAGATTGAGCTAATTAACCACAAAGACAAGTGTAACACACTGATCATGCCCCTTATTCTAAATGCTTTTTCTTTTTTTTCCTATTCCAGTGATGGACACTAAGGCCGTGTTTGCAGCCCTGTATGAGGTGTGTGAGGAGAACGCTGCTTTCTTCGGTGGCACGCAAGCGGGAGATGCTCCACAGAGGCTGGTTGATGCTATGTTGACCATTCACAAACACGCTCACAACCTCGAGCCGGTTATCTGTGGTTTTGCTGCCATCTACCATCACTTTGACTTTGACCCTCACATTCCTGCTAATGGATACCGCTCACTAGTGAAGGTGGGTGTATGCTTGTACACTACTCTAACAAACGAATTGATCAGCATCTACAGACGTGGACAAATTTGTTGGTACCCTTACAGTTCTTTGAAACAGTGATTCATTGCTCCTGAAAAGTGATTAAACCAAAAGCAATAGTCTCATATGTACCTGCCTGCCCGTAGTATGTGATAGATTAAACCAATAAAATTGTGAGGAGAAATGACTTATTGTTAATTTTACCCAAATAATCTAAAACAGCCTGGACAGATTTCTTGGTACCCCTAAAAAAGATTTACCCCTAAAAAAGAATCATTGCATTCTAACCATGTTTCAAACTGATTGTTTAACCTTAATTAGTATCACAAGTGTCTTCAATCTGTGTAACAGCCAATCAGCCTATTTAAAGAGAAAAAACGTGCCACTGTGTAGGTTGGTATCATTGTGTGCACCACACTGAACATGGACCAGAGAAAGCAAAGGAGAGCGTTTGCAGTTCTGAGGAGCTCAGAAAGAACATTGTAGATAGCCATCTTAAAGGTAAAGGCTATAAGACCATCTCCAAGGACTTTTGATGGTTCTGTGACTACAGTTCCAAATATTATTGAAAAGCATAAGGTCCATGGGATTGTAGCCAACCTCCCAGGACGTGGCCGCAAGAAGAAATGCAACCCCAGGTTGATCAGAAGGATTGTGCGAATGGTAGACAAAGAGCCAAGGAAAACATCCAAAGCCATTCAAGCTGAACTCCAAGGTCAAGGTACGTCACTATCTGACCGCACCATTCATCGCGTTTTAAACAACAATAGGCTCCATGGAAGAAGACCCAGGAGAACACCATTACTGAAAGAAAAACATAAAATTCCAGACTGGAATTTGCTAATATGCATGTTGACAAGCCACAAAGTTTCTGGGAGAATGTCCTTTGGACTGACGAAATGAAACTAGAGCTTTTTGGTAAGTCACACCAGCTGTATGTTCACAGACAGAAAAATGAAGCTTTCAAAGAAAAGAACACCATACCTACTGTGGAACATGGAGGGGGCTCAGTCATGTTTTGGGGCTGCTTTGCTGCGTGTTGCACAGGGGGCCTTGAATCTGTGCAGGGCACAATGAAGGCACAAGACTAGCAAGGCATCTTGGAGAGAAACATACTGCCTAGTGTCAGAAAGCTCTCTCTCAGTCGCAGATCATGGGTCCTCCAACAGGATAATGACCCAAAACACACAGCTAAAAGCACTCACGTATGGCTGGAAAAAAAACATTGGACTATTCTTAAATGGCCCTCTATGAGCCCTGATCCTAGGATCCTGTTGAACCCTTCAAACCTCAGACAGTTTTCTTTTTCATTTGGTTCATTATGTAAAATATTCAGTTTAATCAAAAAATCAAAATTTGTGTTAAACATAGAATTAACCGTGATTGATGCCATTAACGTTTGTCAGTTTCAAATGATTTCCGAGATAGTTGTGGGATCGTCTTTTTCATGGAAGGGTACCAACAAATTTGTTCACGTCTGTAATTTAATAAACATAATGTAGGTATGAATTTGGCCCAGATTTCTACCACGCGTGACCTTGACCAGGATAAAGCTGTTGCTAAAGATGACTGAATGAATGAATGAATGAATGAATGAATATTTCTTCCCTAAAATTGGTCGTAATGTTTTCAGATATACTTGCAATG
>CM074995.1:7154086-7172023 GCA_037576825.1 Pangasius krempfi | reverse complement strand
ACCCTGTCTAATTTCCGGACGCCTCCGGGTCTGAAGCAGGCCTGACCTGAACATCACGTAACAATGAGTCTAGTTCAGTGTGTTTGTGTTTTTAAATCCCAGTAGTCACAGGTGACCAAAAGAAATTGTTTAACTGAAGGTGCATTTAGACTGTTGAAAGGGCTATAATGGGGTAGTCCATGTTGCATTCCTGCAATTTGATGCAATTCTGTCATCAAATAAACTTGTAAATTCTAAACCTCGTATTTCTGGTGTGAGCTGCTGTTTTTGGTGTCTTCCGGACAATCATATAATCAGGGTAATGGAGAGCATGTGTCTACATTATTTATCATCTAGTTTGTATGCAAAAGGCGTATACCCCGAGGTACTAGAACATTCTTGTCAAAGCAGTGTGATTAGAGGCGCAGATGGAGTACTCTTTACTGGACAGAACACAAAAGCTCCGTACCAACTGATTCTGCATTTTATTCATGTTTTTTCAACTGAAAAAAAAACCCTCAGCTGCTTTGGAGGTTGACCATTGACCGGCTTCATTGCCACCAAACTTCTTCCGCTGCTGTCCAGTTAGCTTGGAATCATCTAGGCGTCATCTAGGCGTTTGCCACTTTCTAGCAATCTTCTGTCACAATGTTGACTTCCCCACACAATTTATAGAAGGAACATTCCTGCCTTGCCTAAGCCCATTTTTTCTCCCAATTTCTACCTCTATTATCATGCCCCTCGTGCTAGGTGGTTGTTACAACAAGTGAGACTTAACTTTACGAAACAGTTTATGTTTATGCTTTCAAAGTAAGAATATGTTGCAAGGCTACTGTGCACTTAAATAATCTACCAAAAAATTTCCCCAAATAGATTCACACTGTCATTTGGCACTAAGACTACTCATAGTTTCCACTTTCTACAGGAGGTTCCTCTGCTGTGACCTGGATCTTAATAACAAAAGGTTTAATGTTGGTCTAAGTATAAACAACAGTGATCTGCATCCTGAAATGGAATGGAAGGTTCAGTTTTCCATTGGAATGGAAGGAAGTTTCACTGTATGTCAACACCACCCTTCTTGGATTGACTACACTGGCTTATTCAAGATAATGTCTAAGGCATAGTATACAACGGTGATGCATGCCAAATATAGCATCTACCTCTTAAAATCTTGGAAGTTGTTTATTGTTAATCTGACTTCTTGAAGTGTAAAATAATTTCTACCATGCATTCACATAAGGCAAGATTTGGGAATGTTACCAAAGCCATACAGTTCTTGTTGCATGATCTCACTAAGCCCAAGAGTAGACGTGACCACACTGCAGAGCAAATGTTTGGATATGTTTTCTACCCAGACAGTAGGGCCTTTATAGAACTGTAGAACACCGCATGCAGATGCCAACCTTGTACGAGTTGCATAGTACTCCCCATTTTTGGCCAGAAACACAGTTGTTTCTTGGAGGTGTTTCTAAACATCCACTTGGCAGTAAAAACCATTGCTGTTGTTCAGCTGTGGCTAAAAATCAACCATATTCTCCAGAATGTAGGCATAGATGAATCAAAGACTGTAACAAAAAGAGGAATAGAGCATTGCAAGATGCAACCCACTTATAAAATCTCAAGGAAAAAAAAAGGTCAGTTTCCTTAAAACTATATTTAAAAGGTAGTAGAATTCTATTAAAAAAGACTTTGTACTAGAATAAGTTAAGGGTGCAAGGTGGGGTGGGCAGTGTTTATGTAAATAAATAATCATATAGATGGGCTGAAGTTGTTATTCCAGTCTTCAACTGTCCGGTTTTGGTGAACCTGTAGCCTCAGATTCCTGTTCTTAACTGACGAGTGGAACCCCATGTGGTCTTCTGCTGTTGTAACCCATCTGCCTCAAGGTTCAGCATGTTGTGCTTTCTGGGATGCTTTTCTGCTCACCAAGTGAGTGTAAAGACTAAAGAGTGGCTGTTTGAGCCATCATAGCCCTCATGTCAGCCCAAACCACTCTGCCCATTCTCCTCTGACCTTTCTCATCAACGAGGCATTTCTGCCCACAAAATGCCGCTCACTGGATGTTGTTTTTTTTTTGTTTTTCTCAGCATTCTGTGTAAACTCAAGAGACTGTTGTGCATGAAAATCCTAAGAGATCAGCAGTTTCTGAAATACTCTAACCAGTGCCTCTGGCACCAACAACTATGCCATGGTCAAAGTCACTGAGATCATATTTTTTCCCCGTTGTGATGTTTGATGTGAACATCAGCTGAAGCACTTGACCTGCATGATTTTATGCGTTACCCCGCCCCACATTGATTGGCTGCTTGGATAATTGCATGATTATGTAGGTGTACAGATGTTTCTAATAAAGTGTCTGTTGAGGGAATAAAGGGTCAGTGATTATTACATGTATCGTGTAATATAAACTCCTCAAATACTTATGATCTGTTTATTTTAACTGCAAAGTCAGTGTGTACTCTTTACCTCTGAATGCTAGGTGATGCAGCACATTGATGATGATAAGGATTAATTCTCAAAAAACATCTGGATCAGGACATCACTTGCGTTTCGGAGCACCATGTTTATGCTCATCCTCAATGCTGTGGCTCTCTCGCTGGGATTTTCCATTTTGGCTGGGTCCTGATTGGAAATTGGTTGAGCGTGGGGAATAGTTGCCCATGTGTGTAATTTAGACTGCCCTATTTTTCTTTTTGATTGATGAACAGGAGCATGAGCCAAGAGTATAGCGGCAGTCTTTCTGAAAAAGACACTATTAAAAGCCAAACCTTTGCAGAAGAAAGACTGCTTAATTGGTTTTCTGATGTAGCGGCCATATCTCAAGTTTGTCTGCTAAATGTATCACTTGTATAGTTTTATATAATTTGTATGTATTCGTAAATATATTGCACTAGATCAGCAAAAATGAAATTGTATGGGATTCAACATATTAAATGCAAACTTGCATATTCTGAACCCTTTTTTTGGTTTGTGTCTGCCTAGACCTGTGTGCATAGCCTCTGCTCTGCCACTTGGATTGCTCTGAATCTGACTGTCCTATTCTATACCTGTTTTACTGATGATTCATTGTATTAAGGGGTATCAGAATGCAGGCTATAATAATTCATTCCACCTGCTGTTTTTTTTTCTCTCAGGTGTTGCAGCTAGTTCCTTATTCACCTCTGGAAAGTACGCCATTGATCCTGAGCTGAGGGGCCTGGAGTATGAGCGAATCACTCAAAACCTGGACGTTCATTTCTGGAAGACATTCTGGAATATCACTGAAAGTGAAGTTTTGGCAGTCAGTATAATCTTTTACTACATTTCACCTCATGCACGTTACAGCTAGTATTAAGTCAACAAGTGTTAAAAAAAGAAAAAACTTGTCTTAAATTGGAAATGTTTCCGCACGCCAATACATTTAGGACAAGCTGTTGGTTCAGTATGTAATCTTTTGGTTATTCCCCCACTAGGGCTTGGCAAGTATGACTTCCACTCAGGTAAAGGTGAATCGTACTCTCTCTGTTCCACCTGATTGCTTTGACCTACCCTTGGTGGACGATTCCACACATACGGTTACAATCTCTTCTCCGGTTGCCCATATCGGCCCTGGTCCAGTTCAGATGAGACTCATCTCCGGTGAGCTGAGGGAAGGACAGGTATTCTAGTTCACGCACATCTCGCATACACATGGTTGGTCTCTGGCTATGTTCAGAAACACTGTGTGGCAAGTCTTGATGCTCTGTTTCGTCTGCAGTTCTGATTTCCTGTTACCTTAAAGTTCTTTTCTTTCTCAATAGGACAGTGAGAAGCTGTTAGCAGTATCCCGTTCCGATGGTGGCTCAATGTCTCTGTCCCTGAGTCTAAAGATTAAGAAGAGCCCTCCATCACCTTGGCTGGTGGTACATTACCACGGAGGAGGCTTTGTTGCACAGACTTCTAAATCACATGAGGTAAGCTCCTTTCCTGCGCTGACAGAGCTTGGTATGAGCATGGTTAAACATCTCAGGAGAAAATAAAGATGATGGCCAAACTCAAATAATAGATTTTTGCATGTGATGTGAGGACAGAACACCAAATCTCATGGCCAAAACCTTGGCCAAAGACTTCCTGACTTTTTGGCATCAAGGGCACAAACGTGATACTTTGCTTTGAAGAGCATAATAATCATGTACTCATTCATTGCTCTTGGTCTGTATTAATGCATTTAGATTACTAGTTCTACCATTTGTACCACCTACTACAATACGTCAGCTACCACTTCTTAGCCTATTGCATTAGGTTTCCTGGCAACCAAACATGGGACTGGGTAAAAACATTGGAGGTAGTGAATAAATGTATAATTTGTCCATACATAACATGTAAATACACAGTAGTTGTGACATTTTACTAAAGATAATAACTGAAATAGCTTTTTCCTTTAATCTTCTACCCACAGCCATACCTGAAAAGTTGGTCTCAGGAACTGAACGCTCCAATCCTGTCAGTAGATTATTCTCTTGCCCCTGAAGCCCCATTTCCACGTGCGCTGGAGGAGTGTTTCTTTGCCTACTGCTGGGCTATCAAGAACCACGAACTTCTGGGTAAGTCAAGTCCCCTTGTTTCATTACATCCTTCCTGGTTATAGGAACGATTGCTATTACTGAACCCATTCTTTGGGCAAATCAGTGTGATGAGAATAACCTCAGTATTTGGAGACGTGAAAGTTATGATGGTTGGAATGTCCTGCCCTTTTTTGCTCTTTTTTTTCTTCTCTCTCACTCTTGCTCTTTTATAACATTCAGGTTGGACAGGGGAGAGGGTGTGTTTGGCTGGTGATAGTGCGGGGGGTAACCTGTGTGTCACTGTGTCAATGATGGCGGTGGCACATCGAGTACGCTTGCCGGATGGCATCATGGCTGCATACCCTGCCTTCATGCTCACCACCTGTGCCTCACCTTCCCGCCTGCTCAGTGTAATGGATCCTCTCCTTCCCCTTAGTGTACTGTCCCGCTGCCTCAGTGCTTATGCAGGTCAGTGACAGGATTGTTCTTAGCGTTGCCTGCTGTTATTAAAGCTGTCCTATCAGGAACAGATTAATGACCATTTTATTATTCAGTATGTCTGTTTTGTTTTTTGTTTTTTTCTCTAAATTCTGCATTGCGGATTCATGTATTTGTGTGTAGGTTTGGATCCTCAGGAGGAGAAACAGGTGGAGAAAGTCACCACTCTGGGGACGGTAAGGAAGGACACTGCCCTATTACTCAAAGGCTTCAGACAGGGAGCCTCAAACTGGATCCACTCCCTCCTGGACCACAGCAAAGCAAGTGGAGGTGTGTGTGCATGTGTGCATTTATTTCAGTAAGAACAATGGATAATGTTTTAGTTTGTGTAGGTGGCTAAATAATAATAATTTCATACAAATATTCTAACATGTATTAAGGAGGCAAGTCCGAAATGTATTAATGTCTGTCCCAGTCTTTCTTTTTATATTACTGCTTTATTATAATACTGTTACTCTATAATTATTCTACTTGCCTTTTGTCAACTATAGCAGAGTTATAGTAGCAAGAATGAGTTTTGTGCTTTAAGAACAATAACCTAGCATCAGTATAAAATAATGACTATACGTATATACACTCCTCATGCTCTTTAATAAGCGAACCTGTACCTCTGCTTATTCATGCAATTATCCAATAAGCCAATCATGTGGCAGCAGTGCAGTGCATAAAATCAAGCAGATACAAGTCAAGGGGTTCAATTAATGTTCACATCAGACAACAGAATGGGGAAATAATGTCATCTCATTGCCTTTAAACGTGGCATAGTTGTCGATGCCAAATGACCTGACTCAAGTAACCACTCTCCACAAACATGGTGAGCAGAAAAGCATCTCACACCAAACCTTGATGTGAATGGGCTAAACAGCAGAAAACCACATCGGGTCCTACTCCTGTCACCCAGGAACAGGAATCTGAGGTTACAATCGGCACAGGCTCAGCGAAACTGGACAGGTGAAGATTGGAAAAAGGACCAGGCCACATTTTTCCAAACTTCAACTGTATACTTTCTTTTCATGATGTATTTACTCATTTGAGTTATTGATTAATGTCATTAGTTTGAAATATTACTCCATAAATAAATTTGTCTGGGCCATTTCGGAAACATCCTTATAACGCTACACCAAACTTTGCCATCTCTGGGACATTCTTTACCACAACAGATGCTGTAGCTGTAGTAGTTGTTAAAATAGTTTTCTCTCTACTGATTCTGCCACTCTTCTTTTTTTTTTTTTTTTTTTTAGAGACCGTGAGGAACAGTGTTTCTGAGGGGACTCTCGATTCTAGCCATTCTGACCTTCTGGTTCCAGGGATATCCTCTGGGTTCTCAGTGAAAAAAGAATCTCTGAAAAGCCACACATGTGAGGGTCTGGTCACCCACACTACCAGCCCATTCACCAGCAGCAGCTCTACTGCCGACCTCTCGCTTCATCATAATCCTATCCTCAACACCACTGCAATCCTTGAAAGCAAGGTATGCATGGAACCGTTATATAGTTTCGCAGTCAAACTTTCTCCTGTGCTCACTCATCTCACTGTTTCTTTCACTGTCTCTCTATTTCTCACCCTCTCTCACTCTTTCAATACTCAATCTTTTTTTGTTCTAGCCAGAGGATATAAATATACTTTTCTCCAAAGAAGTAGACCCCTCCGTGTCAAGTTTGATCTCGTCTGTGGCAGTACCTCCCCCTGACGGGGATGGACAATCGGAAAACCCACTGGGGTTTCCTGGGGACTTTGAGCCATTGCGCACAGAACAGCTTTCCAAAATGAATGTAGATTCTTCACCCATCTTTAGAAATCCCTACATGTCACCTGTTCTGGCTCCAGACCACATGCTGAAGGGACTGCCTCCTATTCATATAGTGGTAAGAGATACTGTTGCCAGATTTTGTGGTTTCCCACCTAGTTTTACGTTTTTGTTTTTTTTTCCAATTATATGCATATAAAAATTCTGATATTTTGCCAGCTGCTACAATTGGGGTATTTTTAGCTGGAGTTTTAAAGATACTAATTGTGTTTTTGATTACCTATTATGAACTCAAGTGATGTAGCTGAGGTTGAGGAACTGTCAGAGTCAGAATTCACCCCCATACTGACATTGCTAGCATTTGTACCTCTGGGTTTTTGTTCCAGTGTTTTTGTTCCACACCCTCTTAAATCCCTCTTTAAATCCAAATACAGATGCAGATACAGATATTTAGAGCACTAAATAGATACAGATAGTGATATTGCATTACACCCTTACACAATATGCTTTCTGATTCCAGTTATTAATGTCTTCTTTAATCTGTGAATTCCTCTAGGCCTGCGCTCTGGACCCCATGTTAGACGACTCTGTAATGTTCGCCAGACGACTACGGAACATTCAGCAGCCTGTGACTCTGTGTGTAGTGGACGACCTCCCGCATGGCTTCCTTAGCCTGTCGCAGCTCTCTAAGGAGACCCACGAAGCTTCTAACGTCTGCATGGAGAGGATCAGAGATGTCTTCACTATGAAAGCGCTGCCTCCAGAGATAAACAAACACCGCAAGCTGGAAAGGACCGATCATTGTGCTTCAGGTGCCTCTACCAAGTTCTTTCAAAAGACCACTAGTGCAGATGGAAGAGAGGGTGTAGTTTGAAAGGTGGAAAGTGATGTAGTGACCAACGAAGCTGACGCTGTCAGATGAGATTTGACGAACAAATATTGTTTAGAGAAAAGGACAAAAAAGAAAACAGGAAGGGTTTTTTTTAAACAAAAAGAAATTAAGGCTGAAGAGTAGACTCGAAATCACTGTGCAATGAACCAGCAGAATACGAATGAGTAAAATGGTGCAGTACTGTCTCGCAGAAGTAGTTTCATTTATACTTGATCAGTATTTGGCAGTAAGGAAATGGAAGTGAGAGGAGACACTGCTGCTTTTGTGTTATAAATGACTGTGCATGTGCACTTGCACTTTTCAAACATACCCAACTTTAACAAAATATTACCACTTTGCCTCTGCACTGTATTGCTTTGTTGACATTCTGATTATGAATCATACAAATAGCAGCATGGAAACAAATGCTTCCTGTCTTGTCCAGGCCTGAAGCGGAATTTTTTTTCGTAAATGTTAAGATGCAGCTTGTTGACGCGCATTATTACTGAACTTATTGCTTATGCTTTAGGGAGTCAATCAAACCAAATTTCTACTTGCAGTCGGTGTGATTATATATATGTATTTTATATATATATATATATATTACACAAACACAGTACTGTGCAAAGGTCTTTGAAGAAAAATGATGTATGTCAGTAAAGAAAGCAGCATATTGCATAAGAGACCACATTTCAGACAAAAAAAAACATAATGAAGGCTGCTGGGTTTTGCTGCAAAAATAAGAAGCGAGTGTGACAGTCAAAGTCTCCAGAAGAACTGTGGCTGCTTCTGCAAGATGCTCAGTAAAATTTCCTTATAAAACTGCAAACATTGTACCTGACACTACTATTTTTTAAGCAAAGAGTTGGAACACCAAATATTGACGTTGTTTCACTTATTACTGTTTACTGCTCTTTATAGTCCCTTTTTTTTTAAATGTAGAAACATTAATTTCATTCTTTCTGAAGGCATCTTTGCTCTGCAGCATTTCTTTGCATGTGCCTAAGACTTTTGCACAGTACTGTATGTATATATGGCTGCATTGCGTTGTGTGTTTGTGTGAAAATGGTAGTTCTGCTGACCATCTTGTAACTGGAAAAATGAAAATACTGACCAACGTTTGATGCACATGACTTTTCAGATTAGCGTTAGGGTTAAAGTTCTTTGCTAGTGATCAGAAGGCAGAAAGTTCAATTCCCAAGCTTTCAGAGAACCACTACTGGGGCCTTAACCCTGAACTTCTCAGCTCCAGGCTTGCATAGTGTCTCAGTTGTGAGTCAATTTGTATAAAAGTGCCTGCTAAATGAATATATGTAAATGTAGATTTGGTTTATTACATGTTAAATATGTTTATTACATGTTAAGTATTTTTGTAGTTGTTAATTAGAGAAAGTACAATGTTACTTCTGAGGTTGAACAATCTTGCATTAAGTCCTAAATAACTGAATACAAGTTCATCAGCATGAGAGGACTGCTGGGCTTCAAACACAGGAAGCTATGACATACAGAATTATAATTCACCAAGCATCAGCCATCGTCCACTTGCACACTTTAGCCCATCCGTTGCTAGTGGAATTACGTTGGGATACATGAGGAAATATTTGTGCACTTTCCGTTTCTCAGCCTCCTTTAATCGTTTTTCACGTCTTAGTTATTGCTCTGTGACTATCACTGCCTTTCTGCTTGTCGGCTTTTGAAACGCTCTGCACACTGACCCATTTCTAGAACGCGAGGAGGTATTTTAGGGAACATCCTTCAACAACCTTGAACCAATTCCACAACACATTTAGCAGGAGTATGACTGTGCTCCTTCTGCAGATGTCGTTTGTGAAATCATTTGACCCAGCCCGACTTTCAGATTTCACTCCTCTCAGTTACACAACAGAATTCTAGCAAATCTAACAACTTTCAGGGATGGACAAATCATAAATTCATTAGGTAGCCCAGAGGGGAGAGGGGAAAATAGGCAAACTACTTTCTAACTACTCAGTGGCGGCTCGTCCATAGGGGCAAGTCGGGCAGAGTCCCACCATGTAAATTACATTAGCCAAATAGAAATCTTCATAAAGTCCTTATTCACAACTCCATGCATTTTAAATCCCATTGAAATACTAATTACCTCTTTTGAATGACAATCAATAAAAAAAAGTTTCTATTTGACCGATATAAGCCACTGATTTGCTCACTTGTCTAGATGTTCTAGATCCGATAGAGTTATTATTGCACCTAGAATCCAAAAATGGGAATTGCAACAAGCGCTCGGGGTCCATTGGAGAACAAATCATGCTGATCTATGCTTGAGGCATGATAGGCCAGTTAATTACTGGGTTGCCAAGGTCGCAATTTTTTTACCCCAAATTGGGCTAGTTTAAAATACTCTACGCTGTGGCTGCCAAGATCTTGTTTTATAGCAAATATTCTAAATGAAATCTCAGTTCAGACAGTGGAAAGGGGGATTATGGAGTGGATTATAGCCGTATATCAGAAATGCGTGTGCACCACGGTGACCACATAAAGGCTAAGAAAAAAAAAGAATTAGTATTAGCACTATTATAAAATACATTCGACCAAACGTACAGTCTTCTAGACTATATGCTGGATGAATGTATGTTGTCAACTCTCAACTGCCTATTACAGGATTCCGCTAAATATTCACTAGGTAGTAACCTATAGCATAAGTCAGCTCTCGATTTAATGTTGTTTGAGGCTATGTCATTGTTAATATTGTCCTGTCCACCAAAATCTATGGTCATGAGCCACTGCTGCTCCTACTAAACCTTCTTGTCCGCCTACGAATGCTACGAATAAAAATTAATAACCTGGACACGCAGTGTGCTTGCCCCAGGCACACAGGCTACTGATTTGTCCACCCCTGACTTTGTAGATCTGTAAGGCTTTCTGATGAAACCATATTTCACCTGCTTTGGTAAAAATAAATAAATAAATAAATAAATAAAAATAAAAAACAAGCTAGTATTGTACTATTGTTCTACTATTATGTCTCTTTCTATTAGACGACACCTTGCTACCTCGTCTGCATCCATCTCTGTAAGCAAATAACCAGCTACTAAAGTATTATGAAGTGACATTAGTACTGTATTCGGTTATGAGTCCTCCGTCAGTTCACGCTCTTGTTACTGTGGTGTTATGTGAGACAGTGATGGACCATGATATCCGTGAAGGTCCGCTTCCGCTACATGAGCTAGTATAGTATGGCTTATACAGCACTCTAATAGATGCTTATTTTCCAAGTATTAAGTATAGTTCCTGGTAAATTTGTAGATCTTCATGGCTCGTGTGGCTTCCTGTTAAAGTATTATCCTCAAAATCCTCTGTAGTTCTTTAATTAACTGCAGATTTTGTGTGTGTGTGTGTGTGTGTGTGTGTGTGTGTGTGTGTGTAGTCAGTAAGTCGGTCATTGAGAGTGAATTGTCCGTGTATTTCTTACATTCTTAAGAAAACCAGCACTTTATGGATCATGACAAGCTATTCAGTATACACTATTCTGCCAGCTATAATATACCATTCCAACACACATGCGCACAGATGAGTTTTTATTTATTTATTTATTTTTTTTCCTCTGTTAAAAACACCACAAGTGCAAAAAAAATGTCAATGGAAATTGAATGTATTTCAATGCTTTCCCTGCCTCGTACATTAGCTTCTATTGGTTTGGTTTGGGAAAAGCAGATTTTATGCAGAACAATGATGTATAAGTTGGTAAGAGCACATAGCAAAGAACAACTAATAAACAATTTTAGATTTTAAAAAAGATTTTATTTATATACTTCCTTTAGAGACAGTGCCGAGTAATATAAAGTCATAGGAATAACAGGCTTTATTTAGGAATCGTGTATTGACTTGTTATTTAGTAGATATTTACAGGTTAGCTCAAACAAACGAAAAATCAGTTGTCAGCTAAACCTTTTCTTAGAACCCTTTCTTGCTTATTATTTCATGTAAATTTTTGCATTTTATGTTTTTCATGTATCTTTGGAGAGAATATATCGGCAAAAAAAATCAAATATCAGATTTACATTTGGAAAAACTACCAAAAGATTTACTACTGTTTGTAATCTAAATGTAAATGTAATCTAAATGTAAATCTACATCAAAATGTAATCCAAAGGTTAAAGTGCAGTTCAGATGTACTGCTGCTTTCTTCTCAGTTCTGCTGATTATCATATGCATTTGCTTATTTTTTTTAAATCAGTATATGGATTTCCAGAGTTTATTGTTATTGTAATAAACGTAGTCGGAACCTATTGTGGTTTTGTGTCCTGATGCATATGTGGTTTATGTTGTACATGTGGTTTATGTGGTTTATGCAATAAACAATAAAAAAAAATTATCAAAGCATGCAGCATCTACAAGTGCCTTTTGTCATAACTGATTAACAAAACTTATATTGCATGTATTTATTACAATGAAGTGTAACACTAAATAAAATAAAGTAAATGATGACCAACCACCACGTGCACCAACATTATCTAAACATGCAGGAAGCTGAAGAACTTGCTCGTTAGGGGCCTGGACCTAAATGTCAATAATTGTGACATTATCTCTTTGTGAAAAGAATTATAATTTTGTTCCCTCTGACAGTAATACAGTACATACAACTTTGCAGAAATCTTTCAAACAACAAGGGGTGAAATAAGTCCATTCATTTATCCTTCTTTTAGGTCTTATCTATTTTTTAAAAATAGTATTCAGCTCTGCGATGAAAGGCATTTTCTATCTAAAGCCTGAGTGGAAAATAAACCTCAGTAGATTCAAAATACAGTGACGCAAATCACTGACATGGAAACACCACCAGATGTTGAAGTGTGGGGTACATTTACATTTTTACATGGCTAGAAACAAATAATTTAATTAGACATAGTAGGATAAAGTCTCAGCTTTATATGGTGCATTATTCCTGTCATCTTAATCTTTTTTAAAGTATTTAAATTATGCTCAAGTTTCTTTTACAATTTTTAGCACTTTGTCCAGAGCAGACTGTGAGACTAGCTGAAAAGATTACTGAGGTTCCTCTACCCGCCATTTACACATCCTACCACAAACGCTGTATCTGCATGACATGCGGATGAATAATTCTACCCCTTTCATGTGCTCTTCACCTTCCTGCCACCTGACGGAAGGTACCAGAGTATCCATGCTACCACCACCAGGTTCCACAACAGCTTCTTCCCTGAAGCAGTCCTCCAAAATCTACCGCCGTAGGACCTTCACTGCACACCTGCATACTGCAATAAAACTGCTTTTTTACTACTGATGATCCTGCTACACTTTTCTCCATCTTTTTTCTACCAATGGCTTGTTAGGGTAGTGGCTACACACTACAGACAATTGGTTGCACTGGTGGATGGGGGAACAGTCTAACCTAGCCTGTGGCACGTAGCCTGTGGCGCAGCGGTTTAGTTGTTGGGTCATCACTACCATGACCCAGGTTTGATTCCTGTCAAAGTAACAGTGGTGCAGTGGGTAACATTGCCTCTCCAGAGTCCTGAGCTGTCTGTGTGGAGTTTCACATGTTCTCCCTGTGTCTTTGTGGATTTCCTCTGGTTTCCTCACAAAAAAACATGCAGGTAGGTGGATTGGCAACAAGCTGCGAATGTGTGTTTTTATGGAAAACTGGTGTCCCATTCAGGGTGTGTTCCTGCCTCATGCCCAGTCTTTCTCAACTAGGTTCTGGATCCAGTATGACCCTGACCAGGATAAAGCAGTTACTGAAGATGAATGAATGAATTGATGGTTTCTTACATCCAATATCTTTCTGTTGTCATGTCCAATTAGCGTTCGCTGTCCTGTGTTTTTATTGTACAATTTACATTCATCTCACACTGTTTCTCGGCTTCCTGCTCGCTGTGCTACTGTATTATGTATTGCAGAAGAATTCATTTTGTTCCAAATGTATACAAGTTATATAGAGCCATGATTCACAAAGTGAATGTGTTATAATTCTGTTACAGCGCTGGAAGCCCACCGTTATCAAAAGGATTATGTCTATGAATAATGCCAGCTGGAAACTGATTACAATTGAAAGAAATATGGGTTCCATGGGTGGAAATTTCTCAAATAAAAAGCTCTTTGGCTCCAGTAAATGGCCAAAATATTAATGTTCACGTTTAATTCATGTGTCTAATTTGGATTAATTGCTTTGTATAATCAATTTGCATTGAGGCACATGGGGTTTTTAACAGTTAAAGAGGTTCTTGACTATAAAAGGAATCACTGTGTAAAAACACTGTGCATTCTGTGAATGTTTTTGGCACCATTCAGTTTTTCCTCCCAATGTCACAGAAGTAACATGGAGCCGGCAAAATAGTTTCACAGCGGCGCGTGCTCTCCGAAAAGCGCGTCCTTGTCTCCGGGAGCGCGGACGCGTGCATGAGCAGAGGAGTGTCGGGAGCGCGCATTGTGGCTCTGTGAACTGCAGCTCTTCGTCTCGTGCAAAAGCTTTCCTGCGAACTCCTGTACTGGGAAACGAGCAAAGATAGGAGAAAATGGATAGAGTTCTGAGACTTGCCATTGTGTGGAGTATCTTGTGCGATGGATCTGTTTGGGGGAAATACGTCAAGGGTGTCGTGAACACCAAAGAGGTGAGATGCTGACTGGTGATGTCTTATTTATTTTGTGCACGCAATACAATACAGTAGACGTCTCAGACCTTTGGTATTAGGAGCTTGCACTATTGCAGTGGAGATTTAGATTAGCGTGGTTTCGTGCACGCGTCTGCGTTTGGCCACATCTGTGTGTACTGATAGATAAATACGGCTTTCTCAAGAGCATCATACTAATCGCTTGCATATTCAGAGACCAAGCGCGTGCTCGCAGGCCATTACAACTTGCCTTAATGTTATTGTATACCATGTTACAGGTGTGCGTTAAGCTAGCTGTCCTCTCTGTTAACGTCATGCGTATACAGGGCCATAAGCACCATAGACACACCATATACAACCCCCTTCCCCCCTCCCTTACACCCCCCCCCCCCGCCCAAATAATCAGACATGGCCCAATTGTCCCCCTCAGTAGTAGATATTTTTTGGTGCTGCTCTGCTGCACTCCATTATGCACCGCTATGTATGATGTCAGGATGAAGTTAAAAAGTTCAATGTTTAGGGTGGTCTTCCTCGGCGGTGTAGCAGAGCTCGTCAATGTCAAAATGCTTGAGATGGCCAATCAGATGAAAGAAGGCGGGGCTTTACTGTTCACAGAAGTCGCGCGACGCTTCACTTGTAACGGTGAAAGAATGCGAGGTAAGATGTAAGCTAAGTAGCTAAAGTTTAATATTCGAAAATAGAAACGTTAAACACACATATACATATACATACACACACACACGTATACATAATTTGGGCCTAGACATAGAGAACCACAAATGACACCCCCCCCACACACACACACACACCAAATTGTTTGCCCCCCCCCCCCCCCGGGTTCAGGACATGGGTACGGCCTTGTGTGTGAGTATATATATGTAAATACATATATGTTAGATGTGCTGCAGCTTATCTTATCATGCACCCCTGCATCCATGTGCTTATAATTACGCTTAAACATTCATAAGGACGTTATAATAAACCCGTTATCTACCGGAAGCCGAATGGGCCTTGGATTCAGCGCAGTGACAGGTCACGTGATGTAAACAGTCCGTTGCCAGCCAGAGCATTTAAAACAAAACTCGCCATGACAAGAACATTGATGTTTGACTACGTGTTTAGCTGGGGTTCAATAAAATAACGATGAACATATAGTAGGTGTCCTGTTCATCTTTTAAATTAGAGAAAGCTGACCGGAAATGAGGTGAAACACTGCTGAAACTACTGAGCTACTGACCTGTAACTCTTCATGAGGACAGTAGCTGATGCATGCTCTAAAAGTAGCTAAAAGACACCAGTATATAAATGTTATACTAATGTGCATGATGTGTTACATGGACGATTTCTGAAGATGCATGCACTTTATTAAGAACTGAAGGAATGTACTGCTCATTCATTCATTCATTCATTCAGTTATCCAGTCAGCCAATCATGTGACAGCAGGACAATGCATACAGTCATGGAGATACAGGTCAAGAGCTCCAGTTCATGTTCACATCAAACATCAGAATGAGGAAAAAAATGTGATTTCACTGACTCTGACTGTGGAATAGCTGTTGGTGGTTGTTGGTGCCAGTCAAAAACTGTTGATCTGGGATGGTCATGCACAACAGTCTTCAGAGATTACACAGAATGGTGTGAAAAACAACAACAACAAAAAAAAAAAAACATTCAGGGAATATTTTTCTGCAGTGGAAATGCCTTGTTGATGAGACAGGTCAGAGGAGAATGGCCAGACTGGTTCAAGCTGACAGGAAGACTAACTTGGGAACCACTTTTTACAAACGTGGTGAGCAGAAAAGCATTTCAGTACACTAAACACGTTGAACCTTGAGGTGGATGGACTACAGCAGTGAAAGACCACATCAGGTTCCACTCCAGGTTCCACTCACAGGCTCACCAAAACTGGACAGTTCAAGTAGAAGTTGCAAAAACGGTCTGATGAATCTTGATTTCTGCTGCGACATGCAGTTAGTGGTGGTGCTGGTGAACTGGTGTGGGGAATATTTTCTTGGCACACATTAGACCATCTAATCAAACATCATCTGAACATGCATCCTTTTATGGCCACATTATACCTTATCTTATAATCTTATCATTTATCTTATAATGGCTATTTCCAGCATGATAATGCACCATGCTACAAAACACAAGTCATTTCTGCCTGGTTCTATGAATATGCCAATGAGTTCAGTGCACTTCAGTGGCCTCCCTAGTCATCGGATCTGAATTAATCAGAGCACCTTTTTAGAATAATGAGTTCCTTTTGAAATAAAGTCCCTAAAAGGGTATAAATAGTTGTCAGAGCTACTGACAAAGTTGGCAAACATATAAATTACACATTAATTTAAGATAAGACATTATTTTAAGACACTGAAATAAGACATTTGCATATGAATTTGGATCAGTTCATCAATTCACTTTCCAATTGAGTGCAGCTGTATCTGAATTTTGAACCTGTGGTGAGATGACAGGAACAAATAATTGACGACCAAGCACCGTGTCCAGCAACCTCATCTAACATTCATGAAGAAGCGTAAGAACTTGCTTGGTAGAGGCCAGGTCCTAATTTAAGCATGTCAATAACTGACATCTTTTAAAAAATAAATAAATAAAAAATTGTTCCCTCTGTAAAATAATACTGTGATACTGTTATAATGTGCAGTACAGAAATCCTCCAAACAGCAAATGGAAGTTAATCCTTTTTCCTTCCTTCGGTATAATCTATTTTTTATACTGACTGAGCTCTTTTTTTGTGATCATTGTCTGTGGTTAATCAGTGTTCCAGCTTCATTAAAATTCATTAATCCACACAATTCATGGGAATAAGACTGATAAAGCTTACCTCAAAGATCTGTCCCAAATAAATTAGTATTACTGATTAATTTTGTTTCAGAAAGATTTTCTATAATAGATCGTCTAGCTCTATTAACACAAGGTAGAAATTAAGTTAAAGAAAGAAATTGTGTGGAGCTGGTGAATATTTCAAATAAGATAGATATAAGATTTGCGTTCTGTCAATCTTTAACACAGCTTTATCTTTAGTTAATAGGACATTATTATTATAATAGCTCCAGTTGTTTGAGAATGGGAAAGCACTGCGTTAGCAAAAATTAAACTAAGTTCAAGTGATGCCTATAGTTAATTCACAGTCTTAACTAAGATTTCAGTCAGGTTAACCATAAACAGCTTGTTGTATTAATATGTCAAGAACTTGACAACTTTGCATTGATTCAAAGCTATAGTTAAATGCATTGCTATGCATTCTCAGACTGAATTGTATAACACACATCAATAACCCAAAATTGATATACCAAACCACACTGTAGCATTTATGTAAATGTGGCTTAAGATCGAGTATGACTTAAAGATAATTATGTGTTCGTAGTGAGAGATGTACAAAACAGTTCACACAAAGCCCTTGTGTATACCATGGTCTGTCGGAGTACTTGATTCTGATTGGCTGGAAGGTGTGTGATCAAACCGATGAATGCACAGGTAGTTCCAGTCAGGTTAATCATCGGTCTAAATTAATGCGCTGCCTATAAACAGCTGTAACCAGAGTAACATACAGTTACAGTTGCATACAGTAGTTAAACTCACACACATCTCTCTCTCTCTCTCTCTCTCTCTATCCCTATGTACACTATATTGCCAAAAGTTTTGGGACGTCTGCCTTTACATGCACATGAACTTTAATGACATCCCATTCTTAAT
>CM074995.1:7142902-7153986 GCA_037576825.1 Pangasius krempfi | reverse complement strand
GGCGGCGTCGGATGGACCGAAACATAATGTCCCAGAGGTGTTCTATTGGATTTAGGTCAGGCGAGCGTGGGGGCCATGGTATCAATTCCTTCATCCTCCAGGACCTGCCTGCATACTCTGGCCACATGAGGCCGGGCATTGTCATTCACCAGGAGGAACCCAGGACCCGCTGCACCAGCGTAGGGTCTGACAATGGGTTCAAGGATTTCATCCCGATACCTAATGGCAGCCAGGGTGCCATTGTCAAGCCTGTAAAAGTCTGTGTGTCCCTCCATGGATATGCTCTGTCTACACTACACCTTGATCTACAACTTGTGTGTGGTGTTTTTCCGCATGTAGGGCCACATGTTAGACATGCACCATGCAAAAGTCCTGTGTGAACGCTACATAATAATTAATACGCAGCTCCTCCATTTTGTTTAGTGACCGAAGAGACCACAGTACCACCTTATTGTCTTCTGTTTGCTCACGAGCCCAAGGTTTGCAAATTCACAGGTCAAAGTTCAACCAGATAAAATTTACCTGAAACAAAAGTAACCACTACTGGAATAAATGCCGAAAATGTTTGCTATTCGAAATTTTACTGAGGTATGCAACATCAGTTGCATATTTGTTCGGTGATACGAACAAATTTGTTTGGTGATACGGAAAATGTTGAGAGAAAATATAGTGAAAACATTTTTTTTATGGGAACAACACTGCAGTTACACAACTAAAAATAAAAAAAATTAAGATTACAGATTATTTGTGTAATCTTTGTGATTACAGATTATTTGTGTTATGTGGCATCACTTTGTGTTGTGATGTCTCTTTATTTCATGTTAAACAAGATACTTGAAGCTTGTGGAACATTTTAAGCTTGTTTAACCTTGTTACCTCTCTCTGTGTGTATGAGTATGTGTTACAGGCAGGCTGTATACTGCCTATGAGCTTGAGATTTTTATGTAATCCTGTAAATATGCCTCCGTTTATTTCTTACATGCACAATTCCCCTTCCATATTTCCTTCTTTACTTTCTTCTTGCTTCCTTCCTTCTTTAATTATTTCCTTCCTTCCTTTCTTCCTTCCTTATTTAATTTCCATCCTTCCTTCCTTCCATTTTTCCTTCCTTATTTACTTCCTTCCTTATTTACTTCCTTCCTTATTTAATTTCCTTCCTTTCTTCCTTCCTTATTTAATTTCCATCCTTCCTTCCTTCCTTCCTTCCTTCCTTCCTTCCTTCTTTCCTTCCTTATTTACTTCCTTCCTTATTTAATTTCCTCCTTCCTTCCTTCCATCTTTCGTTCCTTATTTACTTCCTTCCTTCCTTTCTTCCTTCCTTATTTAATTTCCATCCTTGCTTCCTTTCTTCCTTGCTTATTTAATTTCCTTCCTTCTTTCCATCTTTCGTTCCTTATTTACTTCCTTCCTTCCTTTCTCCCTTCCTTATTTAATTTCCTTCCTTACTTCCTTCCTTTCTTCCTTCCTTATTTAATTTCCATCCTTCCTTCCTTCCATCTTTCCTTCCCTATTTACTTCCTTCCTTTCTTCCTTCCTTCCTTCCTTATTTAATTTCCATCCTTCCTTCCATCTTTCCTTCCTTCCTTCCTTATTTACTTCCTTCCTTCCTTTCTTCCTTATTTTATTTCCTTCCTTCCTTATTTAGCAGTGGAGAAGGAACTGCACACAGTTTGAGGTATTTTGCCTCTCTCACTTTACTTGTTCTACTCTCCCTATCTTACAGGACTGGGTGTTTCTGACAAGGTTTTGTTTCCTCACTGATTTTGGCAGACTGGACTTCAAGTTTCGTTACCCCAAGGTAAAATTACAGGCGATACAGTTGAAAAGATTGAGCTTTCTTTCATTTCTTTTGTCTTTAATTCAAAGTAAGGTTACAGGCAGTGTGAAGCAAACTCAATTTTTTTTCTTTCATTTCATTCTCAGTGCCATTTCGCCACATTAGCGCTACTGTGTAATATGGCAGTGATGCAGTAGTGATAGAATATCCAAGCTAGAGTATCACTACACGATGTATAGCCATGCTGCTTATCCAGGTTCTTACACTAAGCTATGCTGTTATACCAGTCAGTAAAAAAAATGTTAGCACTTAAAGGGATAGCATGAGCAAAATTGCTAAGCAGTGTAATAGCGCATCATTGCTTTTCTGATCCACTTTTTTTTTTAGCTGTCTTTTCCTGCATTCATACTAAAGTCGCTACACTGTCTCTCTTTATTTCAGTCACTTATTGACATCTCTTTTTGGCATAGTTTATCATGTTTTCTCTCAGAATATCTCCGTTTCTCTTTCCCCATCCCTGTTTCCTCCTTTCAGTCACGCTGCTGTCAGAACATATTGCTGTACTTTGATGAAAGCTCGCAGTGGCCAGCTGTATACAAGAGGCCAGACAAGGTGAGGTGAACACTGATAGTGTCTGTGTGTGGGTTTGTTGTATACCGTATGCCTGGCGAGATTCAGTTTAAATGAGAAGGATGCAGTGTAAAGTGCTGTGCTGCTTCCTAAATTACATTCTCAGCTCTAGTCTCCAAGTGCCAAATGTGCCAGATGCCTAAGTGAAAACGTTGTGTGGATGTGTGGATGGGACTATTTTGACTCTTCCACTTCTTATCAGGTTTGATGAGAGGTAACAGACGAGTTATAGGTATAAATGATCTGTGTTGATGCATTGCAGGACTGCTATCAGAAAGAGGCAGTCCTGAGGCCTGAAAACAACCAAGTCATTAACCTTACCACCCGCTACACCTGGTCTGGATGTGTGGTAAGAAACTAGAGATTCACTTACAGTGCCCTCCAGAATTATTTGCACCCTTCTTAAAAATGAGCAAAAATATTAGTGCATGCATTATGTAGTGTAAAAAAAATTGCACGAAATAATTAAAAAAAATTTCCACTCAAATAATAAAGGATAATATTTATCTTTATCTTATTTATCAAAAAAAATTTCTCATTAATATTTTAATTTAAATATTTTTTTTCAACAATATCTGTGCCAACATCATGTCTACCCGTCAGGAATATTTTTAAATAAATGCAAAAAGTTGCATTCTTACAAAATATTGTTTTTATTTTCTGTCAGGCCGCTGTTGTAGCCATTAACCATGTCCTGTTTCCCTGGGGTATAAATATTGGTTGCATACATGTAAAATCTACTAAAACATAAGCAGGTTCAAATACCATTACACAAAATTAGGGCACAATGATTTCAGCTAAGTACCCAAATATTTTAGCCTGAAACCTGGTTGCCTCTGGCAGGAGGTTCTGACTTGTCCCTAGATCGAGCTTTCTATATGATTATGAGCCAAACTTCCAAATCAACAGAGAAATGGTTGTACGAGCGCAAAAGCGATGTTTTGCGATGACCTTCTCCGTCTCTGTGTTTGACTCCAACTGACAGCCTGTGATGTGACTTGAAAAGAGAAGTCCACATGCACAAACCTGAGAATATTATGGAGCTTAAAATGTTCTGCATGAACGAGTGGACCAAAATCCCTCTGTAAATATCTGCAACCTTGTTAGACATTATACAAAGATACTCAGTGCTGTTATTTTCTCCAGAGCAGGCTTCATCACTGTTTTGTAGGGAAACAAAATGCACTAATTGCATTAATAATAATAATAATAATAATAATAATGTAAAATAAATAAATAAAATCTTTTTGTTTTTGGGGAAAAAGTTGTTTTAAATTAAACTATACCATGTTTCCGAATGTTTTCAAATATCATGTTCAAATATCATGTATTTTTACTCATTTCCATGATGTGTGCCAAGAATTTTAGGTCACTGCATTGCTTAGTTTTTAAGATGATGTAAGGTGTGAGGTTGTCTGTAATTATTTGCACCTCAGGTTGAAGAAGAGGATGGCGAAGAAATTCTCAGCTGTGTCGGAGGGCGTAGCTTTCGTTCGGTCAGAGAGAGGTGGTGGTACATTGTGCTCAGCAAGTGTGGGGTGAGTGCTAATTTAGCTTTTCTATCCCACTAAAAAATACTGCTTTCCCTAAATTAACCTTGTGCAATCCAGTGTACTGTGTGTTGCATTTGAACTTAGGAAAGAATTGAAATTTTAGGGAAGGGAAAGTGATCATACTTGAAACTCCTCCTCCTTCCTTGATAACACTAGTAGCTGTGGCTCTATGAACTCTGGATAACCTCCAGAATACCTCCTCGTGCTCATGCACATATCAGTAACCCTGATTTTCTTCATACATATGTTGATAAATTCCAACCACCATAAATTACCAAGTGCGTTCATGGAACGGGTGGATTACATATAGTGACGTCTTCCAAACTTCAAAGATCACAGAGAGCTAAAAATGACAGAATGCTGACTAAACAGTGAAAGAGAAAGTGTGCTAAATCCTCTAGTAATGCCAGAAGATGGAGACTTCTGCCAAAAAGATACAGACTAACTCTTCCTCCTAAAGGTACCTTTTTTTTTGTCCTAGCTAAATAGCTAGTCTTGTTTGTCTTAATTTATGGATTTGGTTTGTTTTCATTTAAGTCATTAATATGAAACAACTGAAAATGTGTGTACTTGAAATAAATAAGCTATTTAAACATGACAACATATCCTTATATGCTATGTGGTCAAAAGTATGGGGACACCTGACCTTGACATTAATATGTGGGCCTTCCCCAAACTGTTGCCACAGCATGAAGATTTCTCTTCAGTGGCACTAAGGAGCCCAAACATGTTGCAGCATGACACTGTGCACAAAGCAAGGTACACTATGAAAACATGGTTTGCCAAGGTCGATGTGGAAGAACTTGACTGGCCTGCATCTTGCGGATGAATTGGTGTGCTGACTGCGCACCAGGCCTCCTCATCCAACATCAGTGCCTGACCTTAGTAATGCCCTTGTGGCTGAATGGGCAGATCCCACAGCCACACTCCAAAATAAGTGCTCCATGCTCGAAAGCCTTCCCAGAAGAGTGGAGGTTATTATAACAGCAAAGGAGGGACTACATCTGGAGTGAGATGTAAATCAGGTGTATGCAGCAATGACAAAGACAAAGGAACTGCTATACCATGTTATCTTTGTGGTCTGCTTTAATAAAAACAGTAGCAGCTGCTCGCATCAGCCTCCAAGTAGGGCTGGCAAGTATGGATGTGTATAGCAGAGCTGCAGAGCCCTGCTGACATCAAACACCATATCTGGCTGATGAGTAGATGCACAGCTATGTGCTTCTAAATGATAGGAATTAAAAAGCATTATGTACCAACTTCATATTTTGTGCATTTGCTAATTAAACCATGTTCTAGCAAGTGGTATAATTCTTTTCAAAGGCAATATGCTTTTCAAATATAGGCACGAAATGATTTTTTTTCTTCTTTTTCATTTAGCACCTCATAAATCAGAAAGTTTGCATTCTTTCAGACATATACCTAGTTAAAAAAACCTATAACATGAATAACAGATGTGAAATTTTGAAAGATTCTGATGTGATTTAGTGTGACAAGGGCCAAAGAATGGAAAAAAATGGGAATATGCAACTGTGGACCTTATAGTAAGACAACAATTCCTGAAAATTCCATGCATTTAGCATGAATAGCAAATAGCAAAGTTAATGACTCGTGTAACTTTTTCTGTAGCTCTCATTTTTACAGAGCAACACCCCCTTTTTAAAGCCTCTATATCTCATAAACTAATACAGATATTAGCCTGAAATTTTGCACACAGGATTATCACCAATTTATGAATTGTATAAACGATTTTGGATGAATTCGTTCGTATCCAGCTTGATAATTGAGGCCCATTGTCATGTAGTGACATAGGATGCGGAATGACTCCTTCTGTTAGGAATGTCCTGCGTTGCCTGCAAGACTGGGCTCCTTTCCTTTAACTCAACCCCATCACCCATCTCCCCCCAACCCGATTTTCTCCTATAATACAACAGCTACTGACCAGGAACGGGGAAAGGCTATCACATGCTTCCTCCAGAACACATGAAGCCATCCAACTGCATCTTTTCGAACTGCTGCTCATGTTACATCACAGGGCAGCATAATACGTTTGTAGGAAAGCGCTGTCAACCCTCTTCTGCATACCTGAGTTCACAGACCCTCATGATTGCCTAGTGTCGCTGTGATTGACAGGGGAGGAAGAATATGCCATTCCTCCCACCCAGAAAGCACAGCCAATTTTGCTGTCTTGCACTGCTGGCCACAGATAATTGTGTCATCTTCAAGATTCGAACTCACGATCTACAGCCACTCAGGAGTCTCAGGTACAATTTGTTCGGTTTTGCAAGGAAATTAGCCGGTAAGCTATACTGAGCATCTTGCAGAACCCGTTCTTCTGGAGACTAATGTTTGGAAAACGAAAATATTTTTGTACTGACTCGATAATGTACAAGTCATAAAATAAAAATCTATAACAAAGTTTGTATTAAAAAAAATATAGCGCCTAAGGCTTTTGCACAGTACTGTGTATCCAAAATATATTGGAAGAAACTCACAAAGTACACAAGTATAGTAGAAGAAAAAACATACCTGAGCCTTGAAATCAGGAGATAAACTGTGCATTTAAAAAAAAAAAAGCTTTTGTCTAATGCATACATGCATATATTCTGTCTAAAATGCATATATGTCCAAGCGAGAAGAGATCGGCTTGTTTTCGGTTATTCCCAACTCAACACATTTCTGTTCTAGCCTTTGATTCCCTGCTGTCTTTTATCCGCTCCCTCAGCCTCAGACCTTCTCTAGCCACATTGAAATTGACAGTGTACACTTCGTGCTCTTTACCCTTTTGATAAAGAGAGAGGAGGATTTCCTACTAAATGAAATCAAAGCGTGTCGTCTTTTTTTTTTTTTTTTTTTCCAAGCTTGCCTCAAATCCTCTCAAGAACTAGAAGGTTTGATGCTTTGAAGTCCTTTATAGATGATCTCTTTGTGTTGTGAATATTTGTCCGTCTCTCCTTCCTGTTTCTCACACACTCACAGGGCGGAGGGTTACAGCTGGAGTATGAGATGAAGCTCACTAATGGCCAGTCTTTCTGGAAACAACATTTTTCTGCAGATGAGTTTGGTGAGACATACAGAAGGGTGTTAGACCTAAGTGAAGATGTTGAAATTAAATGAGTGTAAGATTTATATGTATCTGGAATAGATCAAGTTAATAGCTTTTATATTTTCCTTTTAGTATAATGCAATGCTTTGATGTTATTACATTTACGTTTACTTCAGACCTGCATGCCAACATGTTGCATCTGAAGAGAAAAGAAAAATATATGTTGTTTTGGGTTGTTGTTTTTTTTTTTGATCTATGAAATAAAATAATTAAAAATTATCAAGAGAGACCACAAGTATGTCATGAGAAATCTGTATATGATCAGTGTGCAATATTTTATTTATATTAAGTAGAGTACATGTATAAAACGCGCCTCTTCACTCACAGTCACTTTTCCTGTTCCGTTTCTTTTGTGTGTGTCAGGAATTCTGGAAACAGACATCACCTTCTTGGTTATATTTGCCAGTGTATTTTCTCTCTCCTGCTATTTTGCATGTGAGTTCATGTTAATGAGTTATTAATGACTGCATGAAACGGAGCAACCTAGTTAGTATTGTTTTGTTTAAGACTGTTTCTAATTATACCACAGCGCTGTTGAATTTCTGCCTCGCATTGGTTAGAAGAAACAGCAGCTCTGACAGCAGGGCTTTCTGTAATTCAAATCCCAGATTAATATTAATGCGCTCATTCTAACAAAGGAAAATGTATAATCATTGATATGGTGAAGTTTTCTGTAACAATACATTTGTTTAACGTTTACAGAACGTTTATTTATTTATAATTTGTGGAATGCTCCAGTGTGAGTATGTGAGTAACGGTCAGTAAGTTTTCACCACAGGAGAGGTTTCAGGACAGATGACTTTTTTGCGCTTTCCATTTTTCTCGCCAACACGACAAGTTGCTGGGTGTTTTTTTTTTTTGTTTGTTTGTTTTTTTGTCTTATTAACTTCAAGACAGAGAAACAAGAGAGGCTGATGAGGGAACGAATGTTTATCGCTGCGATACGTTCCACAACATTAAATGTAACTATAAGTGGATAAAAAGCATGACTTGTTGGTCATGAATAAATAAAACATTTTAATCGTAGGCAAAATGCTGTGGTATAAGAGGAATAAAACACTTGCTGTTATTAGGAAATAATCCGCTTTGTGTGTGTGTGTGTGCCGCATCCCATCGTGGATTATTTTCCTGTAACAGCTTGAAACATTGTGTTTCAATCCTTAATGAATCCTCAAATATAATCTTGTGACTTTCAGGGGAAAAAACCCAATCAGTATATTATTTCTGATAAACAGAAACATGGAGTGTTTTGTGTCTCTGTGCCTAGGTTTTTTTTTTTTCATCTTTTTTCTCTCTCTCTGCAATTCTTTTAGATAACCTGAAAGGAAGGCAGCTACTCCATACCACATATAAGATGTTTATGACTGCAGCTGGAGTAGAGGGTGAGAACGGGAGATGTGAATCTCATGCTGCTGTGCTGCTCACACACTGACCTTTAATGATTTTTTTAAATATTCGTCTGTTTACTACATATGATTACTGCTATACTTGGACATAAATATAACCCTAGCCTTAATCTGAGGATCAAAAGTAAATGTGCAGATAATAGTATCTGTATTTCATCAGATCTATCTTCCCATATTCACCCCCCTCCATCACTGACTTCTCACTATGTCTTCTTGGTTTCCACCTCCCTTTGTGGTACTTTTACTACAACTTTTATTGTCATTCTGTTTTTTTTTCCTCCCCAGTTCTCAGTTTGCTCTTCTTTTGCATCTTTTGGGGCCTGTATGCCAGAGATGGAGTTGGAAATGGGTGTCTAAAGATACTTGGTGAGTGGGTCAATATTAATATAAGCACATTTAAGAGTTAGAATAATCCTATAATTTGAGATTATTCTGTGGTAACTGTGACTAGGAATTTACTCATTAAAGATACAAATCCAGACCTCTTCAAAAAAATGGATCTTGGACTGCTGTAGCCTGTTGAATGCTTCCTTTTAGAAGCTCATTATTGTAACATTTCTGTAAATTAGGGTGTGTTTCATGTAAATGAAATGTATATGAGGGTAAATGAGGGTGTGCCCTCTGCATATGACATGTAAATAATGGATTTGTGGGCAGGAGCTTGTGTCTACACATCTGAAGCTGTTTCATCACTTACTTCCTTACTTACTTACTTACTAAATTTCTTACTTACTAACTTAGTTTTTTACATACTTGCTTGTTATTTACTTACTCACTAGTTTACTTTCTAACTTACTTACTTACTAACTTTTTTTTACATACATACCTTTTATTTCCTTATTAACTTGCATTCTTTCTAATTTACTTAATTTTTTTAACGTAATCCTAAATTACTTACTATTTTACTTAATTTTTTAACTTAATCCTAAATTACTTCCTATCTTACTTAATTTTTTGCATACCATTTATTTACTTACTTACTAACTTTTTTAACTTACTTATTTACCTACTAATTTACTAAAAAAAATTTTATTTTTTAATTTGTTTGCTTACTTCACTTGCCTATTTTCTTCTATTTACTTACTTGCTAAATCTAACTTACAGCTACACTAACTTACTAACTTTTTTTTTTTTTTACTTATTTGCTTACTTTATTTACTTATTAACTTGCTAACATTCATACTAAGTTCTACCTTACTAACTTGGTTCCTTTTTTATTTAATTAATGGCATAATTTTTTTACTTACTTATTCACTCAATTAAAAACAACTATACAAATGTATAAAACTGTAGTGTGTATAGATAGTGAATATAGATGCATGAACAAAATAAAATAGATTAAAATCCGATATAGAAGCATTTAGTGTGACTTTAGGGGTTTTGGGGCACTTTGTCCTGTTCAACAGGTGTGAAGTGCACAAGGGGGGGACTTTGTTTAGTGTAAATTTAAATACTTAGCATGGTGCAATAGTCTGAGCAAGTTGTGCCTATGGGATAGCCTGAGAGCAAGTTCTTGATGTAGTAATTAATGATGTAGATTACATAAGAAACTTGTTATCCCACAACAAATTCAATTCATATATTTTATATAAATGTGTTAACCCACAACGAATTCAGTTCTAATATATACTTACAATATACCTGTTAGCTTTGGTTCTTTCTTATTCTATTTGATTTATTTCTGTGTGATTTATGCTTATGACTAATGTAGAACCTGTATTTTTGGAGAAATATTTGTGTGGTGTGAAAGAATCTTATGTAAGGCCTATTCTGTCATGAGTCAGCTCCAGAGTTATTGGCACCCTTCAAGAGAAAAGGTAAAAGTATTCATGTAAAATCTCTCTCTATATATATTTCTCTCATATCCTCTCTTTATCCACTCTAGGAAAATTACTCTTCTCTGTTAGTTTCCTGATCTTCCTCCTGATGCTGATTCTCTTGGGGAAAGGCTTCACTGTCACAAGGTAAACTATCTCAGCTTTATTATATTGTGTGCTAGTTAAGAGCATAGTGTGAGTCTATCCCCAGCAGGGCCACACCTTCAAGGCCTTCTAGTCCTAATCATTTAATTCTTGGACTCCTCGCATTCAATGCTGTGATGCATTTCCGTTTTGAAATAGTGCTGCTCTCAAGTTACAGCAGCATTGTTCACATTCTTCAGTAGATTGATTCAGCAAATGCACCATCGCAATGAGCAAATGGCAAGAAACAAATGGAAGAAATATTCTGAGCACTGCTGTGTCTCTGTGCACAGCGTCTTAAAAATTTCTAACAGCTTTTAATCTTCTACAGCCTCCCAGTCCAAAGTGATCTCAGGAGATGATAGTTTACAAAAGTACATCGCCACCATTTCATCATTTCACCCTATACAAAGGTCTGTAGCTAGTATCATCTAGTTGAGCTAGTTTGACGGGCTGTAGGTGGTATCATCTAGTTGAGCTAGTTTGAAGGGCTGTAGGTGGTATCCTCTAGCTAAGTTAGTTTGAAGAGCTGTAGGTGGTATCCTCTAGCTAAGTTAGTTTGAAGGTCTGTAGGTAGTATCCTCTAGCTAAGTTAGTTTGAAGGTCTGTAGCTAGTATCAACTAGTTGAGCTAGTTTGAAGGGCTGTAGGT
>CM074995.1:7126826-7142892 GCA_037576825.1 Pangasius krempfi | reverse complement strand
TAGTATCCTCTAGCTAAGTTAGTTTGAAGGTCTGTAGCTAGTATCAACTAGTTGAGCTAGTTTGAAGGGCTGTAGGTGGTATCCACTAGCTAAGTTAGTTTGAAGGTCTGTAGGTGGTATCCTCTTGCTAAGTTAGTTTGAAGGGCTGTAGGTGGTATCCTCTAGCTAAGTTAGTTTGAAGGGCTGTAGCTAGTATCAACTAGTTGAACCCAACACCACAGAGGGTCAGAGAAGACTGGCAAAAAGCACTGTGCCTTTGCACTTTGTATGGAGCAGCTACAGTGTTCAAACACGATAGCAGATAATTGTATTAGGTTAATTGTATTAACATGATTCTATTAACATGCACAAAAAATAAGAATTTAACTTTCATCCATTACCTTTCATATTTACTACTTACACACATGTGGTCAGCATGGCCATTCTGTGCCTGTCTTTTGTGACTGCAGGAGGATATTTAGAAATGTTTAATGAGGAATTTATCCATCCATCCATTAATGATACAGTTTGTCTAGTATAAAATCTTTAAAGATTCTGAAATACATACAGTAACTGAATCTCTGTTTGCCATTTAGAGCAAGAATAAGTCACAGTGGCTCTATCAAGCTATCTATCTACATGACCATCTATACAATTACCTACATCATCCTCTTCATATATGAAGCTGAGGTAATAATTACTCCTTTTATATAACACTCATCTTAAAGTATAAATTTCTTTCTGTTTGCATGCAAAATGGAGAGTGTGAAGTGTTTATGTATCAGAAGTGTTTATGCAGTGCAGTGCATTAAATCATGAGATTTGCTTAACACATTAAACATCAGTTTGGAGAAAAATGTGATCTCAGTGACTGTGCTGGCATTTTTGGTACTACTGTGAATGGCGCAAAAAAAAAAAAAAAACATCCAGTGAGCAGTAGTTCTGCAGACGGATATGCTTTGTTCATGAGAGAGGTCAGAAGAGAATGGCCAGACTGCTTCCTGCTGAGAAGAAGGCTACAGTAACTCAAACACCTACTCTACAGCCATGGTGAGCAGAAGATCGTCTGAGAATGCACAACACGTCAAACCTTGTGGCTATAGAAGAAGCAGAAGACCACATCAGGTTTCATTCCTGTCAGCCAAGATCAGAATTCTGTAGCTAAACTGGGCATATGCTAACCAAAACTGTACAGATGATGATTAGAAAAATGTTGCCTGGTCTGATGAATCCTGATTTGAGCAAGAGCGCAGATGGTAGGGTTTGAATTTGGCATTAACATCATGAATCCAGGGACTCAGCTTGCCTTGTGTCAAAAGTTCAGGTTGGTGGAGGTAGTGTAATGTTGTGGGGAATGTTTCGTTGGCACACGCTGGGCCCCGTAATACAAGTCAAGCATCGTTTGAACGTCGCAGTCTATCTGAATACTGTTGCTGACCACTTGCATCCCTTTATGGCCACAATTTACTCATCTTATAATGTCTTCCCACATGATCATGCACCATGTTACAAAGCACACAGCATGACAGTGAGTTCAGTGTACTTCAGTGGCCTCCCCAGACACTACATCTGAATAGGAAGCACATTTGGGATGTGGTAGGATGAATGTGTAGCCGTCAACTCTGCAGCAGTTATGTAATGGATTCCTGTCAACATGGACCAGAATCTCAAAAGAAATGTTTCCTTGTAGAATCCATGCCCCAAAGAATTGAGGCTGTAAGGGGGTCTTAAGCAGTATTAGTATGGTGTTCCTTATGAAGTGGCCTGTAAGTGTTATTCTTTTTTTTTTTTTGGTCATTTTTTTAGGCAGTTATTGTCATTAACAGTTATTTCTTTGCACAAGGACAGCAATGCAGGAATAGATAAAATAGATTAAGCAGGACACTGACACCACTTGAAGGCAGGGAGAAATAAAATATTTGATAATACAAAGGTCAGTTTCATCCCAGTTATTCTTTCATATCTTTATAAATCTCCTCAGCAACAAAAAATTATAATACTTTAAAAAGATTAATGTGGTTGTGTTCGTACAAATGCAGAGCAGAGGAGAAAAGAGATGGAGGGGCCACAAATTCAGAGATAGTCCAAGAAACCAAGCCTACAAACATGGCCACCACGAGCTCCAGGTCTCAACTTGCATCACTGCCTACAAATATGGCCACCATGAACTCCAGTTTTCAACTTGCATCACTGCCTACAAACATGGCCACCATGAACTCCAGTTTTCAACTAGCATTACTGCCTACAAACATGGCCACCACAAGCTCCAGGTCTCAACTCATGCCACCGCCTACAAACATGGCCACCACGAACTCCAGTTCTCAACTTGTATCGCTGCCTACAAACATGGCCACCACGAGCTCCAGTTCTCAACTCATGCCACCGCCTACAAACATGGCCGCCACAAACTCCAGGCCTTTGTCACCATATTTGATATCCTGGTTTTGACCCAACTTTGCTATTGCTCTTTGGTTCTGGGATTCTCCCTGTCCTAGTGTATACTGTTTGCTGATCTCCTGTCCTTTTGCCTGTTTTCCGACACTGTTTTTTGCCCTATGTTTTGGAATTGTTTACCAGCCTGCTTCTTTAAAGCAGCATCATTTGCAACTTTATCCACTTTCGCTACATGAAAGATACATGGATCTTTTTAAAAAGCTGCACTTGCCTCATGCCCTAAATTTACCTGCAATGCCCAGTCCCTTGGGCTTGCTGTGTACAGTTAGTTGTAGCCGCTGGTGCCCCTGAAGGCCTAGCTCATTTAACATCATAGAATAGTTTCTCCAAAACCAGAGGCTATAATACCAGAGTTAAGGGCTCGCTATGTCTGGCACCCAGACTTTCTGCTACCTAATCAGTACTCCTCTCACTATCACTAGTCGTCTCAGACTTCTGGATGTGCACCACTAATACTGTAATCTCCTCCTTCACAACGCCTCTATCACTAACGACAGCAGAAGAATAGCAGAACCTTTTGCACTCAACACACACTGAATAAGGTCAAGGTTGTTTATGACAAAATATTTAGGGTGTTACTCATGTTTATTGTCACTCCCGGATGAAGGAGTGAGATATGATGAGAATAGTTTGCTGACTCAAAAAGCTCTCCGAAAAATTGTAGCAGCGTGTGGAAAAAATGAAGAAAAATCGCAACAGTCGATAATGGTTATAAAGAACAGCGTGGGAATTTTTAGCCGTGAAAAAATAATTTTACTGAGTTATTAATGAACTGTCATTCATATTATTCAGTAATATGAATAATCAATAATAATTCAATAACAATTCGTATTATTTAGTAACTTAAGTGAAACTGATAGGAAAAGTGTGTGGACACAGGCGAGAAGAATATAAATCTGGACCCACCAACAGATCCCATGAGTTTACTGGGTTAATCACAAATATCGCTATATGCGTTGGAAGGGAGACAATACAATTTGTTATTTGCTTCTCTGTCTTGGAGATATTTGCATTTATGATTCATTTTCCAGCTACAGTTATTAGTCAGTTCTCAGATGCCTCAAACACTTGTACTTTCCAAGAACTGCTGCTGTGGTTCTAAGCTTTTGCAGTCCTCCTAAACCTGCATTATGCTAATATTAAGACTCCTCGTACCTCATACCTTACATTCTGATCACAGTCAGTATTGTTTGCATTTTCTCTGCGACTTGTGACTTACTATACTTATTAAAATCCAGTGCCACCCAGAGGAGAAAGTTCTGCTCTGGCTTGTCTCCAGGGAGTTTTTCCCTTTTGTCTCACTTTGCCTTGCTTATTAGAGATCTAGGTCCAGATTTCTGTAAAGCTGTTTTGTATAGATACACTATATGGCCAAACATTTGTGGACATCAAGCCATCACACCCATATGTGATTCTTCCCAGGCTGTTGTATAGGATGTCTTTGTATGCTGTAGCATTATAATTTCCCTTCACTGGAACTAAGCAGCCCAAACCTGTCCCTGCATGACAGTGCCTCTGTGCACAAGGCGAGCTCCATGAAGACATGCCAAAGTTAGAGTGGAAGAACTCTAGTGGCCTGCACAGAAGAGCCCTGACCTCAACCCCATTGAAAAAGCTTCTAGGATGAATTGACTGCACCCCAGGCCTCCTCGCCCAGCATCAGTGCCTGGCCTCACTTATGTGGCTGAATGGGCAAATCCCCCACAGTCATGCTCCGAAATGTAGCGGAAAGCCTTCCCAGAAGAGTGGAGGCTATTATAACAGGAAAGACGGCACTAAATATGGAACGGGATGTTCAACAAGCACATATTGGTGTGATGGTCAGGAGTCCCCAAACTTTCGCCGTATAGTTTAGAATAGCCTCATGAGTATCCCTGAGACTTGGTTGAGACATCGTAATCCCACTGAGAATGTTAGTTTACAGCATTTCTGGTTTATAGATGGACAGAAAAACTACAGACAGCAGAAAGGTGGTGGGCATTGTTAACATCAGGTGGCGTGGTCATGGACAAATTTGTGCGTGCTGTACCTCCTTTCCAAGCTGACCCTCAGTCTTGCATGCTACTTACAGAAGTTCTCAGATCATTCTTTTCAACTGTATCTTAATAACTCATCTTAAATGAAAGTGGACTTGCATGTGTTGGCTGTATTTATACATTCAGCATGCATTCAGTCTTTTTAATTAGGCCATGACAGTTGTCATGTCCTGTTTGGTCCACATTCGAAAAGGGTTCATAGAGCCACACTAACACTTTTAGTACAGTGCTATCATAATGCAATTAGTTACAACTGACAAGAATGTAAGTAATATTTATTGTGTATGACAATTAACAACTTCCTTTCTCTACTTAAAAGTTCCTTGGAGTTGCATTCAGATTACATTGGCATTTTACTGTTGTTTTTAGTCAATAAGAATGCTGTTAGTTAACTGAATCGGACTAAGTTCATGTTATAAATGTGTGTATAGTTTTTTGACCCAGGTGAAGTACTATATGCTTATGACAGTCCCGCTGGATATGGGCTGATGGGCCTCCAGCTGCTGGCATATGTGTGGTTCTGCTATGCTGTGCTGGTGTCTCTTAAGCATTACCCAGAGAAACAGCCATTCTACATCCCTTTCTTTGCTGCATACACTCTCTGGTGAGTGAAAAAGAAATACTATATTTTCTCTTAACCATAACTGTCCGAATACTGTGTAGACTTAGTACATAAATAGTACTAAAATAGTACATAAACAGTACATAATATCTTACCTCTGTCTGTTTTGTATCAGTCTTTTAAATGGTTTATAATGTTATAATATTTGATGCTTTTATTTTTCTGGCAGGTTTTTTGCTGTACCAGTCATGGCTCTTATTGCCAACTTTGGCATATCTCGATGGGCCCGGGAGAAGATTGTCAATGGTATTCAGCTCGGCATCCACCTCTATGCCCACACTGTCTTTTTAGTAAGTTTCCTTTTTTACAGGGAATGATACACTACACTATATCAGTGTAAAATCACTACATGGTTGCAGTCAAATCAGGATTTATGTATGTGTGTCAGTACTTTTTTTTTTGCTTGGCTATTTCACACTTTTACATACCTGGATGAATAAATGAAATATTTGTATTGTTTGGGTCAGGCAAGAGATTGGGCCACAGCCATTTAGGAACAGCAGTGAGGGGGGGGCGCAGTGTTACGAGCACTTCACTAAACTCATTCAGCCACTGCTTGATTATCCTACGGAATTTAAGTCATGGAATGTGCAGAGCATCAAACTATATACTCCAGTTACGCACTTTGGCGGGCAGTAGCCCTCATCACTACATATAGCTGAAGACTCAGGGAAGGGTTACAGAGAGAACTTGCATATTTGGATGACTTTATGTCCTTGGACCAGCTCTACTCCCTGTCAGTCATGCTGGACTACCTACTACTTAAGCGCTATGACCACCAGCGCCAGAAACTGTTAAGAAGCCCTCTAGCCCATCATCTCGCACACTACACTTCCTCCACACAACTCCACACAGACTCTCCTGGTGACCAACTAAGAAGACATCCACTTGCCTGAAGAGGAAATACACCATGGCACATGTATTTCATCATCCAGACCCAGCAATCCCATTTCTGGTGAGGGTAGACTTCTCTGTTCTGCTTTACACACAAGAGCCTGTTGCCAATGGAGGTCATTACATCTCCCTTGACACTGACTGTGGATGTCCTCGTCTCCAGTTCTCCTGCAACATTTAGACATTTTGCCTTGGGGACCAGGTCCACTATTTCTGTCCCAGTTACACTTTTTGAAAAGGCATGTAGTGCCTTGTACCTTTGTTTCCGTTTTGGTCATGCCCAGCCCACCGTCATAGGTCTGCTCACCAACTGTTGGGTTTAAGGTTTAGACCCTTGCTTGGTTTTTTTTTTTTTGGTATGGTGCCTAATAAAAGCATGCTGAGAAAGTTTATGGTGTGTTGGGTGTTTCCATGGCACTGACATGTGTATTTGTGATGGTTTTTGGATCAGTTTGGTATAGGTTCTGTAAATAATTTTATTTGAATGTGAATATGCTTCTATTGAAAATTGCCCGGTTCTGCAGAACTTGTAACACTGACTTACGAGTACTAAAAGTAGTGAAAAGATGTTTCAGAAAGTGAACTTGGAATTGAAAATGCTTGCCAATAATTGCTAAAACAAACCTAATGAAACTTGAAAATTTTACATTACATTTGAAATGACACTTATTATGCAGTACTAACTTTTTCTCTCTGTCCCTTTTCGTCAATAATCATAATAATACAGATCATCACACGTCCATCAGCAGCTAATAAGAATTTCCCTTATCATGTGCGAACATCACAAATTGGTATACTACTGTCGAGCCCTAAAGAGATGGGGGCAGAGAGCTTCCCTCATCATGCCTACGGGAACAGCACCTTCTTGGGAGACTCTCAGCCTAACTTCACTGAACTCTTCTCCATCCAATCAGTGAGTAAAAAAATAGTATAGGAAATTGTCAGCAGTTCTGGCAGGGGATTATCCCTTAGCCTTCACTCATAGGCTTCATCTGTAACTCCTGCAGGCAGTGGTAGAGGCTTAAAAATAAGGTTTTTAATTCTTATCTCATATTTAAAAATACACTTATTATGAAATGTGAGGCTGAAATGGCAGAACATTTTAGTCAGTTTTATAGTCCAATTTTTTTTTAATGAAACGCTAATATGAGTATGAACAGTAGTTATTTAAGTAGGTTTTTTTTGTTGTTGTAATAATTTCTTTTTTCTGATCAACAGGTCTCTGTGAAAAATATAAATGAGGCCATGGGATGGAAGGGACAAGAAATGGCTCTGAACACTGAGCAAAAGATCATCACCACATCATCACCGGTCGACTTTTCAACAACACTGAGTTCTGCTATGCCACCAACTAGCTCTGCTCTCTCGCCTCCTCCAAGGCTATCCTCTCATTTTACTGAATATTTCAGCATGCAGGGCAGAACAGTCTCTCAAGCGTAGTGAAGTAGACTTAGGTCTTTGGGATCATCCCAAAGTCAGCTTTGCAGTGGTGTGTGGAAAAACAGAATGTTACATTTGACTTTCCGCAAAGAGGATGTGCAACACGATTTGCAGGAGAGCTATTAGGAGGAGAGATGACGTGCTAAATAAAAAGCAATAAATATTTCAGCCAGATTAAGGTGACTCTTGAGAGGACATTTTGGTTGTACATAGCACAGTATAATACGAATGTAAGATATTCAGTATGCAGAGTTTTAAGATACAGATATTTTAATGTGTAAATGTATAGAGGTGTAAGATTTTTTAAGTGTAAAGAGTTTTTTTTTTTTGTTTACATACATATTTTCCAAGTGGTGCTGTTAATATTTGCATTTTCATGCCATTTTATTTGAACTGAAATGGAGTATTCAGTACTCCAATGGCAACAATTCATTGAATAACCTCATGTTTCAGTGTGTTTGTTGTACATTATAGACACTAAATGGATTTTCTTCTTTTTTTTAAAAAAAAACTGACTACATGGGATTAACATAGGTAATAAGATCTGCTTAGAAAGGGGAAGAAATACATTCTTTCCACGAAAATATCTCTAGTTCAATACCTGCAATAATTGCCTTTAGTATTTTTATGCATGTTGCTTGTAAACTACAGTAAATTCTGAATTCATTTTAGTTTTGCTTTGGTGCACCAGGAGCAAGTTGCCCTGCCTTGTCTACTATTAGTTCAAATCCTTAGGCAAGAAATGGCGGCATAGGAATAAGAAAAACGACCTAGGCGCATAATTACGGAGGCAGTTTAAAAGTATTCATTAATTCAGTATTTTAATAGGGTACAGTAAATTTGTGGATGTCCATTTTTTTTGCTTTCTGTAATAGAAAAATGAGGCATATTTACTGCATGTCAGACAATTCAACACACGGTTATTGGTGAAGTTATTTGGCATAGTGAAGTAACTCTCCTTTAACTGAGACTATGGCACATTTTATGTTTCACAGCAGATTTTAATAAAAAAAAATTATTTATGTATCTTGCGTGTATTATTTAAAGAGTGAAGAATGCACTTAGGAAACAGATTGAATGCACTTAGGAAATCCTTACACTCATATTTAAATAGGAAATTTATTTACTAATTTATTTTTTTGCGTCTTAATATTGTTATATGTAATATATATCTCAGTGTAAATAGTTCACAAAGCTGGTGATCTTTAAACATGAACCAACACGCAGTGTACTGGATTAAAAGGGAAACCACGTAGATGTTTTGGATGATGAATGAAACCGTTTACACTCTCCTAGGCCTTCTCCCTTACCTTAATCAACGAGCATGCGTAAATGCAATTTACAGTGTAAAAGAATTCTTTCCCAATAGGTTCAACCAATCAAGTTGTATTTAGTTGTATTCCAGGGGGAATATTTCATGCCATATTTATGGACTAAGTTACAAGCTTACATGTAGCATTTTTATACATGGTTTATACAGTATATGACAAATTAAAATGAACAAGATGAAGACTTCAGGTAAAGACATTCTGTAGCATACTGCTCTGCGCTGAACACTGATCTAACTACAAAGCAAAATGCATGCTTTAGTCTTGAAATCTTTCCCGCTGCTATTAATTTTAACTCACACAAACTGTAAATATGTGCATTGTTCATTGGTGTTCAGGACTGAGACACGGGGTCCCTGGATCGATCATGAGCTCAAGTCACACTCTGCGTGGAGCAGTCGTGGCCTGATGTTCAGAGAGTTGGACTTGTAACCTGAAGGTCGTAGGTTTGAGTCTTAGGTCCAGCAGGGATTGTAGGTGGGGGGAGTGAATGACCAGCGCTCTCTTCCACCCTCAATACCACGACTGAGGTGAGACCCCTGAGCAAGGCACCGAACCCCCAACTGCTCCCTGGGCTGCCCACTGCTCCGGGTGTGTGTGAGTGTTCACTACTGTGTGTGTGCATTTGGGTGGGTTAAATGCAGAGCACAAATTCTGAGTATGGGTCACCATACTTGGCCACACGTCTTCTCACTTTTCACTTTTTAAACAGATTTTCTCGTTTACTCATTGGTGAGGATGCTGGTGAGCAAAACATACTTCCATATCAATATAGAAATGGTTAAAAGCAAAATCTGTGTTTTGCAATGACCATCTTAAGTGTGGCATGAATTTAAGAGGGAGATCCACATCCACAAACGTCTATCCATGCATTCTCTGTACCACTTAACCTACACGAGGTCACAGGGCAGATTGGAGCCTATCCCAGGGGACTCGGGGCACAAGGCAGGAGACACCCTGGATGGGGTGCCAACCCATAGCACCCATACTATGGACAATTTGGAAACGCCAGTCAGCCTACAACGCCTGTCTTTGGACTGGTGGAGGAAACCCCCAAAGCACGGTGAGAACATGCACACAGAGTAGAGGCGGGATTCAAACTCCCAGCCCCGGGTGCTAACCACTAAGCCACCATGCCCCTCTCTTCCCCTCACACATGAGAATATAAAGTTAAAAATAAACTATACAATTTACCTCCTTAAATATAGCTTATTGCATACATTATTGTTTTTTTTAGCCTATATACCTGTGCTCATTTTTATGAAGGATGCCAGTAGTTCTGTAGAGAACTGTAAGTCCATTTATTAAGACATGTTAATGACAAATGAGACAAAAATGTCAGAACTGATTGAAAAAAAATGCAATAAACAAACATGCGTCAGGAGGAGTGTGTAAAGAGCCACCTAAACTCTGTCGTAAACATGCTCCGAGCTAAAGTGGTGTAGATTAAAGTAGCAGTGGATTTGCATGATTTCAACTTTGGCTTCTGCCACTAGGTGTCAACAAACTTCTAAACAAGGCCCTAGCCTCACTTCTTCACACAGTCAGGTCCATAAGTATTTGGACAGCGACACAATTTTCTTACTTTTGCCTGTGTACACCACCTCGATGGATTTGAAATGTGACTGAGGGGTAGACTTTCAGCTTTAACTCAAGGGGTTTAACAAAAATATTGCATTAAAAGTTTAGGAATTAGAGCCATTCTTTTTTTTTTCTTTTTTTTTTCTTACAGAGTCCCTCCATTTTCACAGGCTCAGAAGTAATTGGACAATTGACTGATAAGCAGTCTCATGGCCAAGTTTGACCTGTTTCCTCCTCATTTCATGACAAATTAGGGAGATAAAACATCTGGAGCTGATTCCAACTGTCGAATTTGCATTTGGTAGCTGACTGTCCCAGCTCTGGGTCTGTCTTTTCTCTTTCTGCATTTCACAGTTGGAGGAAGATGTTGTCATACCGCTTACTTGTTTGGTAACACATGCGACCTTTTCAATTACATTATTTTGTGGTAAAATGTTTTATCGCTTGGAAAACTTTTCTGTTATGTTTGCCTTGTTAGACTAATATAATATTGTCTAGCTAATTAGCATCCCCAATGAGCAGTCACTAAAATGAATGTATTTTTCTGAGATATATGCAGCAGAATAAACATGCACACTTAATGCCATTTAAATACCTGCTTCCTTATGAAGGAGCTGCTGTAACTGTATGATAGTTTCAGCCACTGCAGAACTCTAATTTAGCCATTAGACTTTCAATACTTTACTCTTTCAATAAAGTTTATTTGACCAAACTTAAATTTCTGATAAATCTTTAAGAATTCCATAATCTTAATTTATTATCCATAACAGCAGAGGTCAGCAAAACACAGGCACATGTTAAGAAGACTAACAGACACCACTTTAAAAGCCGCAGCTTTATATTTCACAGCAAACAAATGGAAAATCGCAACATACAAAATAGCTTTTGATTCAAACATTTAACATCTAACAAACCGATATGTCTGCATGAATCTTATAAACACAGTTCAATAAGATTATTAACTAAGAGTGACGTGCATATGTACAACTTCACCATTAACGAGGATCAAAACAAATCAGTCTCTGTGATCTTGTGTCATACTCAGAAAGTCACTAGTGCCTGGTGTAGTTTTGAAGTGTTGTCTTCATATACTCAGAAAACTGGACATGGAGGTTTTTTTTGCATGTGTGATGATCAGGGCACGATGCAGGTGGCCTTTCGTAATGCCAGGTATCCTGCCAATACATCTGTAGGTAGTAGACGGATGTATGAAAACTCTTCGGATGAGGTAAATCGCAGCTTAGTCTGAGGGTCTGTGTAGTTGGCCTGGAGAAACAAAATGCCCAAAAGCATTTACAAAACAATTTCATACACATACCTTATTCTACTTTGAAGCAAAAGCTATGTGACATTTTTACTCAGGATGTTTTTAAAAAGCCTGCCTACTACTAGGAGTCTCAATCATCGTTAAAGATTCATTTTTACTACACCCAACGTTCCTTTTGCATTTCGTTGTTTAAAGTGGCTTTTCATGCTTAATTAATGATGCGTTAATACAGAGCCGTGCGGAGACCGTTAGAGGAGGCAGGGTACGTGGATCAAGATTTTAAAACACCAGCTACAGAATAACTTGCTGGACTACAGCAACTGATATTCAAACAGAATAAAACCATCATATTATATGATAAAATCAGATTCTGTGATTAGATGAGATATATCTTAATATATGAATACTCAGTTTAAACTTTAAGTTCTAAGTACAGCCTACCTTTTGAATAAAAATTCTGGCTACACAATCTAGATAATATACCACAAAACAAATGGCACAGAAGACATTTTATTGGTGAACACATATACATTCAAACTGAAAAAAAGAAAAAAACTGAAGATGGATCTAAGTATTCAGCCCGTCTAGCCTAATGAGCTGTGGCATAATTCCCAATGAAGTGTAACACAATTTGTAGCTGCCTGGTGCAAAGGAGGCTTAACAACCAGAAAAAGAAAACAATATGGAAACATAAGGAAACATCTTACTGACTTTCACAAAACAAGAGTCATCATTTGGCATGTACGCGTAAAACCTAATGCGCTTTACTTGAGCTTCTTGTTCCAAACCCCAGCACCTGCTGTACCACACATATCGGGCGAGGCGCAATCTGGCTGTCTAAGCTGGCGGATTCATTAGCATGCACAGATGACAGAAGATCTTTTCAGAGTCAGGAACATACAGGTATGTGGAAATACTGATGAAACTGAGCAAAATAAAAAGCAGTCGCACAAAGCCGTCATACTTCTCTCCCGCAGCATGGAGTCACCTCGCAATTAAACAGATCAGGAGAAAATAACGATGCTTGCCAGACTCAAAGAATATCTTTTAACCTACAGTGTGAGGCTCATAATCAAATATTGGGCAATGACTTGCTGACTTTTTGTTGAGGATGTAAACACAAATGTAAAACACACACTTTTACGTCTACTGGTGCAGATGTAGGGTTGGAGGTTGTGGCTGCAGCTTTACAACGGCTCAGCTGTATTATTATTCAGTGGAATTTTTCTCTTCTCATACAGGCTTCAGGGAAGAATGTCTTTAAAATGCCATTCAATTACTCATTTTTCAAATATTTTAATCATCATATCAACAATCAAAGCACAGAACTAGCATGTTCAGAGCAATTACGAGGACTAAGAATCAATGCTCACTTACCGGTAAGCCTGAAATGTCAGAATACTTTTTAGGAGGCTTCAGGGAAGGAGGAGCATCTATGTTATAATCTGTCAGGAATCAAAAGAGTCCGATTTATAGAAAGTATCTCATTTTGCAAAGCATAATTTCAGTTTAAGCGGGACTCAGACATACAGTTAGGATCACTGATTTTCCAGGGCAGTGCTCTCTCTGCTGCCAGAATCTGCTTCAGGTTCTTCCACGTCCGATTCTTTTTCCCTGCGGCCGCCCCTCCAATACCAGAGTGCTACAGCAAAAAAAAATAACAGCAAATTAAACTGTTTTCTTCACAGTCGTTAGGAGACACTGATAAGAACAATACACAGAGGCAAACGGGATTGTGTGCAAGATCCCTTCAACCGAACATGACTTTATAGCAAATAAAAACTCCGTTCAACGTCTTTGGAAAAACTCCTGACCCTAATGCGGTTTGAAAGATTGTCTGAAGACCTACCACAAAGTTGGGGTCTTTAAAAGACAGAGGCTTTGTAACTGGTTCTGCACCTACATCCACCGTAGTAACCAATTTTCCATCTGCCAATTCCATTGGGAGAATCTGAGGAGGAAAAAGATAATAATAATAATAATAATAATAATAATAATAATAATAATAATAATTAGCTGAATCTGGCAAGATGGCTAGCAGCAATTTACCTTCATGACAAAATCATGACAAAATTCAAATGTTAACCCAAACAAACACTAGCCCAGATTTAAAACTCACACTCTGATGCTTTGAATATCGAACTCCAAAAACACAACTATTGCCGATCATAGTGTAACTTTCGCAAAAGTAATGTTATACATGACATCATTAGGAAACAAGATTATAACCTAAACATCAAGGTCCTAAAATAATCTCTTATCATCACATATGTGTGAGGTGGCCCATTAAACAGATCTAAACCTAATCCATTAGGTAGTGTCTGTCAAAATTTTACTGCACTGTCACATCATCAGCAAAACAAAGAAGAGCACTCGAACACACTGTCCAGATAACGGTGGACAAAGTTTTAAAAAGTTTAAATGACAATAAAAATACATTAATAACAAGAAATTTAGTCGACAGAACTGACTGAACGAATCGTTGATTACTTCTTCAGTGTCGTGACTGACTTTTACCTCAGGTGATGAGACAGAGACGATATGGATGATGCTGATAATCGAAGTGAGAAAATTTATATATCTTTAGAATTTAGCAGCGATATTGTTTTGCCATAAGTAGATTAGGTTATAAATATAGAACTAACTGTTGCCTCATGTTATAAATACGTTTAGATATTATAAGGAAATAGTCTAAAAACTATTCTAAATTTATGATGCTAATATGAATGTACACTTTTTTTTAACAGGTGTGTGTTTTTATTTGTTTATAGAGTGTGCATTTCATCCTTGTTCCTTTGTCTGCTGTTTGTAATGTATCTTTTTTGCAAAGTGATATTTGTTGCGTTTCGAATTTAATTTAATTAAATGAAATGTTTTAATGTAATAGGTAAGCTAGTGTATGTGAACATGCAAAAGTTATTCGACTATAAGGAATGGATAAATGACTGATGTCGGGTGAGGAGGTCTGGGGTGCAGTCGGCGTTCCAGTTCATCCTGAAGGTGTTCAGTGGGGTTGAGGTCAGCGTTCTGCGAAAGGACACTCGAGTTCTTCCAGTCCAACCATGCCAAACCATGTCTTCATGGATCTCGATTTGTACACAGGAACATCGACATGTTTTAACATGTTTGGGCCTCTTAGTTCCAGTGAAGGGGAATCTTAATATTAAAGCATACAAAGACATCTTATACAATTGTCTGCTTCCAAATTTGTCACAGCAGTTGGTGCTGTATGGGTGCGATGGTCAAGTGTCCACAAACTTTTGACCATAGCCTGGAGTGTATAGAAAATGGAAGAATTTGGCCACACAAATATTGTAAGAAATAAAGAATAGCAATGATGATAATAATAATAATAATAATAATAATAATAATAATAATAATAATAATAATGTGTGAACTAATTCAGTGACCCACAACAAGCACATTCACCAAGTAAACAGTCCATTATTTTTATTTTTTATTTTACAGTAGCTTATTTTTCAGATATACAAATCCTCTACATTTTAATCTTAACCACAGCTCGTAACCTTACATAAAAAGGCCAGGAAAAGGTAAAACATGTCAATCCTCCAGGTTTTACCTGAGTGTGACTGACTCCTGCTACTGAGTGCACTTTCCTCCTCTTGCTGCTGCTGCTGCTGCTCGGCTGTGTTAGCGCCTGAGCCGCCGGGCTAACAGCTCGTTTCTTCCCTTTAGCTTGAGCACTCGGTGCGACTGATAAATGTTTAACGTTATTATTAACCGCAGAACTGGTCTCTCCTGTGATAAAGGACTCAGCTGGACACTGGGCAGCCATTTATTTAAATCAAGCTAAACATTAAAGGTGTTGGACAAACGGTTTTCCGTAAGTAGCTAGCTACATGCTAGCAAAAAAATAAATGCTGTTCTTCTTCGTCAAATTGAGGCGGTTGATAGCTAGCATTACGGTGTGTTACTACCATCTACTGGACTGGAGTGTCGGTACAACTAGCAAAACTTGGACTTTTTCTTAATTCATCATTCATTCCTCATTAGTAACCAGTTTATCCTGGTCAGGGTGGCGGTGGATTTATACAGGGTCTGTCCTGGGAACACTGGGAGTGAGGCGGGAATACATCCTAGATTGGATGCCAGTAGAGCACACAGCACAATACACACCTAGGGACAACTTAGTGTAGCTAATCCACCCACTGACATGTTTTTGTATGATGGATCCGAGGTCTATCCTGGGAACACTGGGAGTGAGGCGGGAATACATCCTGGATTGGATGCCAGTCAATCACACCGCACCATTCATACCTAGGGGCAACTTAGTTGCCAGTAGATCACAAAACACAATTCACAGCTAGGGGCAATTTAGCGTAGCTAATCCACCTACTGACGTGTTTTTGGCTGGTGGATCCGGGATCTATCATGGGAACACTGGGATTGAGGCAGGGATACATCCTGGATTGGATGCCAGTCGATCACACTGCACCATACACAC
>CM074995.1:7108539-7126816 GCA_037576825.1 Pangasius krempfi | reverse complement strand
TATCATGGGAACACTGGGATTGAGGCAGGGATACATCCTGGATTGGATGCCAGTCGATCACACTGCACCATACACACGTAGGAGCGGTTCAGTGAAGCCAGTCCACCTACTGACATGTTTTTGGGTGATGGATCCAGGGTCTATCCTGGGAACACTGGGAGTGAGGCGGGAATACATCCTGCATTGGATGCCAGTCAATCACACCGCACCATTCATACCTAGGGGCAACTTAGTTGCCAGTAGATCACAAAACACAATTCACAGCTAGGGGCAATTTAGCGTAGCTAATCCACCTACTGACGTGTTTTTGGCTGGTGGATCCGGGATCTATCATGGGAACACTGGGATTGAGGCAGGGATACATCCTGGATTGGATGCCAGTCGATCACACTGCACCATACACACCTAGGAGCGGTTCAGTGAAGCCAATCCACCTACTGACATGTTTTTGGGTGATGGATCCAGGGTCTCTTCTGGGAACACTGAGAGTGAGGTGGGAATACATCCTGGATTGGATGCCAGTCGATTACACTGCACCATAGACACCTAGGGGCAATTTAGTGTAGTCAGTCCACCTACTGACATTTTTTTGTGTGGTAGATCTGGGGTCTATCCTGGGAACACTGGGAGTGAGGTGGGAATACATCCTAGATTGGATGCCAGTTGATCACACTGCACCATTCACACTACGGACATGTTTTTTGTGTGGTGGGAAGAAACCAAAGAACCCAGAGGAAACCCATATGGACATGGGTTACACCTGGTGTTAACGTCTGTCTCGAGTGATCTGATCAAAGTGGACAGCCGAGACGCATAGCCATTCACACCGGGCATTAAAATGCATCTCCCGTGACCGCTTGCATTCAGATTTCATACATCGTTTCCGCAGAAGAAAGTGTGTCATGCACATTTATTACATCAGCCTTCTGCTGCATTTATTTTCAGGCAGAAATGTCCCAACGAATCCTATTTTATCTACCTTTATGGACCGTTTCAAAGGTTTCACTCAAGTGGGCTGGTAAAGAAACTTATAAAGGAAGGGGAGATGAGATGCTACACACAGCAGCTGCTTTCGTCTCTGCTGTTATAGCATCATCTTTATCCATTATCTTAGCAGTGGAGAGCTCCACCATTTCCAGTCAGTCTCACAATGATTATGTATTTTATGTTTTTTGAGTACACTCTCTCACAGTGATTATGTATTTTGTGTTGTCTGGGACGGATCGAGACGCATCCGCGTTCACTGTACAAATGTGATGTGGTGTGTGTGCATATGCGTCCCAGACCACTTCCAAATGTGGTTTGAGTGATCAGGACACAATGCGTCTTCGAGATGCACTCGACCCTGTTCACACCTAAGTGCTGACCACTTATGAGCCAATCACACAGGGACGCATGTTAATGCCAGGGGTGAACAGGGCCACTTTAACCCAAGCTCAGACACAAACCAGACACAAACTCAGGACCGGGGTCCCTGGAGATTGTGAGGCCAACCTTATTCTGATGTTAATTTTTGGATTTCTCTCACTTTCCCAACTCTGCTACTTACGCTGCCATTTCCTAATCTTTATACTGCATATGAAATGTGTAATTTCTGCTTGACTTATTGGTATATCAGCACTTATGGAACTCACATAAAGCTTAGTTGAATTTCTGATTGCTCTAACTGTGTGTATATGTAAAGCATCAATTAGAATAGCACAGTTTCTACTACGGTATGTGATGCTTGTGTCTGAAGATTTACCTTTTGGTTAGCTGTTGGTTAGTGTAACATACTATAGTCGATATAATTGTGTATATTAAGTGTGAGCATAAGTGCAAATGCTTTATAGTGCTACCTAAATTTGATAAACATCAAATTTGATGTTTAGATATTAAGAAATAGTCCAAAGACTATTTTAAATATCGAACTTATGATGCTAATATGAATGTACCATTGTTTTCTTTTTCTTTTTCACAACTTTTTATTAACAGGTGTGTGTTTTTATTAGTTTATAGAATGTATTTTTCATCCTTGTTCCTTTTTCTGCCGTTTGTAATTTCTTTTAATTAATTTGATTTAATTAATAAAATGTTTTAATCTAATAGATTAGCTAGTGTATGTGAAAATACAAATGCTATCTGACTATAAGGAATGGCTAAAAACTATTACATCCTTGGCCTATGCATATGGCCTAGTTATTAACATATTAATACGTTTAAAGTCATATTATTTTTAATGAATAAAACTATGCTTGTAGTGGTTCCACAAAACAAAAAATCACCAGAAAAACGGAAAAGGACAGCACAGCACAGTTTCTATGAATCATGGATATGAAAGTGTAACCTAAATGCCAAGTCGAGGTCAGTGACATAAATTGAATTTCGAGCGTCAAATAACATTTTCTTCAAAAGTGCCAACACACTTGGATGGAAGAACTGCTGACACCTCAAAACCTGAGGATAAGCAAGCTCTTTTCCCAACTTTTCAACTGATGCACGTGTTAAGACAGGGTTATGGATGCTGGCTAGGAGCTTACAGTTTAGGCCACATGTTGACCTTATTTTTAATGTTCTTAATATCTGGTAGTGCATGTGATGATCAGTTTACAGATTTGTGATTAAGTACTGTTGATTTAGTATGTCAGCATGTGTTTATCATGATGTATGATGTTTTAGATTGCTAAGGTTAGCTTGATGCAATCGGTTATGTGACAGTTATGATCAGTAAGTTATTACAGGATAAGGTATTATAAGGTGTTTTTCCATAGTTAAGGAACTAATTTTTTATGCTATTATGTGAATCTCATTTAATCTTATTATTGCTGATAGGAATGAAAAACTGTCTTGGTCTCTGATTATTATTATTATTAGTAGTAGTAGTAGTAGTATTAGTATTATTATTATATATGTGTCAGTAGCAGTAAAATGCTTGCTTAACAATGCCAGGCCTTATCTTGGTTTATGATCCTTTCTGTCCAGTTGCACATTTAGCCTACATACCACTGCTTTGCTGGCAGTTTCCGGTAATGATGGAATTTCTGGCTCTTTTCAGTGAGTCAGTTAAATTGACTCAGTACAACAATAATTGCCGGATTTTTCTGCTCCCAAAACGAGTCCTTGCCAGTTTTTTTTTTCTTTGCCTAAATATCTTAAAAAACATCTTACTCTACTTTCGATTAAAAAAACAACTCTATAAATTTAAAATGATTTGTTATAAAATCGAATACATTATGTAAAACCAGCAAATAGCGGCATATTTGCTTTGATAAAAACAGTGAGTATTCCTACACTAACTCATTGTGTCTGTGCCTAACCTTCTTTAAAATAGAATCTGAAGAAGGTCCTGTCCATTTATCCTGAATGAGGAATCTCTGCATTTTTGACTGTGGCATGATTGCTGGTGCCGGACGGGCCGGTTTAAGTATTTCAGAAACTGCTGACACAACGGTCTCTAGAGCTTCCACAGAATGGTGTGAAAAACAAAAGAAAACAAAAAACATCCAGTGACCAGCAGTTCCTCAGGAAATGCTTTGTTGATGAGATAGGTCAGAGGATATTGGCAAGACTGGTTTGAGCTAACAGGAAGGCTACAGTAACTTAAATAACCATGCTTTACAACCGTGGTGAGCAGAAAGGCATGTCAGATTGCGCAACACATGGAATCTTGGAGGTGGATGGGCTACAAGAACCGAAGACCAGATTGGGTTCCATTCCTGTCAGCCAAGAGCAGAAATGTGAGGCTGAGCACAGGCTCACTGAAACATTGAAAAAAAAAAAAATAGATAGACAGTTGATTTGGTATAGTTTTTACGTTGGATGCCTTCCTGATGCAACCCTCCCCAATTTTATCCAGGCTTGGGACTGGCACTAAGAGCACACTGTTGCACGCAAAAAAATAACAGGTGACTTTTTTCAATAAATATATACATATATTACATATATATATATATATATATATATATATATATATATATATATATATATATGTTGAACTTCATAAATCATGCAACGTCTTACAATGTTGTTAGAAGAATAATAAAGAAGTTTAAAACAACTGGAGATGTCATGAACCTGCCTGGGACCAGATCCGGGTGTATTTTGTTTTCTCATACGCAGTAAGAAGGATGGTTCACAAATACAGATTTGCAGAAGATTGTAGCATTTGGGGTCACCATGTCTCCTAATCTAAAATCACGCTTTCAGCTAACCACAAACGTGAGCGCCGGAGTTTGCTAAACGCTACTTTAACCGAAACTTTAACCGAAACCAGATTCTATGATCAAATGAAAAAAAAACAACAACAGAATTTTGGCAACAAAAAGTCAAGGTGGGTTTGATTTATAAAGAAGGAGGGTTATACACAGTGAATCCACACTGCTGTGCATGGTGGAGGTTCTGTGATGCTGTGGGGCTGTTTTTCTTCCATAGACACTAAGAACCTTGTTAGAATTCCTGGCAGATTTTACATGAAAATCTGGCTGCCTTTGCCAAGAAGGTACAACTGCATCAGGGTAGGATCTTCCAGCAGGACAATGATCTAAAATGTCCAAATCCACACAATAATAGATCAATGGCCACAGAATCAAGCTTTTGACATGGCCATCTCAGTCCCCTGACCTAAACCCCATTGAAAAAGTGAGTTGTGAGCTGAAGAAGAGCATCCACAAGAGAAGAGGATCTGGAGAGACTGTGAAATTGAGGAGTGTCTCAGATTCCTTTGCTCTCTTTTCTAATATAATCTCATCATGCATTATAAGAGAAGACTCCGAGCTGTTATGTAGGTAAAGGAAGGTTGCACGAAGTATTAAATGATTTTGTGTAAGAATATTTTTGATATGGGTTTTTTTATTTTCTTAAAATAATTGTACTTCAGATAAAGGTTAGATTTCTCTCCAGTTTTTAGTGTGAGATTAATTAACCACCAAGACATTTTTTCTTATCCCGTTTCACCAATCTAATAATGGCAATGGTTCTGGAGCTGTAGGATTAAATTGCGAGCTGCTGTGCAGATACGGCTTGCTTACCAGCTTTAATGAGTTTTATAGCCTCGCATTTACTGTTCTACTGCACTTAGCGTACAGGATAATTAACCACAGGAGTACCTTTTACAGCAATAGGCATCGTCGTCTGTGGAAAATGCTAAAGTTTACAATTAAACATTAGCAGATTCCAGCCAGGCTGCTTATTTTCCCAATTTTCCCTTGTATGGACTTTAACTATTTTCCAGTACCATGCTATATGTTGTGTATCTTCTGTTGTCCACTTTGAATTTCCATTATTAAACAGTAATAGGTGTAATTTCATGAATAGGAAGAGGAAGAAGAGAGGAAAAATTTTTCTTTCATTTCTAATGCTTACCCAATATAGACTAAATTTAAAGCGAGACATCATAATATATTCCCATTTCTCCTTTTTAGCAGATAATATAATGGTTAGTATAAAGTTTAAGTCTGATTTATGGCCTGTGACAAGCTACCTCATTACGGAATAAAGTACAGTAATGGCAGTTATGTTTCAATTTCATACGTTGTCCTGGAACCAAATGAATAATTATCTTTGGTCTGATACAGCCCCGTAGAATTAGATCTGAGACGATTTATTTCTCTCTCTCTCTCTCTCTCTAGATGAGATCCACTACTGTATAGGGAGAGAAAGAAGGAGAGAGAAAGAAATCCATTATTGCTCCTACAATAATAGCATTTGGATTTACAGTGCAGACCATGCAGAGGATGAATAACACAACCCAGTCATCCTCTCTTCCAGTCTCTCTCCGTATTTCAGTACAACTGCTATGAAAACAATAATCTGTCTCTTTTTCTAGCGAGGGATGACCAAGTGGCTTTGCATGTGTGTAGCTTCTTTTTTATACCCCAAGGAAACAGAAAGGCAGCAGAAGAGTTTCTGAAGACTGAGAACAAATATAAATAATACAGATGTTTTCAAGGAGGTCCGTGTACAGCGCATTCATTCCCTTTTCATTAAAAAGATAGATATTCAAATCAGGTTTGGCTTTAGAGCAATAAATATTACAGAAAGCTCTTGTATTTCTAACTTTCTTGTTTCTCATAACCTTAGATTCATTTTGGGGCTAAAATGAACGATCTTCAATGACCTGGATGTTCATCAGCAATTACTGGGCAAATTAAAGATTGTCATTAGTGCCTGATGTATTACTAACATGGATCACTGCGCTTTAAAAATAGCGAGAAAGTGTGTCTGAAAAAAATCTGCAGAATCTTCCAGGTGATTTCATTTAAGAATATTTCTGCACATGCTGATCCCATTTTTATATATATCTTTTATGATATACATATCTTTTATGAAAACAGAATAAGGCTCCAGAGTACACCTCTTAACCAGAGAATAGCTGACCTTTACGAATTCGTTTCCTTTTAGTGTGTGCCAAGAAAAACAAAAATCAAATAAAAGCTGTTTCCTTGTTTTCCCATTTTCATGTTGAAATGAAAAATAAATGCCTGCGAAGTACACGGACTTTGGAGGACAACAACGGATTTGTATTTATGTGTTTGCATTTATTTTAAAAATCCTTTATAGGTGGCATTTGTTTAGCAATTATTTCGTAAGTGAGAGAAAATATATTGCTATAATAATATAATTCATTGATATGCAGTAAATGTTACAGAGAATTTTTTGGATGACATTAAAGGAAGTGACGTGTTAAGAAAACCGTAATGGTTTTACCTGCAGAAACAGAAGCGAGTTTTCAGAAAGAAGTGTGTGAGTTTCTCCAAGATGCTTGAAAAACCTTCCCAGCCAATTTCCTTATAATCTGCATGACAGTGTACCTCATACAACTGAGACAGTTTTAAAGTCATACACCAAATGTTGAGTGGGTTGTAATTATTACTGTTTAATTCTGTTTATAGTTATTTTTTCAAGGTTCAAGGTTCTTTATTTGTCACATACACGTGATGCATTAATGTAGTGAAACGTTTTTCCTTAGTGCCTCGTCCCACAGTGCAACAGTGACACATAATAAAACAGCATATAATAAAAGCTGAATATAATGAATAAAATAGGAATATAGAATAGGATAGAATCTATTAGTCAAAATACAGATGTTATATGTAGAAAATATGTAAAAATATGTTTAGCAGCTTGAAAAGAGGAATCTTAACAGCTTTTTGAGGACGTAGTGTGCAAAAGATGTAAAATTGTAAAACTGTTTTTTTTAATGTAAAAACATTAGACACAGGTAGCTTACCGTTCCCGTTTGTAGTTCATATCCTGCTACGCACTATCTGTTAGCCCATCCCTAGTCCTGTCTGCGTTCATAAAATGAGAGATGAGCAGAGAAGTGTTACAGAATGCACTTAATGTCTCCTTCACATTTCATCACGACAACGTTGTTGTTACAACTACGCATGCTGGACATAAATACACCAGACTGGAGATTCCGTGTTGCAGCTCAGTTGCAAACAAGTCTAAATATTTTATGAGACAAAGTTGAACTGCAGTAAATAACAGACAGGATGATTTCCCCAGGCCATTGTCCGAAACCTGCTGCTATCCAGTAAACATTAAATCCACAAGTAATGTCCCACTATGTGTCACACCTGCTAATGTGGGTGTTAATTACGCACACACACTTAGCAAGCCTGATAACCTATCAGTCACAAAGCATTATAATAATAATATTAATAATAATAATAACAATTATTATTATTATTACCTCACACGCATGCAACAGAAATATAAAATACACCAGTTATAGGAAAATAATCATTGAGGGGATGGTGTGATGTGGATTATTGTCCTATGACAGTGTTTTATTCCTTCTACACCAGAGCAATTTGCCAATGATTACAATTTTTCATTTTAATAAAGAACACCATGTCTTTTTATCTGTTTATAGTAACATTTAATGTCACAAGTTAGTGCCTGTTATCACATATGTTATAGCAGCTATAAGCGGTCATTCCCTCATCAACCTCTTTTTTTTTTCTTGAAAAAAAAAAAAAAAGCCACTCCCTGTTATGTTACTATGAAAAGCCCTCTGTCCTGAACACGTTCCCGTGAAGGAAAGGTTAGAGTTTTACCACTGTGTGTTACAAACTGCTGACACTGGAGACTCCTTCCAAAAATGCTAAGTAAACAATCTTACAGAAAACTTCACCAGATCTAAAATTAAATAACATGTTAGTCCATTTATGCAGAGCCATAAAAGTCCCAGTGTAAGCTGTTACTATGAAAATAATTATATATGAGCACATTAATATAAATCTGTGATTTGAATTACTGCCAGAACTATTGTCAGAGCTTCCGTCATAGAAAATTAATCAACACAAAAAGAGAATTTTAGCAACAATTAGTATGAATAAAAATTAATCTCTTATTTAGTGATTTGCCTTTTTTTTTTTTTTTGACTGTGCTCTAGCTCACTATTCATTAGTTAGTGATCTTACAGTGATCTCTAGCTGGTTATCAGGCCAGGCAACTCATAGTAATAATACCTACTTGATATTGGTAAAGTACATTGAATCGGTTCATTTTTTTTTTTCATTTCTTGTTTTGCATAATGTCTTATCTACTATGCTAAAAAAAAAAGGGGGGGGGGGGGGTCCTGTTTGGTTGTTGTTATGCCTTACAGGAAGCTTATTCATTTATTAGTTCAATTGAATTCAATTTTATTTTTATACCCAGTGAAGAAAATCTACAGAAAATTTACAGAAATCTGGGTTTAGATTTAAATTTACATCTCTACGATGCAACCCAGAAGCTGATAGGTTAACTTTTGAGTCTGGTTCCTCTCAAGATTTCATCCTCATGCTGTTTTAAGGAAGAACTCCCTGAGACGAAATGAGGAAGAAACCACGAGAGGAAACTGACTCAAAAGGGAACTCATCCTCTTCTAGCTGACACCAGATAGTGGGATTATAAATCGTTACTTTTGTGCAAGTGTGTCCTATAATGCCAAACAGTATTTAAGTGTGCTTTCCGTATGAGCATATTATGAAATTGAGTCCTCGGTTGAGCAGAGGACAGTCTTTATGATTACAGCAGCAGTTCTTAGGTACACGGCTACAGTATGCAATGAAAACAACGTGACTATTATTTGTTTAAGTACTGAATGTGAGTGTAACTGGCCTCCAAAGCTTAGCTTAGCTAGGTTACAAGGCTAAATAATATTTTTTTTTAAAGTGTCCAGACATTTAGCATTAATAGATTTGGTAGAGATTTTTAGCAGGATGATTTGGTTAGTTTTTTGAATGACAGTGAAATACCCAGATTTACAAATACGCAGTTTGATTGGCTGCGCTCTAGGTATCTCGCCCTGCTATTGGCTGTGCTCTTTGGGGGCGGTGCAGCATCGCAGTCGAGGTTCGCTGCATCTTTCTGCTTAGGACGTAACCGTTATGTGCGATTTTTTCTTCCGGGTTGCGTAGGTGGGCGGGGACGAAGTTTCCTCCGGCTCCTCCTCTTCCAGCAGGCAGCGGCTCTTCAGCTCGAGCCGAATCCGAGTAACGCGCACTGCAACCCGGCTCGTCTATCTCACAATTCCCGCTGAGAGGAGTGAGACCGCGGTGAGAATTTGCACGTCGCCATTTTCCGCACTCGACTATTCACGGAGGGTGGTTAATTTTGCGCGGAGATCTTTCTGTAACTCATTTATTTTAGGGTCTCGCGTTTTTTTTTCCCCCCCAAAAGAGCCAGAGCCCCACATCTTCACCGGGACACAACAAGGCTAACGGCCCTGAACGGCTTTTTCTCCCCGGCTCAGGCTGCTGGAAACGCGGCGTTTTAAATGAACACACACGCCGAGTGATAACGGAAACAGCGGACCGGCGCTTCTGGTTTTCCTGGCGGAGTGAAGGACATTTTGGTCGGCAGCACCGCTATCACGAGGGAGGCTAGGGGCGAAAATGCCACTTTGTCAACATCTGTAAGCTTTGTGCCAAGAAAACGTCTACTGCTTAGTGCCAAGCCTTCCCATTTAAAGGTAACTAACAGCTTTTCCAGAAATCTTACAGTATTGCACACCAGTTTGCTTGTGTATGGTGATTTTTCCACGCGGGTGCTGAGGAACTTCCTTCCCTAAACCACTTCACTCTTCAATAATCAACACAAAATAAGCTTCCTGAGCTTTCCAGTTTCTCCTTGTGAACTCTTAGCTCTAATATCGGCTGTTCAGTGACATTTAGTTTAGCTCTAATGAGTGTTAACTAGTCTTTGAGCTTATGAGGATGGTGGTAAGTTGAATGTGTTTAACCATGTGATGTCAGTTAAAGACCTTCCTCTTACTTCCTAAATAGCCTTAAGAGTGTACATCACTAAAGACACAACATGTCCATTCAGGCTTGTTTCCTTTCAGAAGACTCTCTCAGGACAGCAGGAGTTTCCTCGTTAAGAAAAGATCTCGAATGCGTGATGTAGTGAAAGCAGCAGTGACATCAGAAAACCTGGCATCAGAGTTGTGACATCATCACGGCTGCACTGCGAGCTGAGCTGGTCAGCGAGTTGTCAGTCAGGCTCACGGGATGTGACAGCTGCTGCCACGGCTCTGGATTTGATTACACTCGAAGCGCGACGGTTTTGAAGATTCGGGGCGGTGCTCGATGATTGATTGATCGTGCAGACGGAAGATGCTGTTGCAGCTCAGTAATCACTCGCATGCCCATTAGGAGATTAGAGAGTGCACTCGGCTGTCTGGATGATGCCAGCCACGATCTGATCAGCCACAAATCCAGTTTTAATATTAGTAAAAGGTTTAATATTAGTAAAAAGAGTGAATGAGGCTTCTATTTATATATATAAATATATATATATATATATATATATATATATATATATATATGTGTGTGTGTATTTTTTTTTTATTATTAATGTAGGCTGTTCTTATAACAGTCACCAGCGTTTCTTTACTTCACTCATCCAACAGCTAGAGGGGAAAAAAGGTTACTCCTCATACGACGTGTAGTGATTGGATGATTTGGATTGGTGCATTTGGATTGGTGCATTGATTACAAGGGAATGAATAAGATGAATTGAGGCAACAAGCTTATTATCAATTGCAACTGTTTATAAAATGGATTATTATTATTATTATTATTATTAGTGAAAAAGTGCAGACAACTGGTGTAATTAAGATTCAGCTTTATTGTCATTGTGCAGAGTATGAGTACAGAGCCAATGAAATGCAGTTTTTCGCAAATCGCAGCTTGCTAGGAAGCTGGGGTCAGAGCGCAGGGTCAGCCATGATACAGCACCCCTGGAGCAGATGTGGTTAAGGGCCAAGTGCCCAACAGCAGCAGCTTGAACCCCCAACCTTCGGATCAGTAACCCAGAGCCTTAACCGTTCATCCACTGCTGCCAGCTAATACGCATCATTCCTATTTTAAAACCGATGTGTACATCGGCTTGCAAGCTGATTCGTCCATTTGTCTTTACGTCATCATTCGCAAATTAACGTTAGGCCTGCCCCAGATTCAGAACAAAGTTGGCTGCATATCGGTCTAAACCTAACGCTACTGTATCAGATGGTGTTGTAGCAGATACTCTGATATCGTCAGATATCAGATCGCATCGAAATTATATCGTATTGTATGGACGCTTGAAGTTTACACACCTGACAGTCGCACAAGAAAACATTTAATTTGATATGCTTGTTTAAACTCAACAGACACCGGTTGGTTCATGTATGAACGCTAATCTAATCTTTAAACGCTAATCTTCTGCTTGTTGGTAGGGGCTATTTTTACTAGGCATGATAATCAGCTTTAAGAGATGTTAGCCTGTATTTCCAGAATCACATGGAAACAGTGACTAAACCTGAGCACAAAATCTGCTATATAACTGATGCTAGCACAACATGGTCATTTACCATGCATTCACGCTAGCAAGCGACAATTAAATCGAGACTTTCTCACTCCTACGCAAATTAGCTACGACACAGTAAAGAGAGAAATCCAAACATTTGGCTTTGGAGTGATTCCTGTGATGGGTGAGGTCCGACTTTTCTTCAGTTCCCCACTCACATCTTAACCTCCTACCCGCAATTCCTATTTAAGCGAGAGAGGCTACATGGTACTCAAGTGCTCGCTTATTTCCCATAGTGTCTATTAGGGCAAATAATTAGCTCAGCTGAGCATATTTACGTTAGTTAGCGCTCGTTATTTGGTTTTCTGGCGAAGCATAAGATGGGATGGGGCCAAGCACATGTGTGCTGTGGGAGGACGCTTTCAAACCTTGCGTGTGTTGTTTTGAGGGAATTGAGTCGTAAAGTATGACATGGGTGCAAATGAGGCATCGGAGCAGACGTCTCTTTTTAAAAGTTTAAACATGCCACCAGTGTAATAAACAAAACCTCAAGGGTGAAGCGTAGCACGAAACCGCTGTTCTGAAGTCAATCATATTCCACAAAAAAGGGGCCTAAAAAACACTCCCAGCTGCTTGCTGTAACACCAGGAGTCTGCTGATGTAGATCCTCAAATATTATTCCTTTGTGTGTGTGTGTGTGTGTGTGTGTGTATTGAGCCGTGGATAGCAGAATAACTTGGTAGATGTGCGCTATGAGGATGTGTACATAGTGAAATGACTAAATACACAAATCTGCTGATCTCCAAAACTGCATTGTGTGCACATTCATAGTTATCTCAGTGTGTGTGTATAAACTCATTGTGTGCATTTGAGTTTTTTTTTTTTGAATACGCTGTGTGTGAGGTCTGTGGTTTTTTTGCGAGTGGCCGCGGAACAATAGTGCCATTCTGCGATTCAGCTTTGGCCGAGCAGGCGCAGGGACGGACACACACACGGCAGATGGAAAGGATCGAGTTCCTACCAGCACCTGGCTTCCCCGAACAGACCAGCTCACTTTTCCCGGGCACGCCGTTAGAGAAAGCGGGACGAACCAAATTCCACGTCTATCAGAGCAGCTCTCAGGGGTCGCGGAGTGAACCAGAGAGATGTGAGAGCGAGCAGCCATAAGTCGAGGCTTGGCATCTGAAAGCGACTTTTGTAACAGATTTGACAAAGCCATGCATTATCAACTCATTCTGTGAAGAACGGTGCCGACGCTGTTGATAAGATAGGACAGATCTTGAAATCTTGTATCTTCATCCTTTTGCAATGTGACGCAAGAACTGAAGCATTAAATGAGCTCGTGAGCGGTGCAGTGAAGTTAAAAAAACAAAAATCTGGGTATGCTAATTGAGGCGAGTTGTCCATGAAATCGGTGAAAGTGTTTTTGAGGTTTACTTTCCTTTGAAACATTTGTGCTGACGTCTAGCTTGGCATACACTTCGGCGCCTCCGAATTTTTTTTCTTTGAAACTTTGAAGCAATAAAGGTAATTACTTTCAATCGGAAGTAACCACTGTGCTAACTGTCGTCTTTTGCTGATCACAGCACTCTCTGGAAACTGCGCTTCAAACATCTCGCTTCCGCCGCTGAGAGGAAGTCACATCAGCGGTTACTTGGTCACTGTAGGTAAGAATTGCAGTGTCAGACAGCGTGGAACTCTTTCTGAATGAGGAAGAAGCATGACTGAAAGGAAAAAGCAGACCAAATTAGGGGATGATGTCTCTCAGGTGTTTTAGTCACGTTTAGTCACGTTGTTTGAGCATTCTGAGAAAGGAGAGCGCGCGCGCTGTGGGTACACACGTGATCGAGAGAAAATGACGAGTATGCCTCGCTGCACAACCAAAAGTCCGAGAGGTGGAGTCAGGCGTGATCCAGCTCCTCCTGCCTGCGAGGAGGTAGGAGGTCGAAAGTCCAGGGGGAGGAGATGGGAGATGCCTCGGTGTGTTTCAGGCTGGATGAGCGTGTCGTGTCGTGTTGTAGGGGTCAGGGGTTAGGGGTCAGGGGTTAGAGTTAGGGTTATAGAGGGAGTTGGATCAGGTCCAGCTCCATCCCCTGGAATTTGTTCGATCCTGCAATGAGGTCTATCTCAAAAAAGAAGCGAAATCTTCAGATCCTCACTCACGCTTGCTTTAATTCCTATTCGCAATTCCCGGATAAGCGAGCGCCACCTGAAAATAATCAACAACACAGTGGAAGTTGATTATTTTTCCATATCAGCATGTACTGAAGTGGTTTATTCCTATGGCTTATTCTTACGCCACAGCAATTTGACAAAGATTAAAATTTTAATAATAAAGAATGACTTTTTATCCATTTATAGTTACATATATTGTTGTGAAATTTCCCCCCCCCAAAATTTAAAAAAAAAAATTATAACACTTCTGCTATAACAGATATAAACGACAGTTCTCTCACCAGCCTCTTTTTTTTTTTTTCTCTTTCTCTTGAAGGTAATATGACAAACATTGATCAGAGATCTTTTGGAAAAAAAAAACCCGCTAAATAAATATTTCCTCAGAGAAAACCTATAATGATGTAATACATTAATATAAACCTGGGATTTGAACGATGGCCGAATTCCACTACTGTGCGAGCCGCCGTTATAGAAAATTAATCAACACTTTCTGACCAGTCAGATTTGAGGATTCAACAGTGCTATGGTACAAACAAAATGGTAAACAATATTTTGTTTACTGAATAAGGAGATATGGTGGTGTATAAATGTAAGTAATAATGCATGTGTTAAGCCGTAAGAAGGTACTAAGTGCAATAACTGTTGTTGTTTGACTGAAAAGTCTGGTTTCCGTGGAGATAAAGGGGTGTTCACCGTGGCTGACATTTCAGAGCTCTCGCTTCAGACCCGAGACTCCTTTCTGTAATGGAAACATTGACAAACATCTTCCTCCACAATCTCTGCTCTGCGCCTGCTGCTCTGTAATTAAATTAAAGCTCATTAGGGTTGATTTGATCTCCAACATGTTGCGCAGCGTTGCACATGATCCATCATGTGCCGAGATATGATTATTTATTATTGTTATTAATCTGGTTCTTTATCTCGAGGCTTCAAAATGAGTGGTAATAATAACCCAAATGTTTAAATATTGTTTCGTTTTCCAAACTTAATAAATAATCGCTTAATTCACGTCACAGAGTGCAGTATTATTGTATTGCATTTAAACGAAATGAAACGTTTTTACACCAGATTTTAGATTCTTCAGTGTTGTTATTTGTAGAACAGTGTTCGTGCGATATTTGTTTTACAAACCCAGCTAAGCTTTTCAAACAGGGTTAGCCCTCTAAACTAAAACTGCGATATTACCCCAAATCGCAAGCTTCCCAGTGGTTTACTTGTTGGGACATGATGTCATCACTCGCTGTGTATGAGATTTATTACGCTCCAACCTGATTGGTTTACGGCCCACTGATCATTTCTCAGCGATATCTGAGAAATTGTTCTTAGCGATGTGTGAGCAATGAATTTATTTTTTTGTTTGTTTATACCGCATTTTAACCCGCATTGACCAACTCGGAAGTGGTGTGTAGTTTGTTCTGCTTATAGAGAAAATATCACAATAACCTGGAATCATGGAAGTGATTGATGAGAACTGGTCGAGGTATGACATTTCTCCTGAGAGCTCTCATAACCGGGATCTCAAGAAGAAACGTTTCACTTTTCTGCCAGCTACAATGCATGATTTACTATACACCGAGTAGTCTAATCATACAGCTGTATACTCCCCAGCCAAATGTTCTGAATCGTATATGCCGCTACTTGGTAGGGGTGGGTGACATGACAAAAATATCAGGTGTTATGATATAAAGGTTTGCTAACCAACAACTAGAAAAAAAAACAGTAGTACTGCATTAAGAAAAAAAGTTATGACATTTTTTTTATGTCTACAAAAATAAATGACTTTAAATTGAAACGGATACATTTAAAAAAAATTTTTTTTTTTACTAAATTCTAATAAAAGAATTCATTTTACAGTTTTAAAGTTCAAAAAGCAACTATTTCAAAAGCAGCTGCTCCTAATCACAGTTTGTAGTTGCAGCTGTTTTCAGTGTTCTCTCTAAGTTTCGTCTGTTTTTCAGCACACTTCTGATGATGCTCCCATGCAGGAAAAAAAAAATCTGCACAGAATGCCGACACAATGCATATAAAGTAGTTAATCACTGGAACTTTTTTTTTTTTTAACATTTCCGTACTACACATGTGGTACTGTAAGTAGTAGCAAATCAGATCTTCCAGTGAGATAGTGAACAATAGCAGCAAACACAGATGGTTATCACCAATTGAGCTTTCAGTCATTTTCCACTAATGTGCCTGTGAGAGAGAAATGGCTTTTTGCTTTTAGTCGGGATGAAGGTGAGTATTTTTTTTAGATTTTTGGATTGCAGCACGTATGTCTGTGGCCAGAATTTCAAAGAATCTGACAACTCAAAAACCTTAACTAGCTACATTAGCTGTGAGCTTAGCAAGCCATCTGACAAATCTTGTTAGCGAAGCAGAGCTGCCAAGAGTTGTCTTCCAAGGATAGCTGGCTAATACTAACCAAGCAGAGGCAAAGCAGGTGCAATCTGTGCATCTCATGGGGTATTTCTGCTCAGACAGCAGAAGAAACAGGTTTCGCTCAGTAAGAAAAAAATGACAGGGAACATTGCCTGAGGTATTTCAGAAACGTGTATTGTGACATAATTCATCACAGTATCAATATTTTCTTGTCATATTGGTTGACCCTACCATTTGGCCACAGAGCATTTAATTCCTGAACTTTCCCCTTTTTTTGTTTGAGTTATTGATGTTTGGATGAAACTCATTCAGTAAACGTTACCAAGCTAACTGGCTGCTAACTATAACAACACCGATAAGAAATATAATGGCTGTGATAAGAAATCGTCACGCTATCGCACTATCTGCCCTGATATAACGAACTACTTAACCGATGCTAGCTAGCAGATTACACACGCTGCCCGTCATCTAATTTTTATCCCTTCTGTTAATCTACAAACTTAATTATGACTATTGTTTAAAACATAAAAGACAAGGCATGTAAATGCTCTTTGGGAGTTCAGGAATCGGGCTTTGCTAACCGGATTTCATCAACTTCTTTTCTGCATCTCGTCAGACGCTCCAGCTGAGACACAAGCCTCTCCTTTTCTTCTCGTTCCCTCCTTTTTCCTCCTCCTCCTTCTCCTCCTCCACCTCCTCCTCCTCCTCTGCATCTTGCTCTCAGGAGAGCCTCAGTCATATTAACTGAAAAATAATTGAGCCTTCAAGTGTAGAGGAGCTAAATACTGAATGCTAATTATCTGATCAGTGGCACTTGAGACATGGATCTAAACGTGCAGTGCGTGATAGGTAGTCATCTGAAAACACAAAAGAATAACAATGAAGTGAAACATGCGCTTTCAGCGCACAGGCTCGGTATCTAACAGCATAACTGTCCTTGTAGATTAGTGACTTGGAATTAGGAAAGACTGACAAGTTCACAAAGTCATTTGCATATATAAAGAGGACATGAAGTAATGATTTCTGTGTGGAAACACGGAGGTACTTTATTAGCTACAGTTTATTAGCTGCGCCTTCCTTGTATTTCCACGTATTTTATCATGGTAACGTGTCACTGTATCAGGGCTGTTGTGGTCTGAAACTTTCTCGGTGTGATAACAGTATTAATCGAGTAGTTAAAAACACCCAAGTTGATTGAAGAAAACTTTATGATGAGATTTTTGTACAAAAGTCTCTTTGAACATCTTTGTAAAAATGTATAAGAAGAGCTCAAATCACCTAATTTTTCTTCCTTTCTCATTTTTGAGATTGAACGTTCCTTAAAATCTCTTGCGCTGTCCGTATTTATCACATTGTCATTATAAGCTGAAAGAGAGAGTGGCTGTGAGGGGGGAAAAATCTAACTAGCGTGACAATGTGCAGTGCTGTTTAGCCAGAAATAGATGTAGTTTAGTTAGTTCTGGTCAGGCATTCCCTTGTTCTTCTGTCCAGCGTATACAATAAAGTTGCAAAGAGGTAGCAATGTCACGTGTTTACACACTTGGATGACACAGCCAAATGGTTTTCAGTACCCGCTGAGTCCCCTGTGCAGAGAAATGGAGGGTGCTGTAGTATAATTTAGGGCGAGTCCAGAGGGAGGGAGTGAATTTTTTTGGGAGTTGAAGCCTGACACAAAAGGCATGAGAACCACTGGAGTTGGAAACTTGATCGCGTGAAGGAATGAACAGATGGTAATAGATGGACATGCATTTTAATCAGTACTTTGAAAAAAGTCAGTGGTGTGGTATACACCATGACTAATTTTGACACCGTAACAACCCTACCTTTAGGTATACAGTAACTACAGGTATACCAGTGTAACTACAGGTATACAGTAACTACAGGTATACCAGTATAACTACAGGTATACAGTAACTACAGTATACCAGTGTAACTACAGGTATACAGTAACTACAGGTATACCAGT
>CM074995.1:7032187-7102688 GCA_037576825.1 Pangasius krempfi | reverse complement strand
TATCAATGCAAAATGGTCACTAACTAAAGAGGATTTATGCTGATATTGCCCAAAAACCCTATTTTGTTCAGGCGTTTTCAAACTTTTGGAGGGCAGTGTACATAAAATTTTTTAAATAAAGTACTGAGCACATCTTTAGCCCTATCTGGACAGGATTAAATTTACAAGGTCCCTATTTTACAGGTGCTCCTCTGTAACTTTATTACCATCCGGATCGGCCACGTCAGTGTTTTTCCCCGTCCTCCTCTTAGAAAATTACAGGTCAAATTACCTACTGTTTTTCTCCAAACTCGGCACTCGTCTTATAATTTTAGTCCGGATACACATGTTCGTGATTTTCTATACAGATGTCGCCTTGTGTCAGGGGAACATGTTGAAATATGTTTTTTTTTTTATCTTTACGCAGCCACTTGCCATATTTAGTGTCTCAGCATGAGCATCATTGCCCCTCCTCCAGATGTTAAACACTTCCTGAGTCGCTTAACGATAAAAAAATGGATGTTTCTCGTATACTTTGTGATTAATGTTGTATTGTATTTTCCGATTGTTGCTGGAACTTCGGTCTGCCCCAATCCGAGATGACCATGTTGTGAATGGATCCTGATCGTATGACCACGTGACCCAAACATCCAGGATCGTAGAAAATACAACCTGCTAGAAACTCACTCCTCCTGTGATAATTTTATTGCTGTCCAGATGCAGTGACTAAGGAGACGTGTAAAAAAAAATTATTACATACATCCCAGTTATAAACCAATCCAAGCCGAATAGGGCTTATGACGCTTAAACAGTATCTTTAATATACAGTCGACTAACCATAGCATGCAGAGCAGTGTCAGCGAGTGTGGTCATTAAAAACGAGCGCAAGGTGCCATGAATTTCACGCACACAAAGATGTTCTCGGGCGTGGAGCAGCGACGCGAGCTTGCAGAGAAACTGTCCATTGAGAGAGCACTTCAGTTCTGCGAGCACTGAGCCCTGAGACACACACAAGTCATGTGAATTAAAGCAATTTGTTATGTCTGTTTTGTTAGCATTCTGGCCATTTGTGTTTACACAATTTCAACTGAAACTGCATGTTTTGGGTACACTCCTTTATAGAAGTGTATTCGGCGTTATCAGTAGCATAGCAATTTGTGAAATGCAATAAAAATCCTGACCAAGTCACAGTGTTGTGCTCACAGTGCTTAAGACTTATCTCTGAGTGGCAAGGACAAGTTAATGGCTAAAAAAGCTTATCGAGTCATAGAACTAGCGCTGCACACCTTAATGTGTCACATGACTTTTGAATTAGGGGTTAAAAATTAACAGGAAGAACAACATAGCAAGGACATATTGACATTGATGCAAAGCAGGAGCTTTACAAAGCTCTGCTGGTGGTGGTCAACCTCACACGCAGATCTCGGCTGAGTGGTGACGTGAAAATTTTGAGATTTTTAAAGTGTACCATTTTTTTTTTTTTTTTAGATGTGGAAGTTGCTCTTAACAGTAATGTTTCAGTTAAATGTTTGGGGACATATTTCAGGTTATACTCGTAACCTTGCTGTATGGAAGTTAAAGGTGTACATTCTTTATGTAAGCAGCTAGGTGAACAGTTTGATCGTGACCATTTCCAGCATCAGGTGTCGTACTGCAGGATCACAATCAAATGCATTGAACGCTCTTGCTTAAGGTAAGCTTCCACTCTTTTTCCCCTTTTATTATAGGTTGCAGTGGCGGAATTCTGGAAAACAGCCAGAAATGACAATTAATTAGGTATTGACCAGTCAAAATTGACATCTTGATGGATTTCTGCCAAAATGACATGGACATGTTTTTACTTAGGTTTCTTTCTAGTTGTTGGTTAGTTACATGCTGTGGCACAACAGCCATAAGCCTAATCAATTCACTTTGTAATCAGATAGCTGTTGTCCAAACCACAACGCCCCTGCGACGTCACATCATCAAAACAAAGAAGAGCGCTTGCATACCCTGTACAGACGACAGAGGGCAAAGTTTTAACACGTTTAAGTGAAATAATAAATAAATAAATAAAAGAAGAGACTTAGTGAGCAGAACTGACCGAATGAATCAGCGATTGTTTCTTTACCAGTGTTAGAGTGAAGAGACGATGATGACGACAAGGATGACAGCGAAGACACAACAATTTTGTAATTAAAAAAATCAATAAATCGATACGGTTATAAACGTAAAGCTAGGTGGTGCGTCTTTCAGCGGAACTGGATTTAACATCTATTAATGTCATTTTCTCGGAAATGCTAGAACTTTACATTTTTAAAGTGCTAGAACTTCACTTGTGGTTGAGAAACATGCAAAAGAGAACATATTACCGTTTAAATTATCCAAATATTTCATCAGTGATGCACGTAAAAGCTACTTAGCATCCCCTCGTTGAGAATCTTTAACCTGATAAACCTGAGCGAGTGAGGTGCAAGTCAGTTCCACTGAACTGTGGTTTGGGTTTAAAAAGCGGTTTAACTCAACAGGTCTACGAACACAGCACGGACATAAAAGCCTGACCGATTAAAAGTCGCACTGTCGGATTTTTCGACATGGAGGCTCATTTAGAAAAGGTTAAGGTCCGTCAGAAAACTCTCTAGAATTTCTCCTTGCTGGCGTTTTGATTATAAAGTTCATCTAGATAAAAGATTTGCGTTTAGTTTTATATCACCATAGCGGCCGGCAGTTTGGCTCCAGCGGCAGGCGGGACATTTAGCAATTGATTCGTTGTGTGTGTGTTAAAAGGGGAGTTTTAAAGCGAGGATATAACTTCTTTTTATGTAAAATTTGCAGATTTTTTTTTTTGGACTTCTATATCAGATATTCACGGAAAACCTCTAATCCTTAAGATTATATTTAAAACAGCGTCTTTAAATTAGCATTATCTTTGCTGCTCATTGGAGCTCTAGTTTTTAATCCAGATGTTGTTTTTTTTTTTTTTTTTTTGCAGTTCATGCAAAATTTGACTGTGAAAGTAAAAAGAGCCCCGTGTCCTCGTCCTGATGATGGAGCAATATTTACAGACTCTCAGACTCAGCAGTAGAGACATCTGCTACATGAGGGATTTTAGTTCTGTCAGGGCACTGGACCTTTCTCAATGAATAACTATTCCAGCAGATTCCCTTACCACTCGTATTTCTGTATTTTATTTTACGATGTAGATTGTAAAGATTTAACATCAGCATATGCCAGTAGGAATTATCACTTAAAAGTACGCCAAAAGAGCAGTTAATACTGACTGATTTAGTACTGATTTAAAAGGTGTTTAGAACTTTACTCTAATAACTGACAGCGCCTGGAAGCCCCGCCCCTTCCCCCATCTCACATGCGAGCGGCGCTCTCGCTTTGTGTCAAGATTCAAGATTCAAAGAACTTTATTCGTCCCAGGGGGAAATTGCTTTGCCATATTACAACAAAGCAATTTCCCCTGGGATAAAGTTCTTTGAAAGGTAAACGAAGAATGTTTTGGGTTCATTAATATGAAATAAACTCTATTACTGTATGTTTGACTTGGCTAACATCAGACAGGTATATTGAACATGTAGGTATTAGGGATGTCACCGAAACTGGTCAAACGCGGCAGTTTCTGTTTTCGTCCAAAAGCGAAAACTTTGGATTTTGACCTAAAACAATTAGATAAACATAATAACAATTAAATAAACAATTTATTAACACCATTAACATTATTTGTAGTGTTAGATTTGACAACAAAGTGTCAAATCTAACACTGCAAATAATGTTAATCGTGAGGATAATTAGAAAGTGATTAAATACGCTTTTTTCTCCTGCATCAGTTAGCGCCCAAATGGGTTTGAACATCAAACCAACAGAGAAAAATGTCAGCCATGTGGACATTAGACAGTCAATTTGTAAAAGGATTGTATCAAAAGTGTACTATGTTTGTTTTTGTTTTTTTTATATATATTTACTGTGCATTGCTGTTGAATCACCTAAAAATCATAATCAATTATAATTGTCTCTGCCAGCAAGCAGTTCCCGACTACACATCTAGTAATAATGTTAATCTTTTTCCTGCCTTTTTTTCCCCAGTTCTGACAATTAAATGAGTTATCACAATTTTTTAAAAATTGTAAATCGCAAGCAGCGAAAAATCTGTATCATCCAAGCCTAAATTGCACTGAACAACATCTGGAATTTTAAGGCATTGTAGGATTTTGAAGTGCACAGGTGTCCTAGCCTAAATTTCTCATTCTGTTCCACTCAGGTGTGTGAATGAAATGACGGTCCTGTCCATATGTGTATGGCTGATTTGAATAAATTTGCGTTTTTGGCCTCTCGTGCACACCACAACAGTGTTTTGAGTCAAAAAAGAAACTTTTGTTGAAAACTTAAGTGGACAGCAAGTGAAACTTGTGGACAGCAAACACGTATGTTTTCTGAGAGCAGACACGTTGCGCTTTGGGTGTGTTGCGAATGTGCTTGGACGTTTACCACGGCTGTCGGCCAGGCTGTTAGTTTGTGGTCTGTACTTTCTTATTTGATAACGTGTTTGTAATTAAATTTTGCTTTGTTTTATTATCACACCTTAACCTTAAGCAGTAGTTCTACTTCACCGTCACTCCACACAGACGAATCCTCTTTTTTGCCAGTTTTTTGTTTTCCCCATGTTGGTGTTTTTCTGCATTTTGCCTTCTCTAGCGCTCAATACACAGCTCTTAATGTCACTCTTGAGGTGTTTGACATAGCAGTTTATGAAGTACTATCAACTATAAGTAGGCTGGAGTATTAATGTGAGTGTTTTCAATTTTTTTTTAAATCATTTTTGAAAGCGTTGTGTGGCTGGGGAATTTCTTTTGGGTAAAAACTGTATTTTAAGAAACAACCATATGTGGTCAAGGCCTCTGTGTGATAATGTTGCTCTACAATTCCTTATGTTTTTTTTTTTTTTTTTTTCCCTTTTATACACGCTCAACGTTGGCCGACAGTTTATTCTCCTCTCAGGAGATGCAGTCTCTCAGTTTCTCTCTGTTTTTCAGTGTGTTTGTGTCTAGCTCATGTAGAGTTGGCAGATGCTCATGTGTCTTACACACTGCTGTGTTGTGGGTAGGTGTCATGCTGAAGTGTTTGCACATGCTGCGATCCTGATTGATTTTGTTTTCTTTCTCTTTCCCTCCGTCATGTTCCCGCTCTCCCGCTCTGTTTTTGCTGCTGTGCAATGTAGGGTGTTTCCCCATGTATAAATATATGAAAGAAAAAAAAGCAAAGCCGCACTTTCCCGCTAGTGTGTAAGTGTATCAAATCCACCCTCTGTACACCAGCACCATTTTAGTCAGATATCGTCCTCTTTTAGGAGCTTTGATTTGCTTCCCAAATTACATTCAAATGTGTCCTATTGTGGAAAAGTTCCGATTTTTACGTTCTGATCTATTCTCACATTTTCACTTATATTAGATCATTATTATCAAAGTTAAAGTTAAATACAAAAGGAAAAAAAAGAAGACAAGCGACTTGGCCAGCTGTTATAGTGAAGGTTATATTCCTCTTATTGCGCAGTAATCAGTCTACCAATCAGTCTGGGAGGATGAAGTCTTACATATGCCAGCTATTTGGGGTCGAGAGCTCAAACCGCCCTCCTTTGTGTGTGTGTGTATATATATAACCAAAACAGAACAGCCACATTTGCCCAGCATCTCTGTAATCAACAAGAGAGAAAGGCTTGAGATCCTTCCCCCTTAACAGAGATGAACAGAGTAGCCAAAAACCCTTCCTAAGTAAAATTACTGTTATTATATAAAAGTTACGGTTAAAAGGAGTCTTTCAAAGAGCTACTTGTGTAAACCAGTCCCATGTTACGATCGCCTGAAGATCGCCTGGGCAGCGTCTGAAAAGTGTGTTACCATAACGACAGAGAGTCGCCGGCAGTTAAACAATTGCATAAAATATTCGTGTAATATCACTAATCATATCAAAGCAGCAATAATAGTAAAAGTAATTATATAAACGTGTATCTGTACGCTAGGCTTACATTGGAAAGTATAGTACACATGAAATAGCACCACAGTCATGATGACAGGTTACTACTGGCGGATAAAATCGTATGAATTTAAGCTTCTAGAGATTTATCGGCCTTGATGGATAAAACTCAGGGTAAGTGTTTATTTGTATAGAGTATTCACTTCATACCACAGCGCAGAATGCTCGAATCCGATTGGTCAGAAGGGAGCATTATTTTTCTATAACAGCACAGACAGCAGTTCCGGCTATAACACGAACGAGAGGTTAATAAAATAAAACGCGCTCGTTCGAATACGTTACAGTCTCTATAGTAACAGCACAGAAGCGCCACATGATCTAAGACTAATAATAAACGGCTTTAATAAGCATGTTTAACAAAGTAAAACTTATCATTTTTGGATGTGGAGATGTTTTTTGTTTTTTTTAGGAGACATTTGTTTAACATTTATGGACGGAAGTGCTTTACAAGAGTCAACGTTTACTTACTTGAAAGTCTTCAGGACAAAGGAGTTCATGCTTTTCGGTTTCTTGGTAAAACGACAAGCTGCGTATGTTTTGTGGGGGAGAGAGAGAGAGAGAGAGAGAGAGAGAGAGAGGTTGGTGAGGGAATGTCTGCTTATCACAGCTATAATGTAGGTCAGAACAGGAATGAACTTTTCTCTCGGACTTTCCACAACATTAAATCGGACTATAAACCACTAAAATGCATAAATAAAATAAACGTTGTAATCATTGGCAAACGGCTGCGGCGTAAGCCGAACAACACACTCCAGACCTGGCTGTTATACACAGATCATAATAAAATACAGAGTTTTAGAACTATATCCACTGATAAAGTTGGTGTTTGATTGAAAAGACCGTCCTATCAGTCTGATGCCGCTTTTTTATTTATTTGGCTTCCTTAGCCTGTGCTAAATCTTGTGCAGTGTTGCTCTACCTCCCACTGTAAGCTGACCTAGATTTATCCTCTTAATACATGTTTGCAGACTTGACGAATGGGGCACTGGTTCTCCATTTGTATGCTAATGGAAGGCTACAGTCATTTGTGATATATTCCCAATCCACACATCCAGACAATCCAACTGCCGCCCAAGCTTATAGCTAGTATAATCTTACATACCCCACGTGCGACTGGTGATGATCGCCGGAGCGAATAAGGTGCTCATGTAGAATTTTTTTTTCCGTTACTAACATATCATATCTGAATATTTTATATCTAATGTAGTAATATACTATACCTGAGGTGCGTACAGGTATTCGAATACCCAGTTGAGAAAATCGCGTGACAGAGGAAAGAGACATCTGGAAAGATGCAGAGAGCAGCACTTTTGTGGTCGACTAGCTAGACGTGCACGTCAGGACGGCAGAATCTCGAGAGCAGGTGGTTTTTACTTTCGTGCACGCGCTCAGATGTGTATCTCGCAGGACAGAAGAGCAGTACACGAAACACACTGACTCGAGTAAGTATCGTTGCTGGAGTAATCACTCACCTAGTCACCAGGAAATGAAGTCACTCAAGGAAGAGGAGATCCGTGGACTTGTGAAAACTACTTTTACTTTACAGATGACTCTCTCACATGTCTACAAGATCTGAGCTAGCTAGTCGAGCTCACTCAGCTTGACAGCGGCTCACATGTTTCCGCAGCTGGGAAATGCCGAAATCTCCACGGGGTTTAGCTCAAATGGTTTCTGGATCATTATCCTATGAAGCTAAATAATAAAACCGAAGGGCGAGCGACGCTAATCTGTCTCCACTGTCTGCTGACTAAGCATTTGGCACCCGACGCGTAGACTTTTGGCAGGAAACGGCGTTATTTTTGATGAGGTCTCGAAATCGAATTCTTTAAAATTTGCACTTACTGTCTTTTAATTGGCTTACAGGTGTTTTTTTGTTGTTACTGTTAAGTTATTATTGTGTAACAGTGATCAAAAATAAATGTTTGCGCAAAATTTTTCAGTGGCAATTCCTAATTAATAAATAAATAAATAACTGTAGCTATATTATATACGCATATCTAACGTTAGCTGAAGTTGAAGATACACCGATAGAGTTTATTTTACTTTAAAGAACTCCAAACACTCTTCACTTACCGAGAGCATGTGAGATTGAGGGAAGGGGGCGTGGCTTCCAGGCGGTGTCAGTTACTACCGGAGAGTTCGGAACACCTACGCGAATCATTCCAGATTAATATGTCGATCGGCTCGTCTTCTTTTTCACTGGGGAGAAAATGATTGCTGTTTTGCCATGTTTTTGACTGATGGCTCATGCCAGCGTTCTCTGACGCCGAATCGCGGCGCTCCTGTGCATAATGCATGATAATATAATCAAAGTACACGTCACTGGACATCATGGAAGTGTGATGTCGTGTAGGGATGATGATGCAGTCTTTATATCGCGCAAGTCTAGAGCACACTGAGAAAAGGAAAGTTAGAATCCTTCTTTCTCCACTGTACTTAGTGGCACCACATCTTTAGCCGTGAAACGTGGATTTAGCCTTCGATGTGGGGAAATAAGGGAAAACTTCAGCACCTAAATTGAAAATTCAGACATTTTTGCTGCTTTTAAACCATTTTCCTGCTTCTATGGATTTATTACAGCATTCTTGCACAACATCTAGAATTATAGCTGCATGATGAATTGACATTGTATGGATTATTGAATAGAAAAAGGACAGGCTGTTTTATTTTTAATGAAAAACTTTGAATATATCATTTTTATAAATTGGAATATACTGTACAGGATAGACTGATAAGGCTTATTTATTTAGATTTTAAAACTTTAAATGGCTGTATTGTTAGAATGTACATGATCCTTTTTATGAATTCGTGAATGAATCTAATAATTTTCTAATAATTTTAATCTTCAGCCTGAAATCTTTGAGAATAAATGAGATATTATTCATTTGCGCAATTTGTCCTAGTTATATATATATAATAGATAGATAGATAGATAGATAGATAGATAGATATTTCTATATGTATAAAATGGATAAATAATGTTAGCTGACTTTTTAGCCAAGCTACTTACTGCTCTACACAATATAGCTAGCTTGACAGTGCTCCTGTTGGCCTAATTAGCCTAATTAGGTTATGGCTAATTTTTAAGACCATCATATTATGGCTGATATTCAAGACCCATATCCCATCTCCCATTTAGACCTACTTCGACAGTCCCTTGTACTGAGGAAGACCAATTAAAAAAAAAAATAAGTCAATAATAATTTTGGAGTCTCTGGAACCAGGGCAGCGATGACCCACACAGCACATGCCCATCATTCTCTGTCTGATTTCCAGCTTCTCCTCTGTGTGTCCATACAGGATAACAATCCTGAATTGCGTTTTGGGCTTAACTGAATTCGGACATGCTTTAGATATCCGACCCGGAAACCGTGCGACCTTTCTCTGAAACCGTGTCATCAAGAGCAGATGACCTACCTTCATGTTCCCTTTCGCTCTCAGGCCGCCCTCTACTCGCCTGCTTTCATCAGCTCGCTCCTCTTGTTGTTTACATGCTATTCCCTCAAGTGTGTGTGCAGTTTAGCAGCTGGATGATTGGCTGTTGTGCCAGCTTTGCACCAGACCTAAGTGCTTTGTAATAACTTGATAACTTCAACAAAATTCGTGTCTGAAACTATAATGAATTTCCTGGTCGCACTATTGCACTATTTGTCCATGTAGTACACAGTTACAGAAGGGATTTATTTATAACCGCACTATCTGTTAGCACCCAGATGAGGATGTGCTCCCCTTTGAGTCTGGTTCCTCTCAAGGTTTCTTCCTCATGTCGTCTCCGGGAGTTTTTCCTTGCCATCGTCGCCACTGGCTCGCTCATTAGGGATAAATTCACATCATTTAAAATGTATATCCTGAATTTAGATCTTTCTATAAAGCTGCTTTGTGACAGTGTCCATTGTTATAAGCGCTATACAAATAAAACTGAATTGTAATCAGGCTGCATCCGTTGGGCATTTCGGCAAGATGGACGGATAGAAACGAATAGAAACATAGAAAGGAAAGTCTTCGGATTTGAATACACTCAGCTCATCGTCGTTATGAATGAAAAGTTCATCACAGTGCTAGTCGATATCGTTTCAGCACTCGTAAGGGTGGGTGTGTGTTTTCTGTCATAGGTGTACATGTAGGTCTGGATAAAGAGCAGCAGTTGTGCACACACTAACTTACACGCGATTACTGAAATGACTGTGGCTCTGCAGTAAAGGTTAAAGCAACAGAGCTGGTTTTAGTCATTCAGCTTTTCTGTGTCCGTGTGTTTGTCGGGTACAGTTTGATTTTGACTCAGAACTGCTGGGAGTGTGTGAAAATTTCCATGAAAATATACGTATGTTTTCGTGCCTCGTAAAAACAGGTTGAGGTTGTAAATAGGTTCGGACTTGTAAAGAGATCTCCAGTAAAAAGATTTTGAGCGTGTGGAGTGATAAATTTGTTTCTAGCATCCACGTCACAGCGTTATTCCTGCAGCATTAACACGTTTTGTCATCCCACCTGGTTCTCTCCAGGACAATCCGTCTTGCAAATGAAAGTGTTTGCTTTCAGCGTTCGCTTCAGTGTTGGGTATTAATTCTCTGAGAACGTTTATCACCTGATAGGAGCGTCAGTCTTGGCATGGCGTTCTTATTCGACAGTAAAAAAAAAAACATGGTAATAAAAAAAAATAAATAAAAAAGCACGTAGAAGTACAGGACCCTTCCTGGGAATTATCCATCCAGCCATCCATTTTCCATACCTCCTTTTTGACCTCCTTATCCTAGCCTGGAGCCTATCCCAGGGAACTCGGGGCACAAGGCAGGGGACAGCCGTGAGGGAACACCCCGGACAGGGTGCCAACCCATAACGGGGCACAATCAGCTTGGGAATGCCAATCATCCTACAGCGCATGTCTTTGGACTGGGGGAGGAAACCGGAGTACCTGGAGGAAACCCCCTAAGCACAGGGAGAACATGCAAACTCCGCGCACACAGGGCGGAGGCGGGATTCAAACCCCCATCCCCGGAGGTGTGAGGCAATCGTGCTAACCACTAACCACTAATTATACTTTTACATGAAAAAAATTTTTATAGCTGTAAATAATTTTTATAGATTACAGTTATTTTCTAATTCCACTTTTTAAAAACTTTTATATATATATATATTTTTTTTTAGAAAACTTTATTTTTAAATATTACATCAAAATTCATTACTTTTTGTAAAATATTAAAAAAATATGTTTTTATGATATGTTTAAAATCATATGATTTTATGATATGTTATGATATGTTTAAAATCATATGATTATCTTATCGCGAATTTTACAAATTCACCATCACTGGTTTGTGATTATTGCTTTACAAGTTGTTTTTTTTTCTTATTCTTATTTTCTTATCGTAAAGAATCTGCAGTAACTACTGTAAATTATTCCAGCTGTCAATTACAATAAAACCAAAATGAAAACGTGTGTCGTGAGATTGAGGGATGTCTGGGTTTAAAGGGTCACCGATTGTTCCAAGGAGTTTCGACGTTCAACTAGTTCCAAGATTTTGACCCCTGATTCGACTCCAAATGATTCGCGATTCCACACTTCTGTCTTTTGTAGTAATTTAGCTTTCCTGAGACGGCCATGGCTGTGTGTGTGTGTGTGTGTGTGTATATATATATATAATAATGTTATGTTGAGGAAAATGTTTTCATCTGTCTAAAAGTTTTGTTGTGTGAGAATTGCAGGAGTTTTTCCGACACGTATTTCATCATGCGCTCATCATATATCGTTTTTCTACTTTACGCACAACTTTCTTTCTCTTGTGTCTCTTGTAAAACGAGTGTGTGTTTTTTTTTTGTTTTTTTTTTTCCCAGCGAGAGAAACTTGACAGATGCTTCAGAAACAATTTCAGTCCCAGCACTTTCTCCATAAAGTCAACACAGTACGTGTGCCTAAACTGTCCTTTTACACTGTGTCCAGTCTTTCATAATTTTTTTTATACCACAGTGTTGTTGAATTCTTGCGTCTGATTGGTGAGAAAGTGTTGATTAATTAGTTAAAACGGCAGCTCTGCCAGTAGACAAGTCGCAGGTTTATATCAATGTGCTCATTCTGTTTTCGTTTCTATAGTCACGACTTACTTAGTGTTTTGGAAGGAGTCTCCAGTTCCAGCAATTTGTAACGGTCATTTCCAAATAAATAATGTTTCCAGAAGTTTCAGACGTGGCTGTACGTCTTCTGAATGGATGAGCGTTTATCTCAGGAACATGAACATGGCCCAGAAATGCTCTCAGCGCTCTTTACCCTCCATCACAGTCGGCAGAGTCACAGTGATGTAGAGCAGTGACATCATGTGCAATTACGGATTCCTGCCCAGTCCCAAGCTCTGTCCATTTTTGTCTTTTCCCTGCTTTGTTTAACAGGTCATGCCAGGATCAAGGCCTTCTGGGCTGTGTTATAATGTGTTATAACTGGGAAAGCACACAAACATGCCAAGATTTAGCATGCCAGGGCTGGAATTATGAAACAACATAAAGCCTGCGTGCTCTTCTTATTTAAACAGCACAGCACACAGCGTGTCACGGACTACATCCTGTTTAAATAGTCCGATTTCGTACACCTTCAAACGCAGCACTTGGCTACAAATGAAAGGAAATGATTTAACGAGGCTCGTGTGTGTGCTTTTTGGTAATAATGAAAGTGAAGTGAACACCGCGACCCCATTACAGCCCCAAGATCGAACTCAGTCATGCAAATGCATTCTTCCCTACTTACTCACTCTTCTTCGTTTCCACTTATTCTTTTGACGAGAGGGGAAAAAAAAAAAAAAGTTCAGTTTTGAGTTTGCAGGTTCTAAAATATAAGACGAGCCTGAGTGTTTTAAGATAAAGTTCAAGAACATGTCTCTCTTCTCTTGTGCACCAGCTGGGAGATCCAGCAGGGATTTACAGGAGTGTGGCAGATCAGTGCAGAAAATGTCTGTCCAATCCCTTCCCTCATCCCTCCATCATCATGTCTCCGCTGTGTCCTCCACTCCATCCGTCCGCTTATTCCTCACTCGATCCTGTAGGATTAAGTTGGATTTATGTACATGCAGTGTGTAGAGTGTTCTTGAAGGCAGCAGTTAGAGAGGCTACGTCACGAGTCGCTGCTCTGCTCAGATCACTAAGATCTGTCGTCTCGTCCTTGTGGTCCTGCTGCATTTAGCACCTTAGAATTTTGGTAAAAACATCTAGTTTTTACACCATTTTCCTCCCAATTTTAGCCATTCCAGCCGAGGGCTAGCATGCGCTTCTTCTGAAATACACGAGGCTGTGGTGGCTCAGTGGTTAAGGCTTTGATCAGAAGGTTCTCAGTTCAAATCCCAGCACTTAATAATCCTCATCTTTAGATTCACAGGGCAGATGAGGAGGAACACTCGGAGGAACGTGCTAACTGCATGTGTGTTTACCTCATTTGGCTGACTCACAACTGAGCAGTTAAGGGGTAAGTGTCTTGCTCGATTACCTAACAGGGGCAGCTTGGTGGGCAACCACCTTCCATCTGTAAACTCACTGAGCCACCACTGCCCCCGATTAGCTAGTGATAGACAGTGGAGAAAGGTATTATCTTTATATTATAAGATTTATCACTCCTCCTCAGTGAACACGCCTAATTCTGCTCTCTTCATTCTTCCAGCCACGAACGTCTGTGGCATCATCATGTTTAGAAACTTTTGATCTCCTGACGATAGAGCGAACACTTTTCTTTTTCTTTTTTCTCCTGTCACTCTGCTCAGGAGCCTTGGGCCACAAGATAAAGAGGTTAGTCCATTTTTAGTGAGCAGTCAATTAGCTAATAGCCTTGAGTCAGTGTAAAATAGATAGTGACTCGGCAGTTTTTAGACAAACCCAATACAGATGCTGCTACCCGTGTTTGTAGGAATGTCTGAGAGGAAGAACAGGAAGGAAGAATGAAGCACAGGTACCAGTGAAGAGAACTGCTAGCCTGGTGAAGGGAATAATAAAATTGTAAGTAGACGGTTTCAGATGAACCGAATAAATATGTGAAAAATACGTAAGTCTGATTTTGTTCACGAGTTCCAGCTAAACATAACACTGAGCGCTACATTCCTACGTACGTGTGTGACGATGTTTTAGCTACACATTTCAGCTACAACGTGACAACTTTTAAAATTTTCTACAAATCTACAACTGTGTGTGATGCGGTACAATGTTTCTTCAGTTCCCCACTCACAACTTTAGCTCCTACCTGCAATTATTTACTTATTTTTTTTAGTTTATTATTTGCCGTTGACCGTGTTAAAAACTGGAAGGAAATCTTGTAAGTTCTCATTAAATGTGAGACATTTTATGAAGAAAAATGTGAAATTTGAAAAAAAAAAAAAAGACTAGTGTGTTTAACTAGTCAGCTTTAGAAGCTATAGATAGCTACTACAATTTCTCATTTCATCGAAAAACAGTGCGCAGTTCACGAACACAAGCGATAGCAGTAGCTACACGGCCGCAACAAACTACGAGCGTCATGAACAACTTGTCATTTGCTAGTTTGAACGCAGGACCGGGATTCTGGACATTTTTATCCAGCGACCCCATGTAACCCCCAATAATTCCTAGGGGTAATTAGTCGAAATTACAGTCCTCCTATTTTAAAAATTCACAGTGCATTAATGTAAAGAAGTGCACAGTCCTCAGAATGCTGGATTAAAATTGATCTTAACAGATCAATGTAAAAACCACACAAACATATCATATGTCACGTCATGTCAAATCATATCATATTAGCAGATAGGGGTTTTCTATTTACTTATTTAACAATGCTTTTATGAATCACTTTATGTGTAAGAGCCTACAAGTGCACGTGCCTGTGCTGAGAGGACTGGGCTTGTGCGTCACGCTGCAGCTTTTTTTTTTTATTTTAATTTTTTTATTAATCTGCGCTTTTACATCCCACCTAGTTCGCTTTGATTTGAAGTGCACCGAACTCTGTGTCCAATAAATAAGTGCTAGCAAATGGGTGCATTGGGCGGGTTCACGCATTGCACTTAGCGTAACAGTTTCATGATCGTAAATAAAACCCATTTTATAGCAAAAGCATCACAGCATGGAGCCTTTAATTCTTCCACTGGTTTAGTGCGAACAGCTGTAAATATCCTAACCAAGCATTACAACCGAAAGTTTGTTAATCCAATGAGATTTTCACGTCACGCTCAGTGACTGAACATTTAATCCAACGCCAGAGAGGTCACTGCTGTAGCAGGCTACAGAAATATCGTGAAATATCGTGCTGGCTAGGTTTTATAGGCATACAATGCAAAATATAGCATGACTACTGTATGTCATAGTGTGTTTAGCTAGAAAGCATGATCTTGCAATGCAGAAATATTGCAAGAAACAAACAAGGGTCTGATTAACATGACACGGTGTAAAATGAGCTCCGAATTGCTCTACATCATCTGACACTATTAATTCTAATTAAATATTACATAAATCAAGTTTTTGTCATGTTTAAAACACATGTATGACACACACGTAGGGTAGCGTATACTTTTTTTTTTTGTTTTGTTTTGTTTTGGGGTCATGTTTTGGATGTTCTGAGATTTGACCTGAATCTTCAGAAGGATCTGGCCAGTTGTTTACTACTGTGCTCTGTGACATCACATCCTGTGCTCTGGTTAGGTTTCCGCTCAGGGAGATAGAACTGGTATGCTGTTCTCCTGAACTGGGAGAATAGCTTTGCACGCATGTTAAAGGTTAAGGAAGGTTATAACCTCTGTTTTTGACGTTCATATTTCAGTGATAAAAACACACACACACACACACACAGACACAGATCTTGGTTCGTTTTCAAGATCCATTCTCGTGCATTGCTTCTTAAAGTCTGAGACAGTAAACACACACACATGCACAGTGTAAGACACTTCAGCAACTTTAGCACAATTAAGTGAGATATTATAGGTGGCTGTGTGTGTGTGTGTGTGTGTGTGTGTGTGTGTGTGTGTGTGTGTGTGTGTGTGTGTGTGCTCACATGTCAGTCTTTTCTCATCCTGGCTTATCATCAGCTTCTTCATAGCTGGTATCAGCTCCTTGCAGCTGGACATGCACAAAGTACACAGTGGCCCTACTGTGAGTGGAAGAGGGAGAGAAGTGTGTGTGTGTGTGTGTGTGTGTGTGTGTGTGTGTGTGTGTGTGTGTGTGTGTTTGAGAGCACCCAGTATTAAATCTTTATTTGTGGAGAACGTGGCTCCGTTTTTATGAGTGAGAATTTTTACATATCCTCATAAATGGAAGCGTGTGTGTGGTTTTAGATAAGAAATTTGACATCTCTCTCAGCAGGAGGCTTTTTTTACGGCGCTACAGCGTTAGCCTCCGTTTCTACTTCCCTGCCTTTCACGTTGCAACTCAAATATTGATGAAGCAGTAAATCATAATTGAAAACCTTTAGCAAGAGGCTTGAAAGCCAGCAGATTAAATCTAAAACCAATGGCTTAACTAATTGATGAATAGCTGATCATTAAGTTATCATCGAGGGAATGGTGTGTTTATATGTTTCCAGTAACAAAAGCGCCCCTTTGTGGGCTTGAACGTATTTAGCGTTTCGTTTGTTTAGCAGTTGTGTGCTGGCCTGGGAAAGCTTTTCAGTCAGTTTCTGCTATATATCATTCTGAAAACTACAGGTGTATGGTAGGTCTATGATTCTCTATTCCTGTGATTGTCGCATCTGTCTCTGTCTCATAACCCGAGATGAAGAAAATCACACACGAGCCTCATCGTCGGCTCTTCACTCCGCTGGCCTGCGTTCACGATAACATTAGTGAGAAAATAATTGTTGATTAAGCCAGTCAGTTCTGTTGAGTCTTTTCATTTCTTTTTATTCGCTCATTTCAACACTGTCGTCTTGAGCGCTCTTCTTTGTTTTGATGATGATGCAGATGCATCGCAAACGGATTCGATTACATTTCTGTCTATGCCATGCAGCACACTTAGCTAGCGTTTTATGACAGCTTTACATCTTTAGACACGTTCACTCTAATGAGCAACATGTTGCTCACTCTGCTTGTATTTTGTCTCTTGTGGGCGTGTAGCGTCCATTCAGCGTTTTTAGTTTCCGATGAGAAAGGGTGTATAGAGTACAGCACATGATCATTTAAGAAATTATTTAAATATTTATTCTAAGATTTTTATAAAGTGAAAATTTGAGAAATAAATTCGGGAGAGAGAGGACTGGAAAAAATTTAGTACAACATGTGCCATATGAGTGGTTCGAGGAATCATTAGAGCCAATCAAGGAATCATTTGAGCCCGATGAAGAATCATTTGAGCCAATCAAGGAATTATTTGAGCCCGATGAAGAATCATTTGAGCCAATCAAGGAATCTTTTTTTTTTGCCAGTTGAGGAATCTTTTCTTTTGCCATTTGAGGACTCATTTGACCCAATCCTGGAATAATTTTTTTTCTAAATCGAGAAATTTTTTTGAGACAATTGAGGAATTTTTTTTGAGACAGTCGAGGAATCATTTGACCCAATCGAGGAATCATTTGAGCCAATCGAGGAATCATTTGAGCCAATCGAGGAATCATTTGATCCAATTGCATCATACCTAATTTACATCAAGTTGAGAAAATCTCGAGTGACATGTTAAATATTGCGCTGTCCCTTGCCGCTGTCACCAAAATGGCGGCTTTGTATTGTGCGCATACGTAGAAAATGAACTGTCATCTGTCACTTTGTCGCTCACTGCCTAACCCCTGAGCGTAGCGTAGCGAAAACTAGCTCTGTACCCAGCCGACACCATGCTGAGGGTAGAAAGTAGCCTAAATAAAAACATTTCCATGTTGTTTTGGTAAAATATATCATTTTTGGCTGTTTTCCAGGATTCGGCTACGGCGATATCGACGAGGTTTCCCAGAGCGCCTCACATTTTATAGTCGGCTCTCCTTCGACAGCATTACTGCTGCTGCTCCTAATTGATTTTGACCTCCAAAGAGAAAAGGCGTGGACAGACAAAGGTCAGATTTCTTCTCCTCTCTCTAAAACAGGAATACTTCAGCTTTATTTTACTGCCTTCTGTCCCAGATGAGACTCATTACGCGAGATCTAAGCCTCTTTTTTACGTCTATAGCTGGCTTGATGTGTTCTTGTAAAAACAAGATGGATATTGTAGGTTTTGTTTTGGCCTGTCTGAAATTTTCTAATTCATTTTTTTAATGGCATTTTGGTCTGTTCTTACTTTGAAAATCTACATCGTTAGTTCTGGGGCATGGTTTCATTTTACTGGATGAAAGATCTGAAAGCGTTTTCAGTAGCACACCAATCATGCTGACAAAAGCAAGACTGTGGAGCATTTAAATATGTAAAATGACTCTTTTTTTTTTTTTTTTTTTTTTTTTTTGGTAAAATTGTTACTCATTTTTATGAATTACAATGCTGTCAGTCAGGTGAGACTTCTACTTATGGAATTCAGTGTGATTTGAATTTTAAGTTTCATCAGACAGTTTATTGCAGGTACTCAGTTCAAGTACTATTCCCTGATCTGCATCCATTACAGATCACACTGATTTATCCAGACGGCTCGAATCGCTATCTCGGTTCAGCAAGTGCGTTGAAGGTCATTGCAGAATGGCACAGATTGTAGCCTACACACAGGAATAGATTTCCTCTGTTTATGACCACGTGTCGCATGTTTAAAGGCTATGCAAATCTAGCCGCAGATTCCTGTTTGCCCCCCCCCCATCCCCCAACACCCCCCCCCCAACAACCGATGTGAACCCGATGTGTTGTAGCCCGTCAGCCTCAAGATTCGACGTGTTGTGAGATGCTTTTCTGCTCACCACGGTTGTAAACAGTGGTTATTTAAGTTACCGAAGCCTTCCTGTCAGCTCGAGCCAGTCTGGCCATTTTGCCTTGACCTCTCTCTTTAACAAGGCGTTTCTAACCGCAGAAATGCCGCTCATTGGATGTTTTTCGGGGTTTTCGCACCGTTTGGTAGATTCTGAAATACTCAATCCAGGTACACCAGGGCGTGGAACGTGTGGAATAGGGCTTTTAGATGAAATCGAAACATTTCTCGAAGGAGTGTTAGCTCTTTTTTTTGTGTAATTTTACTTTCTGTAAACGAGAAGTCTATATTAGGTGATGACTGCAGAGCATTGGCAAAGTATATATTACACACAACGACATGCAAAATATGTGTTTACATAAAATACTCTAATCTGTGACTATACACAGCAGTGGAAAACTGAGATTGCCTCCAACAGAGGAAGCTGTGTGTGTATGTGTATGTGTATGTGTATGTGTATGTGTGTGTGTGTGTGTGTGTGTGTGTGTGTGTGTTTCTTTAGAATGTGCTGTTTATTGTAGATGTAGCATTTCATCACTGAGGGAAAAACTCAAACCGCTGTCACTGTGTAGCAATTTTCGACCTACTCAGGAAATCGACATCTTGCAGACCAATGTGTGTTCATGCGTGTGTGCCTGCGTGTGTTCATGCGTGTGCCTGCGTGTGAGCATGCGTGTGAGAGAAAAAGAAAGAGTGAGAGATGTAGATGACAGAGGGATTCGTCTGCTTCTGTGCCGTTCTTCCTCACCGGCTGTGCTCCGCCTCTGCTGAAGTTATAAAGGAAACCACAGCATAAGGGAATACCTCAGTGTGTGATGGTTAGGAAATAAAATGGGTTTGTCTCCGTGTGTGTGTGTGTGTGTGTGTGTGTGTGTGTGTGTGTGTGTGTGTGTGTGTGTGTGTGTGTGTGCACGGCTTTTCTGCATAGTTTTTTGCTCATAAGGCTTGAGAGTTCCAGGCTGTTTGTCTAAGTGCCCTCCTGTCTTCACACACACACACACACACACAAATGTGTAGGGAAGCTGATGGCCCTTTTTTCAAGACAGACTGAATCTGGAGTGAAGTATGGCCAGAGAAAAGGACAAACAAGTCACGGGGTGGAGGGATGGAAAAACTCAACCTGTGATGTCATCAGAGTCTTTGTAGGTGGGGCTTCCAAACATTATGAATCTCTCTCTCTCTCTCTCTCTCTCTCTCTCTCTCAACATCTCCCTTTTGCTCTCTGCATCTTTCTTTTTCACTGTTGACATGTCTTTCACTCTCTGTCCCTCTTTCTCTCTCTGTCTGTCCATCTCTCGCTCTGTTCTCTGTCTACAGTGCTCTCTCTTCCTCTCTCTCTCTCTCTCTCTACATCTTTCTCTCTCTACATCTCCCTCTACATCTCTCCCTCTCTCTACATCTGTTTCTCTGTACATTTTTCTCTCTCTCTCTCTCTCTCTTTTTTTTCTCCCTCCCTCCCCTCCCTCTCTCTCCTTCTCTGTCTGTCTGTCTGTCTGTCTCCATCTCTCTAACTCAGTAGTATTCTTTCATTACCCATATAACCTCATTTCCTGCAAAGCTTTGTGGGTAGGGTGCGGATAGCAGCTGTGCTGATGTAATCTTGGTCTGTTCCCAAGATCCCACGCTCATGCTTTGCTTCTTTAAGTCTGAGACAATAAACAAGCTCGCGCACACGCACACGCACACTGAGTTCTTGAATCCGATTGGTCGGTAGGTGTTGATTCAGTTTGTATAACAGCAGCTCTGGCTGCAGGGCCAGCTGTCACTCACTTATCTGTAAGTGTTAGACTCGATCTGTATAGTGCTCTGTTTGCTGTGAGGAGATGTTTATTTAGCGTTTTTTGGAAGGAGTCTCCAGTGTCAGCGCTTTGCAACAGTCAAAATTAAAGCCCGTTAAGGACAGAGCACGCTTTCTACTTCCTCAGTAACATGACAAACTGCATCTTTTTTGTCTTTTTAACTTCGGGAGAGAAAAAACAGAGGCTGGGGACACGCTGTTACAGCGGCCATCATGTATAATGCTAACATTTGAAACAATTTATTTGTTTTGCAGATGTTCCATGACATTTACATGCAACTGTAAAGAGAGAAAGCATACAATGTTTTGTTCTTTAATTAAAAAAAATGTAATCATTGGCAAATTGCTGTGATATTAGAGCAGTACACTTCAAGACGTGCTGTTCTGGCCATCACACCACCTCGTTGCTGATTATTTTCCTATAACAGCATGCACTTTTATTTCTTATGTCATTCATTGCCAGTGATCAAATTATCTACAGCGCTGAATTAACTCGTAGATCATATGTAATTTATTAATACAGTCTAAAATTGTCAGCAGAACGGAATTAAGCTCTATAGTGTTGATATTGTTGATTGTACATTTGAATTCAACACTGTAAAATTAAATCCGCTCTGGAGAGTTTGCAAGGTGACTTGTCTGTTTTTTTTTTTGTTTTTTTTTTTTGGAAACATGATTGGTTTCGCAGTCTTTCATTAGCGTCATGTTCTGAAAATAGCCCCGAACTTCGCTTGCATGTCATACGCCGAAGAACGGAGCATACCGACTGTGTTTGTTGTGTAGACGCTGGAGATTTAATTAGATCCTGGGATGTAGTATGAAGCTCAGGTCAGCGAACGCTGCTGATCATGCGCACAGCTGTAAATATTTGGACAGAAAGTGTTGTATTAGGCAGTTATGTTTAATGCACAACTCCTTCACCGCTGTGCGTTGGCAGTAATTGAGTCCCCCGTGTGTGTGTGTGTGTGTGTGTGTGTGTCATTGATGACTAAGCCTGCCATTAATCTTGTAAACTGACGGACAAAATTGCAGTGACATTGAGTCTCAGTAGGTGGCTTGTTTAAAGCGCGACAGAGGAAAAGAACTTCGCTGTGTCTGTTTCATTCCTACCTTTAACCTTCACTCTCTCTCTCTCTCTCTCTCTCTCTCTCTCTCTCTCTCTTTTTCTGTATCTCAAATTATAATATGTATCAGAAGATATATACTATACTTTGGTTTTGCAATATTCAATAGAACATCCCATTCCAGATTTAGTCTACCCTTTGTTGTTATAATAACTTCCACTCTTCTGGGAAGGCTTTCCACTACATTTTGGAGCGTGGCTGTGGGGATTTGTGTTCATTCAGACACAAGAGCATTAGTGAGATCAGGCGCTGATGTCAGGTGAGGAGGCCTGGGGTGCAGTCAGTGTTCCAGTTCATCCCAAAGGCGTTCAGTGGGGTTGAGGTCAGGGCTCTGTGTAGGCCACTCGAGTTCTTCCACTCCAACCTTGGCAAACCATGTCGTCATGGATCTCGCTTTGTGCACAAGTGCATTGTCATGCTGGAACAGGTTCAGGCCTCTTAGTTCCACCGAAAGGAATTTGTAATGCTGCAGCATACAAAAACATCCTATACAATTGTGTTCTTCAAACTTTATGGCAACAGTTTGGAGAAGATTCACATATGGGTGTGATGGTCAGGTGTCCACAAACTTTTGGCCTTCCAAAGAGTAGTTCCAGGACGGGCAAATTGGTAACCTGGACAAGCACATTTGAGGTCCAGGATATAGCAGTGAAAGCAAAAAAAAACAACAAAACACTACTTCCTATTGAATATTGCAAAACCAAAGTTTTATTTGTTGTGTATGTTTGAACTTGATGTACCTCAACTAGCAAAACACACCTTGTGTCACCTTGTGGTTAAACGTATCAAGAGAAATAAAAGGTGCCAGCCAGACTCAAATATTATTATTTACGTGTGATGCGAGAATAGCTGAAACATTGGCTAGTGACTCGCTGACGTTTTGTTGAGGGCACAGCCACAGTGTGTTAAATCCGTAGTCTGTATTAGTGCATGTGTCTAGCTAACTAGCTCGTCGTTGTTGCTCATTACGTTGTTAGCTACCATTTTTTTAGTCAAGTCAGTTAGGTATTTGGGCAACTGAAACATAGGACTGGGCAACGCACTGGAGCTTGTACTTGTCCTCTGGGCTAGCTAATGAACTGATTATTTATCCAGCCCTTCAGTGTTCGCCTAATTAACCTTCGGTTTTTGCTACTGCGTCAAAGTAGTAGTTTCAAACTGGTGCTGGTTTATATCATGGTATTATGTGATATCTCTTCAGTTTCACAAGCATCATATTTAGTGACCTTTAAAACCCACACTGAGCTTTACGTTTATTATAATAATATTAATAATATATTACATTTATAATGAAATTTACGTTTGCTGTTTCGCAAACCACTCTAGCGTGGCATGAGCACCGAAGACTGTGGTTCTCGAAATAAATATCGGATTTTATTCCTATGAACAAACCTCACGTTGTTTGTGATGAGCGTGAACATCTCCTCCTCCACACATGCTGTGAACCAGTGTAAGTGCCAAACCTACATTTTTTCCCCTTTTTCTCAATGAAAATGAAAAAAAGAAAATTGGCAAACCACGCCGTGTATAATAATGCAGTGTAACTCTGAAGTGGCAAGCCTGAACTAGGAAATGCTTCATTTTCAAGCTGCAGAGTGGGAAAAGCCATGGAGGCATCTACCTGGTTCGATCAAGACCGCAAACCATATGGTTATAGATTTAACCAACTACCGTGTCTACGTTGATGGATCCAAAGTAAAGACTACTGTAAGGTAATGAAGTGGTATTATATTTACTGTTGAAGGTGTGACCGGCCATGTTGACATGATGTCATATGCTGAACTTGGAATTGAGGAGACCTTCTCAGTTTTCCGAGTAGGAATTCCAAGCCGACGGGTGTTTTCTTTGTTTTTTTTTATTGGTGGGGGGGGGGTCAGAAATTCAGCATCACGAACTTTAGCTGAAAGTCATGAAATGACAGGGATTAAGGAAAGCTACGAATCTTACGAGCAGTTCAGTGGGATAGAGAGTCGCAGGCTGTGTCTGTTATCTGTATCCTGTTAACCCAACCCACAATAAATTAGAAACCTGGAATGTACGGTTGTGAAATACTGACCTCGGACTTTGCTTTAGTTCTTCCAGCGTCGGATTGCCATTTACTTGTGCTTACTATACACAGGAAATATGAACGCATGGCTTATTTTATTCACACATAGGAGCAGGAATCATGACTTTTGGCTTAGAACCTAAATCATAATTCTTCTTCGACCTATTATTTTAAGGAACTATATTTATATTTATTAAATTCCTACTTACTTTAGCACACAGTAGTAGCTAGATTTTTTTATTTTTTTTACATGATCGTCTGCATTTTAAGATTCTGATTAGTTGCACATTTGTGTTGAAATTCTGCAAAAAAAAAATGGCTGTTTAGTATAGAACTTTATTCATATTAGGGTGCCAAGAGCACCAGTAACCAGTAAGCCACTTGCAGGTGAAAATCGATTTAGCTGAAAGTCACGCGTGATGCGTAATCCGTCACTGGCAGGTTTTGAGTAAGACGGTTCATTGATTGAATCGTTTAATACGTTTAATCATTGTTTGTTTAGTACAGTACATCATATTAAACATTTTGCTCAGGACAAATTTGTTCCTTCTCACAACAAAGGGCATTTTAAAATTTGCTCCCAGCATTCTGACGTTGTTTCTCTTTTTTTTCTTCTGTAGACTCAGGGCATTTTCAGACCTGTAGATCTGTGCTTTGTTTCCGAAACGCGGACTTAAATTGTTAAATTTTTTTCGGTTCGCTTTCACAAGGCAGCGTTTCAAAGCATATCAAAAATGTGGTTATGCAAGTCACGTGTGAGTAAACTGTCAGCGCTCAGATGGAGGTCGTCCATCACGATGGATGGACAGCAGCTCTGCGAGCTTATTGTGGCTTTCTTTTTAGCTGTAGTTGTCATAATTTATCAGTTTGAGCAGGAATCGATGTTTCACAGAGCGATTAAAGCCCATCTCCTTGAGACGCTCGCTAGACACCTTGTAAAAACGCATTTTACCTCATCTTTGGTCCAAGTTAAACTGCGATTCACGTTATTCTCCATTTCCAAAACAAACACGCATTTTACATGACGCAGTTCCCATCATGCATTGCTATACAGGTTGGATCGTTGGTCCTCTGGGTCCGATTGCTTTCTCACCACAAGCGAACCGCTCCAGAGTTCGTTTGCAATCGGGCCGAGACCACCTCGAACCACCTCAAACGAACCAACCTGTATAGCAATGCATAATGGGAACTGCGTCATGTAAAATGCGTGTTTGTTCATGTGGTCTAGGTCCGTTTGTTTTGGTGCAGATCCGAGCACCATTGCCGTGTTCACCATTGCCGTATGTCTAAATGAACCGAACCAAGGGAGAAAACGCACCAGGTTCTGAAACAAAAGCAACAAACGAGCCAGCTGTGAAAACGCCCTTGCTGTGCTTCAGGTGTATTGTCACTGATCTCGGTGAATAAGTCGAATAGTGGTGCTCTGTTTTATGTCATGGCTGCTCAAGTGCGAATTCTCCAGACTTGACGCTGTTCTTGAATCGAATCGCATTGATTCGCAAATTGCAGAGATTGCAATTTTAATACGATTTAATACAATTGTGCAGCCCTGTTCCTGTACAAGTCATCTGGACACAAACACACTCGTCAGTTCCACCCTACCGTGCCTCGTGTATCGTTTGTAGTATATGTGATGTGCAGTTTTATAGGCCAGGTAGTGGTGGGAAATTCACCGGGTAGGCTGTAAACGAGCAACCTGACAAAATACATAGCTTCTTGTGAAGCTGCCGTACATGCGGCTGGGTTTTGTTTGTTTTCTTTTCCACTCTTGTAGTTTGTTGTTGAATCAATTTGGTTTTGTGGAGTGTAGAACCAAGACTTCGTATGCTTTGGCATTGTATGGTGTTATGGTGAGGATCCTTTACACACAGAATCTTTCCAGAAATGGAGCCACAGTTGTACCTATTTTACAATTTTACTACAAACTAGTAGATGTTAATATCTTCCCTTACATTTGCGTTACATTTACCTCATATCTCCAGCGCAAACCTAAACAAGCACACTTTAGACATCACGTATAAGCTGATGAACATTAGGCGCAAATAGTGTAAATATTATTTTTCACGAGCGCTTCTTTCAAACACAGTGTTCTCTGAATAATGAACACAGCAAGGGTCTGGAACATCAGTGATGCACACACTGCTAGTTTGTAGTTAAGCGCCGTGGTTTCCTTTTTTGTTCGTGAACAGGAGGAACAGCCGTGTTAACTGAACACCGAGAGGGAGGAAGTGTGAGAGAGAGGCGGTTATTGTTTCATTTTATGATGCGGAGGAATGCAAGTAAGGATTTTATTGCTGCGGGTTAGAACATGGCTGATGTACTTAAACTCGTGGCTGTGAGCGTGGTTTTGTATCTGGTCCCCACAAGGATAAGAATATCTGACAGTCTTGACCTTGTGGGGACGTTTGGATGGTCCCTACACCGAAACGTATCTTTTTAAAAACCTGTGTGTGTGTGTGTGTGTGTGTGTGTGTGTGTGTGTCTGAACTGAAATATGTTGGATGTGTCTTTCAGATGTAACTCAGAGTTAAATTTCTAGCATTTTAAGTTCTGTTTACCCCCCCGAAAGGCGAAAAGGGAGAAAACCACACTCAAACATTTCACTCCAGCTCCACTGAAGGATGCTAACACACTGAAATGAATTTTAACATGTAATAATTTAAACCTACAAATAATACATATTACTATCTGCTACTATTCTGTTACTAAGAATTTTAAGTGGACAATAGAAAACGGGTAATCGCATAGATCATCAGCATCATCCGTGTCACCTCCTGATGTAAAAGTCAGTAACGGCATTTGAACCCGAGTCTCATCGCCGCCCTTCACTCCGCCGATCTGCGGTTGCTATTCTATTGCTCATTAATGCGGTCAGTTCTGTTCTGTTCTGTTGGCTAAACTTCCCATTTGTTTTTAATTAGCATTCACATATTACAGCTTCGTCCGCTGTCATCTCTGCTGTCTCAGTGACAGCGCAATGCATCATGGGTTATTTGACAGCTGGCATTTTGCCCATTTACAAATCGAATCGATTGGCTTTGTATCCATTTTATTACGGCATGAAACCTCCGGCTGGGGCAAAGCATAAAGCACTCACCGTCCACCAACCACTTTATGCGCAAGATGGTATGCATTGTGCCGCTGCCGCGTGATTGGCTGATTAGATAATTGCATGAATGTGCAGGTGTTCCTAATAATGTTCACATTAAACATTATAATGGGAGAAAATGTCAACTCAGTGACTTTGACCGTGGCGTTGTTGGCGCCTGATGGCCCGCTTTGAGTATTTTAGAAACTGCTGATCACCTGGGATTTTAACACAGAATGGTGCAAAAAACAAAAAAAACATCAGTGACTTGTAGTCCTGCAGGCGGAAACACCTTGTTGATGAGAGGCAGACTGGTCTGAGCTGACAGGAAGGTGATAACTCGAATAATCACTCTCTACATCCGTGGTGAGCAGAAAAGCATCTCTGAACGAGCAACACACCGAACCTTGAGTGTAAGTCTTTAAGTTCTCTTTCAGGTGTTCTACATTAGCAGATGGAAAGACTTCTCTCTCTTTTTCTCGTTCGTGCTCTGTGTGTGTGTGTGTGTGTGTGGACTCAAAAGAAGTAGGATACTACACAAAGTCCTCTGTCACATTTCCCACGGCTCTCTTTGTGCTTAGCTTCATGACCGCTCCACCACCCTTTAAAGCTTTCGTCCTTTAAGCGGTCATTCTCCATTAACTCTCTCACCTGCGAACGTCAGTGTGATGGATTGCCATCTAGCACATTTTACACTGCCCCTTTAATGCGGTTTTATTCTGCTCTAAATACTAAAAAGGCTGCTTTGAAATCTTTTTACGCTACAACGTATACCTATTTAATTGTTTAGTGAAAATAATGAAGTAGTGAAATGTGTTTCCAGGAAGCGATGATGAATAATAAAGCTACTACACAGTAATTTGCACAGCATGTGATGTGTGTGTGTGTGCGCTCGCAAAGAAATGAATATAGAGCAGCTTTCAGAGTTTACTTTATCGTGATATGGTTCGGTGACCCTGCGGTTGTTGCCGTGGCAGTTTGATTGACGCTTGTCAGTGTGAGTGACGGGAACGACACCCTGGATCTATAAACAGGAGCACAGATCATTTCCTCTCAAAGGACTCTCATACGACTGCAGTGCTAATCACTGGCTCTGGCTTGACCTCAGATTGATATGCTGTGTGTGTGTGTGTGTGTGTGTGTGTGTGTGTGTGTGTGTGTGTGTGTGTGTGTGTGTGTGTATCTTATTTTCTGGATAGTGGCAGATTTGTCTGGCATTTAGATTGATGATGATGGTTGTCTGACCTGTGAGTGGAAGGTGTAGTGCTGTAGCAATACACCACTAGCAACATGCGCGCGCACTCCCTCTCTCACACACACACACAGTTATTTCATAATCCTGGCCTCCTTCAGATACAGCTATGTGTGTGCGTGTGTGTAAGTGCAGCTTTTGTCATGTTGAGCAATGTGTGCATTCCTTAAGTGCAGAGTCACTAAGACCTCCATTACAAACACATGTCCTGCTGTCTGCATTCTACGTGCTTGTGTGTGTGTGTATGTGCTTGTGTGTGTATGTGCTTGTGTGTGTATGTGCTTGTGTGTGTGTGCTTGTGTGTGTATGTGCTTGTGTGTGTATGTGTGTGTGTGTGTGTGTGTGTGTGTGTGTGTGTGTGTGTGTGTTAAACATGTAGGCAGTAAATTAAGAGAGAGGAGTGACTCTAATGATTCATTTGAGCCAGGAGGCTGGCTGTCGAACCCTGAATCGCTCCTAACTCAAGAGGAAATGAAACTGTTTCTGTGCGTCTACATGACAACCTATAAAGATTAGAGTGTTCTCTGGACTGAATGTCCTTTCAAAACTTGAGCAAACGTGGGCTACACGAATAAATTTGATACCTAAAATAAGATCAAGACAGTTGTGTGTTAAAGAGAGACAATTGTCGGTTCTTTCTTTATTCCTTTTCACTTCAAGCTTTTACTTAAATTTGATTTAAAGCTACAAGATGTGCAAAATGTGTGAGTGGCAAGTAGCAGGCATTCAGATAGAAATCAAGTCTTACCCAAATTGCATAACAGGCACCAAGTAGTAATGACACCAGTGGTGTAGTGGCACATGTGTGACGTGTCATTCTACAAGATCGTGAACAGCACTCATCTCACAGAATGAACACGTGTTAGTCAGATATCTTAACTATAAGCTGGGGTTGATGAGAACAGGACTGTGTGCACTAATCTCACTCACATTGGGTGATCTCTGCGGCTGATGGGCGGGGCTAGCCCACGAACTCGAACTAGCTAGCTAGCTAAAATATAGTGTCGACAAAACAAAGCTGCAGTGTCTAGTGTTCTCTGTGTATTTTGTTATCTAATCTGGACGTCCAGCCTGTCACAACACAACGAGAATGAGCCAGATAGTGTTCTCATGCTAGCCAAAACACGCAGGAATAAATACGCTAGACACTATGTCGTAAATACACACGCTGAAGGCGAGCGGACTCTCTTGCCCGATATAACTGAGTCTGAAATACAAAGAGAGTTTAAATACTATCAAACTCTCTTTCTTTTGTCTCTCTCTCTCTCTCTCTCTCTCTCTCTCTCTCTCTCTCTCTCTCTCTCTCTCTCTTTCACACTTCTCTCTTTGCCCTGATTGGCTGCTGGCTTCTGTCTGTCACCATATAGTCATGCTTCTTTTGTGCCTAAACTTGGGATATGATGTTTGACGTATTTCAGCTGAAGTAGGTGAGCAAATTTCACACCAATTCCGACCCCGCTGAAAAACAATAAAAAAAAGACTGGCTCAGGAAAATCAACTTTTTTTTTTCTCTTTTCTTTTAGTTAACAAAGAGTTCTATACACTATGGCTTGTTTTTTTTTCTCTCTCTCTCTCTCTCTTTCTTTCTTGTTTCTGCCCAGTTCCAGTCTAGAGGCATGGAGACAAAGTTTTTTTTTTGTTTTTTTTTTAATTAAACAGAGAAATGATGCATATTTTAGACAGGATATGGTTTTCGGGTTTATGTGTATAGAGTAATGTTGCCATCATGCAATTATGGTCGCTTCATGCAGGGTAAGTGATTTCTGTAGAAAGGCATGCATCTCTTCACGATGCATGTATGGTCATGACATTGAAACAATTCAAAACGTATTAAATCTACCTCATTTTAACACAAACTGATTGTTTGGACCTTTATTATAGGTGCATGCTGTAGTGTGCGTGACCCTTGGTCACATGATCATGACATGTATGTAGGCTTTACCTGTACTCGAAACTCCCAGAATATCACTCCTCTGACGAGACGCTTTAAACACTGTTTATATTTTATTCTTCTGCGCATAATACCAATACTCGAGAGCCTGCTCGTTTCAAGGAACGCGCCGTCTTTCCAGGCACACGCATCAAAAATGACAGACGGGACGGATATGGATGGGAGTAAAATTCCAGGACTTAATAACATTAAATATATAACAACTCCCCATGGAAAACTAGTCCAATCCGAATACTGCGTAACAAGCAGTGGATAGCACATTTTATAATATTTTGTTAAGGACCCATGAATTTGCCCAGGAGTCATATGTCTCTCTCTCTCTCTCTCTCTCTCTCTCTCTCTCTTTTTTTTAAGATGCTTCGCAAAGCACAAAGTGTATCTGTTTTCGCAAATGAAAAACTTTAGCCATTTTATGCTAGGCATTTAGAAGCCAGCCGGACCAGTCCAATTCTACCACCTGCTTTGAGCAAGACTTAGCTAGCAGAAAGGAAACAGGGCGTAGGATTGAAACGTGTAACGTTAGTGATGAGCGCTACGAGCAGACTGTTGAGTATAAGCTTTATTTCACTTGCACATCTGACACAGAAAGGGTGTGTGATGTGCCCAACACAGCCGAGGGCCTTTAATTGCTTCTTTGTTCGTGTAGCAGCTGTTGCCATGGCACCTTTGAGGCTCTCCGAGTAGCACCGTCTCTCACACACACACACACACACACACACACACACCTGGGATATAATCGGGTTTACACATACATATGCAGCCAGAGAGATTCAGAATGAGAAAAGTGTTTCTCGTTAGTGCGGCGACTGGACACTAAATACCTCCCAACGTTACACGCTCCTGGCATGAGCGCGCACTGTGTGTGTGTGTGTGTGTGTGTGTGTGTGTGTGTGTGTGTGTGTGTGTGTGTGTGTGTGTGTGCGTGCGGGGAGACGTGTGTGGAAGGTTGATCTCCTGATCCACTGTCTTTTGATAGAGATGTTGCGCTGCATGCTGATATTTTATTCATGTCGCCTGAGAAAGCTGCAGGCCAGAGCGCTGTGCGAGTGAGCGCTCCGAATAAGTGATTCACACTTCACCAGTTTCTCTTCATCTCTTACACACGACACACACACACACACACACACACAGTTACTGTACAGAGAGGGTCAAATGGAGAGACAAAAGTCAGTCAAAAGCGTGGAACAAATGTGCAGAAAGACGCACTGATCAGTTCCTTCTCGGAAAGAAAACTACTTGACCAAAGCGCAGAGACACACGGAACGCTCCGTATTTGTTTCGGCTTGTTTTCAGGAAAGATATTCCGATTAATCTTCGTATTTGTGTGTTTGTTCTAACAGGAGGTATGTGCGAGTAGCAGCTACACAGGTGGGATCACAAGCTCCAAAGTTCAGGAACCTGTTCTTCACCCACACTGATTCCAGCCCGGCAGGTAGGAGTGCGTTTTATTCGTCTTGTGATGAGCAGACACATGAGAAATTGTGCTTCAAGGCTTCAAATCCACCCTGAAGCACTCGCGTGTTATCTTTTCTAATTAACGTGGGAGCGTCAGGGTGTCCAAGATTTATTTAGTAATGAAATTCCGAATTTAAAACGATTTCCTTGAGTCTTTCATTAATTGTGATCCTTCTTGTGTAATTTATAAGTTGGAATGTGAATGTGGACATTTTTATATGGGTTTAAGTGATTGGAATTGAATCTATTCCATGTGCTATACGAGGTGGGGATAGATTACAACGTCTTTTTACAACGTGTGACTTTTTATTATATATATATATATACGGTTATAAAAGGTATATATTACCTTTTGGAATACCTCTCTTCTTGTCTATTTTATTTTATTATTTTTATTTGTATCTATTTATGTTTGTCTATTATGCCAAAACCTTGTGAGCTGCTCTTTCGTTGTTCAAAACAATGACAGTAAAAATCGATTCTATCTATTCTGTTTGGATTTATAGACTCAAGGGTGCAAAGTTACCTGTTATTGATTGCAAACAGTTAAAGGAGGAAGGCCGTGTTAAGCCGAAACGTGTCGATCAACGATTTTTTAAAAATGTTTTTATGATTTAGCCCAATTTAATAAAGGCCTTTTACGCTTAAGCACGCGCGTAAACCACGCGTATCCAATGAGCACCAGTGGCCACACAATTGTACCGCCGTTTAACAACCCAGTTGTCTTGTTTCGGAAGTATTTCCTGGACATGCTGGTCTATTTCCACATTGGTTAACCGTTTCCTACATTCCTACCTTACAGTGCTGTTTGACTGCGGCAGCGCTTTAGTCCTTTAGGCTGTCCAGCTGTCTCTCCTGCTCATCTGTACACTCTGCTCACCCAGATCAGCTTCCAGAGACTTTCATGCTGATACTTCACATCGCCACTCGACTCATGTCCTGCGCCGCATTTGTACCACACAGGGTCTTCAGGATGTGCGACAAGCAGTGTGAGGAGAGGGACTGTTTCAAAAGAATCTGATAAAAGTACAGGAATAGCATCATTCACCCAAGCAAATTCTCGTTCAGTGGAATGTTTTACTGATTTGAAAACCTCTGAACAAAATATGTGTGAAATTTTTTATTAATTTTTTTTTGTATTAAACAGCTGAGAAACAATTTTGAAATATAGATTTATGTTTATATTGATTTTTGAATTATTATTAAATATATTTAGAAGTTCTTTCATTATGAGATAATTAATTATTATATAATTTATATATTTGTAAACGTATTAATTATTGAATATATTGAAGTTATGCTTATAGATCAGGAAGAAAAGAATGTTTTAATGGAAACTGGATAATGTAAAAAAAAAAAAAGATAGAAATAATAATAATAATAATAATAATAGTGAGAAAAATTTCAGACATTTTATTTCATATTAAGCAAGCCTAGATAAAAATTCTCTTAATTAAAATTAAATATATTATAAAGCAACAGAAAGCAAGAAAGTTTAGACCAACATACCGTATTCTGTTAATAAAAGACTTTTTTATTTATTTATTTTTTTAAACATTGTGTCTTTTATGTTATGATGAAAGCAGGGATCGTATTGCAGGGCTTGTGCTGTTTGCGTGTTTTAAACGTGGATGCTGACGTTCGGTAATACGTGACATTATTTGCGCATGCATACTAATGAAAATACAGCGCCAGCTAACAAATTTGTACCAGAATCACGAAGTACGTTTTTAATCAATATTTCCTTTAAGAACGTCTGTCACCCAAGAAATTGCGAAACCCTGAAAGAGTCACAGTATTTCTTCTTCCTGTAAGGTCTTAAAGTGTAAAAAGGAGTAAAGGGGGCAGAGGATGCTTGGCTAAACATGCTCGATCAGTGTCATGCCAGAACATGAGGTGTTCCTCTCTCAGTTCTGTACAACGGGCTTTCATCAAATGTATAATGCTCTGTCTGAACGTAGGTGTGTGTTTGTGTGGTGTGCATGTTCGAGGGAAAGATTGTGTGCGAAACAACTGGTAATAATTATGTGTGGCTGTCTACGTGTGTGTGTGTGTGTGGGACGCTGTGGCACCGAACTTGACAGTAATGTGTATCGATCAGAGTAATCCCACTACAAAATGAGCTAACGGTTGTAAAATGTAATATTTAATTTCGCTTGGCGTTAGTGCCAGGCTTTGTATCGGAATATGTGTTTGTGATTCTTTGTGCTTCTGTGTTACTTTCTCCAGTACAGCTCTTACATTCCCTCTGTCTGATCTTCACCGTAGGACTTACACTGACTGGTCGACTAACACGTTAGGCAGAGCGTAAGGAAATGCAAGCGGACTATAAAGAAAGCAGCTGAATGCGCCCGATGAAGCTGATTCTACAGTTAAATACACGAGACTGTGCTGAGAAAAGTTTTTTCTTTCTTTCTTTCTTTTGCTTGAGTGTTCATTATCATTATCACTTTGCTTGAAATGGAGAGGTGTGAGTGAGACCGTGTGAAATCCCACGCAGCTAGATTTAGTTTGCAGATCGGCGGCGCGTTCCGACTCCAACAGGCCGATCCGGACTCATTTTCGGATGCTGCTGAGGCATGGCCTCAGACGCTGCCAGACTCTGCCGCAGACATCGCATCCTCCATCCATCATTAAGTTTCACAAGTTTGTCCACAAGTTCCTTTTAAGAACTGATGCTTTCTTATAGTGTAATATGAGGCACAGCTTTATTTTGCGCATTAATTATTGCATTTACTTTCATTGTTAACAGTGCAGCCTGAAAAGAAAAAAAGCATTGAAATGCCGTTTGTAGCCTTTTATTTGTACAGCATGATGCACATATACAGCAGCTATGGGGAAGATGATTAGTCTACTTCTTATTTTTTTTGGAAAAGTGGTCAACTAGTAATTATCGTATAACCGCTACGTCCCAGTGGGTTTTGCAGTTGTTACAATATTGAGAGAGACTGTGTGTTTATTAACCATGTCATAATGCGTAATCAGTAGCAAGAGGCACAGGAAGTTACTGAAGCGTGATAGGGGAAGGGGGCCTGCTGGACAAAAATGTCACCACACACCCACTTCACTGCACACCACATTTCAGTTCATAGTTTATCTTTCCTCCAGCATTTAGCAATTCTGAATAAAAGAATGAAGTATATCTTTACCGTTAAAGAGTAATTCACCCCTTTGTTTTTTTCATGCCATACCTCTGTGCAACTTCTCCTTGTAGGCACATCACATCAGGCTCACTTCCCCTTCTGTGGTTTAGCCTTGAGGGTTTCCTGCTAATGTTGTCTGTTTCAAGCTGTGTTCTTCTCTCTCTCTCTCTCTCTCTCTCTTGCACACACACACACACACACACACACATACATACAATGGTTGGTTCCAGCCCACAGACATCACCAGCACTACTACAATGAATGAGCAATGACTGAACAGTGGCTAAAACACATGGATAAAAAGCCTGGCTGTAATATATATATATATATATATATTTTTTTTTTTTTCAGTTCTATCTTGGCATAAGAACTACCTAAATATATAACGCCTACGAAAATGTCACTAATATCACTGTAACTAATGCCTAAGGAAAGCCACTACAAATAAACTACACCAAAATCTAAAGTCTAATGTCTACGCTGACCAACGGCTCAATCATGATGGTGACCAATGTGCTGTGGTACTAATATATGCTATCTGTCACTAGCATTACAGAAGTAACACGTACGGTTTAGCTGTAGAACTTACACCTTGCTATGGCGATACTGGGAACTATGACAGGAGAACTTTGACCTGGGAATTCACAAGCCTCTCTCTTTAGCGTTAATAGAAAACAAGTGGTTGGGACTGTGACCTTTTTGGTTGGTTAAAAAAATGGAGGAGCTTTTCTATGCTCATCCAAAAAAAATAAAATAAAATTGCCATCTCACCAACATACGCTAGATTGAGATTGACAGTTTTCTTTCAGCGTTCAGTGTTGGGTCAGCGGTAATAGTGTACGATTCTTTGATGGTAAAACTAGAGCTCAGTTTTTGGATTAAAGCACTTTGTGTCCATGGTCAAGCTATGTCCCTAGCCAAAAAGATACGGTTGCAAGAACAGAAGGCAGAAATGAGTGTGCTGCAAGTTTGCTGGGTTTTCTCTCTATATAGCGAGAGGAGCTCGATAGTTCAGGAAAGCATTGGAGTAGAGTTGCTGCCTCTCTGAATTGTGAGGAGCCAGTTGAGGTAGTTTAGGTATCTAACAATGTTGCCCCTGTCTGGCTCCTGGTGGAGCTGTATCAGCCACTTTTCACATGACTGAGACCCCAGGGCAGACCCTGGAACTGCTGGAGAGATGCTATCTCGTAGTTGGCTTGGGAACAAATGGAGACCCTCAGGAGGATGTGGAGTCTGTGGCTGGAGATAGCAAAATCTGGGTTGGTCTTATCAGTTTGTTGCCACTGCTATTCCTACCAGGAAAAGTGGAAGGAAAATGAATGGCCATATATGGCCAAATGCTTCTGGACACCTGCCCATAACACTCATGTGCTTGTTGAACATCCCATTCTGCATTTCGTCCCCCTTTGCTGTTATGACAACCTCCGCTCTTCTGGGAAGGCTTTTCACTAGATTTTGGAGCATGGCTGTGAGGATTTGCCCATTCAGCCACAAGAGCATTAGTGAGGTCAGGCTCTGATGTTGGGCGAGGAGGCCTGAGGTGCAGTCACTGTTCCAGTTCATCCCAAACTTGTTCAGTGAGGTTCAGGTCAGGGCTCTCGGGTTCTTCCTCACCAACCTTGGCAAACCATGTCTTCATGGAGCTCACTTTGTGCTTGGGGGCATTGTCTTCCTGGAACATGTTTGGGGCCCCTTAGTTCCAGTGAAGGGAATATGTAAAGCCACAGCATGCAAAGACATCATATACAGTTGTGTGCTTCCAATTTTGTGGTAATACTTTGGGGGAAAAACCATCACATGGGTTTGATGGTCAGGGGCAGGGGCGGACTGGCCATCGGGAGCACCGGGACATTTCCCGGTGGCCTGACGTTCATTCTGGCCTGCCGGCTGCCGCTGTGAAGTCGATCAGCCTGACGTGCGATAGGCTGGTATGCAACTGCGAATTAATTGACGGACCTCTCAGTCTACGAATCAGGCAATCGCGAAAATGACACCACCACATGACCCAACATCAGCGACGAACTGCCTAATTGGCTATATCCAGAGGCAGGCTATATCTTAGAAAGTCGTGCAAAAAATGGAGCGTAAACGCAATGGAGGAGCAGAGAGGGAACGTATAAAAAGGAGAAAAGCCCTGGCCACAGATGCAGCAAGTTGCTGCAAAATCCCAGCCATGTTCGCCAGTAAGGTAGCAGAAAAGGTGACGAAGGAAGCAACAGTAGCACTAGTGCTACAAGTGCTCCTGCTGTTGAACTAGAGGGGGTGGACAGTTCAGCTTTTGAGTCAGAGCAGGAACCTTCAGGTAAAGTTTAAGCTAAGCAAAACTAAACATGCAGGCTATACTAATATGTGCTTTTATGATTTATAAGATCATCAGTAGTAGGACTGTGATCATGGGGACATACAATTGATGGCTGCACAATTAATATAAGTATAGATTATTGAGTGGTGGTGTCTGCAGCAACAGAGGTGGCCTGGGGTGGAGTCAAATTCCCGGCCTGATTTACTGTCCCCTTCCGCCACTGGTCAGGGGTCCACAAACTTTCAGCCATGTAGTGTATATGAACTTGGCAATATTAGACGTCAGGGCAGTCCTGTTCTGTGGTTAAAGTTTTTGGTTGGGAAGTTGACTTGTCTTATGAAATTGGAAAAAAAGTAATCATTCTCTGGGACTATGGTGGGATTCTGGTCAATCAAGGCATGCAGTTTGGTTTTTAAAACAAAAGAAGCTGTTTTACAGCTAACAACAATTCACTGTTTAGATATTGTAAATTTGCTCTTCATATCCAGTGCCGAAACATAAGAAATTCAGGGAAGTGAGGCTGCCAGTAAAGAGACGAGGCATTAAATATTCACTTCTATAATCAACTGTGAATGCTCCTGCTGTGGAATGGATCATTTCACAAATTCACTCTGCCAGCGGAGGTGGAGACCCTTATTGATCGCCACAACAGCAGACAAAAAGAGTTTTCTGCCGGTAAAACCTCTGACAGCAAGACAGAAGAAGCAGCTCAGGAGTAAAGCTACTCTTAGATGAACTCATCCTGCCTTCCTACTCCCTCAGTCACTGTCTTTACAACCTTACCACCTTTCACAACATCATAGTATAATGGGCAGGAGTTTCACACCACTCAGCTGAACTGATGAAGCCTCTCAGAGGAGGGGATAGAAGTGGTCTTAACCTGATCTCAAAGATCATGCTGCAATTATACCACCAGACATCTTGACTAGAGCGAGACCCAGAGTTATACTAATGCACTCATTCTAATATCTTATTGTTTCTATAGTAACAGCTTATCTGCAGGGACTTGTATAGCAGACACTCCACATTATCAAACTCTGTTAATTAAGTGGACTAAAAATGTGTTATATAACAAAGAAAAATATATAATCGTTGATATGGTGAAGCTTTCAGTAAAGCAACATTTGTGTGCTGGCGCTTTGTAACAATCATAGGTAAAGCCGTTCGTTTCACACCTAGGAACAATTTAAGGACAGATGATGTTAAGCTTTGTTCTTGCTAATACGTTGCAGGTTTTGTGATGTTGATTTCAAGGAGAATGTGAAGTAACTACTGTTTATAGCTGCTACATTGTATGTGAGAGCAGGAAGTAATTAGTTTGGCGGATGTTCAATATTAGATGTAACTGTAAATAGATAAAAAGCAAGACGTATGTATGAAAAATGAGTAGGTGGTAAAGTAGGTGTAGTTCTTGTTAATGCCAGAACTGCACCTACACCTACACCTATGCCAGATATATAGACTATATTATGGGAAATATTGCCTTTGATACAAAGTTAAGCGTCTAGTATATATGCAAGTCCTACATGTTGCTATATCCACCATTAGTATTAACATGCGCCGAGTTAAATCTCACCTTACCCAGTTCCTCTTTGAGTGTATGTGTATGTGACACCATGTGTGAAAGCAGTAGCCTTCTGTGGAAAGTGTATCTGTGTGTGTGAGAGTGTGTGTGTGTGTGTGTGTGTGTGTGTGTGTGTGTATACTTTTATGCAGGTGTGATGTATTATGCATCACCATGTCTGGGTTGGATGTTAATTATGGAACTACGTTTGGCAACTCATTCTTGCCTTCAGCCAAGTCCCCATGAAATCAAAACTGACATTTTAGTAGAAATTTAAAGCTCTAGAAAGTAGAGCTTTCTGTAGAAGTCTCTTAGTGCTGAAGATACAGATACACCAGTATGCATAAAAATGACAAAGATGTATTTTGTAGATATTCTTTGTTTTAATTTTAGTTCAGAATTTCTGGGAAAATTGTGAAAGTTCTGTGATGACTGATCCTGTACTCATCCGATTTTTTTGTCTACATGTTTTATAACACACGTCCTGACATGACCGTAACCAAACTTGAAGATATCTCTCTACAGTAGGTGGTAGTTAGCATCAAACGTGGAGCTAAACATGTAGCTTTGGTCATGCTGCTTCCTGCATGTTAATATCTCCAAAATGTTAAGCTCAAACATACGGCTTCACTCCAAGAACTTTGCCGGCTGCACTTTGGGATAACGAAATGATGCGTATGACATGACTAGCGAGCTAGCCTTTTTGGAGATACTGCCTCGTGTTAACTGGCAGTCTTTTCCCTCGCCCCCTGCGGCAGTGAAAGCATTAGACATCCCACTGGGGAGAGCGAAAAGACTGCCGACAGAAAGAGGAAAATCTCTGCTTCAGGCCAGTAACAAACAACCCATGGCCTGGTGGTTGAAAGTCTGTGCTTTAGAATATTTGAACAATTTGCTCAGACCTACTGGCAGTGTGAGATCCTACAAGCTCTATTTAAATTCTTGTCTCACCATTGTTGAGTGTTCAGTGAGAAGTGTAGTGTATCTGGAATGGTATTGGCTGATGTTGAAATCATTTAAGCCATTTGATACTGACTTCCTGTTTTAAAAGGAAACTCAGGAACATACCGAATCAAATCACAGCAATTTCTTGGGAACTTGAAATACCAACATCCATCATTAATTGTTAGCTCAAAACATAGATCTGGTCACTAACGTCTGGATGCAGAAAGACACTAAGTGGCTAAATCTGATCATTTTTTATGTACACTCACCGGCTCCCAGATTGTTGGCTTTTTGGCTGTTTGAGTATTTCAGAAACTGCTGATCTGTTGGGATTTAGGTCAGAGGAGACTAGGCAGAGGTAACTCATATAGCCACTCTTGACAGCTGTGGTGAGCAGGAAAGCATCGCAGAATGTACAACACTTCGAACTTTGAGGCAGATGTGCTACAACAGCCTGAGAGCAAATCAGGCTCCACTCCTGTCAGCCAGGAATGGGAACCTGAGGCAACAGTGGGCACAGTCTCACCAAACCTGGACAGATTGGAAAAACATTGCCTGGTCTTTTTCCATGCTTAATCTGCCCACTGTAGCCTTAGATTCCTGTTCCTGCAATTCCTGCAGATTCCTGACAGGAGTGGAACCTAATGTGGTCCTCTGCTGTTGTAGCTTATCTGCCTCAAAGATTTACATTTACATTTATGGCATTTGGCAGATGCCAGATCCTTATCCAGAGCGACTTGCAAAAGTGCTTAGAAGTCTCTATCAGTAAATAAATTCTGATACTGGTTCACTAGGTCACAAACTAAGAATACCATCAGTCCAAAAACTCTGTTGGGGAGGTAATATAGTAACAAGCTCTCAGACAATACAAATGATGTTGTTGTTTTTTTTTAAGTGCTAATTCAAGTACTTTAGAAAGAGGTAAGTCTTTAGACGTCGTTTGAAAACTGCCAGTGACTCAGCTGTTTGGACATCTAAGGGAAGTTCATTCCACCACCTTGGTGCCAGAACACAGAAGAGTCTTGATGCATGCCTTCCTTGTACCCTGAGAGATGGTGGGACCAGCCGAGCAATGCTAGAGGATCGGAGGGAGCGTGGTGCAGTGTGGGATGTGATAAGTGCTTTGAGATATGTTGGTGCTGGTCTGTTTTTAATCGAAGTGTTGTGCATTCTGAGATACTCATCTCATGTTAATTAATTGGCCAGTGAATGTATATCTGAAGATACTAGTACTCATTGCAAAAGCATTTTGAAAAAGTGGCAAAAGAAAAAAGCCTTGGATGTACAATCACGCACAATCACATGCATGACAGATTTAGTTAGTGGCGCTGTAATGGTTATGACTAATATGGAAGAAATTGGGTAATATGTTGAGTAATGATGCAGAATGTATTTTTGGCTGAATGTCTCGCTGTTTTTGTTGTTCTGCTCAAAACAGAACAGGAAACTTCAAACACTGACAAAACAGAACCAGAGAAATATTTCTCCTTCCCAAACCACTTGCTGTAAATCTTTCTGGATGACCATCAAAATACTGCAGTTTCGTCAGAAGTAAGTCAACTGAAGAATCAGGAGACTGAGACCCAGGTTGTAATAAAAAGAGTTTATTGGTTTATTGTGTGCACAAAGACAGTCTGGGCTTTCTATAGCAAAGACAGAACATCATGACCCAAAGAACGGACATGTGTACATCGATCAGCCATAACATTAAAACCACCTGCCTAGTATTATGTAGACCTCTGAAGGTGTGCTGTGGTATCTGGCACCAAGCCATTAGCAGCAGATCCTTTAAGTCCTGTAAGTTGCCAGGTGTGGCCTCCGTGGATCGGACTTGTTTATACAGCACGTCCCACAGATGCTTGGATTGAGATCTGGGGAATTTGGAGCCCAAGTCAACACCTTGAACTCTTTGTCATGTTCCTCAAACCACTCCTGAACAATTTTTGCAGTGTGGCCAGGCGTATTGTCCTGCTGAAAAAGGCCACTGCCATTAGGGAATACTGTTGTCATGAAAGGGTGTACTTGGTCTTTCAACAATGTTTAAGAAGGTGATAGGTGTCTAAGTAACACCCACATGAATGCCAGGACCCAAGGTTTCCCAGCTGAACATTGCCCAGAGCATCACACTGGCTCTGCCAGCTTGCCTTCTTCCCATCGTGCATCCTGGTGCCATCTCATCCCCAGGTAAGCAACGCACACGCTCCCAACTGTCCAAAAGAAAATGTGATTCATCAGACCAGGCCAGCTTCTTCCATTGCCCTATGGTCCAGTTCTGATGCTCATATGCCCATCGTAGGCAATTTTGGTGGTGGACAGGGGACATTCTGACCGGCCTGCAGCTAACGCAGCCCCATACGCAGCAATCTGCAAGGCAGTGTGTTTTCTGACACCTTTCTTTACAGTACCTCTTCTGTGGGATCAGTCCAGACCAGCTAGCCTTCGCTCCCTGCATACATCAGTGAGTTTTGGGTGCCCATGACCCTGTCGCTGGTTCACCGGTTGTCCTTCCTTGGACCATTTTGGTAGGTACTAATCACTGCATACTGGGAACACCCCACATGACCTGTTGTTTTGGCGATGCTCTTGCCATCACAATTTGGCCCTTGTCAAAGTCCCTCATATCCTTACGCTTGCCTATTTTTCCTGCTTCCAACACATCAGCTTTGAAAACTGACTGTTCACTTGCTGCCTAATATATCCCACCCCTTGACAGATGCCATTATAATGAGACAATCAATGTTATTCACATCACCTGTCAGTGGTTTCAATGTAATGGATAAATGGAGTGTGTTGATATAAAGCTGTTTTTCCATGAATTAAAATAGAAACGTAATCGAAAGTGTCAGTGTCGCTGCAATGATGAATAACATGACTTTTTTCTTTTTCTTGATCACTTGTTCATTCACTTTTCTCTCACCAAACTGCTAGTAGCTGAGGAAAGTTTTTGCTTAAATATTCCTGTGCATGTTATTATACCGCTACATGCTGTGCTATTGTACTTACCTCTTACACACACTCCACTATTTAGCATGCCTTTGTGTGCATGTAAGCGCATGTGTATGGTAATAAAGTGTGATGAGGGTCAAGGCAAGAGAGGCAGAAAGAGAGAATATATGTCATGGAGCATGAGTAACATGGTGTGTGCAAAAGCACTCATTTTACCTCAGTCCCTGTAGAGTAAGGTACTTAACAATACGACAATACCTAACACTTCTAATTCCGCAGTCACTTTACTTCCGATCTAGAGCTATTAAGTGTATGAATTCACATTCTTAAGTGTTTCTAAAACAAAACTAATAGACTCTTTAAACTAATGTGTGGTTGTATCATATTATTTCTAGGAAGTACATTTTTAAATAGGAAGTAAATTGGTCATCAGCTATTATCATTTATTCGTTTTTTAATATGAAAATAAGAAAATCTTATTGCATCAAGCTCTTTCAGGAATATTTATGCTGCATTCGACTAAACCTCGTAATTTGGAATTTCCAACCTCCAACTAGGAAAAACCAAACAAAACGTTCAACACAGGTGAACGACACATAAAGTCGGGATGGTCTCCTCAACCCCGAGTTCAGCAAGTGACATGAAATCGACATGGCTCCGCAAAAGTAGCACTTCTTAGCTTTAAATGGGTTATACTGTATGTACAAGGATTTGCTTTAGATCATTCGACATACAGACCCCCCCACCACCCACCCCCATTACCTCCGACATTTGGAGGTTGAAAATGACGTGATTCCAAGTTGCGATTTCCGAGGTACGTCAAATGCAGCATTTAAGTTTTAACTACGTCTTGTGATGTAACAGTAATATTTAAAAGCATGCGAGCTGTGTAGTGCTGTAACTAAGCTTAGTGCTAACTGGCACAGCGCTGTGCAGCTGTCTGAACCTATAACCTGTTAAAGCAACAGCCAGCCAAAACATTCAAACCATCAGCTTAATTGAAAACTACTCTCTGTGTGCCAGTTTAGTCCCAAGCAGAGATCCAATGCCTACTGCAAAGCAGTTATTTTCTAAAGACTGTAAACTAGAGGTGTACACCATGTTTCTAATTACATTTCTATTCCAATCTGCTGCAGCACTTATTTCTGTTTGTACCCACTCCTCATTATATTTCCAAATGAATTTCCCTGAATACAAATACTATAATACATCACTGAAGAATGCAGCTTTCTTCGCATATTTAACGTAAGACATTTCCGGGAGTTTCCCCGAATCTTATTGTAAATGTATTAGCCAACGACTTGCTGAATTTTCTCTTTTCGAGGGCTCAAATATGATGTGCTACATCCCAGACTTTGTTAGAAGAGGATAATAATCCAAACTCTGCTTCTCTTAGCCTGTATTATATCACAGAGTGGTTGAATTCTTGAATCATCAGAAGGAGTGCATTCATTTTCTATGACAGCAGCTCTGACAGTAGTTCCAAGCTAATTATTTTAATGTGCTCGTTCTAATAATTCACAGGAACTTATACAGCGGACGTTCCATGTAATTTAAGACTAATAATAAATGAATGAAAAAAGGTTTTGTTTAATAAAGAAAACATAAACTGTTTTCTGACGCTTATGTAACATTTTAGGATGGAAAGTTTACGCTTTCTGCTTTCTCAGACATGACATGCTGCATTAATTAATTAATTAATTCTCGACTTATTACCTTGACTTGAACGAGTGACTGTTTATATAGGCTATAACATAAGCCGTAACTGGAACTAACTTGTCATCTGGACTCGTGATAACATTAAATCTAACTATAAACAATCAAAAAGCATGATGCGGAGTTCATTAGTAAACCTAAAAATGTACGTAATCATTGGCAGATCACCGTGGCACACGCCGAGTAAGTTCCCGCTCCTTCAGATTGTGTGTTATTCCTTGCTTAATGCACACAACTGGCAAACTAGCTTGCCTTACTTTTACACTGCACTAGCTACCACTTTTTATCAGTCAGCTAGGTTTCCGGGTCATGGCACACTGGGGGAAGATAAGGCAGTCGTTTCTGTACAAAAATAAACAATATCTAAATGTCTACCTGTAGGTTCTGCGTGCGAGCCAAGAAAGATGATAACCGAAGAGCGTATGGATAGATATAAATAAGGAGAAAGACAAGCTATACTGGTTTCATTTACTTTTCTCTTACACACAACAATCACTGTGAAGGAGATCTTCTAGTTTAATATGTTGGTGCTTTCACCTGCGGTCCACATTTCCTTATCACTACTCTTTCCATCATTCTTTCCTGTCTGGCAGTTTTCTCACCTGCTTCTCTCTCTCTCTCTCTCTCTCTCTCGCTCTCGCTCTCGCTCTCGCTCTCTGTCTGTCTCTCTCTCTGTCCCTGTATAATAGAATAGAATGTAGAATTTATGTTCTTATTTATTATATTATATTCATATTTATTGTTTGTCTGTATCTTGGACGGCATATTTGTCTGTCTGTCTGTCTCTCCATCCCAACCTATCTCTCTGTCTGTCTGTCTGTCTGTCTTTCTCCCTCTCTCTCTCTCTCTCTCTCTCTCTGTCCCTGTATAATAAGAATTTATATTCTTATTTATTATATTATATTCATATTTATTGTTTGTCTGTATCTTGGACGGCATATTTGTCTGTCTGTCTGTCTGTCTCTCCATCCCAACCTCTCTCTCTCTGTCTGTCTTTCTTTCTTTCTCTCTCTCTCTCTTTCTCTCTCTGTGTGTCTCTCTCTCTCTCTCTGTCCCTGTATAATAAGAATTTATGTTCTTATTTATTATATTATATTCGTATTTATTGTTTGTCTGTATCTTGGATGGCATATTTGTTTTCCTGTCTGTCTGTCTGTCTGTCTGTCTGTCTGTCTCTCTCTCTCTCTCTCTCTCTCTCTCTCCACACTCACTCCCTCCCTCCATCCCAACCTCTCTCTCTCTCTCTCTCTCCCCCCTCCCCTCTCTGTCTGTCTTTCTGTATAACCTTGATGTAATTAAACATAGCTTGCATAATATGTAGTGTAACAGTATGTATTTGCTTGCTCTTCGCTTATGGATTGTGAGAAACATTGTAATTATTAATTATCACTATTAATATTAAATGGCACGAAACGTGTAGTGCTGGTATTTTATGGCTAGCCAGTGTGCATATATTTTTGACCAGACAGCCTTTACAAGCACAGGGCAAAGGCTTTATAATGGATCCATTTGTTAATGCTATTAGGAGTCTCTGTAAATAAAAGCACTGTAGAAGGCAAATGGCTAACATAATTTGTAGCAAATTTGCTGGAAGAGACATTAATGCGACGTTATATTTACTTATGTACCTCGTCTATTTATTTTGCAGCAGCAACAGACGATCTTGCAATTTATGAGTGAATATTTTCCATGACATTGACCATCCATTATTCAGTCCAAGGTTACACCCTCCTTGTGCAAACACGGCCGAGCGCTCCTGCTCGCTCCGCTCATCTTTTATTCAGCAGGCAGCAGTAAATTAATACGGATCTGATGTTTTGAAGTACTGCGTTGTAACAATGTACTGAGATGTTTTAATTACTGTTAGCCATTTTATTTTGGCAGGCCAACCTTTAATTTTATGAGTATTTTCCTGATAGTGGGATTAACGTTCAGTGAGCTAACTGTAAATAGTATCCTTAAGCTCTTAAGGACAAGTAGGAAAAGGAAAGCTGTGTCTGGATCATTGCCGAGGAAATGGGTTTTTTTGGGGTTTTTTTCCCCCTTCTCATTTTTCACAAAATCTTCCAGGATGATCCTGAAACGTGCTGTCTGTAGTTTGCTCATTCTTGCGATTATCGAATCAGCCGATCATGTGGCAGTAGCGCAGTGCATAGAATCATGCAGATACAGGTCAAGAGCTTCAGTTAATGTTCACAGTAACGTTAGAACGTTGGGAAAATGTGATCTCGGCGACCTTGACTGTGACATGGTTGTTGGTTCCAGATGGACTTGAGTATTTCCTACACTCCCGGGACAACTGTCTGTCGAGTTTACACAGAATGGAGAGTTCAGCCTTGTTGATGAGAGGTCAGAGGAGAATGGCCAGACTGGTTTGACCCGACAGGAAGTCTAGGGTTGCTCAAATAACCACTCGTTACAACCGCGGTGAGCAGAAAAGCATGATCCTAGTGTTTTATTTAGTAATATGTTTTCTCGTCGCCTTTTTGGTATCCTGTACGAATTTTAATAACCTTCTGTCTGACTTCGGAGCAGGGCAACAAAACATCTTTCTGTGATGCATCTTAGCCTCCATTGTCCTTGATCGCCGAACAGACAAAGCCATGAACGTCTTCACTCTCGAAACATGAACGGAGATTCAAATTAAGAAAATGCCAAACCATCTTGTTTATCAGGGAGACTTCATTATACAATAACTGTCTCTGCTGCTGTTCAACTCAAGCACATGCATACATACTTTATATCATTTTATTTCATTTTTATAATGATCCTGGATACAGCTAATAACTTATCACGTTTATTTACAGACCCGACCTCAGTCTCGCGGTATTCGTGACCTTCTTAAGGGTAATCAAGCCCAGAAAAAAACAAAACAAACAAAACCACACTGACTAAACGCTAATGTTACTGATTGCAGCTATGGCTGAATTGTAACCAGCTTCCAGTATTTTTTTCCACCGTAAAGACATAGCATGTACACGACACTCGTAACCTATGCCTGGCCACGCCCACTTCCCGCCCTTCCCTCAGAGCCACACGCGATACTATCGTAAATCGGAGCTAGTTAGGGGGCACGGTAGAAACATGGCACATTAGGCTTGTGAGATCATGTGTAATCCTGAGATTCCTATTTAAGGAGCCTCAACTCATCTCACACTGACAAAAGCATCAAAGCGCTGACTGTCAAGAGTGAATTGAATGAGTAACTGCGCTACGTCTGCATGCAGTCGTTCAAGATCCATTTATTAATACAGCCACTAAAATCACAGGCACTAAAGGATCAGTAAAAGTCACTTATCCCTCCTCTCGCATCGTCACAGGGTCTTTCCGGCAAGAAGCGAAATGGCTCGCACATTGCAGAAGCTAAGAGGAGACTGGCTGATCGTTTTGTCGAGCATCTTCGTACCATCAGAATGAAGGATTTCGATGGAGTTCGCATTTAATGATATCTCTGTTTGTGTCGCTAGTTGTTATGGGAGCAATGAAGTGAGGAGAAAGAGCTCATTTTCACTTTCAGAGCTTTGGAGCCCCTTGAAATGAATGTCATGGAAATCGATGATGTAATTCTTGTAGTCAAAACTTGGCATTCGTTCCATGGGGTTCTCCGCGCTACATTTCCTCAATTTGTTGCTTCAGTAGCAACAACTAGCGATGCAGACAAGGATGTCATTGATGCTGATTGCTGTTGATGTGGCTCGCCCCTGGGAAGGTTCTTCCTGATGGTACGGAGGCGCTCGAAAAAACGATCAGCTGGTCTCCTCTTGGTTTGTCCGATGTTCAGCTGATGTCACGTCCTGCAGGAACGACCCTGTGGTGATGCCCAAGGAGTGATGAATGATGCTTCAGGGCCTGTGACTTTAGTGGCTGCATTGATTCATTTGCATCTGGACTTTTGCTTGTGTTCTATTTTGTGTGCGCGCCAGTTTGCTTATGTAATTGAAGGTGTTTGTATATCTCAGTAGCCTGTACCCACAGGTGTGTGTGTGTGTGTGTGTGTGTGTGTGTTGTCAGGGTGATGAATGTTTGGCCAGGCTACAGTGGACAAGAGCCTCTGGCGTTGCTACAGTGATGGACGAGGGGCACCAGGACTGTGGCACTTCTTGCTGTGCCAGTCATAACCTTGTGCCACACACACACACACACACACACACACACACACACACACACAGAGAGAGAGGTTTTCTTTCTCTGTCTCTTGCTGTTTTTTTTTCTTTCCTTTGCCTGTCAGGTTCTCATAATAACACGCACTAACAAACTTTTTATGAAACGAGTGTGCTCTCAGCAGAGGACATTGTTTTGCATCACTCTGGTTTGGTTACCATCAAACCAAAATTAGTGTCGAAAAGAAAAATAATAGTGACATTCTGCATGCTTTCTTATTCTTTAGAATATCCCTTCTCTCAAATTCTTCTAAAGAAAAGTACCACAGCACTCTAACACACTTAAAAAAAAAAAAAAAATCCCTAAAGACTCCGCTCCATCTAGATAAATGTCGTGTGAGAGGTGTCTGGAAACTGTCCTCGGCGAGGCTCCCAGGAGTGACAAAGAGACAAAAGAGAACGAGGGAGGCAGGGGGAGAGCAGAAAGGAAGGAAGGAAGAAAGAAAGCAGAGAACATTTTCAGTATTTTTACTGTCAGCAGTGCAGCAGGCAACAACCTGGTTTCTAGTAGAGCCGATTTACACACTTGCGCTAGAGAGAGGAACACGTATACTAGAAAAGACGCACATACAAAAAGAAAGAATGAGCTTGGAGATTAAAAAAAAAAAAACAGGCCATGAATCACAGCATGGCTGTTTTCAGGAAAGCTGTCGTCTTCTGTTCTGCGCTTAAGCACGAGTCCTGAGTGTGCATTCTCCATACAGCTGAGATATTACTCTGTCATGTTTCTTTTTCATCAAAACACAACACGGCTGTCTCTTCTCTTTACATCTCAGGAGCTGTCTCTATTTTCCTTGCCGCTTGTAATGCTCATGTGCTCAGTGATTTATAATGAGTGGATAATTAGCCTCGCACAGCTTGTTATTAAAGTACTGAGACAGATGTTGCACGCAGGTTGTTTCTTCTCTTCATAATGCCCCGGTTTATTGTTTGACCAGCCTTCATAATCACTTCTCATCGCTGAGTAGCTGGTTTGTTTTGTTTTTTTTTAATTGAACATCACAGCTCCAGGGTTGCATCCTGTGTGCGAATCGGTGTCTCTAAATCACCCCAAAGTGTGAAGGACTGTGCGAGTGTGTGTGTGTGTGGTGCTCTGAGACGGACCGGCGTCCCATTCCGAATGACTAAATGAATGAGGGGATAATTTATGGAGTTTAAAACAACTCCAGAAATGCTACTATCAACGCTTTACCACTTGTACCACTTTACCACTGTTCTTCTACCCCGCAGGTGTGACGATGAGGAAGTTTGCATACTGTAAAGTGGTACTGGCTACGTCTCTGGTTTGGGTGATGCTGGATATGTTCATCCTTCTGTACTTCAGCGAGTGCAACAAGTGCGACGACAAGAAAGAGAGGGGTCTCCCAGGCAGAGAAGGTGTGTATATCAGCATGCACACACCGGGCCTCATTGAGTAAAGTTGTGTGTAAATGTTTTCGTAAGCCAAACCGAACTACAGACTTACGCCACATTTGCAAAAGTTTCGTAAAAGATTCTTCGTGTTTGTGTGTGTGTATTGATAAATGACACAGCATGTGCACACCACAGCTGAGTTGCGTTAGTAGTGGCCACAAAACTCAAAAAAAAAAAAAAAAAAAGGCCAAGTTTATGGCTTCATTTTGCAGTGGAAAATTTTCGCTACTAAAAAAAAAAAAAAAAAAAAGAAGAATTTCGCAAAAGTTTAAGTACTTTTGACTCACGTCTATGAGAATAAACAAATATTATCAACCCACAGCGCAAAAGACCAAAATATGGAAAGAAATTATGAGATGATTTTGGTGTCATCCATCCAGCACAATATAAGTGAGGTTTAAAAAAAAAAATAGATTGACCAAAACACTGAGTCAAAAAAAAAGTATTGAAAAAGTATGAAAAAGTTATTTCATTGACATAATTTGTAGACAATTCAGGGAGCTATATATATATATATATATATATATATATATATATATATATATATATATATATATATATATATAGTTGAGACCAATAATATTTTATCAGATTTTTGGGTGCGTTACATTCCAAAGCGATCAGAAGTTCACAGGACATGCTCTCAGAATCTACTACAAAGCTGGGACTTAGTGTTGCTGTGAGTCAAAATGGGGTCTTTTGAGCGGTATTTCATTATAATTCCAGTATGGTTTTCTTTTAATAAGGATGTAGAACATTTAAAGAATGACAGTCCTATGCAATGAAGCTATACTCATTGGAAACGCACCTGCTCAGGCTATGGTAACTCAAACGAACACTCTTTACAACCGTGCTGAGTAGAAAAGCATCTCAAAACACAAGTGTTTTTCAATCTTCAGCTGTCTGATGCTGGTGTCTTCTGACCTGCCTCTAGATGTTTGTGTGTGACTAGCTGCTATTGATTTGTTTTTAACTGTACACATAATCTATAAAGCATTTACAGTTTATTTTAATATTTAACTCTCAGGGCAACATCCAGGCCCACTGGCACCTTGAGTCTTTTAACAACGAAATGATGCATATAACATGGCGTGAACAGCACACTTTATGCCACGGCACCTCTTTCAGGACACAGAACATAGAGAAAATAAATGTCTGTCTGACTTGCAGTAAGGAGGCCATGTCGTCTGGAACATGAATTACTCATACACTTGAGAAGCAAGGGACCTCACAAATCGCAAAGTGGGCTCATAATTCAGCACTGAGCACAGCAGAATACCTTGGCAAGCTTGCAGCTCCATAGACACTGAGGCATTAGGATGTAAGATACGGAGGACCAAGCCAGCTCTAACATCCTGCCCGAGATCCTGTACTGTTCACATTAGCATGAAATACTGTGCAAGTAATCGCAGTCCAGCAGAATTAGCCTTGATGAGAAATAGGTTCTACAGTACTAAATCACAATGTTTTGCAGTGTAGTGCAACACACTGTAAATCCTGATCTAGTAAATACTCACAGGGGTGGACAAACCACTAGCCTGGGTGTTTAAGCTCTCAGATTTTTTATTTATTTTTATTTGTAGCTGCCCGGCAGAGAAGCAGGTTCAGAAGGATGCTGATATAGCACTCACTAGCACTAGAGAAAGTAAAAATCAGTCAAATCAGTCATTGATTGGCTCGATCCTACGATGAAACATTCCTATCCTGATGGGTGTGGTAAGTTCCACGATGACTCCGCATCCCATCCACCGGGCCCGAGAGCTCACTGAACGGTTGTATGAGAATGAAAATGGTCTAAAGCGTAAATTATGGCCTTTACACTCAGATCTCATCCAGCCGAACACCTGTTGGAGAGCCGTATTAGAAAGCACTCTCCACCGCCATCAGAGCAGCTGAAGAGATACTGCATCTTTTGGAAGAGACTTGTAGCTCTTCTGGTGGCGTGTGATGGCCCAACACACTTTTCTTGTAATTTGGCCCATGTCTGTAGCTAGCATCTGTGTACACAGGTAAAGTGCAGTACAGCGCCAGCTGGGATACAACGTCATTTGTATTATAGCTCGCAGTTTCCTTGCAAACCAGACTCGAAATGCCTCTATGTGCGATGCGAGTAGAGAACACTACGGCTCATGGCTGAATTATTAGACACAGACTTGCGTCGTGTCCAGGGCAGAAACGTGATATGCTTATCAGGAGAGGAAAGAAGTACGACTACACAATGATTTAAATACTTGCTCATTTTCTTTGAGTACAGCCATGTACACATCACTCATCTGTATGTTAATGCACTTAACTAGCCAGCGAGTCCATCAGATACTCTTAGGCTAAATTAGGTTAGCGAGCAATTTTAGCCCAGTTAATTAGTTTTCCATGCAACCAGAACACAGGACTGGGCAGCACACTGGTGGGGATTTCTGTCCAATCTTTGCTGCATTAAATATATCCTTAATCATCATTTTATCATCTTCTGGAATTGCTTCATCCTGCTCAGGGTCACAGTAAGTTCAGAGACCAATACATTGGATTATCAGATATATAACATGCAAAACGTTGTCCCTAACCAAAGTATTTGATGATGTCACTTCCAAATTATCGTAGACCTTTGGCAATCCCCTTGTGTACCCGTAACTGACAATTGACAATTTGGCGGTCAGTTTAATTCTCAGGTTCTTGTCATTAAAAAAAATGTCCCACAATTCTTTACTTTTGGCCTCTGTAGATTGTGCTATGTAGCTGCAAATTACAACCTTTTTGCGCCTTGGAAAGATGGTTAGATCATGGCTCCCTCTCTCCCAACAATCATTGTCTTGCGAGACCATTTTATTTTCCTTCCACACAAAACACCTCTGTCAGCTATGCATCAGTTCCCTCTATTATTATTATTTTTTTCTTAATGATGCACACTCACCACAGGGATCTGGATTTAAAAACTTTATTTCACAGGTTCATATTTAACAAAATATGACAACCTAGCCATAATTAGCATTTCTCTTCTGCAGTCGCCAGGTTATTTTTCCTCACAGACACAATGTGACTCTTCTCAAAGAAGGAGTCGTGTTAATATGATCTGTAATCTAGTCAAGACAGCACAGATGTTGCTCACCAGATCACTCATGCGAATGAGCTGTAATCGTTTGCTGTGCGAAACTTGTGCGATTACTCAGCGGTTTGCGAGGAAATCTTTTTAGGTATGTTTAAAAAAAAAATGTATTTGGGAAATGTATTTGTTTCTGAACTTCAGACTATGACTCAAAAGTGCTGAGAAGCCTGACCCTTTCAGCTTATTATAGGCACTAAAAACCCCTTGGACATGTTTATGCATATGTTCTATAATTGCGTCAGCAGCACTGATGTTTCTTTCCATGAGTGTGAGTCAAACTGATGTTATTTTCTCATATCATTTCCTTTCCATTTCGTATGATGGATACTGTAGTGACCTGAACAGAGATTGACCGCTTGAAGGTTCACTGATCCTCGAATGCATTAGGGGATTAGTCACCGTATAGGATGCTGTATATGTTTTACCCATGATTCCTACCTGTATGACATTACACTCGTCTGATTCACCGTTCATCGTCGTGAAGTTGCGTATAAATTACTGGCTAAATGATGTTTGGACCCAAAATCCATCGTCACACATAACTTTTGCATTTTTATTAGGCTTCTGCTATGGCTTAGTAATTACAAATTTAAAAACATCTAGCCTTATTATTTATTTATTTATTTATTTATGTTAATTTAACAAATAATTTTTATCCTGAGCATCTTGAAAGTGAGGTAGAATCAAAACTATGGGCCGTAAAGAGATGGTGACTTCAGTTCAAAACTACCCATATTAACACAGGGAAAGTTCCTCATATTCAATATTTTATTAAATCTCACCTGCATGTAGTCAGTGCCTCCTAACTTGCCAGATTTCTCTTGAGAAGAAGCATCCGAGACGGGTTTTTTACTTGGCTTTAAACCTGAAAAAACTAGGGGATAGAAAATGCGGACTGAAGTAGCAAGTTATGATTTAAAAATGAAACTATAAAAAAAAGACTAATACGATAAAATGTAACATAAACAATATGTTTTAATAATATATAGTTTAACAATTTAACAATAGGGCTTCTAACCACATTATTTGACGGCTTATAAAATAGCACTTGATCCAGCACATCGTATTATTTTGCATTTTATGTGTGCAGACAGTTAATACAACTTAAGATACAACAACAAGATACTAAATGTACAAAACTGTATGAATGAATATCCCAAGCTTTTCTGTCATCGCCATTGTGGTAGGGTTTACTATTGTTAAAGCGTCATGTAAAGTTTAAATTAAATTAATTTATTTAAATTGTTAAGCTAATTTGAATTGTAAACATGCCGCAATAGGTTTTTTTTGCGTAATTGATTTTGCATGCGTTTGCGTCCTTTTACACTTTTTGACCACTTCAATAAGACAGACATTATTCTAACCTTGTGGATATATTTAAGCAATATCGCCCGGGCAAGAGTGCGTTTATACTGAATATCGCCCCGGCTGTGGTTAGCTACGATATTCAGTATAACCGCTTGATTGCGAGCGCGATATTGCTTTTATACAAAAGTTTTGGAAACAAGAAATTGATATCAAGTAAGTGACATTTTGGACACAATATGGCCAAATGTTAGGTTTTTTTTGGTTTTTTTTTTTTTGCTCCACTAGCTGAAATAGTTCCAGAAGAACTATTCCACACTACTCACTTTATAGCCCATCGGCTAGCTGGCTATCTAGCTTACACTGATTTGTACGTTCCTGATACAAGTGATTCCAGTAAAATTGGAATATTATAAGCCAAAAGTTATATTCTTGAAAAGATTCATCATTTGCCATGTCCGCTGATGACGTCGCTAACACTGCTGTAGTAGCGGTTTCAAACTAGGAAGTGGAATTTTTACATGGTGAACACAGACAAGTGGAGCGTCACACACACACACACAATGAAACGTCCCAGCGTGGTTGTGGGAAATATAAGCACTTTTGGAACGACAATCGACCAATCAAATTAGTGGACTGGAACTAACTATTGTATAATGATATATTTCATTGGAATCACGTTACTTCGTTAACTCTCTCATTGCTGCATGCAAACACTGCTCATTAAAACAATCGGTTAAGAGCAAGTGAACATAACATCCAGGCTACCTCGTGATAACTTCTCCATCTTAAACGATATAATCACTGAGCTGCTAGGACAGCAACGAATCATGTGAGGTACTCAGTTGCTATGGATTTGGTAGAGGATTGAAGAGGATGAAAGGATGGCCTGATAACTGTAAAGGCTATTATCTTTAATCTGATGTTTTGTAGTTTGTGGTAAAGTGCTGACTCCCTTTGGGACTTCATTGTAGCCCTCGAGTCGCACCAGATGCAGCACATTTTCAGTCTTTTCCAGCTCATAGGATGGCTGAGTCAGCTAATTGGCTCTACGTGGCTGAAATGCTTTAGAGCTGGACTAGAACAAAAATGAACACTGTCTACAAGTCGTCAGGAACACATTCGAATGCTTCATGCCGAGTGTTTTTGACGGCTTTGGGATTTACAGATTGGTTCTAGGGATGGACAAATGATAAACCCATTAGCTAGCTCACTGGGCAGGCTCCCATGTGCTGCCCAGTCTCGTGTTTTGGCTGCCCATAAAGCTCATTCGCTAGGCTAAAAACTGGTTGCTATTGTAATTTAACTCCAGTATGACAAAATAGTTAGATATTTAAGTGTGTTATACGGACTAATGAGTGAGTTCTTGAATTCCTGGGGAGCGGGTGATACTACACAGCTGTAGTCTGTAACCTCTCTGACAGTTCCTCGACCTCAGCTACATCACTCGAGTTTATAATTGGTGCATTCAGATGTTTTTTTTTTTCGTACCTGCTCGTGATATTTTCTAACAAATTTAGTTGGGTCTATTTCTCAAAATATAAACTAAATAAGCTAGTAGTCTGTTGTGTTGAACATGGTTTTCATTATCCTGTGAGCTACATGTCTGACACTCGTTTGCACCCACATAAAAAAAATAAAAATAAAAAAAAAACTCAAAACAAAATTTTTTGTTGTGTCCAATGGGATCCCAGTCCCGGGACACACCTACAGTCTCAACCCACTGCAGTGTGAACTTTCTAGCAAGCTTTCTGGCAAAAAACAAATCAATAAAAACAAATAGTATACCTCCTAGTAATATCTGCATTTGTATTGAATATAATATCTGTTATTATCTGTTAATTCACAATCACAGTAAACAAGGCAGGCTGAATCTGTTCATGTTCCGAACTTGCATGGAAGATAGGATTTATTTGTGATTTATTTGTTCAATGTGCTTCATTAAAATTTCTTAGATTTTCTCCGCAGCCATATTTTTTGTGCAATTTTTTGTTGGTATTCAAGTAATATACTTTTTTTTTTTTTAACAAAAATATTGTTACTGCACAATTTGATGCTGAGCTTCTTTTTTCCTGCACAATACTGTCAACACACACACACACACACACACACACACACACACACACACACACACAGCATAAAGACAATCAGGATTAAAGAGGCGGAGACATTAACATGCTAAAGATAACATAATCTCTTTGCCAGTGCTGAAAATCTGACCTTAATCTCACTAAAGCATTCATTTGGCCTTAAGTAATCATCTAAGCTCAATACAAGATCACACACACACACACACACACACACACGGCTAGTGTTTTTTCCTGATGAACCCCAAACATTAGTCTTTAACAGATTTACAGATTATAGATTATAGACACATAGATTATTTGTTAGTCGTTGTACCAGCCCAAGTCATTTAGGTAGCAATCTGTGTGTCTCGCCATCTTGTTAAAGCAGTTATCTTGTAATTTATGTAGTGAAAATGGATATTTTGAGCTTATCCAGTATTCTGGATATTTATTAAGCTTTCTGAGCATGGCGCATTTTCCAGCATTTTCCTTTCTCAGGCTTGATGTATTTGGCACGGGCCACGCCGCTCCACAAACACAGCGATCTCTGCATGAACCCCACCCCAGTCAACACGCATCAAGTAACGAGAGCTGATTTCACTGCAGCAGCTCTACATATCCAGGCCATATTCTACAGACTGCAGTTTCAGTCTAATTATTTTATTTTTTTTTACCCTCGAGCAACCTAATCACAGCGCAAAGCCTTGTGATAACGGCGAAGCTTCACTGGCAGGCACACAGAACACAATATCCCAAAGTTTTACCCTTCCCAACCTTGACAGAGGTGTCTGCAGCAGACCTGATATACATATCCCACAATACGGCGCATGCATTATGCATTATTAGTGCATTTGTGGAATTATCTGCAGCAGAGTGCAAATGTTTGCGCATCCTCAGGACAAAATGAAGAACGGCAAGACTTCATTTTCACACATGTCCCTTTATCGAGCAAAAAATGCACAAATAGTGTGTTGCCATATTATCAGCGATAATATGATATGAGTAAGGAATAAAACACACTTCAATATAGAACTGAACAGTTTTACTGTTGAAGACTTTTGTGTAATTTTCTGTTAAATATTTCCCCATCATTATTATTTATTATCGTCCATAACTCACACGAAGGACTTCAACAGTAAAATCAGATTACGAAATCTGTAAATATTTTATGTGGAATGTTCACCTTCAGCATTGACCTGTATTAATAAGTACCGCATGGCTGTTTAACGGAAAATGGAGTTAACGTGCTGTACATTTTCCCATCGTGATTGTTTTGAATTAACAGGAAATACTGAATGACAGTTTGATTAAAAATAAAAGGGTGGTCTCTAACTGTTGTACTGTAGTGTAGCTTTCCTTTCATTCAGAAATACACCATGAAAATATGAATTAGATGATACTTTTCTTGAATATGTATAACAGAAAATTAACACTGAAAAGGAGGAGAATGTAAAAAAAAAAAAAAAAAAAATTCGTAAAAAATGAAATGTTAAACAGTAGAAAAATATGATCAAATCAGCCGTTTGTTATTTTAAAAAATAAAGACTCTTTTTATAAAAAAAAACCTGTATACCAACAATCTTCCTGAAAAGTGTATTGCGATATAATCTATGATGATATGGATATAATATCGTCATATCGCCCAGCCCCGGTTTACACCACAGCTAGCATTATAGGCCATGGCTGTTCATCTAAAATTCATAAAGGTCCACTTACATAAAATTCGCAGTAAGCTACTAACATGACTGAATGTGGCCGTTTATAATATTGTTAATGAATAGTTAATGGCTATAAAGAAGTCAGTTTGAAGTGGTTGTTTTGTTTCAAAGCAGCGTTTTATGTCACCTCTTTGGAATTTTCTTGATTACGATGCAGGGAGAATAAACGCAAACTTTGTTGTTCATTCGTCTTTAGTCTGTTTTTTTAACTGCCGACTTTTCATGTTGTTGTGTCGTTAGACTGCTAATCAGACCAGCGAAGGAAAATAAAATGAAAAATCTATGAAAATGACCTGTAGCTAGTCTCATCTGATGAGCTGTGCTTAGCTAAATAATTTGTATAAGTGCATGTGACTGGATAAACAGCAGCACAGTATCTGCTGCAGGAGCTGCACTGGTTCATGGTTATAATACTAGACTCGCTAAACTATGACCACGTTTTTAATTTTGTTTTGGAGCATCTGTACGGTTCTTTTTTCCCCCCCAAATGTTGTGGTCGGTCCGCTGTAATACTTTTAGTGGGTCCTTAAAACTAAATGCAAGAAAACATACACTTCTAGTGCACGTGTTGTATTACACTGCCATCCTTTGTCATTGTGTTCTGTGAGCTGGAGACATTTAAGTTAGACCTAATGAGTGCGTTTACGTGGACAGTAACAGTCTGATCGTTATTTGGTTTCTTCCAGAGGTGGTCCCGAGGCCTCATGAAGGTCCGGGTGAAATGGGGAAGCCGGTGGTGATTCCCAAAGAGCAGCAGGAGAAGATGAAGGAGATGTTCAAGATCAACCAGTTCAACCTGATGGCCAGCGAGATGATCGCACTCAACCGTTCACTGCCCGACGTTCGGCTTGAAGGGTACGTAAGTGTGTGTGTGTGTGTGTGTGTGTGTGTGTGTGTGTGTGTGTGTGTGTGTGGCACCAGAGATGTATTGATCGTATCAGCACTTTTGATTGACTTAGCTGTGTGAGCATGGACCATGACTTCAGCCTGATGGCGCTGTATTGTCTGAGGCCTCTAGCATAATTGAAGTTGTGTGTGTGTGTGTCCATGTGGATCGGAGTGTGTGCATGTGTTTGTGTGTGCGAGTGAACGTGTTTTTTTTTTTTTTTTTTTTTTTTTTTTTTTTTAAATCTTGGTGAGGACAGATTCCTGACAAGGATTGAAAAATGTGGCAGTTTTGGCCTTGTGGTTATTTGGCTGGTCCCTACAAGCATTAAAGTGCATTTAAAAAAAAACTGCAGGTTTTAAAAAAAAACAATGCAGAGAACCAAAATGTTTATTCTTGGTTACTCAGGTTATGGTTAGGGTTAGATTTAGGTGTAGCGTAGACTTAATTAGCTGCATTAGTAATTATATAGACGGAAGGTCCTCACAAGGAGAATATGACACGAGCGTATGTGTGTGTGTGTGTGTGTGTGTGTGTGTGTGTGTAGCAGGCGTAGCAAGCGGAATGCAAACACTGATCCATGAAATGTGTTTACTTTTTCTCCCACTACTTAATTACCAGACGGCTTTTCCATCCTTTCCGCCTCGTTCGAGGAAAAAAAAAAAAAAAAAAAAGTCCAATAGAATTGACACATTCAATTAAAAGATAAGAGTGTGCCAATTACAAAGTTACAGGCTGCGCTTACCATCAAACTTCCTCTCTCTGCCTCCGTCTCTCCCTGGCAGACAGATAAGCCAGCGATAAAAACATTGTGCGCCTGTTTAGATCCACTCGGGTAAAATGCGGAGCGTAGGTGTGAATCTGACATGCCCTTTATTTCATTGTGAACTTTGTGGCCTGGTTCTGGCAGCACTGAAGGCCAGTTTGGCTCAAGTGCAGCCTCTGTGCCTAATGTGCCAACCATCAATCAGCTCAGATCTCTTAGAAGCAAAGCCAACCTGTTTTAGTCTCTGTGTGTGTGTGTGTGTGAGAGAGAGAGAGAGAGGGAGATGTTGTTGTACGTTTCTCCCTGGCATGTGTGTGTGTGTGTGTGTGTGTGTGTGTGTGACTTGGGCTTGGCTCGACTCCCAGCTGTGGATTCTGACTGATATTTAAACATCGCTGATCTGCATGCAGGTGGCAAATACTGCCTTTGAGCACAGCGGAGTAGAAAAGGTCAAACAATTGTGTTTGCTTATGTAAAGCAGAGGTGCCAATAACTCCGGTTTAGCCGTAGCATTTATGAATTTTTGACCCCCAGCTACGATGATACGGGAGACACTTGAAAATTTTTTTTTTTGCTGCTTTTGAAAAATGAATATTTATTGAATAAAAATGACCCGGTGGAAAATCCAACTCAGTGCAGGATATATGAGCTGCATTTGCTTTCACTTCTCGCCGGCTTTACGTGTTTATCAGCCAATAGAAAAGAAGTGGGCGGGGCTGTGTTGTCTTGGTTAAAATAAATAAGGAAAGAAATAAGCAGGAGGTCCTTATTATAAAGTAGCCCTCACAATGGACTTTTACCTCGCTGTTTTTTTTTTTTTTTTTTTTTTTTTTAACTGTTTCTTGGGGTACATCTAAAATAAATAAATAAGTAGAAACTAAGTAGCTAGCTAATGTTATCATTACTGCTTGTAATTGGCTGATTTTGCTGAAATTCAATCTATCGTGGCAGTGGTCTCGTATCCAACAGGACCAACAATGCAACTCAGTGGTATCTTGTTGGGGGGAAAAAAAGATTCTGGCTGGATCTGAGCAAGGGAAATTGGATGGTAGAAAGTGCTTTGCTTTTCTTTTCTTAAGTAAATTAAAGAAATGGGTAGTCTATGCTGTGCAATTCTGTCATACGCTTCATAACTGTTTTATTATTTCATATTTTGTTTGACTTTTTTATGGTTAAAATGTTGCCTCTACAAAAAAACAACAAAAAAAAAAACCCCGTTATTCAGCAGTCATTATCTTACGTACGGTTGGAGACAGTTTATTGTATAATATGGACATGGGCTGGGCTGCACACCGGACATGCACTTCTGATCATTTTGTAACTGTTTTAGAAACCAAAAAAATAAGCTTTTCAGTCAACTGGTTGCATAGAAATCCAAACATTTCTGCAGAAAAAAATAGTTCAACCCATACATTTAATTTTTTATACTGTAAGCCCGGAGCCACTTCATCCCACTAAAAACCCACTAGGGTTTTTGTGGGAAAGTTGTGTTTTGTAGGATTTTATTGTTAACAGTGTTGGAACATCTGGTATAAGACAAGGATGTTTTGGTGTGTGTGTGTGTGTCTTTTGTGGGAAAGGAAGGAGTGGCACCAAAATGTATGGACCCCATCCACAAGTTTTCTTTTTTTTTTCTATTTTGGTTTTTTTTTTTTTTTTTTTAAACCAACGTTGTTTGAATTTGAATTTCCAGCACTGGCAAAATGCTGTTATAGTGTGGATGTGGGAAACTAGAGCTTTTTAAAACCTGTGATTATCCTGATTTGTTGTTTAATTCCAGCACCAACACATCCAGAAATACACAGTGTGTCAAATGAACTGTTGGTTTTTTTTTTGTTTTGTTTTGTTTTTGTTTTTTTGCTATCGGCTATGTTCACTCATTAAAATAGGACAGTAAAACACAGCATTCTCCTGCGCAAGACACAGAACTGCATAGAGCTGCTGTACGACTGACTTTTCTGTGCCCATGCCAAGTGGCTTGGCTTAGGATAATTGGACCAATTTTGGTCCCGGTGATCGCAGCAGGCTTCCTGATTGCAGGCTGATGTTAAATGATCATTTTCCCAGATTGTCCAGTGGTGTGTGTGTGTGTGTCTAGAATCTCACCATCTCAAATCAACTCCCAGTCAAGTTGAGGCCATGCCATTCTAAACTGGGAATATTAAATAATGTTCAATATTTGTGTCTCAGTGTCTGTAGTGCCGGGGATCGGCAGTCTGTGTGATAATAATCCTGTCCGTATCTGGATGCCATGCATAAAAGACCAGTAGGCAATGGGCTGAACAGAAGTTAATGTTTGCAGAAGTTGGGACAAGCATGGCAGCTAGCTAAATAGCTGTCCTTTTTTTTTTTTTTCCCCCCCTGCAAAGTGCACACACCACTACTTGCCATCTGCCATGTTTGTTTTGTTCATAAGATATATTTGTTAGCAAGAATTTCAGGAGCCAATACATGTCTGTATTAATGTGGATAAAGCCTTAGAGAAAGTGTCACGACTGGAGATTTCATCTCCCAGTGGCGTACTTTGAGCGTAATTACTGCATGATTTGACTCGGATTTGTTCGCTCGGTTTTGTTTGCTCAATTTGTTTGTCTGTTGCAGCCAATCGGAGAGAGAGAAAGTGACAGGTAAGCTGGCCGCTAACACGCTCGTCCTTGAGAAATGGTTGTTTTGTGTGTGTGCAGTCTAGACTTCACAGCCAAAGAGCTCGAGGCTTCATTTTCCTCACAATTTGACTCCTCTGGATGGCCTCAATAGGCGCGACCATGGAAACAAGTTTGCCATGACAACAAGGTCACAAGGGCTTCCCTTGCCAAGAGAGGCAAAGACTGTCTATAAACGTTGGCTTAATTATCTTTCCCATGGCACACACCTCAAAGGTGAGGTAAGCCTTTTTCTGTAGTCCCTAGTTTTCCAAAAGTTTCCCAAAAGTTTCCCCTCCACAGGGGGAAATGCGAAGTGCTGGACATGGACACTTGGGGGCTGATCTTTTTTCTGACTTTTTGACCTTTGTTTTGACACCATTAAACACGCTTGCTTGTACAGCTGTCAAACATGAATGTATAATACCTAATACAGACAACGTCACGATAAGTTCCACCATCTTGAAATGGTAGAAATCACATGACAATGATACATCAGCTTTTTTGGAAAGGCTTCGCTTTCCATCGTCCAGGCTGGGCCGATTCCAGTAGATGTGTTGTAGTCGAAATTAAAAATGCCACAAATTGTTGGAGTGGCATTTTAGACAATGCGGATTCGTCTTGAAACGTACCTGTGTTCGTGTGGACTAGGCCAGGTTTGTTTCAAGCACATGTTCTACGTATGGGAATACACACTGAGTTGTGTGGTGCACACACAGGTCACGGCAGGTGTTTGGCACTAGTCCTGCATCGCATCAATCTACTGTGCATGTACAAGTCTGACAGAAGTCTTTGGACCTTTTGTTTTTGACTATGGCAGTGTCAACTCTAAGAGCTAATTTGGATTTTTGCTTTAGTTTTAGTTTTTAATGGAAAGATGTACAAAATTTTTTAGCCCAAGTTTACACTAGCAAATCCAAGGGTGTATAATGACTGCTAGTGTTTGTTGTTAGTTGGGGATGTGTACTGTCCAGTGGTTTTCTGGGATCCAATGAGAAAGTTATTAGCCAAACGCACTAATGAGTGTGAACATTGGTTGGTTTCTAGCTTTATTTTCACACTTGCAAGTTAAACTAACTGTACTAGCTACATACACTCACCAGATGCAAAAACAATTGCTGCTTCTACCTTCCATGCTTTATGTATTATGTCTCTATATACATTTAATTCAAGACAGTATATGACAGTATAATATGGGTGCATCTATGGTCTCATCTTATCCTGTCATACACAACCTTACATTAGATGGTTATTTTTAAATTTAGATTAAGTTTTTCTTCCATTTTTGTCCATCAAGCTAAATGGGAACTAAAAAAGTCTGACAACCGTGTTTTCATGTTAGTTTTCATTTACAAAATTTGCACTAGACTATGTTTAAGTGTAGTTTGTAGTATGTATACTTTTAATAATTTTTTAAGAAAGAGCAGACATTCACCCAAGCAGTACATGCTAATGTTCTAAAAGGTAACTGTGCTAATAAAAGTATTGGTTTTTAAATCTCTGCTTTTGTGAGCTATATTTTTGCCCCTCAGTATTATGGTTGGTTTGTTGTTTTGTTTGATGGCTGATTTGTTTTGTTAATTAGATAGTTGGTTGTTTTAGTTGTTGGTTGGTTCATTTGTTCATTGATTGATTGGCTCTTCTGTTAGTTGGTGGTTTGTTTGGTTCACTTGTCTGTTGGTTGGTGGGTTTGTTAGTTGGTTTAGTGGTTTTGTATGTTGGTTGGTTTTGTTTCTTTCTTTGTTGGTTTGTTCTTTGGTTGGTTTGTTTGTTAGTAGGTTAGTTTTTTTATTGGTTGGTTTGTTCTCTGGATTGATGTTTGTTTGGTTTGTTAAGTGGTTGGTGGTTTTGTTTCTGTGGTTGGTTTGTTGTGTGGATGGTAGGTTAGTTTATTTATTGGTTGGTTGGTTTGTTCTCTGGTAGGCTGTTTGGTTTGTTCTTTGGTTGGTTGGTTGGTTTGTTCTCTGGTTGGCTGTTTGGTTTGTTCTCTGGTTGGCTGTTTGGTTTGTTCTTTGGTTGGTTGGTTGGTTTGTTCTCTGTTTGTTTGTTTGGTTTGTTCTCTGGTTGGTTGTTTGGTTGTTTGGTTGTTTGGTTTGTTCTCTGGTTGGTTGTTTGGTTTGTTCTCTGGTTGGTTGTTTGGTTGTTTGGTTTATTCTTTGGTTGGTTGTTTGGTTGTTTGGTTTGTTCTCTGGTTGGTTGGTTGGTTTGTTCTCTGGTTGGCTGTTTGGTTTGTTCTTTGGTTGGTTGGTTGGTTTGTTCTCTGGTTGGTTGTTTGGTTGTTTGGTTTGTTCTCTGGTTGGTTGTTTGGTTTGTTCTCTGGTTGGTTGTTTGGTTTATTCTTTGGTTGGTTGTTTGGCTGTTTGGTTTGTTCTCTGGTTGGTTGGTTGGTTTGTTCTTTGGTTGGTTGTTTGGTTTGTTCTTTGGTTGCTTGGTTGTTTTGTTGGTTGGATTTTTTGTCTTGTTTGTTGGTTAGTTCATTTGTTTATTGGTTGTTTGATTCATTTGTTGGTTTTATCTGCTACAGTAAGAATATCACAAAGATACTTCTCTATACATTTGAGTTTTTTTTTTTAAAGAATGGTGGGAAGCTAGCCTGTCAATATATCTTATTAACATCATCAATTTTCAGTTTTCAGTTTGGATTCTCACAGTCACCCAGCATATGCAGTTTCCTTTTGGTCCTCATTTTCACTATTTATCTGTTAGCACTATAGCAATACCAACAATGAAAGGAAATGGTATAGTAGTCCCATTTGAGTACAAACCTGATGAACTATGACAGATAAATCTTCAGTTTTTCAAAAACTTTTAGATTTTTGCTGCAACATTGAAGATGAATCATTGCCAAGAATGACTTGTCATGTCAACAAACACACTGCATCCTGACTAATCCAGCTGCAGAAACAGAGTCTGGTAGCTTTGCTTTCTGAATCCATCCCTTGGTTGTTTCTTTGCTCTTCTTTGATTATTTGCTGTTTAAATGATGCTACTCTGTATAGTATGTTGTCATTAGGAATGTATTGTCATATTCTGAAGGACAGCGACAGACAGAGTAAAGCAGCCGTGGTTATTTGTTTAGATGACATGATGAGATGTGCTATACTCTGTCTGACATACAGGCTTGACTGTGATGTGTGTGTGTGTGTGTGTGTGTGTGTGTGTGTGTGCTGGTGAAAATAGAGGACATGCTGTTTGGGGATGTGTGAGGAGATGAGTGGGTAAAAGAGGTCACACTATTGTGCGTGTATGTGTGTCTCTCTCTGTGTGTGTGTGTGTGTGTGTGTGTGTGTGTTTGCTTTTTCCAGCCCCAGTGTTTTTGCTATGGTGCAGTATGATGTCACTTGTCTCTTAAAGATTTCTCAATACGCAGAAGTGACACTGAAATGAAAACTCCTTGCAACCGAAGCTTTCTATCTGAGAATTTAAATCTACACTAATAAGTTATTATTATTATTATTGTATATATATATATATATATATATATATATATATATATATATATATATATATATATATAAAGACAGAAAATCACAATGTTATTTGCAGTTGCTTAAAAAACCATCGAAAGTTGATGTTTTATCAAAGGAAGAGAAGACATATAAGTAGTCTGGTTGTGAAGTGAAGGTTTTTTTTTTTTCTTCCCCCCAAACTTGCCATCACTAGAGGCTTGAACTCCTTGCTAGATTCAGCCCCATGCTGAAATCCTAATACTGATTCTAAATCCTGTAACCTAATTCTAAAACCGACTAGGCTTAAAAAAAAAAAAAAAAAAAAAAAAAAAAAAGGTAGCTATAGTCTGTGCCCTTGATTAAAATGTCAGTGGGCCAATATTTCTGCTATGAGATTCAGCGCCCTGTCCTCGAGATAAGCTTGAGACGATTGACAGTAGTATCAGGAATCGCTGATAGATTCCACCCATCGTGATTTAAATGTCTGTCGGAAAATGTGGTGTCTGCAGCTTTAACATCAACAAAAACAAATTGTGTTGTATCTCATAACACGTGTTGCCTTTTAGCATATTTTCTATGAACCTTAATAGCGTATGCTGGAACAAAACGCCTTTCTCTGGTGCTCGCCAAACACAGCCGTGAATGTCTTCAGTCGCGAAACACGAACAAGGGTTTAAATTATGACAATGAAGCAACGTGTGGTTTATCAGGAAGACTCCATTATACGAGAATTCAGTCCACCACAGAGCACATGTACACATAAGTTAATTTTATTTACGTTTAGTTCCAGGTAGTAACTTGCTACTTTTATTTACAGCAGCTAGCAGCTACAGCCAACTTGTAACCAGCTTCTGTAATGACATAACTTTTACAAGACACACGTCGTGTATATCTGGCCACGCCCCCTTCTCTTCCCCCTCTCAGAGCCACAGGCCATATCATCGTCACTTGCTGATCGTTAGGGGGCGGGATAGAATGATGGCACATTAGACGCGATCTCACAAGCCTACCTCGCGTATTACTCAAGCATGGCTAGCATCCTCATGTATTTAACCACAAGGTGACTGCGTGTCGTAAACAGGAGAGTTATATCACGTTATATGGCGTCGGTGATTAATCCACCTAGTAAAAATTGTGGTTTTCCCTTGCAGCCAGCATTACATTACATTACAGTCAGAACCTGTTATTAAATAATTAATCAAAACCCTCTGACCAAACATTTGTATTAGGAAGTCTTTGTGCATTTAACTATAAAAATGAATTTTTTGTAGTGGATTCAGACTTTTGGACCATTATGGATTCTCTTATACTTACTAGACATCATAAACAGAGCCGTATTGGAATCTTGGATTTGGATTTGGATTTGCCGTGAGGAAGTTGCAGGAATATGTGCTTTTGTTGTGCATCTGTGCACTTTATTTCTATATTAATGCATCAGAAGTAATTCAGTTGTTTTCTGTGTAACATTAGATTCCCATCAAATCCGTTTGGTAATAGCTTAGCACCTCAGGCTGTTAATGGGCAACTGTAGCTCAGAGCACAGCATCTCTCTCTCTCTCTCTCTCTCTCTCTCACACTCACACTCACATTCTCACATGCACACACACTCTCTCACACTCTCTCTCTCTCTCTCTCTCTCTCTCTCGCTATTTCTTTCTGGCTGTCACTAAATAAGGTTTCCTGCTTTGGTGGGAATCAATCACTGTTTGTGCAAATTGCACATCAAACACCATGCTGTGTGTGTGTGTGAGAGAGAGAGAGAGAGAGGGGGAGAAAGAGAGAGAAAGAGAAAGAGAGAGAAAGTGAAAGATTACAGGAGATCGGATATCAAAGCGATAAGATATCCCAGTCAGGAAGCGAGAGAGTGAAGAGTGAGGACGAGGAGGATGGATAGAGCGAGGAGAGGAGAAGAGAACATCACAGCGTCAGTCTCCTTCCCTCATCTGCTGAATCTCCCTCTTTTTGTGTCCCTCGAAGAGTCAGTTTAGGATTTTATTTAAAATTTCTAACGAGTTATATTGGGATTTATGTTCAGTGCAGCTATAATTAGCAATTTACTGCACCGCAGAAACATGTGACCTGTCTCTCTCTCTTTCCTCTCACTCACTCTCTCTCACACACACACACACACACACACACACACACACACACACACACAGAGACAGAGACGCATTAAAATTCACACCCTGAATATACACTATACACAATATGTTCAGATAATTACTGGTCAGGTTTTTTTTTTGTGGTGGTGGTTGTTTGCTCGTTAGTTTTTTTATTTATTATGTTTGTAATATTTATGCATAAATGCAGACATATAAGCTTTCAGTTTAATCTGCCTACACTGTTTGCTTTGGCAACAGTGTGATTTCTAACATTCACGCCAATAAAGCACTGCCGAACTGAACTGAGAGACAGAGAGAGACAGACAGAGAGACAGAGACATTGATATGCAGACAGAGAGAAAGACATACTGACCTATACACACAGACAGACAGAAAGAAACAACAGACAGGTGGGTACACAAACAAGGCAGACACAGATGCACACACAGACACACACACACGCACACAAAGAGACTCCGAAAGAAAGAAAGACACAGACATAGAGACATGTGTCTATGGTCACACAAACACACACATGCATATACAGATGCACTGCAGACAGAAGAGACACAAACAGAGGGAGACATACAGACAGGTGGACATGCAGACACATAAACAGAGAAACACCACAAACACACATACAGTGGCTGTTAAAACACACACAGACAGACACAGAAACACAAAGTATGCGCATACACACAGAAAGACACACGTTCATGTCTTATTGGGGAGCATGTGCACAACAGGAGACTTTTCAGAATCTTTCTATGTATGTGTGTGTGTGTGTGTGTGAGAGAGAGAGAGAGAGAGAGAGAGAGAGAGAGAGAGATATTTAAGGGTATGGGAAATGAAAGTTCCATTCTTGGCCTGTTAGGAGACGGTGGCTAAATCTCGGAGCTGCAGTTTAATCAAGCAGGTAACGAGAGGCCGACCAATCAGACGCCTCGGCTACTAATTACACTGCTGTGAGGGACCGAGAAGTGACATCAGGTTAATGATTTTAACAGGAACTTTTGTGTGTGTGTGTGTGTGTGTGTTTCCTAAGACTGACAATAGGCTAATGAGTTTGAGGAGGATGGGGCAGTGAGGGGGCAGTGTGACGGGACATGATGGACTACAACACCAGCGTTTCAGTTAATGTGAGAGAGAGAGAGAGAGAGAGAGTATTAACTGAAGAATTTTATTCAATTCGTTTGTTTAAGTTAACTATATTTAGCACATGTACTGCAAAGTTTCAGCATTCTGGTGGATTTCTCCATGAGAGCTTTACTAAAATGGCTACGAAAATAGACTTTACAGACATGAACACACACATTGTACCTTGTACACATTGAACACTGCACCACTGTACTTTTCTCATTTTCTGCTTTTCTTTATTTTCATTTCTATCTGTGAAGATGTCAGCAAGTACCAGTCCAACTCACTGGACCTGTGTGCTGTGCTGTTCAAACTGACATCAAAAATATTAAAGGACGTAGGAAGGAAAATGCAGTGGAAGTCTCAAAATACTGTATCTTAAAGGTCATTTTTTAAGGGACAGACGGAAATCCAGTTAATTGTGGCTAGTATAACATTCAGCTAATACCACACACACACACACACACACACACACACACACACACACACACACGCAGCAAACTCTCGTTCAGGCAGCCTTTCCTCTCTCATTCAGTCCACACTTAAAAAAAAAATCACAGCAGTGATGATGAAGTATACATACATGTGTCATGATTTTATTTGCTTTTAAGGTGACCCTAAGTCAGTCCACTTGGATGCAAACAGGAAGTGAGGCAGGAAGTCGGAGCGTGTGGCCTGTTTTTAGCTGTCCACATGCAACAAACACTGGCTTTCCTGTTCCTATGTCACACACTGGTACAGGATGCTGTGCTTCCACAATCCCCTGAGATTAAAAAAAAAACAAAACTCTCCCAGCACCGCTTCATCACAACAACACACAACTCCCCATGAAGAACAGGAACAGGCACACTGGGTAAATGCACTTGTATTTACATCTGTATGTGTTTTCACTCAGACTGCCCACTAGTCATGATACACTCTCCCAGTGTGTGTTAGTATACATTATACCAGAGTGGTGTTGAATTTCCAGTTTTCTGCCAGTTAGATGTATTTTAAGTGTAGATAAATTAACAAAATCGAAAAGGATTGTGCTTTACAGTAAAGTGCTGACTCACTTGATTCATCTCTTGTATTTGTTTTTATACTGAATTGCGCTTGTTCTGTTCTGCTACACAAATTTAACTCTAGTTTAGTAACAAACCATAGCAGCAAAAGCTAATATCTCAACGTGATGACATTTGTACTATCCATTTACAAAGCTCACTTATAAAGTATAGCTACGTTAAAACTGTCACGTGGTGCAAGCGCTGAACTTTTAATAGATTGTAAACCAGAACCTCGTGGCCATTTGCATTCAAATTAGGTCACAAAGTCCTCGTTTTCTCGCTGTTGTCGCCATTGGCTTGTTCATTCAGGACCTAAATCTACAGCACGTTGAGCCACATTAGGACAAAACACTACATAAATAAAATTTAATTGACTTGAAAATTCGAGTTTTGCTGTTCCAAACTTGATCTGGAATATGCGGCTTCAAAATGTTTCCGCTGGTTATGGAGAGTTTGGGGAACACATGAAGGGATTTGATGAGTTTGCTAGCGCTGCGTGTTGCATGTTTCTGTCTTCTTCTTCTTCTTTCGGCTTTTCCCTTCAGGGGTCGCCACAGCGAATCATCACTCTCCACCTATCCCTATCTT
>CM074995.1:6994119-7012752 GCA_037576825.1 Pangasius krempfi | reverse complement strand
TGTGTGTGTGTGTGTGTGTGTGTGTGTGTGTGTGTGTGTATGTGTGTGTGTGTGTGTGTGTGTGTGTGTGTGTGTGTCTTCCATACATTTTGAAGAGATCTCGATTGGCTCTGCTTAGAGGAGATTCCCCTTTTTGATTTTGTTCAGTGTTCCCTTTTTAATAAATGTGTTCTCTGCATTTTCTTTTTGTTTCTTTCATGTAAATAACTACCCTGTGCTACTCACTTTTTTCTCTCTCTTTGTGTGTGTGTGTGTGTGTGTGTGTGTGTGTGTGTGTGTGTGTGTGCACGTGTGCGCGTGTGTAGGAGTGACGAAGGTGGACTACGGGGACGTCTCAACCAGGACCATGTTGAGACAGAAGCTGCAGTGTAAGCCGTTCGCCTGGTACCTGGAGAACATCTATCCTGACTCCCAAATCCCACGACACTACTACTCCCTGGGAGAGGTAACATTCACACACCCACACACACACACACACACACACACACACACACAGGGTATATTTTAAATACCGTGTAAGATGTGTATCATATTGCATTAATAGCAGGGTCCTGGGTGTGGCGTATGTAAGTGTGTGAGGAAGAAATGAGAGGTGAAAGATAGAGACGAATATATACTGCGCTTCTCTCTCTCTCTCTCTCTCTCTCTCTCTGTCTCTCTCTCTCTCTTTTATCATTAGATTATTAGTATTCCACCAATACTCAGCTTTTCCCTCTCTGTCTCCTACACTCTATCAGTCTGTCTCCGTCCTCTCTCGCTCATGTGTCTGTCTGTGCTATTTGTTTTTATCTCTTTCTTTTTATCTCTTTCTTTGGCTCTCTCTCTTTCTCTTTCTCTGTCTCTCTCTTTCTCATAAAGAAAGCATGTGCATTGTCACTGATGTGTGACACCGTGTGCGCCTTCTCTCTTTCTTCAGCTGACACTCGTTCGTCCTCTGTCTGTCCATCACTCTCATGTTTGTTGTTGTCCTATGATGTCAAAGACACTCTTTGAGCTCTCTGTCTGTCATCTCATCTTTTTTCCACATATATGACAGGAAGTAGCACAATCAGCCGTGTTTGCAGGGGTGATGTCACCATAAAATATAGCCAATCACAGGGGGATTAGTCGAGGGTGTGGCTGAGACAGAAGGTCATTGAACATGTTGTTATTTGCCCGAGGTTAAGAAGGTGCTAAAAATGTTCAGTACTGAGGGAATGATTTGACAGAATGCATATTAACTTAATCCTGTGTGTGTGTGTGCATGTGAATGTGTTTGTTCACGTGTGCTTGTGTGTATTCATGTGCATGAATGCGTTAGTGTACGTTAGTAAGTGTTCTTGCACGTGTGTGTTTGTGTGCATGTACTTGTGGGTATGCGTGTACGTGTGTACGAATGTGGGTGCGCTTTAGTGTTGTGTGTGTATACATGTGCTTATGCATGTGTTTTTGCTCATATGCATATGCAGTATGTGTGTGTGTCTGCGTGTGTGTGTCTGCATGAATGTGTTTGTTCGCATGTGTATTCATGTGCGTGAATGCATTAGTGTACGTTAGTAAGTGTTCTAGTGTGTGTGTTCTTGTGTGTGTGTGTGTATGTCTGTCTGTCTGCATGAATGTGTTTCTTCGCGTGTGCTCGTGTGCGTACGTGCACGTGTATGCGTGTATGTATACATTTGTGCATGAGCTAGTGTGTGTGTACATGGTGCAGTTGTCTCTCAGTGTGTGTGTACACTCCCCCGCTGGTGTGTGGATGTATTTTCGTAATTAGTGATGTTTACGTGTCTGACACAGGGCCAGTGGTGAACACATTTATTTACGCCTGTGCAAAGCAAAGCTACTGCAGAAATATATTTCATCAGTGTGCCAGCTCCCGCACGCAGCAGAGCGAGCAAGCACAGTGTTCATTTCTCTACAGCTAGAGTTGATAATGTGTCTGTGCATCTCGTAGATTCGTAACGTGGAGACTAACCAGTGTCTGGACAACATGGCGCGGAAAGAGAATGAAAAAGTGGGCATCTTCAATTGTCATGGCATGGGAGGCAACCAGGTCAGGACATTCTCTCTCTCTCTCTCTCTCTCTCTCTCATTATTTCGTTACCCTGACGCGAGCTTAGCAAACGATCATGTGTCCGCGTGTGTCGTGTTTGCAGGTCTTCTCTTACACAGCCAACAAGGAGATCCGAACAGACGACCTGTGTCTAGACGTGTCCAAACTGAACGGGCCTGTAATGATGCTCAAGTGCCATCATCTGAAAGGCAACCAGCTGTGGGAGTACGATCCTCTGGTGAGAGCGTGGAGTCAGTTACAGAAATATTGCCATTCATAAACGAGTAATACCTGCATTCAGTGGTACTGTGAGCACAAACATACAGATGTTTCATTTCAATACAGGTAATAGCAGTGAGCCTTTTTTAAGGTCGTAGAGGGATCTCGGTTCACTCCGAGATCAATGCAGAAGATTTTAAACTTGTGTGTGTGTGTGTGTGTGTGTGTGTGTGTGTGTGTGTGTGACCACAGGTTTTCAGTACGGTTCTAATCCAGACACCGAGATGGTTGCAAAATATTAATTTTGCATTCCCACAACCATGTTTGTGTCGATGTGGATGTATATTCTGGTCATTATCTTGATGAAAGATCCATCGCAACCTCTTGGCAGAGGCAACCATGGTTTGCGCTAATATATTCTAGGCAGTGGTACTGAGTGGTTAAGATGTTGGACTGCTGATCGGAAGATCATGAGTTCAGATCCTCCAAGCTGCCACTGTTGGGCCCTTGAGCACGGCCCTTATCCCTCAACTGCTCAGTTGTATAAATGAGAAAAATGTGAGTCGCTCTGGATAAGGGCGTCTTGCTCAAGGCCATGAATGTAAATGTAAATGATGCTCCTGGTTCACTAGCTGCGATGCTGTGCAGGGCCAAAACATCTGACCACAACACACATTTCCGATTGTAGTTTCAGTGACACATAGCGAGGTTCAGGCTCTGTGGTTTGTGTGATTCTCTGAGGAAGGATTTCATTTGTGCAGCTCATTTAAACAGCTAGTTGTTATGGAGGTGGAGGCAGTTTTATCATGCATTGTTTGCTTTTTTATTTATTTTTTTTATTTGTTTATTATTATTTTTATAACCCTGATTGAGCTTAAGAGCATTTTTCATTGCTTATGTATTTTGTATTCTGTACTTGTACAGGTCAACAACTGTGTGTGTGTGTGTGTGTGTGTGTGTGTGTGTGTGTGTGTGTGTGTGTGTGTGTTGAAAAATGGACAAAAGGAAAAACACATTTCCTGGAAGTCACCAATAATTTTAAAATGAATTCGATTTTTTAAATAAATATAAGGGAAGCGTTTTGAATTTAGGTAACGTATTTATGTTCGTTAAGGGTACCAATAATTTTGGCATTAGAAATGAATATTTAAAAATATTTAGGAGAATTTTTATTTGCTGATGTAGGATAAATAATTAGTCCAGTTCGGGGGAAAAAAAACCCCAAATAATTATAATATGTAATATTTATTTTATATAGCAACCAGTTAGCAACAGCCTAGCACCATAGCTATTACCTAGTAACACCCTAGCAACCACCTGGAATACCATAGCCTAGTAACACCCTAGCAACCACCTGGAATACCATAGCCTAGTAACACCCTAGCAACCTCTTGCAATACCATAGCAACCAACTACCAACCACCAGGATTGCTACAGCAAGCACCTAGCAACACCCTAACAACCACCTAGGATTACATAGCAATCTGGACCATTTAGCAACATCCTAGGAACCAGCAACCACCTAGAAACACCCATCAATCACTAGATATCACCTGGCATACCATAGCAACCACCTAGACTACCATACCAAGCATATTAGCAACCCCTATCCACCGCCTACAATAACACAGAACCGCATAGCAACCAACTAGCAACACACTACCAATCACATGGAATAGTATACCACCTAGCAAAGCCCTAGCAATCTCCTGACATCACCGGGGGCTTTCATGCTGCTCTGCCTTTTCTTCAGGAAACGCACTGTTCTAGTTTTATTTACGTTTTACACACATACACACACACACTCACACACACACACACACACACACACCCCCTTTGTAGTGAGCTTTATCCAGCCTGCTGTGTTGGAGGGATGATGGTGTTGCTTGTGCTGAGACAGCTGTCACTCAGTTTAAATATCACGCTGATGTTCAGTGAGTTAAAGAGCTGCTGCGAGGTGCAGAGAGAGAGACTAGTGCACGGTCATTCTGAACAACGCTCCGTGCATTCCACCGAAGCCATCACTGGTTTGTGGAAATGTCACTCTAAGTGTTGCCTCTCCTCTTCCTCCTCCTCCTCCTCATCCTTCTCTTCATCACACTGGCCTCATGCCCAGGGGGTGGGGGGGTGAAGGACTGAAACAGGAGCCTGCAGCAGACTTTTCACTGTCAATAAAAGTTCTGTTTAGGGAGAAAGCGAGGGAGGAAAGAGAGGGAGGAGGAGGAGGTAGAGTGACAAAGATCAGGGGATCACTTGTCAAAGCAACTACCTCCGCTGCATGTTTTAGCATAAATCACCATCACTTTCCAACTGAGGTGTGTGTGTGTGTGTATGTGTGCGCGCATGTGTGCGTGTATGCATGTAAGCGTGTGTGTATGAATGTGTGTGTGTGTGTGTGTGTGTGTGTGTGTGTGTGTGTGTGTGTGTGTGTGTGTGTGTGTGTGTGTGTGTGTGTAGTCTGTGAGTTCTCTTAGTGCAGATATTATTAGGTTTCACCACAACACACTTGTGGTGAAAAAGCCACTTTTTTCTAGATTAGTTTTTTAATCTTAATTTTAGAAATCTTCATTTAAAAAAAAAATGCATTTTCACTTTATAGAGCTGCATGTTTCAACTGTTTGTGGCAGCACTAAACGATATCACCTGCCACTTAGAATTCCTGCCCTTTCAATTTGGATGAAATGAGTATTCTTTATAGATGATGATTTAAAAAAAAAAATCAGGAATAGTGAGAAAGAGAAGGGTCAAATTCCACTGTACATGACTTCATCCAAAATGTATTCTATAATAAAACTCTTGAGTTGATTTCTTTAACAGACATGCAAGTCTTTTCAAATTCGACATTACTCACAATGCCTTTCGACTACCTGCTCATAGTGGTGCGGTGGGATTTAGCCTTCACTCCCTCTCCACCTAAAGAGAGCGATGCAGCAGCGCTTTAGTCCTTTAGTCTGTCCAGTCTGCTCCAAAGTTTTATATCACATGCTAATCTCAAGCACTCTCATCCGCCATCATCCTCCATCAAAAACAGTCCTGTTTAATAACTTACAGATTGTACCTAGCCAAGCTGTCGAGTTGGTTGTTGGCCACGCCCCCTCCACTATTTCTAAGTTGGCGTTCTCATTAATATGACTTTGAACATCTCTGGAAAATGATGACTGAGAAAAGTAGCTTTTGCTCTTTTGTTTTTACTAAAAGGGTGCGGCTTACTTTTTGTTTTTATGTACATTTGTCTGTGAGGTCAAGTCTATTTTATGTTAGGATTATCTTTTTAGTGTGTTTTATATGCAGCACTGGGCTGAGCAGGTGATGCTGCGGAAAAGCATACAGTTAAGGACAATGTTTTGAGCAAAAGTTGTGTTTTTTTTTTAATAAAGACATTAGGAGCATGTTTTGCTGAGACTGGCACCTGATTTAAAAAATGCAACCGAGGAAATTAAACATCAGTAAACATGCCACATCTCCCAGGATTCACCAGCCCATGGTTGCTTTGGTAACAGTGATACTAAACGCCGCACGCTTGCGCCTGCGTTTGGTTATGAATTAAACAGACTGTGGAGTTCAGTGTAAAGTTTATTTCGAATCGAAAGAAATGGTTCAGATTAATAAAAATGTTGCATATGAACATAGCCATGGTAGAGTTGCTTCATTCAACTCTCAGACCTGTAACTCTGTCAAAGTTTCATCCTGTAAAGACGGCCAGAGACAGGAGATTGTTTCTATGGTAACAATCTATGTCTATAGTCAAGGTACATAAATCTCACAAGGTTTGACAGCACTGAGTTTCTTTAAACCGCAGTCATGAGCATGATCATGAATAAAGCCCCACCTGAGATTAATGCCTGCTGCTGCAAAAATGAGGACGAGTGTTAAGTGAAATAACAGTCACGTGAGTTGCAATCGACAGTGTATCAGAGTTCACGAGCGCACACACACACACAGCCCAAATCTGACAACTGAACATTCATTGTATTCATGTGACGTGTGTTCACACTGCCATGGATTAAACTAATCACATATCTAACTGCAGTGTAACACACAAACCCCATGTATTCTCTCTCTCTCTCTCTCTCTCTCTCTCTCTCTGCCCTTGTCTGTCTCTCTGTCTCTGTTTCTCTCAATCTGGTTGTCTGACTCTTTTGCTCTCTCTCTTTCTTTCTCTCTCTCTGTCACTGTCTCTCTCTCTATCATTCTCTCTCTCTCTCTCTCTCTCTGTCTCTCTGTTTCTCTAAATCTGGTTGTCTGACTCTTGCTCTCTCTCTCTCTCTCTCTCCCTCCCTACTTCCCTGTTAATTTTTCTGTTTCCCTCATCTGTCTGTCTCTTTCTTCATCTATCCCTGTCTCTCTGTCTGTCCTTCGCTCTCTCTCTCTCTCTCAATAATTTAACTCACGTTATTTTTGGTCTTACGAGGACAAAAAGTGCTAGTTGGTACATTTTCGGACAGGGCAGGCTAAAAAGGAAAATCTTGAACGAGGTCAGGATTTTAATGTGTGCAAGTTTTTTTTTTTAAATTGCAAGCAAGGATGCAGTTTGATTTTAAAGTCTATCACTCAGTGCCAGACTTGGCAGGCTTTGAAAAAGTGTGGGATTTCAGAGGAGCCCTCTTTACTATTAATAATGATGACCTAACCTTTTCTGACTTGTTAAAAAGTTGGATTGTTAAAACTCAAAATTCTCTCTCTCTCTCTCTCTCTCTCTCTCTCTCTCTCTCTCTCTCTCTGTGTGTGTCTCTCTCTGCAGAAGCTGACTCTGGTGCACGTGAACAGTAATCAGTGTCTGGATAAAGCGTCGGAGGACGACAGCCAGGTGCCCAGCGTCAGAGACTGCAGCGGCAGCCGCTCACAACAGTGGCTCCTACGCAACGTCACACTGCCCGAAATCTTCTGAGCACACACCGCACGCACATGAGGACGTACGGAGCGACAGACGGACACACTCTTCACACCAGCTCTGGTGGAGAAAGAAGAAAAGGGGAGGGAGGGAGGGAGAAAGCTGGATGATCTCTCTACACTATCCTTTCACTTCCTGATGGTGTGGTCTTGAGGCAGAGCCAAAATAACAGACATACACGTGTACATGAATCTCCCCATCACTCCACTTTACTGACACCCACAACGAGATGGAGAGAGCAGAAGAAGAAGAAGAGACTGTATTTTATGCAGAGAAACTTAGGATCAGTGGCCTTGTCTTCCTTTGAGGAGCAGAGGGTGATTAGGTGATGTTTACCAGTTGCCTCCTTTTTAGGATATAAGAATATTGTGTGCATGTGTGTGCGTGCGTGTGCGTGCGTGCGTGCGTGTGCGTGTGTGTGCGTGTGTGTGCGTGTGTGTGTGTTGCTGAGACAGAGAGAAAGACTGTATGTAAGTGGCTACACTGTGGCTTTTTAATTTAATTCTTTCACAAGTTTAACAAGCATTGAGCACATTTAGATTACAACACATATCAGTAGCTGCTTTCATGATCTGTTCTCTGATTGGTCAGCATAGGAGCGATGGACTTCCCCCAACGGCTTAGCTTCATCTATCAATCTAATAAAAAAAAAAAAAACCCACAGTGGAAAATGAACAAGAATATCAGATTAGTAAACAATGAACAGGGTGACTGTCTTTACCAGTAAGTATGTAGAATCTTTTGTGTCTTTTATATATATTTTTAATGAAGGCCCCAAAGTCATTCCTTTAATTTTGACTAAATATATTTAGTTTAGTTGCAGCTTGTAAGATGTTTGTTGCTTTGTTTTTTTTTTGTTTTTTTTTTTAAATAATGCTAACACACAGACTTGCCCAGAAGTGGGTTAACCCTGAACTTTTGCCTTCCTCTGCAGTGAAGCCTTTCTGATTAGTAGGAGCTACATTGCGCATAAGCACAGGGATTTCGTTAAGGAACGAAGGAGTCTTTATTCTGTTGTCGAATCATATATCATTTTACAAATTCAAGGGCTTAGCCTTTCTGTTTGTGTGTATGTGTGTTTTGTCTTTTTCTGTATGGAAATCGTTACTGTTTTATGTCTGTGTAGATCCTGTATTTAAATTTTTTCTCTCACACACACACACACACACACACACACACAAAATCACTTCATTTTTGTGCAAAGGCCAAAAGAGATTCAGCTAGCATGTGATTTTTTTTTTTTTTTTACATTTCATTCAATTATTCACGCATTTAATTGACTTTTTATATTGCTTTGTAAAATCATGTGTTAATGTTTTGTGTCTTTACTTGGTTCTTTTATCAATGGAGGCTGCAAAAAAAAAAAAAAAAAAAGACAAAAAGAGATTGCTGCTTAGCACTGACTGTGGATGTGAAAAACAGGAGCCCCCCCCGCCCCCTCTCTGCTTCAACGTTTCTCTCCCTCTGTAATCCGGATGAAGGACAAGCAGAACGTTTTCCCAGAAATACAGACTCATAATGGCATGATGGAAAAAGAATGAGTGCAAACAGATACTCTTGTGTGTGTGTGTGTGTGTGTGTGTAGGTCAGAGAGGGGCATCAGAGAGATCTACCCATCATCCCACTCCTTCAGTCCCTCATGGACTACTAGAGTTTACACAGTTTTTCCCCCTCCGTCTGATGTGACCGGGTGTCATCTCTACAGAGGGGTGTGTGCATGTGCGTATGTGTGTACGAGTGTGTGGTGTGTGAGAGCAGCATGCATGTGTGTTAGTGTTTCTAACTGTCAGAGGTTTTTTTTGTTTGTTTTTTTTTTTTTTTTTTTTTTGCTTTTTTCTTTAAAGCTGAATGATGGTGTGGCCTAAAGATTGACAGGTCACAGCACACAGAGCTTGATCCACAGGCTGGAGAAATAAACAGAGAAAGTTTACAGTCCAGCAGATCTGCCGTGCCATGGTCTGTACTTTCACACATTACAACACACACATTTTAGACGATTTCATTCAGATGTTATTTGAGCTTAGTAGTATATGGTATGCTGAAGTGTAGAGTACACTGCTACCCCCCCCCCCCCCCCAACTAAAAACAACAGAGGAGCCGATCAAAATATGATTCTAGAATGACTGACAGGTGCATCAGTGTTTTGCCAATAATAACTGGTGCTCCAGGAAGCCCCGCCCCCTCCCGCCACGTGTTAGTAATGTTTTGGATGCGTTGACACAGGCACACTCGCATTCTGTCAAGGTGAATGGAGAATATTTTGAGTTCATTAACGTGAAATAAAATCTCTCAATCTATACAGGAACACCTGTACACCTGCTCATTCATGCAATTATCCGATCAGCCAATCATGTGGCAGCGGAACAATGCATTAAATCATGGAGATACAGGTCAAGAGCTTCAGGTAACATATCAGAAGAATCTAAATGTGTCTCATATCTCAGTGACTGTGACTGTGGCATGGATGTTGCTGCCAGACGGGCTGCTTTGAGGGTTTCAGACACTGCTGATCTCCTGGGAGTTTCACATGCGGCAATCTGTAGTGTTTACCGATGACTCAGATTCTCATTCTTGGCTGATAGGAGTGGAACCCGATGTGGTCTTATGCTGTTGTAGCCCTTTCTGGGATGCTTTTCTGTTCACCGCGGATGTAAAGAGTGGTTATTTGAGTTACCGTAGCCTTCCTGTCAGCTTGAACCAGTCTGGCCATTCTTCTCTGACATCTCTCATTAACAAGGCGTGTTCATCCGCTGCTGCTAACTGGATGTTTTGGTTTTTTTTTTGGTTTTCGCACAATTCTGTGTAAACTCTAGAGACTGTTGAGTGTGAAATTCCCAGGAGATCAGCCATTTCTGAAATACTCAAACCAGCCCATCTGGCACCAGCAACCATGCCATGGTCGAAGTCACTGAGATCATATTTTTCCTCCGTGAACATTAACTGAAGCTCTTGCCCTGTATCTGCAGGATTTATGCATTATGCTGCTGCCACATGATTGGCTGATTAGATAATTGCATGAATGAACAATGGTGTTCCTAATAAAGTTGCTGGGGAGTGTGTGTGTGTATATATATATATAAAATATCAATCCTTTAAATAAATCTCAGTAAATAACTAATTAATAAAAGGTAATAAACTCAGCAGAGAAAGACGTGAAGCCTATGAAGAACATATTACGCTCAGTAAGTCGAGCACAGGTTTTGATGATGTATTCCAAGAAATAATAAAAGACTGATGAAATTGTGTATACTTTATGAACGTGTAAGGTAGCTCACATTGTTTTTATTTCATTTAACAGATGAGCGAGCACTCTGATGAAGCCATCAGGTTGAAAGAGCCAGGCAATCAGACAAAACACACACACTCAGAGCGAACCTGGCCATGAAGGAAGAATACAGATAGATCTCAAGAAAGATAAAAAGGCAAGTCGATAGCTCTGTTCATTGTAATTGTGGAAGGCTGAAACAATCGATTTCAATCTTCCACTCACTGGCCCGACAGCTCTCTGATGGCTGTAATGGTGGGGTGGGGTGGGTCATGGTCATGTGACCTTCACAGGGCATAAAGGTCAAATTGTCAAACAAGGACCGAGTGACAGAGTGGGCTTTCATAAAATATTCATAGATTCAGTGATATTTATAGAATTATGAAAAATGTCCCATTTAGGTAAAGTGGGTTTGGGGTAATCAGGAAGCAAGACAGTTATTTTTTTAAAATAGTTTTAATAGTATAGTATAATGAAACAATAAAAAAAATATTAATGGCTAGACACCATTTCAAAAGGAATACCTACAATCTTTCCAAGGACCACAATCCAGGCAGTTCTGTTCAATAAATCATAAATCACTGACTTACCATTTGTAAAAAATACAAACTATTAAATCTTTCATTTGGTGTAGAATTCATCCAAGCATATCCATCACCTCCTGAATGAGCAAAATATCCTACTATACGATCAATTATAAGAGACTAATGCTAGGAGGTTATCCAGCAGTGCTACATATCGAGCAAGCTATCAAAACGTCTACATTTTAAAATTCTACCTGTGTGTGTGTGTGTGTGTGTGTGTGTGTGCATGAGCATGAATCGGTCTTTGGTCATTTCTGCATCTGCAGTTTCCCTTCACACTCTTCTTCCATTAAGTTTTCCCTCCTGAACCGTCAGCAAACTTCACCTGTGAGTAATGACACTGCTGCTGATAGCTAGGAGCAGGAGCTTTGCTAATATTAAGCAGTGCATGAAAAAGCACGCATGTCAATCAAAATGAGTTCCAGCAATGACTCAGGAAAAAGCGCAAGATGATGTATGGGACAAGAAGCAGACCCCAAAAAAAATGCTTGGACATTATGTATTCCATGAGCACACAACTTGGTGACAAAGTCATCACTTAGAAGTGTTTAGTGTAGTCAGAGGAATGAATCAGGGAAGATAAGGCAAAGGTGTGTGTGTGTGTCTCTCTCTCTCTCTCGCTCTCTCTCTCTCACTCTCTCTCTCTCGCTCTCTCTCTCGCTCTCTCTCTCTCACTCTCTCTCTCTCTCTCTCACCCACACACACTTTATTAGGACCTTCCATTGATATAATTATTAATGCAGCTGATTTAGGCTATGCTACACCTACATGTAACACTAACCTTAACCTCAGTAACCAAAAGGAAACTGTCTAGCTCTTCTAGTTCTTTTTTTCCCCTTAATACAATACATCCTTATTTTTTAAAATAAAAGCAGTTTTTCTTGTGGGAACCAGCAAAATGTCCCCACAAGGTCAAAACTGTCAGATATTCCTAGCATTGTGGGGATTTGGTCCCCACCAGGATATAAAAACAGACACACAAAACACACAAGCGTGTACAAGAGTAGTGCTTATGGAGTTATGATATGTGATAAGACTTAACAACCGCACGTTCACTAAATGAGAACAGTGTTCAACATTTAAATAATAATAATAAGCAAAAGGTAGCAATCCCTCACACGCACACACACGGCAGTGCTGTACATAGCAGGGTAAATGTCACATTCTATTATATAAATATTTCATTAACATGAACAAAACTCAAATGGAAAAAACTGTACTAATAAAAACAGTGAAAGTGTAGCAGTTGTGAGTTTTACAGTCAAGCGCTGTGTGCAAACAATTACTCTAACAATCACAGCGTGCTAGTTGAGTTTGTAGCTGCTATGCTAGACGAGACACAATCCTGCTAACTGAACTTTGCGCTCAGGTGTTAGTAGTGTAAATTATATTGCACTCAAATAACCCAGGCTCTGGAAGCTAAGCCTGATCACTGAGCGACTTCAGAAGCATTTTACACTGATCCTGAGCTGATCCGGAGCTCATCAGCCCTCCAGGTACAGTTTCAGTGGCCGAGACTTCTGTGTCCTTTTGGAGGAGGTTCCAGACTCGGGCTCGTCAGAGGAGTGAGGGCCGAGTAACAGCAGAGCGGGCGGGAAAGCAGCTCGGGCTTCTTTCACTCGGTCACTCTTTTCAACAGTAGAGGAGAGTCCAGGAACGGCCTGCAGGAGGCTCAGGGTCAGTAACTGTGTCCGTAGCAATGTGAAAGTGTGTGTTTAGAACCCTCCTTTATCACATGACTGAGTAGTAAAGTTCATTTAAGAGTGTGTGTGTGTGAGAGAGAGAAAGAGTATGACCAAAGGCACATTCCCACTGAATTCCCAGAATAAAGGGTTCTCATATCATTCTGAATGAGAACTACACAATTCAAGGTTATGTTCCTGGTTTGCACTTCCACCGAACTGCAGGAACAGTGAAATAACAGTAGTGACACCCGGAACTATCCTGATGCAATCATAGTGTACAAATTAAGGCTGGTTTATACCTGACGCATGACTTCACGTGCGTGTGCAGAAGCAGTGAAGTGGAATACGAGTGGTATTGTTCACACACTCACTCGTGTCTCTTATGTACATCTAGAGGATTAAAAGTGACCTCCACGACAGATGAAACGTCAGAGCCAAAACATCCCTCTTCATCTGGTTTCCAAGTCGAACTGTAAAACGTTTAGCCATTTCTTGCACGGCGATATTAAACACACTGAGAAGTTCCGCCTCTTTAAATCTTTCCACCGTCGTCATGATTGTCGTCATGAACTGCATCTCAATTCGAAAACTCTGACCTTACATTCAGAAGTATTTAATGAACTAGAAAATCCAGAAGACTGATATGCAAAACAGACCTTTCGGTAGGTTTGTAGGCTGCATGAGACGATTTAAAATTCAAAGACTGAATGTAAAAGGAAAACCTGTGATGCAGTGCTAGATTGTTTAGTTAGAGGTTCCACATGGGCATGTAGCATTAATTTCTGACGATGTGCACAAGTGATGCTCCAGACAACCACAGGATACGCTTGGCAGCCATCTTGCGCACGTGTACACGCAGTTAAAAGCGAGTATAATCCAGCCTTAAGACGTGTGTATCTGGACTAAAGTCTCAGAAGCAGGTGGTTTTTACTTTTGTGCAGGAAGTCAGAAGTCATCAAACACAAACTGAAACTTTCACTACATTTGTGAATATTGTATTACAAGCTCAAATACATTTCTTATTCTTATATATTCTTTGATGCCTGCATTTGACCAATCAGTGCTCAGGATGGGAAGCTCCACCCACTCTGGAAGAGGAATTTACACAGGTGGAACTACAATTGCTCTGGTTCTTTCAGTGGAAAAGTGTGTATTATGTGGTTTTATACTGTAACGTCTACATCTATTGTAAGGGAAAGTTGATCTGTACTTGATTTTGTGAGTGTGTGTGTGTGTGTATACCTGCCCAGGTGTTGAGGGAAGTTGCTCTGCACTGGTGTTGGTTGGCTGCTGCTCGGGCTCATCAGCATGGCACTGTAGATGTTGGATGCTACCACCAGAATGCAGAGCAGGATCGGGCCTATGATGGCCCCTTCTAAACCCAAATAGTATGCTCCACCAGCCACAGCTAGGCCTGTCAGATAAGGATGACCCCCACTAGACACAGACACACACACATACACATATACACACACACACACACTAAGACTGCAGGCTAAAAACAGAACACAAGTCATTCATCATTTAGCAGCAACTGACTTTATAGTAGAAGGATCAATATAAGCTAATAAAACTGACCCTTGCTAGAGAGACAGGCAGACGCACACACGCACACACACGCACAGAGCTTGATTACATGAAGATCTGTCCCTGCAGGGTAAGGAACATTACAATGTCCTTGTTATTTCCTCGAGAGCTGAATGCATTACCTGCTCTGCCCTTAATTAATCTCATTAAACACTTGTGCATTAGGGAGTCAGTCAGTCAGACAAGGACACAACACTCATCATTACAGCACACACACACACCCTGATATATCCGAGTAAATTGCTGTATCGACGAAGTAGGTCGGCAGCAGGTGTGCCAGGAGCAGCAGCAGGGCTTTAACACCTTCACCTTGTGCCAGCCACAGATCGAGCACAGCAGGCAACGCTGCCCAGTACGTACCCAAAAACGGCACGGCACCAAGAATGGCTGCCAGCGCTGCAAACACACACACACACACACACACACACACACACAGAGAGACAGAGTGAGCTTTACCTTTTAAAATCAGGTTGTGTATATTCAGTTAAGTTGTGGGCTTCATTACATGTTTCAACAGTTTAAAAAAAAAAGAAAAAAAAAAAGGCACCAAATAATATTACATAAAACGTCATCAAAAATGTCATTATCCAACAGCTTCATGCATCACATCTGAGTGAATTTCTTAATATGTTTTAATCCTCTTAGCTCACTTAGACTGAATATTTCATCTAGAGCTGCACAATAATGCCTAAAACTATTTATTCAGCTAATTTAGCACAAAGCTGGCTTTAAAGCATGTTGCTTTTTTTTCCAATTAAATTTCAAATGAGGGTTTTCTTTCACTTTATACATCATCAGCGTGTATTCCTTCAAATTTATGAACTAAATAAATGCCAGTCATCAGTCACATTAATTGGGTGGCTCTTCTAAATAGCAAATATTAACACAAATTAGTGCAAAGGAGAATTAAAAAAGTGTGGCACTACCTCATGTAACCAAAATACGTAATTAAACCACACGAATCGTGATTTAATGCAACAGATTAAATAGACACTAGTGTTATACCACAGTGCTGTCAAATTCTCTATTCTGATTGGTCGGAAGGTGTCGATTAATTTTCTGTAACAGCAGCTCGGACAGTAGTTTCAACTGTAATTCATGTCACATTGTTGTTTCTATAGTAACCATTTACACATAGACTTGTACAGTGGACTGAAATAAAATGTAATCATTGATATAGTTGAGTTTTCTGTCAGATGTTTATTTAGCATTTATGGAAGGAGTCTCCAGTGTCAGAGTTAAAGCTGTAACTATGTTTTCTGCAATAGGAATGGCTTCAGGATGGAGGAGTTGTGAAGTGATAATAGAAACCGATTGTTTCGAGGACGTTCCACAACATTAAACGTTACTATAAAGGGATAAAAAGTATGACGTGTCATTCATTAATAAATAAAAATGTTTCATCATTGGCAAATTGCTGTAGCAAAACAACAGGAATAAAAGATGTTAGGACATGCAGTTATAGGAAAATAATCAACTTCCTGGTGTTCACAGTAACTGCGTTGTTGAGTATTTTCTTATAATTGCACACCCCACCGCGTTTTATTCCTTATTTAGCCGATGAGCTTTCGCTAAGCTCACCAATTAATGTGTGATTAATTGCGGAAACCAGAAATCATGATTAAATTAAGACTAATTGTGCAGCACTAATATATTCTCAAATATATTCAAGGCTCCGAGTGTTGTACTGAGTGGGATATAAATGACACAATCCCAAATTTCTGTTAGTACTCGTAGAAAAAAATCATATTTATTCAAAATTAAAAAAAAAGCCAGAGGAGCTGGAAGCATAACAAAATGCTAAAAAAAAAAAAAGTATCTATTACCTGTTATCTTTAAATGATGAATAAAGAAAAAATGATCTACTATTTCTCATTATGAGATTATTATACAGCAAATGTAAGGCCATCAAGCCTATTTCTAGACGTATTTCCTGATTTCAAGCTTGTCTTGTTCTGTTAACAGCTCATTTTGCTTTTTTCTAGAAATAAACACTGGAAATAAGCTAAATGATTCACCAATAGAATAAAGCTCGAAAGGAGTGAAAAACATTTAGAAATAGGCTTAATGGGCTCATATCTATTTAAAGCTAATCTAATAAAAAGTATTAGCTGAATTTGCCTTTATTCAAAATATTCTTACTTGCCAAGATATAATTTCTGCAGTGTTTCTGTTAGGGTTTTTTTTTCTGCTTGTTTGTTTTCTTTCTTGTTTTTTTATTAGCAGTCAGGAGGAAGTGTGAAGCAAAAATTTGATCTTACTACACAACCGTCTGTTCCCTGGGCATACGACAAAGTCTTGAATCTTAATTAGGATATAATATTCAAATAAATCAGATAAACCTACAGTAGTTAACCTATTATTATTATTATTGTTGTTGTTGATGTTGTTGTTGTTTATTCCTACTACCGTATATGAAGGCCTTAACTCGAGCTCGAAAATGGATGACACAATGTATGTGTGTGTGTGTGCGCGCTGTGTGTGTGTGTAAATTCCACATTAAGATGTGGGGGTGGACAGACAGGGGTAAGAGAGATAAGAACGAGAAACCAGAACTCTGGCAACATTCTCCCACACGAGCACTGGCAGATGGATGAGTAAACTCTGTGGGTGCTTGTGTGCGTGTGTGTGCGTGTGTGTGCGTGTGTGTGCGTGTGTGTGCGCGTGCGTGCGTGTGGCAGATAAGCCAACAAAACACACATATATAAATAGGTAACTACTTTCTGAGAGTGTCTGTCTTACCTGAGGGGATGAAGACGATGTTGATGCCAAAGATGGTGTGTGTGAGCCAGGTGTAGAGGCCATAAAATCCTGCCATCTTTAGAGACGCATCAAACACACCTCTGAGGGAGGGAGGGAGAGAGAGAGAGAGAGAGAAGGAGGGGGGGAGAGGGAAAGGGAGTCAGGAAAACACTGTTTTTCACCCTAATGTTAAAATGAACATGAAAATGGTGCCATTGGACAACTGGGCCACTTTAGTTCAGAGCGCGCACACACACACGCACACACACACACACTTACTTCCTTAACTAAACACTGGAGCACAGTGTGAATCATGCAAATTCTTTGACTTGTTTCCTTTCGACCATGACAAAAACTCAGCCACAGCTGCATCCTGACTTGGAAATGTGCGTGCTAGCATTAGTATTTGAAGGATAAATCTGTTTCTAAGCCAACTGTTTTATATTAAAAAAAAAAGAAACTTCAGTTTTGCCCTGCTGTGCTGTAAAAATGATAGCTCTCTCTCGCCATCTTGTGGTTACCCTGGTTACTGCATCCAGAACTGTGGTGAAGGAATCAGTAATTGAATGTTAATACTTGAAATCAAAAGAATACTTGAAACCAAAAGAATTGAAATGTGTGTGTGTGTGTTTTTTTTAAATGTCATTCAGTATTAGTGCTTCCATTCAGAGTGCAACCAAACCATAACAGAAAAGTACATTAGGTGCCGTGGCTGCCACACTGAGCACATTTCTAGTACGGCAAAAGTTACAGTGACTGATCTGAACCCAGAACTATCCGCACCCTGGTCCAGTGTATAAACCATTCCAGAAAGTAGGAGGACTTTTCAGGAGAAGGTGATGTGGGGATTATTAATGTGCTACCTAACTACAGTACTTCTTCTTCTTTCGGCTTTTCCCTTCAGGGGTCGCCACAGCGAATCATCACTCTTTCAGGGGTCGCCACAGCGAATCACCTAACTACAGTACATTCAGAAAGTATTCAGACCCCTTCATTTATTTCACATTTTGTTATGTTGTAGCCTTATGCTAAAATGCTTAAATTTTTTTTTTTTTTCCACATCAATCTACACTCCATACCCCATAATGACAAAGCGAAAACCAGATTTGTGATAACTTTGCAGATTTGTTAAAAAGAAAAAAACTGAAATATCACATTGGTATAAGTATACAGACTCTTTGCTATGACACTTGAAATTTTGCTCAGGTGCAGCCCATTTCTCTGGATCATTTTTGTGATGTTTCTGCACTTTGACTGGAGTCCACTTGTGGGAAATTCAATTGATTGGACATGATTTGGAAAGGCACACACCTGTTTATATGAAGTCTACCAGCTGAAAATGCATATCAGAGCAAAAACCGAGCCATGAGGTCAGAGGAACCTACTGCAGAGCTCAGAGACAGGATTGTGTCGAGGCACAGATTTGGGGAAGGCTACAAAATATTTCTGCTGCATCGAAGGTTCACAAGAGCACAGTGGCCTCCATAATTCTTAAATGGAGGGAGTTTGGAACAATCAGGACTCTTCCTAGAGCTGGCCTCCCAGCCAAACTGTGCAATCTGGTTAGAAGGGCCTTGGTAAGAGAGGTGACCAAGAACCCAATGGTCACTCTGGTTGTGCTCCAGAGATCA
>CM074995.1:6969600-6991519 GCA_037576825.1 Pangasius krempfi | reverse complement strand
CACACACACACACACACACACACACACACACACACACACACACACACACACACACACACACACACACACACTTGCAGCTGAGTTTATAGGCTAAAATATAAACTCACTTGCATAAACTAATAAATAACCAAGAGGCAACATTTAGTCTTAATTAATTAAACATGCTGTAGCACGATGATGAGGGGTCACTGATGAGGGGTAAAACACTTCTTTTCAGAGTGCACTGTGTATATCTGAGCACAGCAGACGTGTACAGATGTGTGTTCTCGTTTCGGTTGCGTAATCTCAAACCAATTAGTTAAACTGAGAGGCTGCATCTCAAATAAGCTGTCAGATTTCCTTTACTCATATTTCCTTTTGCTGCTACACCCAGACATATATCTCTTATACACACGCACACAAACACACACACACACACACACACACACACCTCATTGTTCAGACAGCAGTTTACACCCTGAAGCCATAAGACACACATTCAGCTTTAAACCATCTCCAACCAATTAATCACACCAAAAGAGTTTCTGAAATGAACTGGGAGTTGCTTTTTTCAGCCTCCATTCTGAGGCTGCAGTGTGTGTGTGTGTGTGTGTGTGTGTGTGTGTGTTCTTCCAGTCACACAAACGCACACACTTACCCAGACATGCAGCATCTGTTTGCCTGACCTATCACTGAATTTCAATGCCATGTTTTCTGTCACACACAAACACAAACACACACACACACAAAGCAAGTGGGCTGTACACAGAGGCAGAGATAGAGACAGCGAGAGAGAGAGAGAGAGAGAGAGAGGAGATTGAAAAAGAGGGAAACAAGAGGGAGATGGAGATGAGGGAGAGAGGGAGAGAGAGAGGAAAGAGGGCGAGCGAGCAAAAGAGAGAGTGAGAAAATGTGATAGAGAGGTCTGGACTGAAAAAGGGAAATGCGAGATGGAGAAAAGGAGATAAAGCAATAAAGACGAGAAAGAGAGCATGACAGAGATGGAAGGAGAGAATGTTTGTGTGAGAATATAATAGGGAGATGGACAGAGAGAGAAAGAGCATGTAGAGAGGGAAGGAAGGTAGAAAAAAGAAATATTAGAAGAGAGAGAGAGAGAGGACGAGAGGGAGGGGGAGAGCAATTTGTACAGTGCCTACAGTTAAGACTCTTTGTAAATTGTAAGAAATAATTACTACATGTAGAAGTAGAATAATAATAAAATAATACTGTAGTAATAATGTAGTAATAATGCAGTAATAAGTATAGTAATACTGTAGTAATAATACAGTAATAATGCAGTAATAATGTAGTAATAATGCAAGTAATATCGTAGTAATAGTACAGTCATAAGTATAGTTATACTGTAGTAATAATGCAGTAATAATGCAATGCTTTGGGTATTTTGTGACAGATGTGTAAACTGGCTGCCTGCAGATGTTTGTACTGCTTTATAAAAAGCTCTACATTTATACTCAGATTCTCTACAGAAAGGGACTGTAGGTAAACAGTGTTCTACACTGTTCCACACACACACACACACACACACACACACACACACACACACACACACACACACCATCTGATGACCAAAAAAGCACCAAAGAGGTTTGTAAATAACGATGTATGGATAGTTTTGGGGTTTGTAAAGCCCACACAGCCATTTTCCAGTCTTGTTAGAGATGCAAACCACGACCCACCATCACCAAAGTTATAAAAATGGGTAGAAATTGAAAAAGACCTCTCTGCTGCCAATAAATATCCAAAGTACTACTGGGCACATTTAAATAACGTAACTAAATTTTGAATAGTTCATAAAGTAAATCCCTTTAGAACCCCTGCTATAGAGGATCACCATAAAATAAATGCAATAAACTAATCTGACACACGGTGATGTACAGCTTTTCTTCTTAAAGGAATCATTTGGTGAAAAATGCTCCTTAATCAGAATGAAACCGAACTCCCAAGAGGTGGCTGGGGATGTTTCATGGATGTGAGGCATCGTACAGTAACTTGTTTTTCATATTTAATGCAAACCAGTGTTTGATTCGAGACATTACTTCTTGGCACACACAATATATAGCCGTTTGAGATGTCTTAATGGATGCTTGTGAACTTGTTTATTTTCTCTCCTTTGAGTCTCGACTCCTTCTCTCTACTCATTAGGGAAGAAGTGAACCTAAGTGAGATGCAGTGTCTAAACACAGTTTAAGGATATTTATGAGGACTTTCAGTGTGTGTCCATGGTGTGTAGCGGTGCAGTGTGTTCTTAAGGGATCAAGGAAAGACACACATCACAGACAGAGAGCGAGCGAGCGAGCTAGAGAGAGAGAGAGGTGAAATGTCCAGAGATTTACTCCTCTCAGACCTTGTATTTATTAATGCACTGTCTCTTCCTTGACCTTCACTGAAAAAAAAGTGTTGCAATTCTGTTTTTAATATTTTATGGATGTGCACACTGACTGCAGGTTCACTGGAGCCGACCTGGACGTTTGTACTGATCTGGTTATCTCTTGCACAAGGACTGAGGATAAGAAAAGGTGCTGGCCATTAGCCAAAGATGTTAAAACATTATGGCAAGAAGGATTGTGGGTAAAGAGCCTTGTACACCACAGCCAGTGAATGCAGCAGCAACTGGCCATGAGCCAAAGACAGTAAAGTATCTCAACATTGACTAACACATGGCTATCATCCTGAGCTTCAACTTTGTCCTTCTCTTCCATCCCTCCATCATCCTCATTTCATAATCCTCAGTTACATAATTCATGTTCCCTCTCCTCATTCTCATCCTCCTCCTCAGCATTAGCATTATTGTCCTCTTCAACCTCCTCATTTTTATCCTCCACCTCATCTTCATCCTCATTATCTTCCTCAACCTCATCACCTTATCCTTCTCATCTTCATCCTCAGCCTCATTATCCTCTGCAACCTCCTCATCATTATCCTCCTCATCATCCTCAGCATCATTACCCTCTTCATCATCTTTGTCCTCATCATTCTGATCAACCTCATCATCCTTATCCTCCTCATCATAATCCTCAGCATCATTACCCTCTTCATCATCTTCGTCCTCATCATTCTGATCAACCTCATCATCCTTATCCTCCTCATCATAATCCTCCACATCATTGCCCTCTTCATCATCTTCATCCTCATCATTCTGATCAACCTCATCATCCTTATCCTTCTCATCATCTTCATGCACAGCCTCATGATCCTCATCGACATCATCATCCTTATCCTACTCCTCATCCTCGACGTCATTATAATGATCCTCCTCATCATCCTAAGCCTCATTATCCTCCTCATCATCCTCATCCTAAGCCTCACTATCCTCATTATCCTCATCAACCTCATCAACCTTATCCTTCTCATCATCAGCCTCATTATCCTTATCATCCTTTAACTTAACCTTACCATACTCGTCATCAACCTCCTCATTCCTATCGTCTTCTTCAGCCTCATAAACTTCATAGTCCTTATCTTCCTCATCCTCAGCATCCTCCTCATTCTCAATGTTGTCCTCATCATTCCCCATAATCATACCATGCATCATATTTGCATCATCATCTTCATCTTCAACCCCATTATTCACATCATCCTCATTCTCGAGTTCTTCGTCCTCAACCACTTGAGGATTATCCTCATCATCCTCCTCAATCTCAATGTCTATTATCATGTTAATCATTCTCATCCTCAGCCTCCATCACTGTCCTCATTCTCATAAGCCTCATCATCTTCGTCATTGTCCTTATCCTCATCAGCCTCATAAACCTCATCATTTTCAGCCTCATCATCCATATCTTCCTAATCATCCTCATAAACCACATTGTCTCTACCTTCCTCAACCTCATCTTCATCATCCTTATCCTTAAACTGACCATGCTCATCATCCTTTCATTCTCATCATCAGCCTCATAAACCACATCATACTTATCTTCCTCAACCTCAACCTCCTCATTCTCCTCATCATTCCTATCCTCCTCACTCCTTTATCATCAATATTATCTTCCTTATCTTCGCTTATGAATTAAGTGAATATCTTTTGGAAGCATGGTGTTCATGCCTCCAGTACAGTTCCACTTGTAGAAGCTACACCAACATGCATTGAAGCTGCTGGTGGCCCAACATCTTTCCCTGACACTTTATGTTGGATTTGTTGGAAATGCCAGAAGCATTTAGGGCAGAGATGAGATTAGTGAGGTTCTGGCTGAGAGACGGAAACAAGGACTACATCAAACGGATGAATCCACCAAAGCTCTTCTGGCCGTGAGCTGAATTCAGAGCAGCTGCTACATTAAGATATTCACAGGAATATCAAAACACAAGCTGGTTAGCCTAGATGTATAGAGGCCAGAAGCTCATATACCAAAGATACCAATTTTAGGGATTCACTGTGGGATTTCAGAGCAATAAAACAGAAGCTCCAGTGCTTCTCTAACACACAGAATTGACTGCAGATATTATTGGCCCAGAGCTTTGAATATAAAAAGTTAATGACTGCTTCCTGTGTAGGCGGTATTGTAACAAATAACTTGTATCAGACAAAGTATTATCAGAGATATTTATACATATACGTGTAGACATTTAAAACCCAGCACACGTTAAACAGCCTACCATTTGACAGCTCTCTTTGGCAAAAGCAGCCTAAAGATTAGATTTAGAAAACATTATCGTGTCAAATTGTTTTATTGCCTGTGCCCTGAGTATTCAGTGTGCAATATACAATGGACAAAAAATTTTCAAACTTCAGTTGGAGTGAATTTCACACAGTTGCCGGAGTCTTCACTGAATGCTCACATTCTCTCAGCCTCCTATTTGCACTCTTACATGAGGATCCATGTCTCCTCCATACAAACTCTTTCCGGTTGTCCCTCAAGATTCAGTGCTTGGACCCCTTTTCTTTTCCCTCTGCACCAGTTCTCAGTTCAGTGATGTAAAATCTCCAACATGCTTTATTTGTTTTGCCGAGGACATCAAACTGACCTTTCACACCATCAGATTGCCAGGATTATTTATATCCTAGCTTGTTTGGCAAGCATCTTAACATGGGGTGTAGATGATCATTGAAAGCTGGATCTTGGCAAGACTGAGTTTGAGTGTATTCCTGGAAAGGCCCACGCCTTTATCCTCTCGTCTACTTTCAGAATTTCTTAATCACTATGTGCAAACCTTTGGGTGGTATCAGAGGATTATTTTCTGTTCTTGGCAGGTGTCGAAAATACAATATGTACAGTGTCGGGAGGACCGCATTTCTTGATGCTTGTGTTATATTTTGTTATGATTGTATTGTCATACTTTTCCTGCTTGTCCTACAATTCCCACCCACTAGCTAGCTCTCCCAAATCATACGACAGCTACGAAATGGCAACGGTCAAGGCTAACACATGCTTCCTCCAAGACACAATCTAGACACTTTGAGGAATGCGCTATCTACCCTCTTCCACATACATAAGCTCATAGATGCGCATGATTATCTAGAGAGAGTATTCCATCCCTCCAACCCAGAGAGTACAGCCAGTTTTGCTTCCTTTGACTCAGGATCAAAGTTAGACCAAAGATAGAGTGACCGCTTTTATGTTGCGCCATTTTAAACCCTGTCCTGGCCTAAGAAGTTCAGTTCCCTACTTGATGCCAATGGTCTAGTCCTGCTCCGTAGCTTGAAACCTTTTTAGGCTCAGCTCGAACTGTGACTCTTCAGGATAGAAGAAAGACCAGGTGGTGAAATGAACCTTTCTTTGTTGTATCCTAAAGAGCCACAGTTCAAGCTGAGCCTAAAAAAAGTAGGCTAAGTGTCTTCAAGATGCACTTGGTTTATATTACATATTTACTTATGTATATTAATACTGAGTCCTGTTGATGGCAGTGCTTTGGCTTGTTCATATCCTTAAGCACATTCTTCTTCAAATAGACAGCAAAGCACATCTGTCAGCCCTCACGGGGGAAAAAAAACTCCTGCCAGATGCTGTGTATCTACTTTCATGAATATTGTTTATATTGCTAATTCCTGAAATGTAAATGAGATACAAAATACATTACGCTACTAAAATATCAAAACATAATGGGACAAAGGTGAGTGCAAAGTATGCAACTGTATTGCAAAGTAGTGAGTACATCTTTATGAAAATTTCTTTTTAGAAGTGGGAGCTTGTAACGTTCTTAAGCTGACCTATATATATATATATATATATATATATATTTTTTTTTTTTTTTTTTTCTGGACAGCTCAGCTGTAAAAACTGCTTTATAAGACTAGAGAGAACAGACATCATCAGTCACGAACAGAGCGCACCAGTGTTGTGTTGCAGCTGTCTGAGGACGAGCTGAATGCTCAGAAGTCCATCATAACTTTATTATAATGTCTCTAAAAATGAACTAGCGCAGTACGTCACTTAGTTGAACACTAAGAGGCATTGTCAGGCTTATATTAGAGCTTACAGAGAAATATTGTGTACTGTGCAGCCAAATGATGCTGCTTAATTAAGAAATAAAACCCTCCGTGTTGTGCCGTTATAGGAAAAGTTGATTAATTTCCATTAACAGCGAGTGTTTTATCCATATTATACTAAAGCAATACACCGATTTTTTTCCATTTCGAGTTATACTTAATGTTCTTCTGTGAAACAAGTTAATTCCTGTTAGTTCCTCACTTACGTTATAGAAGCTATAAACAGTCGTTTCCTCACAAGTTACAAATCACTGAAACCGGAGACTCCATAAATGTTAATCAACACCTTCTGACCAATCAGAATCAAGAATTCAGCAGCTGTGGTATACGGCAAATAAAAAAAAAAAAATAAAAAAAAAAACTTTACACGATGCTAATTTTTAACCCAGATCATCATCACCATCTTTTGGCTGCTCCACTTAGGCGTCGCCACAGCAGATCACCCGTCTCCAGCCGGAGAAGTCCTGCATATTGATTTAGCACAGGGTTGTTTTTTTTTAAACGCCGGATGCCCTTTCTGACGCAGCCCTCCCATGGGACCACACTGAGAATGCACTAGCTTATGCCACCCCAGTGTCAAACCCACGACCCTGTGATTAAGAGTCTCATGCGCTACCGGCTGAGATAATTAATTAATTAATAATTCTTAACCCAGATCACTACTTTTAATTCGACTCATTAACTATTTATCAAACCTTCAGTCTTGTGGCCTGTGTACATCTCAGTCTTTAAGCAGATGATCTGAAAAAGAGAACAATGGGCTTAATGCTCCTTTAAGGATCCGATAACAGGGACTTGACTAGCTGTAGGAGTTAAGTGCACTGAGTAAGCAGTATTAGGTATTAAGATGTGCGCGCACACACACACACACACACACACAAAAACAGCTGGCACGAGGACAGATACCGAGCCTCATCACAGCAGTGTAAAGATTTCCAACTTCCTCCTAAACTCACTGATATGTTTCAGTGCTTTATTAATGAGTGCGTTATCATTACAGCAGAACCTCTATCGCTCTCTCCAGTCCTGTTTCTTAACCTTCATGATAAACGACTGCACCCCGCCATTATTCAAACCCCGTCGAGGCGATGACAGAAGCAGGACCGAATTACGCCAAGAAGGAAGTGATGAGTGGACGAGCGAAGGTTAACAAGCCAAACTCAGCATCATCCAGATGTTTGTGAGCCGTGACGTGACGGCTGTGCCGCTCCCGGCCCAAGAACAACTGACTGCAGCACGTTTCACCGGCGTGAGCATTCTGTAACTCTACACAGCGATGAAGTTTGAGTTGTGGAGAGGTGGAGAGGAGCGCCCTCTGCTGTCCAAATCATCATCATCACCTTACAAGCCAAATAATCTACTGTATTAAATAATAAACATTTTACACTGTTGGGTGTCAAAGACCAGAGCAAAGCAAATATAAGTCTGTTAAACAAAATCATCTAGATATGAATTCTAGAGTTCACGTACAATTTTATGTCTCTCTATTTTATGTGTTTTGTTGTGCGAGTTGTTTTATGGCATGTCAGGTCATACTGTTTTGTGTTTTGTAACGCCATGTTTTTTTTTCTGACACATTTTGCTCATTTTGTTGTTTGAAGTTTTGCTGTTTTATATATTTTGGGTTTTTCATGATGTCACGTTATACTGTTTTGCATTCTGTAATGCACTTTTTATTGTTTTTCTTCATTTGTATTTGTTCTTTTATGTTTTGTTTCTTTTTTAAGTCTTATTTAAGTCTTACACACTGTGTGTGTGTGTGTGTGTGTGTGTGTGTGTGTGTGTGTATGAAGTCAATAAAAACAAAACAGTATCTGATATCACCACAGAATAACAAAATGAGAGCCACAAAAATCTAATCACCTCGAAACAGCAGACCACATTCATGTTCAGATCGTCCCTTCCTTCCTTCCTTCCTTTCTTTCTTTCTTTCTTTCTATTTGCTTCTTACTTTCTTTCCCTCCTTCGTCCCCCTTGCCTCTTACTTTCCTACCCTCTTTCCATATTCCTTCTTTATTTCTTCACTATTTCTTTCTTTACTTCTTCCCTATTTCTATCTTACTTTCTCTCGTTCTTGCTTTTCCTTCTTCCCTCTTTCTTAGTCAGAACAGACCCCAGACTGTGTTCAGGTTCAGATGGTGTCTTGGTATTTTGTGAATCAGCATTAAAGTCTCCACTCCGGATTATTTATTCTAATCAGGGATGTGATAAAGGGATAAAAGCGACGAGGTGTGAAATGAGTTTGCAGAAAGAGAGAGAGAGTGAGTGAGCGTGAGAGTGTGAGAGAGAGAGAGAGAGCGAGCTGCTGAGTGACAGGTCTGGAGCTGCAGAGACAGAGACAGAAGCAGAGACAGAGTTAGAGACAGAGTCAGCCCGAGACTGTCAGAGCAGTCAGAGTAAGAGTCAGAGACGGACACGGAGACAGTGAGACAGAAACAAAGTCAGAGTTAGAGACAGAGTTAGAGACAGAGTTAGAGACAGAGTTAGAGACAGAGTTAGAGACAGAGTTAGAGACAGAGTTAGAGACAGAGTTAGAGACGGTATCAGGAAAAGAGGTAAAGGAGTCAGAAGGAATCAGAGTAAGAGTAAGAGTCAGAGATAGAAACAGAGACAGTGATACAGAGACAAAGTCAGAGTTAGAGACAGAGTTGGAGACAGAGTCAGATAGAGACAGTGTCAGAGACAGGAACAGAGACAGAGTTGGAGACAGAGTCAGATAGAAATGGTGTCAGAGACAACGTCAGAGATAGACAGTGTCAGGGACAGAGACAGAGACAAAGAGTAGGAGGAGTCAGAGTAACTGTAAGACTCCGAGACAAAGTCAGAGCTAGAGACAGAGGCATTGAGACAGAGACATAGTCAGAGATAGAGAGAGACTTAGAGACAGAGTTAGAGACAGAGACAAAGCTAGAGACAGAGACAGAGTCAGACAGAGACGGTGTCAGAAACCTTTGTTTATTTTGTTTTCATGTTGTAATGGCATGGTTTTTGTTGTGTTTTCTTGTTATCCTACATGTTTTTGTTGTTTTATATTTTGCTATTTTATATGCATCGTTTTGTTTTGTAAGTTTTACTCCATTTTAATTTGAACACCACATTATAATGTCATGTTTTTATGTTTAAAAAAAAATAAATTTATTTGCTTTGTTTCATTTTTTGTTTTATTAGTTCTAATGTTGTAATGCCAAGTTTTTGTTGTTATTCTCCATGTTTTGTTTATGTTCTTGCTATTTTGTCTGTTTTGTTTTGCTTGTATTAACGCTGTGTGCTGCGTGTATTCTTTATTATATGTTGTTTCGCAATGCCATGATTTGTTTTGTCGCTATGTTTTTGTTGTGTGCTGTTGTTTGTTTTACTGATTATTTGTAGAAAACGAAACAATATAACGACAAAGTAATAAACAAATATAAGATTTTATTCTGTAGACATTGAAAAAAATGTGGAATGCATCTCATATCTCTATGAAGAATGGTTCTCAATTCATCGAACATATTTCTAGATATTTCTAGACATTTCTGTCCGTTTTAAATAAGCATATTGAGGTAAATTGTCTCATTTCCCAACGCTGCCACAGTTCTACTGAAATCACTGGCTGTCCCACTTGCTTCAGCCTCCGTTGTTCTCTATTACTTTATTTTACCTTCTTTAACAACGCACAAACATTTCTCTGTTTATTTCTCTTTTTTCTGGAAAACTTATGCTTCAGTATGATGCAGTTCCATCTGAGCTAAGAACGCTATAATACAAAATTCACAAATGATTCGACAATAATCTCTTAAGAATGATAGATTTTCCCATATCCAAGATATTTTCACTTTATTTTTGTCATTGTTTTCATATGACCTTTTTCAGTATGTGAACAAATTTGGTAAATTACAGGAGAATTACATTAAATATTAAAGATTCAGACAAGTGTCCGTGTCTGTTTGTCTGTAGAAATGTCTTGGATCATTTGCGCCACGATCCACACACTGACTTTCCCTTTTTTTTTTTTTTTTTTTTTTAAATGATGTTCAGGACATATTCAGTTTCTCCATCAATCCCTCAAATGCTGAACATCACACACGGACAGATTTATGCTAATTCTATACTGACTGCACTTTCACACACCGCTCGTCCACTCAGCAGTTTAGTATTATAGAGTGTTTATATGAGCACGTCACCACAAAAAGTGACATCGTCAGTCGATCAGCATAATTAAAGCCGTAAAGCTGTTTTAGTGCGCATCACTGCGCTGTAGATCATCTCACGGCCACCGGAGACGGCACATTACCGAGTTATCAGCGGGGGGGGGAGAAAACCTCAGGCTTCCACATGACATGATAAGATTTCCATCTGATATTTGATCCTACTCCTGACAGACTGGAATATACTAACCGAGTTTGAGTCATGAATGATGACGACGTAGAGAAGGACTTCAGTTTTTGACTGTTCCTCTTCAACAATGCTCAAATCATAATCTATTATAATGGACAATAACTAATTTATGATCGCTGCCTTTTTTTTAAATCAACGCATGAGAATAAATGGCCTGATCACTACACCTATAGTGATCAGTAAGCATTCCTCCATAAGCAGGTTAAAATGCAAGAAGTGATGACGTGAATAAACTATTCAGATTAGCAAAAAGTCATTTATCAGCTCATTTGAACGTGCCATTGTGCTGTTATTGTACTTTATAGATGCAATAGCCATGCAGAGTAAGGAAATTTAAACGTATCCATCATCTTTCCTCTAAACATTTAAGGTATAATTAAGTGTCGTTCAGAATAAAGGTACTGCATCATTAAAGATGTAGCTCTTTTTTTTTCTTCCCAAATAATGGATTTTCCCCAAATTTCTCCTTATTAGTGTTAGCCCTCTTCCAGTTTATCTAGATTTTTGCTATCACGTGACAGCGACCAACTAGGAAAGGTGAAGGCTAGCATGTGCTTCCTCCGATATCATATCTTTACATCAGCAGCATAACACACTCAGGGAAAAGCGCTATCTGCCCTCTTCCTCATACACGTACTCACAGACACCCATGATTGCCTAAAGAGAGAAAATAGGCCCCTCCTACCTACAGAGTCTTGACACCTCGCCACGGACGGCTGTGGCATCGTCTGGATTCGAGCTCATCCCCTGACGATAGAGGCGACGCTTTTCTGTTCAATAGTTTAAACATTTTAATTAAACATTAAAAAAAGTTTACATGTGTTTCTAATCCATCTAAACCTGTGCTTAACGAGAATTGCCTGTATTCTTTATTCCAGGTTTATTTTTTACATACAGTTTTCTGGAAACAGAAATAAGCTCCGCCCCCAGGTGAAGCACAGGTTGGTTAGGGGTCTGTAAAGGGGTCATTAGTCTGTAAAATTACAGATTAGAATTACAAAATTTATTTAAACCTTCTTCTTACACTTTTCTGGCCCAGAAATTGGCTCCGCCCCTGCTGGACGAGTGCCCCTTTTCCTTAAAAACCACAGACCACTAATCCTGCATCTCAGTCTAAACTTAAAGATGCAGTTTGCAAAATGTTTGTAGGTGTTTTTAACTCTGTAATAATTAGGATTTTCAGAGGCACCCTAGGAAACCATACATTTCCAAATTGCCATGCGACAGATTTGACTAATTTAATTAATGTCAAGGATCTATATATTTTTCTGGCCTGGAAATGTAGCCCCACCCCTTGCTGAAGCACAGCTGCTTAGTGGGTTGGTCTGAAAGCTTGTTTTTATTTTTATGATTGCAGATTACCTCAGAGGCAGCAGAGCACTTTAAATATTACAAACAATACATTTAAAGCTTTGGATTGCATTTTTACGGCCCAGAAATGACGACCTCTTATCAGTTCGAACAGAGTTGCTCATTTTCTTAAAACTCAACTCACGAGGCTTGTAGGTTTAACTGGCACGGAGTGTCTGTTGATATTCCTCTCACACGGAGCAGACGGCTCTACACGTTACATACTGCCGCTTTAAAATGTATAACTGGATTTGAGGAAAACTGATGTAGCTTTAAGAGTTTAAAGCTACATCAAACAAGGAAGCTATACGCAAGTTAAGATCAAATACATAGCGTTAGACTCCTAGCGTTAGCGTTTGAGAGCGCTAAGTGACTACAGGATGTGGCTGCGGCTCATTCTTCGCTCTAATTTCTGTACTAGACTTCTCTAATCGAGATTTAAACCTCGTAATTAAACAGGATGGGAGTTAAGCGGAATGTCGACAGCTGTGTCACTGACAGCGCTTCGTCCTCAAAACTCATTCACAAAAACATTGAAAAAGTAGCTCAGATCCGAAACTTCCTCTCGCTCCAGTTTGGCTCGTTCAATTGATCTCCATGGCAACAGGGCATCTCAGGTTCAGAGTACATCCAGCTGAAAACTAATGACTTGGCTCACAGCTGAGGAAGCACACGTGTCCGGAATGGAAAAGCAGGCGGATCGAACGTGTGGCGTGATGCGAAAGCTAACTGTTCAAACTTCTACGGACGGGGGGTAATTTATCACTGACTGAGCGCTTGTTAATCTATTTACATATATTAGCATAAATCAATAATCATTATCTTTTGATGTCTTTTTAGTAGTTGCACTAAGTGTTTAATGTCTCCATCGCAAAGTACTCCATGTTCAATCAAAGATGCAGTCAAGCTTTTGAAGAAGTGGACCTGAACTTTATATAATTATGACTTACACCCCAGGTTATAAGATTAAACTGTCCGATTGTCCTGAAGTGCACCTGGAATTATGACCTCATATCCTGTCCATGACTGAGGCTGATGTTTTCACCCCCTACATCCCAGCTGTCTTCCCTTTTTCACTTCTCGTAAAGTGAAGCAAGAAATGCCACCCTTACTACAATCCATCACACACTCACCATAAAAGAAATTGTCTGGCTCAGGAATTGCACCAGAACAGAACTTGTTGTGTGTGTGTGTGTGTGTGTGTGTGTGTGTGTGGTCAAGAAAAACACAACAGTATCTGATATCACCACAGAATAACAAAATGAGAGCCACAAAAATCTAATCACCTCGAAACAGCAGACCACATTCATGTTCAGATCGTACCTTTCTTTCTTTCTTTCTTTCTTTCTTTCTTTCTTTCTTTCTTTCTATATTTCTTTCTTTCTCTTTGCTTCTTACCTTCTTTCCCTCCTTCGTCCCCCTTGCCTCTTACTTTCCTACCCTCTTTCCATATTCCTTCTTTACTTCTTCGCTATTTCTTTCTTTACTTCTTCTCTATTTCTATCTTTCTTTCTCTTGTTCTTGCTTTTCCTTCTTCCCTCTTTCTTAGTCAGAACAGACCCCAGACTGTGTTCAGGTTCAGATGGTGTCTTGGTATTTTGTGAATCAGCATTAAAGTCTCCACTCCGGATTATTTATTCTAATCAGGGATGTGATAAAGGGATAAAAGCGACGAGGTGTGAAATGAGTTTGCAGAAAGAGAGAGAGAGTGAGTGAGAGTGAGAGAGAGAGAGCGAGCTGCTGAGTAACAGGTCTGGAGCTGCAGAGTCAGAGACAGAAGCAGAGACAGAGTTAGAGACAGAGTCAGCCCGAGACTGTCAGAGGCTGAGACAAAGAGTCAGAGCAGTCAGAGTAAGAGTCAGAGACAGACACGGAGACAGTGAGACAGAAACAAAGTCAGAGTTAGAGACAGAGTCAGACAGAGACAGGAACAGAGACAGGAACAGAGACAGGAACAGAGACAGGAACAGAGACAAAGTCAGAGTTAGAGACAGAGTTAGAGACAGAGTTAGAGACAGAGTTAGAGACAGAGTCAGACAGAGACGGTGTCCGGAAAAGAGGTAAAGGAGTCAGAAGGAATCAGAGTAAGAGTAAGAGTCAGAGATAGAAACAGAGACATTGAGACAGAGACAAAGTCAGAGTTGGAGACAGAGTTAGAGACAGAGTCAGATAGAAATGGTGTCAGAGACAACGTCAGAGATAGACAGTGTCAGGGACAGAGACAGAGACAGAGACAAAGCTAGAGATAGAGACAGAGTCAGACAGAGACGGTGTCAGAAACAGAGTCAGAGGGTAGTGACAGAGGCATTCAGACAGAGACATAGTCAGAGACAGAGACACAGAGTCAGAGTCAGCACAAAGACAGAGTCAGAGTTTTTCCTGCCTCGCTCTCTCCATCTCAGTCTCCCTCTCTTCATACCTCTCTTTCTTTCTGCCCCTCTCTTCATCCTCTTCTTCCTACCTTCATTTTTTCTCCCTTCCCATGTCCATCTTCTTCTTTTCACTCTCTCTATCCTCCTCTCATTCTCAATCTAGTGCTCTTCATCTATCTCTCACTCTTTCTTTCTACCTCTCACTTCACCTGTGCCATATTTCTCTCCAGTTCCCTAGTTCATTTTCTTCTTCCTTTCATCTTTTTCTCCCTTCCCAAGTCCATCTTTCTTTTATCCCGACAGTCCTTTTACCTTTCTCTTCCGACCACTTTCTCTCCAGCTCTTTCACCTTTTTCTCCTTCTCACTCTTTCTCTTCATTCCTCCCTATATCTATTTCACCTTCCCATGTCCATCTTTCTTTGTTCTGTCTAATTCTTTGTCCTTCTCTCTCTTTCTACCTCTCTCTTCACCTCTTTCATCTTTCTCGCTTTCTTAATTTCTCTATTTTTATTTATTCCTCCCTCATTTTCTCCCTTAATGTTTCCATCTTTTTTTTCCTCTTTCTTGCTCTTTCCATCTATCACTCCATGAAGTCTCCGCTTCCTCATCCCGCTCTCCCTTTCTCATTTTTTCTAGTTCCTCTTCTTTCTCCCTTGGTCTTTTTCCTCTTTTCCCATGTCCATTTTCCTTTTTTCCTGCCTTTCTCTTATTCCACCTTCCTCATCACCTCTGACATCTCTCCTCCCCCTTTCTCTCTCGTTTTCGGTTCTAAGTTTATAACTTTTCCACGCAACATGACGCTCTGTAGTTCACCTCGTGATTAAGATTTAAAGGCATAAACAGACAGCAGGTTTGCACAGGTTCATGGGCGAGAGACATGCACAGAGAGAGAGAGAGAGAGAGAGAGACAGAAACAGACAGACAGACACTTACATGCTCCAGCTTGTCCTTCTTGCTGAGCCACACGCTGGACAGATAATCCTGCTGCTGGACGACGCTGGTGCTCGCCGCTCGGCCGCCGGGGTTAAAGGTCAAATCAGGTCTCGTCTCCAAACCCGCAGAACTCAGCCGACTCTGATGATGGAGCTCCATGATCAACAGCGCAACTGCTCTCCACCTCCACTCCTCCGTGTGTGTGTGTGTGTGTGTGTGTGTGTGTGTGTGCTGCAGAGCCACAGCTCCTTCCTTAACCCCCTCCAGGCAGCCCCAGGGTTTAAGTCTCTCTCTCTCTCACACACACACACACACACACACACACACACACACACACACACACACACACACACACACACACACAAACACACACAAAGAATCCAATCACTCATAGTGTGTCATTCGGCAACAGAGAGCATTATCTGGGAGCTGTGTGTATGTGTTGCTTTAGTTTTTTTTATTTTTTTATTTTTTAATCTCAGTGACGCTGATGATACTGATGATAAAAATGACACTGATGATGATAACGACACTTATGACAAAGATGACGATGCTGATGATGCTTATGATGACGCTGATGACAAAGATGACGATGCTGATGATGCTTATGATGACGCTGATGACAAAAATGACGCTGGTGATGACGCTTATGACAAATTTGATGATGCTGGTAACACTGATAACACTTATGACAAAGATGATGATGACGACGTTGGTGACAAAGATCACACTGATGATGCTGATGATAAAGTTGACTCTGATGAGGCTTATGATGATGATGCTTCTGATGATGATGATGAGGACACTTATGACTAAGATGATGATGCTTATGATAACGCTAATGACAAAAATGACACTGGTGATGACGCTTATGACCGAGAACACTGATAACATTTAAAGAGACCAACACCTGATCACAGCTGCTCTAACAGCTCTCACAGGGGTAAAAATTACATCAGTTGACGTTGACATGCAGCTACCCAAAAAAAAAAAAAAAAAAAAAAAAAGCTTGACTTGCTGACTCATGCTTCTACTTCACTTAAATTCAGATCACATCCTCACAGAGGGAAGACTACCAGGAGAATCGACCACCCAAACACACACACACACACACACACACACACACACACACACACACACACACACACACACACACACACACATTCATACCAGCACAAATTTGAACATAAACTGGATTTCATTAAACTCTAAAGAATACAAATAAATAAATAAAATGACGACCACACAAACACACTATAACAGATCGTTAAGTGGTGGACTGTAGTCCCAGGAAAATATTTCAGCAAACCAAACTGAGTTCTTAAAAAAAAAAAATACTGTGAAAACAACATTCACTGATTCTCGTTTTCTAAATATGAACCAGCTCAGCTTCTGATCCTCTGTTGAGTGAGTGACTCTAGCCACTATGAAACAAACATCACTTTGAATTGTCTTATTTACAGCCATAAACTAATCACTAAAGCTTAAGCATTAAAGTCTAACCGTTGTCACCATTCAGTCATGTTAGCTGCTTCTCCAGACGGTTGGAATTTTATATAACTGGACCTTTAAAAAGATTATTTTACAGATATCAGGTATATATAGGTATCAGCGAGTTCAATTTAACACCATTTAATGCCAAACATGTTACTCCGCATATCTAGTTGCAAAATGCAAACCAAAGCAGTCTTGAGTTAAAGAGCACCATGTCCAAGTATTACCAGTGGTTACAAAAACAAGCGATACAAAAACATGGCGGAGTGCTGTGAGACAGAATAAAAGTGACTTACTAAGCAGGGTCGTTAAAGCTTATCACATGAGGAGAATGGTTCATTTGTGCTCTTTTCTACAGATAAGCAGAATGAGAAATAGCTACAGGAGACACATTTGTATTTTCTCCATTTGTAGGCAAGCGCAGAGATGTGAAAGGCAGCCGTCTTCCCTCAACTGAAAAAAAAACCCACACATCTCTCATCTCACACAAAATTAGCAAGCTAAGGAAACATATCAGCACTTCCTTCCTTAACTATGAAAGAATGATAAGGTTTCACAAAATCAGTATTATATAAACATTATGTTCCTTCTATGTTCCTTCAGTGCAGATTATATTTCAGATCATTAAATTCTCCCCATTTTCAAACTAATTTAATCTTGGCCAATTCCCATCCACCAGCCAGCTTTGCCCTATCATACGACAGCTACCAGTCTGAGAGGGTGTCAAAGAGCAGCGCAATACACGTGGAGGAAAGAGCTATCTACCCTCTTCCACATACATGAGCTCACAGATGCCCATGATTGGCTAGCGTCATTGTGATTGACAGGGGATAGAGAGAAAGCCACCCCTTCCACCCTGAGAGCCCAGCTCTCTTGGACTCCTGGCCAGAGATTGTTTGTAAAGCGAGCATAATAACATTAACGTGTGTTACAATCACAGCATATTGTACAATACACACATACGAACAAACACCCACACCCACACACACACACACACACACACCGATAGCAGTGTTTCGATGTTGTCTTGCAGGAAGGAGACAATATCCTGCCAGTCTAGTATGTCTCCCAGCCAGCTGTGCTGCCTCTGCAGATGTGGCTTGTGGCCACGGTGGCGTCCGCTGTACGTTACGTTCTACAGGAAAAGAAAGAGAGAAGCACTGAAACGCAGAGAACCTCAATGTACATCACCTCCTCTAACCTTCTACTTCCAGGCAGTCAGACAGCACTTTCCCACTCCACACTGCACTGTAGCACAGTACAGTTACTCATTTAAATCCACAACACTCCACAGCTTAGCTGACTTTCAGTAACTTTTCCCACATGACACTACTGTTATCAGTGAACACTAACAAGTGTACCAACAATACAGGAGCAATACTCAGCATTTAGCTTTATGTGAAGCTCCACTGTGCCGAGTGAGAAAGTGTGGCTCAAAATAGTTAGCCTTTATATAAATAACTAAACTCTAGTATACAATTCAGACATACTAAAGCACAGTAGTGTGTGATTTGGGACACAGCCCTAGACACCTCGTAATGAGTCTGTAATGACTGAGTTTGGTCAGTCAGCAGCCAGTTTCTAGCGCCTGCATTATTCCCCTATAGGGTACCTGTGTAAGAAGCATGGGAAATTCAGCAAGAAACCAAATTCAGTAGGAGTATAGTATGGGTCACATGGTGCTGTTCCACACTGTCTATTGGAAAAAGAATAAGAGAATCTGTCCCTGTCTGCTCATCTTTGTATGTCTGTCACTGTCTGGTCTGACTGCATCTGTCTATCTCTGTCTGGGTCTGAATGTCTATCTCCATCTGTCTCTGTCTGCCTGTCTCTGAATGTCTGTATCAGTCTGTCTCCATCTGTACCTGTGTCTGTCTGTGTCTGCATCTATGTCTGTCTGTCTCTGTCTGTCTCTGTCTGTCTCTGTCTGCATCTATGTCTGCATCTATGTCTGTCTCTGTCTGTCTGTGTCTGCATCTATGTCTGTCTGTCTCTGTCTGTCTCTGTCTGTCTCTGTCTGTCTCTGTCTGTCTCTGTCTGTCTCTGTCTCCGTGCTGATTACCTTGACAAACCATGAGTGGTAAAGCCGGTCCCACAGCTCCAGAACCTGCTTCTCGATCACTGCCGTGTTGTTCACTTTCTCACCAAGCATCTTGTGGAGCTACAGAAACACAAACACACACTTACTGCACTTTGCTTCAAGTGCACATTCATACACGGGCTGTTCAGGTTTGACGTACGTTAGTTGGCTTTTGTTGGATTATAATGATGATCACGACATTGTACATGCAAGATTTGCTTTCTCGGTGTTACAGCACGTAAGCTGGCTACACCCCCTGACCTGCTTTAAACTCACAATGTCCTGAACTCTACCTTTTGAGTTATCCACTCTCTCCCATGCTGGTACACGTTTGTGGCTGCGGAGTTAAGAGCTTTCTGAACAACGCGAGCCTCTGGAAGCCAGCTGCGACATACACATGCACATGGAAAAGTTCATAAAGGTACTGCATTATGTTACCGTGTGTGTGTGTGTGTTGGTGTTTTTGTGTGTGTTTGTTGTCGTGTGTCTTACTTGGCCCACTCAGGGTGGTTGGCGAGAGTCTCGTTGATCAGGTTGCTGGTGACCTCTATGATATGAGCGCTTTCATGATGCACCTAAAAAAAATTTGCAACAACTGTGTAAAGACTGAATCAGGCACAGGAAGCACCTTTTAATTTTAAGGTAACAAAATAAATTCTGAATCTGTTACGTTTCCATCGACTATTCCTATGTGACTATTTTTTAAGAAGGCAGAACAAAAGAATATAGCTGGCAAATAATTACAGACAGACTGGAATACATCCCAGTCATCTGTTTCCATCGTCTTTTATTACATATTATACCATAATGTTACTGAATTCTCGATTCTGATTGAAAAAATCTTTGTGGTTTCTTTGTAACATGACAAACTGCAGGTTTTGTCTTATTAATGTCAAGAGAGAGAAAACATTTAAATGCAACTGTAAACAGATAAAAAGTATGACGTGACATTCTTTAATAAATTTAAAAAAAAATGCTACTGCTGTGGTGTAAGAGGAATAAAACACTTATGGACATGCTGTTCATCAACTCTGTTGTCGATTATCATCCTATAACAGCACACCCTGTTGTGTTATATTCCTTATTTATTTTTAATAAAACCTTTAAAACTACTTCAGTTTAGTGTTTTTTTTGTGTGTGTGGATTTTGCATACTATATACCATAGCAGTGAGCAAAAGGGCCATGAGGAGTGTCCCTGTGACCAGAAGAAAGATGATGAAGATGCTGATGAGTTTATCCAGCGATTTCTCCAACCATATGATCATCTAGGGGAAAAAACAAGAAGGAGAGGGAGAAACATAAAGATTAGCTTCCAGCAGGTGTAGATGCTGAAACATCAAGTGGGTGTGAGCACAGAGAGAAACCTGCTTCCACAGTCCTACAAGTAAACCCCAACGAACCAGCTGGCCAAGTAGTAGCCATCTAGGGACCATACACCTAGACAATAATCAAAAACTGTAGCTGTTGGTAATGTTTTGCAGTTTACATGCTTGTTCATGAGGTGATAAATTTGGCACACTCTTAGAAAAAAGGGTGTTTTAATGGTTATTAGTTCGCTCATAACAGGTTCTACCTAGGTAACCCTTTAGGGTTCTAGATCTAAGCTTTTGGAGAAAGTTTTGTTCCTCACTATACATTAATTTAGAAAAAAAAAAACACTGCTAGCCCATCTGCGTCAAGATTTGACGTGCATTTTGATATGCTTTTCTGCTCAGCATGGTTGTAAAGAGTGGTTATTTGAGTTACCATAGCCTTCCTGTTAGCTCAAACCAGTCTGGCTATTCTCTGACCTCTCTCAACAAAAGGCATTTCTGCCTACAGAGCACCCGCTCACTGGATGTTTTTTGGTTTTTCACACCATGGCTGTGACTGTTGTGCATGAAAGTCCTCAGAGATCAGCAGTTTCTGAAATACTCAAACCAGCCTGTCTGGCACCAACAACCATGCCATGGTCAAAGTCACTGAGAGGTTGCAAGTAGAACCCTTTAAACGTCCAAAGAACCCCTGTGGAACCCTTTTTTCTAAGAGTGTACATTCCAGCATGACTGTGTTGCAGAGCCAGCAAGCGTAAAACTCTGAGTGATTCTGCTATCACAGAGCTCTGATAAACAGGAAGTGGTCGATGAATATAGAAAAGTGTTACAGATAATGAAGACTACTTTTACAGCAGACCAGGTTTCTCCGTGCTCCCCGTAGCTACAAGGTCCTGTCTGAGGCAGTTTCATCCTGTTCTCATGTCTGGTTTAGTCGTGTGGCTAATTAGTCCTCATCACAGCCTAACACTGGTTTAGTAGAGGTTAGTGATACTTTGCGTGTTTCGGGTGATGAACATTAGGCGGGAACTTGTAGATTGAAATGTGAGTAAAAAGCTGCCATTGATGACAATGAGCCAAAGCCACATGCTGAGACCTTAACGTGACCTTCAACACCATCTGTTCCTTTCACCGGGGTGAGAGTGTTCTATATCAGACACTGTACTTTGGGGAATGTCACGTTCTCTCAGTGCGTTTAAGAGATGCTGAGCTCAGAATTGATTCTTTCTCGGCAGGGCATTCCCCTGCTGATGTTCTCTTAAAGCAGAGATTGTTTTATTTCTTTTTTGTATTTTTTATAAAGGTTACTGAAAGTAGCATAAGGGCCTTAGCCTAAGGGACAAATGTGTGATAGAAAAGGTGCTATTTTAACAAAATTTAACCAATGTGCCCAGAAAATTAGTAATATGTAAATGAATGCTATTTGTACCCTTTAGAAATTAGAAGTAATTTCTTTCATTTTACATAACAGATTTGAAGGAAGAGAGCCCCATTACTGTGTTTGACTCAACTCTGACTATGACTATAAAACTTGTATGGCATATAAATGGTAATAATAAACATAACTGTCAGTG